>CM023103.1:95149536-96349536 GCA_013103745.1 Gardenia jasminoides
AATCAACTTGAATCGAATCTTGAAATCGAATTGAGAGAGCTTGAATCGAATGAATTCTGAATTGAATCTGGAATCTTGAATTGGAATCTGAATCTGAATCTCGAATTGAATTGAATTGAATTCTGAATTTTGAATTTTGAATTCTGAATCTCTGAATTCTGAATTTTGAATCGAATTTGAATTCTGAATTGAATCGAATTTGAATCTTGAATTTGAATTCTGAATCTCGAATCGAATTCCGAATCTCTGAATTGAATCCTTGAATTCCTGAATCTTGAATTGGAATCTGAATCTGAATCTCGAATTGAATTGAATTGAATTCTGAATTTTGAATTTTGAATTCTGAATCTCTGAATTCTGAATTTTGAATCTGAATTTGAATCTGAATTCCGAATCGAATTTGAATCGAATCTGAATTTTGAATCTGAATCTGAATTGAATCTTGAATTTTGAATTCTGAATTTGAATTGAATTTGAATTTTGAATCTCTGAATTTGAATCTGAATTGAATCTGAATTTGAATTCGAATTGAATCTCGGAATTTGAATTCTGAATTCTGAATTTTGAATTTTGAATTTTGAATTTTCTGAATTGAATTCGAATCTGAATTGAATTTGAATTGAATTCTGAATTTGAATCTTGAATCTTTGAATCTCGAATTTGAATTGAATTCTGAATCTGAATCGAATTTGAATTTGAATTGAATCTCGAATCGAATCCTTGAATCTGAATTCCTGAATCTGAATCCTGAATCTGAATCTCTGAATTTGAATTTTGAATCTTTGAATTTGAATCTTGAATTCAACGAATTGAATTTGAATCAACTTGAATCTCGGAATTTTGAATTGAATTCTCGAATTTTGAATTTGAATTGAATTTGAATTCTGAATTTCTGAATTCTTGAATTGAATTTGAATCTCGAATTTTGAATCGAATGAATCTTTAAATCAATTTGGAATCGAATTTGAATTTGAATTCTGAATCTGAATCGAATCTGAATCTTGAATTGAATTCTGAACTCTAAACTTGAAACTTTAAACTCTAAATCCTAAAATCTAAACTCGAAATCTAAACTCAAAACTCGAATCTGAAAACCTTTAAAACTCTGAAATTGAATTTAAATAAATTGAACTTCAGAATTTCTCCCTCCAACTGAAACCCTAAACTCGAACCTGAACTTGAACCTCGAACCCTTGAACTAAACCTTCTGGAACTCTAAACCTAAACTGGAACCTGAACTAAATCGAATCTTGGAACTAAACTTCGAAACCTATTTGAACTCTAAAATTTGAATTCAAACCTCTGAATAAACCTAAACTGTCCTGAATCCTTCGAATCTTGAACTCGAATTTAAACTTGAATCGAATCTTAAATCGAATTGAAATTTAAATTTTGAACTTGAATTCTGAATTGGAATTTGAAGAGAGCTCTGAATCGAACCTTGAATTCTGTTCCTGAATCCTGAATCTTGAATTTGAATCCTTTGAATCTCGAATTTGAATCCTCGAATCTCTGAATTGAATTCCTTGAATCTGAATCTTGAATTATGGAATCGAACTTTGAATCTCGAATCTAATTTGAATTGAATCTCTAAATCTGAATTTGGAATCCACCTTGAATTTTGAATTTGAATCTGAATTCTCGAATTCTGAATTTGAATTGGAATTGAATGAATCGAAATCTGAATTTTGAATTTTGAATCCTGAATTGAATCTGAATTGAATTGAATCCTGAATTCGAACTCTCCGAATCGGAATTTTGAATCTTGAATCCTGAATCTTGAATCTGAATCTCTGAATCCTGAATCTCTGAATTTGAATTTGAATCTCTGAATCTTGAATTCTGAATTTGTTGAATTCGAATTTGAATCTGAATCTGAATTTGGAATCTCTGAATTGGAATTGAATCTCTGGAATTGAATTCTGAATTTTGAATTTGAATTCCTTTGAATCTCTGAATTTTGAATTGAATCTCTGAATCTCTGAATCTGAATCTGAATTCCTTGAATGAATTTGAATCTCGAATCTGAATTGAATTCGAATTCTTGAACTGAATGAATTCGAATCGAATCCTAAATCTTGAACCTTTAAATCCTTTTAAACTTTAAACCTTCTGAATTTTAAATTCTAAATTCTAAATCCTTTCTAAATTTTAAATTGAATCCTGAATTCTGAATCCTGAACTTCCTGAACTTGAATCTTGAATTGAATTGAACTCTAAACTCTGAACTCTAAATCTAAAATCCTAAACCTAAACCTGAACCTAAATCCTAAATCTAAATCTCTTGAATTTGAATTGAATTCGAATCTGAATTCTGAATTTGAATTTGAATTTGAATCTGAATCCTGAATTCTGAATTTGAATCTGAATCTGAATCTGAATCTTTGAATTTTGAATCTGAATTAAAATTTGAATCTTTGGAATTTGAATCGAATCTGAATCTCTGAACTTGAACTGAATCCTGAAATCCTTAAAATTAAACGAATTGAATAAAACCTTGAATCGAATCCTAAAATCCTGAATCTGAATCTTGAACTTTGAATTGAATCTGAATCTCGAATCTGAATCTGAACTTTAAAAACCTTTGAATCTCGAATCTTGAATCGGAATCTGAATCCCTTGAAATCCTGAATCTTCGAATCCTGAATCGAATCTTGAATCTCGAATCTCGAATCTGAAATCTTAAAATCTCTGAATCTTAAATCCTGAATTTTGAATTCGAAAAATTTGAAAACCGAATCTGAATTCTGAATTGAATCAAATTGAATCTTGAATCTGAATTTTGAATCTGAATTGAAACTGAATCTCTGAATCGAACTCGAACCTTGAATTCTGAATTTGAATTGAATTCTGAATCTGAATCTGAATCTTTAAACTGAATCTAAACTTTGAATCTTGAATCTGAATCCCGAATCAATCTCTGAATCCTTTGAATCTTGAATCCTTTGAATTTTAAACTTTAAATCTTTGAATTTAAACTTTGAAATCTGAATCGAACTCTGAATGAATCTCAAAACCTTCTGAAATTAAATTTAAATTTTAAATTTGAATCTCTGAATAATCTAAAGAATCTAAATCCTTTGAATCTCTTGAATGAATGAACCTGAATCGAATCTGAATCGAATCTGAACTTTGAATTTCCGAATCCTCTGAACTTGAAACCCTGAATCTGAATCTTGAATTGAATTTGAATCTGAATTTGAATCTGAAACTCTTCAAATTAAATTCTTAAATCCTGAATCTTGAATCTTGAATTCGGAATTTGAATCAACCCTGAATAAACTCTTGAATCTCGAACTTGAATCTAGAACCGAACTCGAATCCTGAATCTGAATCGAACTGAATCGAATGAATTCGAATCGAATCTTGAATCTGAATCTCCCAACCTAAACTCGGAACCTCGAATCTTGAATCCTCGAATCCCCAACCCAACCTTAAATCTCCTTGAATCTTTAAATTTAAACTTAAACTGAATCGAAATCTAAATCTGAATAAACTTTGAATCTGAAACTGAATTTGAATTCTGAATCTGAATTTGAATTGAATTCTGAATTTTGAATCTGAATTGAATCTGAATTCGAATTTGAATCTCTGAATCTTGAACTTGAATCTGAATTGAATCTTTGAATTGAATTTCTGAATTCTGAATCCTGAATCGAATTCTGAATCTGAATCTGAATTCTGAATCTGAATTCTGAATTTTGAATGAATCTTGAATCTTGAATCGAACTGAATCTGAATCTGAATCTGAATTTGAATTTGAATCTGAATTTGAATTTGAATTTGAATTCTGAATTCTGAATCTGAATGAATCGAATCTGAATCTCTGATTTGAATTTGAATTGAATCTTGAATTTGAATGAATCTGAATCTGAATCTGAATCTGAATCCTGAATCTGAATTGAATGAATTCTGAATTGAATCTTGAATCTGAATTTGAATCTGAATCTGAATTGGAATTTGAATTTGAATCTGAATCTCTGAATTTGAATCTGAATTCGAATTTGAATTTGAATCTGAATTTTGAATCTGAATCGAATCTGAATCCTGAATCTCTGAATCTGAATCTGAATTTTGAATCTGAATGAATTCTGAATTTGAATCGAATTCTGAATTTGAATTTGAATTTGAATTCTGAATTTGAATTCGAATCTGAATTTCTGAATCTCTGAATTTGAATTTTGAATTCTGAATGAATCTGAACCTGAATCTGAATCTCTCGAATCTGAACTGAATCTGAATTCTGAATCTGAATCGAATTTGAATCTCTGAATTCTGAATCTTGAATCTCTTGAATTTGAATCTCTGAATCTGAATCTCGAATCTGAATCTGAATCTGAATTCTGAACTCTGAATCTGAATGAATCTGAATTCTGAATTCTGAATTCTGAATTCTGAATTTTGAATTGAACTTGAATTCTGAATTTGAATCTGAATGAATCTGAATTGAATCTGAATCGAATCTCTGAATCTGAATTGAATCGAATCTTTGAATCTTGAACCTGAATCTGAATTCTTGAATCTGAATTCGAATTTCTGAACCTGAATTCTGAATCTGAATTCTGAATTTGAATTGAAATCTGAATCTGAATCTTGAATCCTTCGAATGAATCTCTGAATCTTTGAATCTGAATCTGAATCTGAATCTGAATCTTGAATTTGAATCTGAATTTGAATCTGAATCTGAATCTGAAACTTTGAATTCTGAATCTGAATTTGAATTTGAATCTGAATTCTGAATCTGAATTTGAATTCTGAATCTTGAATCTGAATCTCTGAATCTCTGAATCGAATGAATCTGAATCTGAATCTGAATCTGAATCTTTGAATCTGAATCTGAATCTGAATTGAATCGAATCTGAACTCGAATCGAATCGAATCTGAATCCTGAATCTGAATCTTGAATCGAATCGAATCTTGAATCTGAATTGAATTCTGAATCTGAATCTGAATTTGAATCTGAATCTGAATTTTCTGAATCTGAATCCTTGAATTCTGAATCCTGAATTTTGAATCTGAATCTCTGAATCTGAATTGAATCTGAATTTTCGAATCTGAATCTGAACTCTGAATTTGAATCTCGAATCTGAATTTGAATCCTTGAATCTAAATCTTGAATCTGAATTCTTGAATCGAATCTGAATCTGAATCTGAATCCTGAATTGAATGAATCTGAATCTGAATTGAATCTGAATTCTGAATCTGAATCCTGAATCTGAATCGAATTTTGAATCTGAATCTGAATTTCTGAATCTGAATCTCGGAATCTGAATCTGAATCTTTGAATCTGAATCTGAATCTGAATCTGAATCTTGAAATTTTAAATCTTAAATCTTGAATTCTAAATTCTGAATTCTGAATCTCTGAATTCTGAATCTGAATCTGAATGAATCTTTGAATCTGAATCTGAATCTCGAATCCCTGAATCCCGAATCGAAAATCTGAATCTGAATTCTGAATCTCTGAATCTGAATCTGAATTCTCTGAATCTGAATCTCTGAACTCCTGAAAATCTGAATTGAATTCTTGAATCTCTGAATCTGAATCTTGAATCGAATCTGAATTCTGAATCGAATCGAATGAATCTGAATCGAATTCGAATTTGAATTGAATCGAATCTGAATTTGAACTCGAACTTGAATCTGAAATCTGAATCTGAATTAATCTCTTGAATTTGAATTCTGAAAATCTGAATCTGAATCTGAATCTGAATTTGAATCGAATTCTGAATTGAATTCTGAATTTGAATTCTGAATCTGAATCTGAATCTGAATTTTGAATCTGAATTCTGAATTCTGAATCTGAATTCTGAATCTGAATTCTGAATCTGAATTTGAATCTCTGAATCTGAATCTGAATCGAATCTGAATCTGAATCCTGAACTTGAATCCTGAATCTGAATCTGAATCTGAAAATCTGAATCTGAATCTGAATGAATCGAATTGAATTGAATCTGAATCTGAATCTCTGAATCTGAATCCTTTGAATCTGAACTTGAATCTGAATCTGAATCTGAATAAATCTTTGAATCTTAAACTGAATCTGAATTCTGAATTCTGAATTGAATGAATTGAATTTGAATCTGAATCCTTTTGAATCGAATCGAATCGAATCTGAATCTGAATCTTCCGAAAATCTCGAATCTGAATGAATCTGAATCTCGAAGAATCGAATTTGAATTGAATCTGAATCTTGAATCTGAACTGAATTTGAATCTGAATCTGAATTGAATCTGAATCTCTGAATCTGAATCTTTGAATCTGAATTCTGAATCTGAATTCTAAATCTGAATCTTAAATCTGAATTTGAATCTGAATCGAATCTGAATCGAACTGAATCTGAACGAATGAATCCTGAATCTTGAATCTTGAATTCTGAATTTGAATCTGAATCTTGAATCTTGAACCTTGAATCTTGAATCTGAATTTGAATCTCGAATCGAATCTGAATTCTGAATTTGAATCTGAATTCCGAACCTGAATTTGAATCTCGAATCTGAATTCTGAACTCTAAACTGAACTGAACTAAATTTGAACCTAAACCTGAATCTGAAAATCTTGAAAATCTCTAAAATCTGAAAAAACCTTGAATCCTCTAAACCTGAACCCTGAACTGAATCTAAACTAAATCTGAATCCTTAAAATCCTAAACTCCTAAACCTAAACTCCTGAACCTAAACTAAACCTAGAACTCTCTAAACTCCTGAACTCTTAAACTCTAATCCTAAACTCTAAACTCCTAAACTCCTCCCTCAAATCCCTAAATCCTCTTAAATCCCTAAACTCCTAAACCTAAACTCCTGAAATCCTGAACCCTTAAATCCTGAATCCCTAACCCTAAACCTCAAACTCCTAAAACTCCTAGACCTCAACCCTAAACCCTAGACCCTCAACCCTAAAAACCCTAGACCCTCAGCCCTAAACCCTCAAAACCCTAAACCCTCAAAACCCTTAACCCTAAACCCTTAACCCTAAACATTATTACTAAATTGTACTTTCACCCCTTATTTTTATGTTATTATATTTTCACCTCTACTTTTTTCATATTTGTTTTTTCAATTCTATATTTTTTAGAATTGCAGTTTGACCCATTTTCATAAAATTACATTTCTCAATATTATAGCATATTTAACTTAAAAACTTTCTGAATATTTGAGGTCTCCGATCCATTCTTAACCGCTGAAATGTCATCTTCTTTTTATTTTATGCCCCAACTTTAATTGCTTTTTTGTAAATCAAGGTTCAAATCGGCTGATTTTGACCACTGACTTTACAAAAATTTTAGTTTGCACTAATAAACTTTGTAATCTCTTCCAATTAAGTCCTTCGTGGTGGAGTAGGTGGTTTTCTTACATCAACAAGTGAGACAATCTAAACAAGGTAATTCAAATTGGCAGTTACATAATTCTGCATTTACCACAAAATATTTTACACTCAGATGCTAACCGTAGTTATACTAAAGAGAGTATCGACTTACGGAGCTTGAGGATGCTGGTTTTGATAACTACTTCAACGATCAGAATGCCCAACCTCCAAAAAACGCCAACTGCACACCGCCTTTTTGTTCAAAAGCCACGTAGCTGTATGGCATGCATGGGCATCCCTCTAAATTAACTGCATGTGGCTCATTGCAATGCCGTGCAGTTTTTTTTCTTTTTCCAGAAACGTTTGGACCATATATACAAAAAACCAAACTATACAAAGGTAAGGGTAAAGACCCCAGCAAACAAATAATAGGTGCACACACGCACTAAAGAAAAGCACTAATCCTTTCCTCATCACGACGAATTAGGGGTGAGAATCAAATTCGAATTCGGTAGGGTGAAATCCGTATTTTTCGGTAAACGACCAGTAAAAATACCGACCGAATTCGAATTCGAATTACCGATTTCCCGATTTCGATTTCAATTCGAATTCAATTCAGAAATCGATATTTTATCGATTTAACCGAATTCATAAAACAATTATTTAAAAACACAATGGAAAGAAAATTAGAAAGTTTTAAATCAAAACAAAATCCCCAAAATATTGAGCATCGAAGCAAATAAAAATGCATTTGCCTTTATCAAAGTTGATATGAATTTTCCTAACCCAAATTAGGCATTTCACATTTAATTTTATCTTTCAATACATTAAGTATTCGGAAAATCGAATATGAAATCGGTAAATATTTACCGAATTACCAAATTGAATTCGAATTCGGTAAAACCGAATTGAAATTTCTTGAAACTGATTTCGTATTGAATTCAATATATTTAAATTCGGATTTTCCGAATTACCGATCAAATTACCGAATTACCGATTTCGAATTACCGAATTCAATTCGATTTCGGTCGGTAATTCGGTATTCCGATTTTTTGCACACCCCTACGACGAATGCTTAAAGCATAATTGCTAAGCCTAAAACATAAATCCATATCTGTGGTATTAAAGTGACAAAATCAGCACATTTGAAACAGTGGTTTAATCATCCTAATGTCTTCCACCAACGTAGCCATCTTTATATCTGTGAAAGTTTCTTGCTCTATCATTTTCAGCAACTTTTTGTTACTCATCATCACCTTCACTCGAGTCCACCCTTTTCCTCTTGCTTTGATCAGAGCTAGTCTCACTGCCGAAGCTTCATCATGTGCAATGCCGTGCAGTTGCCGATCACTAATACGTCAAAAAAATTTTCAAGCATTTTTATTAACACCAAATTGGGCCTTATGCAATCGCAGCAACTGGGAACACAAACTCTCAAATATCACTGTTCAAAACTCTCAACCAATTTACTTAAACGCTAAAAGTAAGGGAAAAAAATTATTTGTCATGGTAAATAAAAAACTTCTGAACTACCTTTTATATATTCCCAAGAACCAGGAAAGTTTAATATCAGAGCTCAACACCCATTACCACGACAAACCTGCTCTAAATCATTTTCGGATATCTTCATAATGTCGATAATGTATTTGACTTCAAACATTTGTTCAGGCTTACTTGTCAAAAAAGAAAGCTTGAAGATTTTGCTTCAACACGGTGCTTATGAATTTCACGTAGACAGTGTTGAGGGAGTGGGAGGTCTAAGAACTTGTTGCAGCAAGCGTGCTGCAAGGCGCTGAGTGATTCCACCAAATACACGACCCCCTAGGCTCTGAGCTTCAGGCTGTTGAAGCACCTGTCATGCATGATGGTAGATTTAGCTTAACTAGCATCCAACATTTCAATACATACACACACCACAGAACATCACAACTTAACTTTTCATAACCATGTCATCTATGAAGTCTCCATTGCTGTATTTTTCTTTCTGCTGCTATTCTAGCAATACATATTACATGCAGACCGCACACAAATACAGAAAAAATGAACTGTTGGCAGAGACAAGTTGAGAGAGATCATAATAAAAATATATATATTTACAATAATGTGCAAGAGAATAGCGTGTCTGGTTGGTTTAATTGCACGGGTTGCATTACCATTTGATTGTACAGGTTCAACACTATGACCCTGAAATTTGCGGGATCTAATTAAGATTATGAAAACGAAACATACCATTCTTATGAAACTCACATCAATAATTTTCATCGCATAATTTTTCTTAGCTTCAAATTCCCGACACCAAGTACGCAATTTACTAGTTCAGCAAACGTGCCAATCATCACAAACCGTGTGCGAATAAAGTTCGATATGGAAAACCACCAAATACGAAGTACATGGTTTGTACCTGCAGTATGGGTTGCAGTAAAGCAGGGTCAAAGTTCTCTGAGGATCGCAGAAGCTCCCATATCCGAAATATTTGTGCCCTAAGCTCCATCATGCTTTCCTGTTCAGCAATGCTTGTAATGAAAGGACCAGACATATTACCATTTGCAATAACAGTCCTCATGAAAGGAGGCATAGAGTTGTAAGACTCAAGCAAGGTGCCTAAAAAGATTGCTTCAGTAACGCGGACAGCCTCTTTAACCACTAACACCCTTAGTGCTTCACCGTCTTCACCAAGCAATAGTTTAAGGACGGGCTGTAATGCATCTTTTGCGGAGAAATCCCTGTCTTTCTTCCCCTGGACAAGCAGATTTTCAAGTCTATTCCACCTGAAAATTCACACACTACATCATATAACTGTGCCAGCAGCAGCAAGCAATAGTTTATCAACCAACACCCAGTAAAAAAAACATACCTGAACCTCCCGTCCTTGAAAAGCAGCTCTATAAGAGCATCTCTGAGATATGGGTTAGGATCTGTAAGCAGCCTTTTAGCAAAATATGGATACGAAGCGGCCAGCACTTTAAAATTAGGATCAGCATACAGGGCTAAACCTTCTAACACAGTAAGAGACCTCAAAATCAATGCGTAATAAGCTGGCACTGCAAGCATATTAACCAGTCATAGCAACAACTCAGATGATAATGAATAAAACAAGTTAGTTGCAGAAAGTGCAACTGCCAGCATCGATTTTCTGATCTTTAAAAAAAGGATGCATAAGGTAAACAGAATGATTTTGCAAATTGAGAACGAAAAATCCAGAAGCAAAACAGATAATGTCTTGGAATAGAACTAAAATAGTATCTCACCATTAAATGGAAACTGATACAAGACAGCACCCAGACCATCCACCAGAGTTTTGAAGTTCAGTTCACTCACAGTCAAACTGAGCGCATCATCAAAGAAGTCCCTCAATGCTGGTACAATTGGAGAAACATCCACATCAGGTGCCAAAAAATCTAAAGCATAGTAATCACGGGCCATAGCTTCATAGTCTCGATTAACTAGATGAACAACATGACCAATTATAGCAAGTCTGGCTTCCTCAGGAGTTTCGCTCATCATTCCAAAATCAAGAAAAGCAAGCTTTCCCTGAGGTGTGGCCAAGAGATTTCCAGGATGGGGATCTGCATGGAAATATCCATATTCAAGTAACTGTCTGAGACTGCATTGGATGCCTGTGTTAACCAAATCCAACACTTTCAGCCCTTGTCTCTCAATAGTATCTTGCTCGTTCAATTTAACACCTTCAATCCACTCCATTGTTAAAACTTTGCTGCTTGTGTAATCCCAGAAGATATCTGGAACAAGGACATCTTCTTTGTCAGCATACAGCTTTCTAAACCTCCTTGCGTTCTGCCCCTCCTGCATATACCTGTCAAAATTAACATCAAACCCAGTAATATGTTGTAACGGTTACTGCAAATAACAGCAAGTCCAGCAGAACATAGATCAGGTTACAATACAAGCAATGACGTCATAAGCATCTAATCCCATGAAAATAAGAGGCAAGAGACATGCTTCATCTGGAAATTTCGCATAAAAAATCTTCAAACCTGGACATAGTTGAGCTCTTGGTAAACTCTACGTGCAAATTCATCAATAAGAGCAATGGCATCACTAGTAACGATGTCAACATATTTATTTATGAGGAAGCCTAATCCCCTTATCAGGTAAAAATCCAATCCTATTGCCTCTTCAATTGCAGGCCGTTGAACCTTCACAGCAACAAGCTGACCTGAGTACTTTAGCTGAGCTTTGTAAACTTGACCAAGACTGGCTGCAGCAATAGGAGATGCAGATATTACCGAGAAGATTGAATCTAGTGGACGCCCCAACTCTTTCTCAATACAAGAAAATGCTTCTATATCCGGAAATGTGGGCAACGCATCCTATATAATCACAGAAGCACAATGATAATATTTTAGTAACTAAAACCCTCACACAAATCACAAGATGCTCCAATGGCATCCTATTTATAAAGAAGTTCTTGCTACAAACTAAATTAACTTCCGTGAGCATGTGAACAAACATACAAGAAAAGCATATTTCAAATATAAACAATAATTGATAATGGGCATTTTCCTGTATCTATATTAGCTCATCGTAGCTATTCTCTATAACTAAAAGTTTACCTGATGTGTTATCATTCACTTTTGATATTTTCTTCTAAAATTATACTAAGCCAAATTAAGTTTTGATTACGAGAAGAAAATTGTAAAGTGCTTTTCATATACAATTCCCCAGAAAAACTTTTGTTTATGCAGGTTTAGAAAATCTGAAGCAAGCAAGCACAATCCAAATATCAATTACGTGGAAGAAAACCCCGTCCGCCACCCCAGCAGAAATACCTGCAACTCAGAGAGCTCTTCAAGATACTCTGGCGGACAAAGATCAGGCCTAGTGGACAAGCCCTGGCCAATCTTAACAAAAGTAGGTCCCAATCTCGTGAAAGTTTGCCTGAGCTCAACGGCCCGCAATCTTTTGTTCCGGTCAGCCAGGCCGTTCAACTGATCGACCCACACTTTTATGGCAAATGAACCTAAACCCGTAAGTATTTCGACCGCCCTGCGTAATACCTAAATAAAGATAACGGTGAAAAGACGGCTTTCTCAGTTTTTCACTTACTTCTTTTCCTTCTTTTTTGCGGATCAATCAACCCAAAAAAAAGGCCAAACTGGGATTTCATTTAATCAATTGATGAGGATTATATCCTACCATTTTCCGTCTGAAACTTGTTTTACCTTGATGGGGCGAGAGCCATATTTAGTAGCGAGAAGTCCGGGGCTATAGACGGAAGCATTGGCGGCACGGGCCATGGCCCTGGCTTCGGCTTGCATATCATCCGTTCGATCCCTGCAGGACAGAACGGAGACCGCCCCTCCAGTCACCGAACCATTAATTTGCATCTCACTGTTGCTATTGGTGGTCGCATCTCTATCGATTGCCGGAACCTTTGGTCGAGGCTTTGCCTCCACCAGTGCCACTCTTGGGGGTTTTGTTCTGAATCTTCTCCTTCTCCGCCCATAGGGCCTGGAGCTGGAAGGTAAAGCAAATGGATGGCCGAGTGAAGAAGAGATTGCAAGACTACTCATCTCTATCAGCGACGTGCCCTCCAGTTGAGGCCGAAGGTAAGTGAACGGATGAATGGATGATTTTTTCGTTTTAAATAACTTGCTGTCCACCAATTGGGACCATAATATTTTGGTTTTAATTCCACAAAACCCCCGACAGAGGGGGGCGCTTTTACTTTGACCCCTCAAGGTTAAATGATAGGCACTTTGCGTACAGTATGATATTTTAATAATTTAAATATTTAAAATCATTGGTTAAAAATGTTTTTACGATGTAATTAAGTATGTTTTTCAAAATACATGGTATCCAAACAACACCTTCAATGGTTTTTGAACGTATTTTCCATTTGGCAACAAATTGTTTCAATTTAAACCTTTTTCTTTTCCAATTCATATGGTATGTTACATGTGCATAATTCAAATTTCAAATTTATATTCATATTATGTACCATAATCTAAACTTGCCAGTATAAAGACAATTTATACACTAAACATATTTAAAGGTGCATTTTTTTTTTTTTGGTAAAAAGGGAATGCATAAAATAAAAGGAGGAATTCCAAGTATCTCCTAAGCTATTACAAAAACAATCTAACACTACGGGGCAGACAAACCCCTCTTATGTCCTCTTCAAAAACATTACAAACTGGTGGAGGACAAGAATCAAAAGTTACAAAAGGTCGGTCCAATTTGCATCCAAGCTTTGCTAAGGCATCGGCACATCTATTGGCTTCACGATAGACATGCATAATTCTAACTTGTTGGAGCTGCAAGAGCAAGAATCTGCAATCCATGATGATAGGATGAATGTCATGACCAGAAATGTCATTAGAATTCAGCAGTTTAAGCAAGTCAAGGCAATCTATTTCTATTTCAAGCTTTGGGATGTTTAGTGACAGGCCAGTTCAAGTCCATCTCTAACATCCGATTAGTTGTTGAACCCAGATTACGACTGAATCCTTTAATCCAACATCCGGAGGAATCTCTAATGATTCCTCCTGCCCCAGCGAAACCCGGATTACCAAAGGATGATCCATCCGAATTCAGTTTGAACCAATTCAAATCAGGTGGAATCCATCTGATTAGAATTTGAGTTTTCCTGTTGGTTAGATGAGATTGGGAGTAAGGACCAAGGGAGCAGAATTCTGAAGCAAGATTGATACACCAAGAGATTGGATTAGGACAGGATTTGTTGGGTTGAAAAGTCTTAAAATTCCTACATTTCCAAATGGTCCAAAAAGCAAAGGCATTTAGAGTTCCCCAAGGAATAGAGTAAAAAGGGGAAGGTGAAACTGATGAACATGCTTTTTTAAGCCATGTTCTGAAATTGTGAGATTGAAGATGGTGTCTACAAGAGGAATGCAAATTTGGCCAGAAGTTAGAAATTGCAGGGCAATGTCTAAAAGTATGGTCTAAAGTTTCAGGTTGGAGGGAACATAGTTGACAAAGATCTTCTGAGAGAATATTCCTACTATGTAGGAGATGCTTTGTAGGAAGTTTTTCATGATATAAGAGCCACAGAAAATGCTTAATTCTAGTAGGAATCTGCAGCTTCCAGTTTCTTTTCTCTCTCTCAGTTTCTTTTATCTCTTCTCTCATTCTCCCCATGAATTGCACCTCTGACTCCACCACTACGTCTTATCACTCTAACAAAGTCACCTTGCAAGCCCATCATCAATCATTTCCATCTTTAGTGCCTATTTCGAATTCTTTCTTACTTTTTTATTATTCTATTAGACATTCTCTTTTTTTCCGTATGTCTTTTAATTTTTTATAAATGTTAGCAAATAAAAAGTGGCATATCACGAGTTGCCTAAGTACTTCGATTGTTAAACTGGATGTAGATGAACATAATATCTATGGTTTGTATAAATAAAAGGAATAAAAAGGGGGCTAACGAATGAAAAGGGACGAAATAAGGGAATAAAAAATTCTAGGTATTAAAACTGCAATTAGGCTTCCATTTTTTATTTGTAATTCTTAATTAGTGTTTTCTATGAAAATATAATTTGATTTTTTTTTCCAAATACATTATAATGGATTATATTCTTCAAGATGTGCAGACCTAAAAGATTTGCTTTTCCTGATTATTCCTAAAATACACTTGTGTTATAGCTGAATTGAAAAAAAATTTTGCGTCACTTTATCTCTTTCATCCTTGCTTGATACGTCCTCAACAAACTCATCATCCTACCAAACCAAACAATTTTAGCCCTTACAGCAATTTCAATAGCCTCATAATTCCTCCATATAAAGACTTTTAGTATAAATAATTAAAATAATTAAACCTACCACATCAAATACCCTAAAGCTTGCCTATAATCTTATATCGATCTTGAATCTTAACCTAAAATGAAACAATGTATTTGATCAATCTTATACTCCAAATTCTAATCCTAATGTTGGCCAATTCGCTAATGCAAAATAATCTAGACCACCACCTAGTACTAAAACAAAGGGACGTATAACACAATAACTTTAGGGCAGGTTTATGAAATTTAACCTTTAATAGAAATCATCTTTGACTCACTTGCAGAAAGTGACTGTTGTATGGGTTTGAAGACGCAGAGTGAAAGTATCCCACTTTTAAGGGGCAAAGTGAAAGTACTCTCCCCTATTTGGGATTTAGTGTAATTACTCCCAGGATTGAAACTCATTTCGTGTAGCATGCATATTTATGTACACGAATACTTTATTAATTTTAGTACTACAATTTGATTACTAAATAATTCTGGCTGGGGATTATATGCACCATTGATTTTTTGTAGTATTGTCCATCAAAAGTGCCTGCAATTCCAAAGAAAAGCCTTCGAGCCACCTATCTCGTGGATAATTCATCAGAACAATGAAATTTTCAATGTTAATAAAATTCTGAACTTATCATTTTCATTTAGAAAGCTTAATTCTCATTGAATCCTAAAGTCTATGTTCTCCTTTCTTCTTTTTTTTTCTATTTTTTTAAAGCAACAGAAATGTGGGATTTAAGAAGTTGGGAAGGTGAAAGAAGATTTGAACTTAAAACTTCTAAGTTTTAGATTCTCAACTTTAGTCACTAAATCAAAACCTCCTTAGCTTCTATTTTCTCCTTTTGTCATACTTTTCTTCATCCAAAATCCATCCTCATATATCATGGTGAATTCCTGTCTAATTCTTACGAAATGACTAGCTGCATGAGAAATATATTTTTTCTTCTTATTCATTTGAGAAATCAAGAAGTTATAGTGGCTATGGAATATGTTGAGTCTGTTTAAGAGTGAAATAAATTATACAATATTTTATAATACTGATAATAATGAGATCTCTCTAGATGAAAAAAGGTGGTAGATAGTTAATATTATTGAATCTTCTGAATTGCTTTATCCATAAAAAATCCTTACATTGTTATCACAAGAACGTCTCATCTCTTTCACGTTACTCTACCTTGAATATTTAGTGGGTAGAAAACAAAAAACAAGTTTAGCGAGTAGTAAGAATTAAATTTGTCTCTCTTCATCTCTCTCACTCTCTCTTCTAAGTTTGTCTAGGGTTTTGCCATGCACACGAGGCCCGCCCTCCAGCCCGCGGCTGGGGGGCAACCCGCAACTTCATCTTTTCCAACTTTCCAAAAAAAAGCGTTTTCAGCATTGTTCAGTAATCCGTCCGTTACATCCGTGGAGGTTCGAGCAACAATCTCTACTCACCGGGGTGAGCCAGCGATGGCTTTTGATAAGCAGGAATTGGATTCGGTTGCTGCTCCCTATCGATTTGCACTTGTGGGAAAATTTTCGAAGGGTAGGCCTTCGATGGATGACCTTCGGAAGTTTTTCCTTTCACTTGATCTTAAAGAAGTGGCGCACATAGGGTTGTTGGATTACCGTCACGTTTTAATCTGTTTGGGCAATGAAACAGATTTTCTGCGCATCTGGTCACGCAGCATTTGGTATGCATATGGCATGCCTATGAGGGTTTTCAAATGGTCTCCTTCTTTCCATGTTGATAAAGAATCATCCCAGGTACCAGTGTGGTTTCAATTACCTAAATTGCCAGTTCACTTATTTCATAAAACAATGTTTGTTTAAGATCACATCTATCTTGGGTACGCCACTCTTCATCGATTCGGTGACTACAAATCTGACAAGGCCTAGTGTGGCTCGTATTTGTGTGGAAATCGACTTGCTAAAATCTCTTCCATCGCGTGTTTGGATTGCATCGGGGGATCATAGGGGTTTTTGGCAACCTCTGGTTCCTGAAAACTTACCGTCATACTGTAAGCACTGTTTCCGGCAAGGGCATGAGGAGGAGGCCTGTCATGTGAAGAATCCAGAGTTACGTGTGGCAAGGGACCAGGGTCGAAGCTCTAGGCCCAGGGTTAAGGCCAAGGAACGGGCAGATTCCCAGGATGATGGTTTATACGATAAAGGTAAGAAGGGGGAACTGCTGGAGAGGGAGAAGGGTGTGGTGAATCGGGAGGAGGACATAGATTTAGGGGAGACAGCACAGGTACCGAAAGGGGGCCTGACCGTGTTGGAGGAGGAGGGGAAATGTGTGGAATCTCCAAAGGAGAAAAATAGCACTCAGTCGATGGAGTTGTTAGATAGTAAAGCAGCCATAGACATGGGGTTGGCAATAGAGGAGACCATTACGAAAACAGCAGAGCGGGTGATTGAAGAAATGGCAGACAAAGTAGTTGCTGAATCTGTTGAGTCTAGTGAGGACGAAGGCCGGGAAGCGACTGACGGGGAGGTGGAAAAGCAGCAGCAGGTGTGGGTGAGAGTCCTAAATCTGTCACCACAGAGGAGGGCGGCCTCGTCGACGGAGATGGAGGCTGTGAAACAGCGCTTAGATGGGTTGCGAACGCGAGACAAACCAATCGGAGGTTTTTCCGCGACATGGCAAGGAGGTAAGCCTTCTTCATTTGCTGTTTTATCTCGACTAGATGATGAATAGCTTGTTCTGGAATGTTAGAGGAGTGGCAAACAGACATACAATTGCTCGTTTGAAAAAGATGCGTCGTTTTTGCATGCTTTATCTCTTCTAGCGATCTGTGAACCGAGGGTGGATGTTTCCCGTATGGACGCAGTCCGCCATTTTTTGAATTTCCCTAAAGCAATTTCCAATGAATGTGGATCATTGTGGGTTTTCTACTCTGCGGATTTCTCTATCCAGGTTGTGGAGCAGGAAACTCAGTTTCGTGCTTTGCAATTGTTTAATCCTTACTTGCGAGAGTCTTGTATTGCGGTGTTTGTTCATGCGTTGTGTGATTTGTTTGGTCAGCAATCTCTGTGGCTGGCGCTGGAAAGGCTGTGCAGGCTGGGATTGCCGATGGTTGTCATGGGTAATTTTAATGTGTAATGTCGGCATTGGAAAAGAAAGGGGGAAGACCGTTTAGGGCCACTAAAGCTGCAGATTTTTTAACTTGTACTCAGGCAGCAAATTTGGTGGATGTGGGATTTTCAAGTCCCTCCTTCACATGGTGCAATAACAAATACGGGCAGGCCAGGATATGGAAAAAACTAGATCATGTGTTGATCAATGCGGATTGGGATCGTTTACGGGTAACAGTGGCGGTTCGCCATTTGGGTAGGGTGAAATCAGATCATTCCCCTCTGCTCATTTCATATAAGCCGACAGTGGCAAGTGGTCCACGCTCTTTCCATTTTCTAAATGTCTGGTGCTCGCACCAGCATTTTTTAGGAATCGTCAAGGATGCCTAGGGGTCACAGTGTGCAGGTTCGCCGTGGAGAAAAATCCTATACAAGTTGAAGATGGCGAAAACAGCTTTGCAAGAGTGGAATGCAAAGGTTTTTGGGAGTATCTCGGATATGGTGCAGCTAGCAGAGGAGAAAGTATTGTGGCAAGAGAAGCTAGTGGAGGAGGAATCATCGAAAGCCAATATTTCTGGGTTGCACGAGGCTCAGGCTCGGTTGAAGGTTGTGCTGGCTTGGGAAGAGGAGTACTGGCGGCAAAAGGCGAGGATCAAATGGCTTGGGAAATGAGAAACCAATTCTAGGTTCCTCCATGCTTACGTGACACAAGCAAGGGCCCGTATGTATATTCACAGGATTAAAGATCGACAGGGGAAATGGTTGGATGAGGCACAAGCAATAAAGCAAGAAGCCGTTGCGCATTTTACTTCGGTGTTTACGTTCGGGGCAGAGAGTTCGACTCCATCTCCGATGCTGAACCTTATTCAGAAGATGATCTCAGCAGAGGAAAATGGTAGGCTGCAAGAGATTCCTACTAGTGAGGACGTTTGAAGGGTGGTGTTTCAGATGGATGGGGAAGCTGCTCCAGGTCCAAATGGTTTTACGGGTCGTTTCTTCACGACGGCATGGGAAATAGTTGGTGCAGATATAGTGGAGGCAATTCAGGATTTTTTTGTAGGGGCATGTCTACCTCGGGGGGTGACGTCGACGTTGGTGGCACTCATTCCCTAGTCGCCATCCCCTGAGACATTCTCGATGTTCAGACCGATTAGTTTGTGTAACGTGCTGAACAAGGTAGTCTCAAAAATTCTAGCAAATCGTTTGGAGGGGATTCTCATGAAAATCATCACACCGCAATAGAGTGCGTTTGTGAAGGGTCGATCCATTGCGGATAATGTGCTTCTTGCCCAGGAGATGATTCGATGCCTGAAGAAAAAGGTAAGGGGAAGTAATTTGATGTTCAAGTTAGACATGGCAAAAGCGTATGATAGGGTATCGTGGCCTTTTCTTATCCAAGTCTTGCGGGCTTTTGGTTTTGGGGAAATGTTTATTGACATGGTGTGGAGACTTATCTCATCGTGCTTTTTTTTCCGTCCTGGTTAATGGACAGCCCTCGGGATACTTTAAGTCGATAAAAGGACTGAGGCAAGGGGATCCGCTATCACCAGCACTTTTTATTATTTTAGCGGAGGTGCTGGCAAGAGGTTTAAATCATTTGCTGTACGACAAGAAGTTTCTTCCATTTGATTTGCCTCGGGGGCAATAGATGTTACACACCTGGCTTTTGCAGATGATGTTGTCATTTTCATTCGAGGCGACGCGTCATCTAGAAAGGCTATGATGAGTGTGCTGCAGGAGTATCAGCGTTGCTCGGGTCAGATGATTAACAAAGACAAGAGCTGTTTTGTGGTTACATGGAATGCTTCTACACAGTTTCGGGAGAAAATCCACAGGTTGACGGGCTTCGTTGGGAAGCAGTTCCACATTAAATATCTCGAGTGCCCGCTGTCTGAGGGCCGCATTCGGGCAGTAGATTTCCAAGGACTAGTTGAAACAATTCAATATCGGATCTGCTCTTGGAACTCGAAGTGGCTATCAATCGGAGGAAGGATGGTTTTGCTTAAATCTATACTGATGTCCATGCTGGTGTATTTTTTAACGGTCATACGACCGCCAAAGGGAGTTATTAATCAGCTACATCGTCTTTTTGCTCAATTTTTGTAGGGGTCATCTGAATATGGTGCTAAGTATCATTGGGTGGCTTGGTCACAGTTGTGCCAACCGGCGGATGGGGGTGGATTGGGGTTTCGGTCCTTGGAGGTGGCTCGGGAGGCATTTGAATGCAAGTTATGGTGGCGCTTTCGACAGGGGAAATCCTTGTGGGCCTCCTTTATGAAAGCCCGGTATTGTAAGACAGAGCATCCTAATCAAGTAGTTGGTAGAGTCTCTGATTCGCCTGTATGGAAGAACTTGCTTTGGGTTCGGCCGGTGGTGGAGCTCAGTGCAGGTTGGAGTATTGACCGGGGTGACATCTCTTTTGATGGGAAAATTGGCTGGAGTGGGACCATTGGCCTGGATTTACCAGATATCAGATTCGGTTGATCGAGTGGTGGATTGTTGGGAACATGGGGGCTGGAACAGAGAACTATTGGCACGGGTTGTTCCAGAATCGATGGTTCCTAGGGTTTTGGAGTTGGATATTCCCGCTGTTGTGTCTAATGATAGTCAAAAGGATGTAATGTTTTGGAGATTGACACCTTCTGAGGAGTTTACGGTATCATCGATGGCTAAGTTCCTGAGGGCCAAGGAATCCTCCTAGTTCTTTCGTCAGATATGGGCAAGGGGTCTTCCGCTAAAAATGGCATTTACTTTGTGGAGGGCTAGTTAGGGGAGATTGCCAACGGCGGACATACTTGGTAAATTCCGCGTGCATGGACCATCCAGGTGTTTCTGCTGTGTGGATAAGGATGTTGAATCATTGCAGCACATTTTGGCTCAGGGGACATTTGTAAGGAATCTTTGGGATTTTTTTGAGAAAGCGATGAGTTTCTCGACGACAGGAAAAGACTTTCGAGGTATCTGTGTAGCCTGGTAGACACATTCGTTCTCTTCCCCGGTGATGGCCTGGGTGGGTCAGATTCTGCCAGCCCTAATTGTATGGTATACTTGGAAGGAACGAAATCAATTTGTTTTTGATGGGGTGATGGCTCAGATAGGATATACATGCAAGCTGATATGTGATGATGCCAGGGACTTGGTGCGGTTGAGATTCCCTAGTCTTTGGCACAGGATGGTGGGATGTGATTGGCTGGGTTTTTTGGACAATTTGGGGAGAGTGACGTTCCGGAGGCTGGGGGTTCCAGTGGCGTGGCAAAGGCCGCAGAAGGCGTTGTTCAAGCTCAACACGGATGGATCGCGTTTGGTTTCAGGCAAAGGAAGTGGTGGGGGTGTGCTTCGGGATGATTCAGGTCGGGTGTTGCTTGCGTTTTCTGAGACATATCAGGAGACTACGGTCCTCAACGCGGAGGCAAGGGCTCTTCTGTCAGACCTGGTTTTGTGTTCGGAGCGAGGTTTTTGCCCATTACAAGTGGAGTTGGATTCCAAGGTTTTGGTAGAAATCCTGAATGGTCGGGCAAATGGTCCCATTGGGATGCATTCGTTGTTATGTAGGATCCGGGGAATGCAATTTTTGTGGGTATCTGTGTCCCATTGTTTTCGACAGGCCAATAGTGTGGCGGATGCTTTGGCACAGGAAGGAAGTTGGGGCCGGTCATCGGTTTATACGTCTTTCGATCAGCTGCCGCGGTCTGCTCGTGGGTGTTGCACTATGGATCAACTACAGATTCCTTCGTTCAGGTTTAAGCGAACTCTAGGATAGTGTTGGTCTCAAGCTTAAGTTTTTTAAATAAAATGGGCAGTCAAGCCCACCCGTCAGATATGTGTGGCGGTTATATTAAAATATATATATATATTTAGTGTCCGATAAACTTGCCACAAGCAAACAGTTAAAAAAAAAAAAAGAAGTGAATTTTCTCATTGGAAATAGATAACATATCTTCTAAATTGCTCTACACAAAAATTCTGTGCATTGTTATCACACGAGAAAACGTCTCATATCTTTGATGTTACTCCACCTTAAATATTTGGTGTAGGATAAACTTGCCATAAGCAAAATGTTGAAAAAAGATGTGAAATTCCCATGGTTTTCCATTGTCTCTATAATTACCTGTTCAAATACACCATATAAATACACAAATAAATATTTTTACATTGTGTATAAGGTTAGAAGTATATAAAATGAGAAAAAGTATTTATGAAAAACCCCACCTTTCTCTTTAGATAGTATACATGATTATTCATGATGTAGTTAAGTATTTAACGTGCGCTAAGCCTTAACATAATTTTTTTTATTTTTTAAATTAGTTGTGAACTTGTGAATATATCAACAATACTCATCCACATTCATTAATATTAATTTTGGAATATTAATTTATTTTAATCACTTAACTAAAGTATTTGTTTTTAATACTTCTACACATATGTTTATTATAACATAATAGTACTGGAAAATGATATCAACCGTTCTTCGCATATCGTTTATGTGAAATTTTAATACCTCAAATTCAAAATGACTCATTTGTACACATTATAAATTTATAATGACAACTAGGATCAACTTTACAAAAAACAATCTACAACATATATAAATATTCAGTATTGTTTAAAAAAATATACTTTTTCTATCTTTTGTCCTTATTTTAGATCTTAATATTGGATTATTTTCTTCACCAATTCAATACTTAGGCCCCGTTTGATAACCCAATTCAGGTCTTAATCTTAATGACTTCAGACCTTAATAGTGTTAAAACTGTTTGATAACAAAAAATACTACATATTAATGATTAAGTAGGTCTGAATTGCATAGGCAAAATAGAGCCCAAAAAAATAGTGATAAGTTTATCACTTATCACCACTTAATAAAAAGTACGCTCAGATGTTAGAGTTTAAGTACAATTTTTAGAACATAAATAACCATTACCAAATAAAATACAATCACCTTATTTTTTCCTCTTCTCTTTCTTCTACCATCTTTCTTCTCTCTCATTCTTTTCTTTCCATCATCGTTCTCAGTTTATCAACCTCTTCTCCTTTTTTTTTTTTTTGTCAACCTTCATTGTTAAGAAGTTTATTCGGTAAAACATTCAATTTTTTAGCATAAAGGTAAGTATTAACTTTATGCACATGCTTTATTTCTGCTATGTAGTTGTCGTTCATACTCATATTCAATAAAAATCTATGCTTCATCTATGTATTTGATTTGTATGGTTAATGGAAAAATAATCTTCCATAATAGAAATAGAAGCGTAGGCAATACAAACTGACTAGAAAAATAATCTTTGAGAATGAAGAAATTGTAGTACAAAATGAACAACATGCTGAAGATAACCCAAAAAATTCAAAACACGAAGGAGAATCTCGACAAACTGATCAAACTTTTATGATTAACTTATGTGAGCATATTAAAAATCAACATTTTTAGCTTTTTTGATTAATTGTATTTATAACATTTGATAGATTAGCATTTTTATTTTATTAAATGAATTTGTTGTATTATAATATTTTCATTTTTAGCTCATTCTTTTTCTTTTTTTTATAATAGTTCATTATTTTTCTAATAAATAATTCTTATTTTTTTGATAATAGTTCATTCATTTTTAGTTCATTCTTTTTCTAATAAATAATTCTTATTTTAAATAAAATTAAATCATATGTACTACTAGTAAAATATACCAATATAGATCATTTATAAACAAGTCAATATAAGGACAAAATTGTAAAATACAATAAATTTAGCATTCAATCGTCTATAATTATCAAACAGGCATAATATGTTCAGTGTTTTGATTCAGACAAAAGTTGTATTAGATTCACCACTTAACAATTCAGTGACTTAATAAATTCAGATTTCAGTTTTATTAAATGGGCCTTAGTAGTCACCAATGCTTAAACCATACTAGGGAGCAATATGGCATGAGTCTAACCATCACCCAACCGTTATTTTCGTATCACTTCCTACCCTTCTATGACATCAAAATATCTGTAATAATACTATGCTAGAATCATTGAACCTTAAATCAAGCGGTACCTTGCTAACCCTGTTCTTGTTTACTATAGATCTAGCAACATTTGATTATAGAAAGTGATTTTAGAGCATAATCAAAATCAACAAGAAACATTCTTTGGTTGATCAAGGATTTAAGCCTTTTTGGCTATTAGAAAACTTTATAACTTGAATACTTTAGTGAACATTAGAAAAAAACTGATTGTCTAAAATCAAAATATATAATCGGTTAAAATAGTCAATCAAGAACAAACCTTACATAAGTCTAAAAAGTCATATTCACTTTGTTAATACAATTGAATGAATGGAAAAATGGTCTAAACTGTCAAAAAAGTTGTCCTAATTTTTCCCAAATGCTTATATAAAAGCATTATTTTATTTTATTTTATTTTTGTCTATTCAATAAACTTGTTGAAACTATATGATTATTTACTTAATCATTATACAATTCTAATGCATAACCAATGCGTACAATACTTTGACTCACTTTCTAGAAATTTTGCTTGAGGATCTTG
This sequence comes from Gardenia jasminoides, assembly GCA_013103745.1. Taxonomy (NCBI): domain Eukaryota; kingdom Viridiplantae; phylum Streptophyta; class Magnoliopsida; order Gentianales; family Rubiaceae; genus Gardenia; species Gardenia jasminoides. The sequence goes on from CM023103.1 coordinate 95,174,174, forward strand.
CATTTTATCAATGGCAATAATTTCACGGAAAAAAATGCTTCTAAATACTCGGCATACATTTTAGACATGATTCAAGGGCCACTAAAAAGCAACAAACCTTAGATGTTGCTATCGGTTCTGGTAATTGTACTGCTAATACTACATTCTATAATAAATATGAGGCCTAATAAGTATTAGTTTTCTAATATTTTAATCCCATGTAAATATTAGTATCCGTTGCAAGAAGATTTTATTATACATTAAAGCAATGCGGACTCCTATATTATGTAATGAAACTTATGATTTTTGCTAACCGTATCTTATATAATCTATCTATCATATATGTATTGCAGATAAGATTTTCTATCAGAGGTCTTCAGAACCAAGTAAAATCCCAATCCATTATTTTAGGAATTTCAATTTAATTTAATTCAATTCATTAAATATTTCATTAGTCATAGTAACTGTTAGTAACTTCTATCCATATCTATCCTAACTGATCCATATTCTATCCCAACACAGTTTCTCCCATTCACTTGCATAATTTAGAATACCATTCAACACAAAACTTCTACAACAATACTACTTCTTTCATAATACTTCAATCGTATGCACCATCTTTTATCATTACTCATCCCCTACTATCAATCACCATTTTTTATAAACAATAATCGTGTTAATCACTTTATTGCTTCCTTGTTTTGTTCATCTAAAACCTAGCATCAATTTTGGCATGCAACATACTTCGTTACATGGATTACAGCGACTTTAATTTCAAACTTGCAAGATTGCAAAAGAGGGAACAATTGCTTACAAAATCAAGTGTGCACCACAATAATCCCACGAAAGCATTCTTATTTTCTTCGGTCTAGGCCGTTAATCCAACAGGTATCCACATAAGCCCTATGTTTCCTTATGACTCTTCTGTCTTTGCTTTGATGACGGGGAGCTTTTAAAGAAAGTGTTAGAGCTATACTAGTTAAATAAAGGGAAGGCACGAAAATAATCTCATAACAATCAGACAGGCGGGATCATGCATTTTTCAGCCACCAGGCAAATCGGGAGAAGATGGCCGGGCTCCGTAAGCTCAACCTTATCGTGTCCTATGGAGTAAGGGAGGTTGTTCCAATTCAGGTTGTTCCATGGAGTAAGATTCAGGAACTTCATATTCAAGAAAGATAGGTCTCACGTTAAGTGCAATTGATAAAATCCCAATTACATCGATTGAAACATCACGCGACAAAGTAGAATTTCCAGTACTATATACTCTTCAAATATTGCCGTTTTCTTTGTAATTTCGAGTGTTAATGATGTTCTTGCGATAATATTACAGATGTCAAGTGTTAATGATATTCTTGCGCTAATTTCAAGTGTCTCGTTCCTCTGTAATTTGCCAAGTTTTTATGCCATACAGATGTCCGTATCTTTTAGTTTTATTCTATTTCAATTGTTTTGTCCACTTAATTTGTTGTTTTTTGTTGACTTAATTTCTTTTATGCGTCAAAGTGGAATTCCCGCCACTATTTATTCTTTTGTACATAATAATATGTGTTTTTTCATTTCTTCCTAGTGCATTTAAGGCCTTAAAACTTTATGCTATCGGTAGGAATTAACAATGTATTTTGTACATTAAATGAAGGATCTACATTCGAACACTGCATAGGGAATGTCTAGAACTCCGTTGAAGGAAGGATTCGTTATGCACATTAAGAATACGTTATGCACTCCCAAATGGATATTGATCAAAATAATAATATTTTAATTTTTAACTTATTTTTGGTATAACTATTACAAATAATTCATTAATTATTATTATTATTATTTTAAATATATGCACGGGTCAGAATTATAGTTTGTAGTATAGGAGCTAAAGTAAGAAAATTTTCCGTTCGTTATCTCATTTTTCCAATTCTGTATAGTTCACAACATTGAATTACAAATTCTCCCTTCTACACTGCCCCGAGAAAAACGTTGTGCAATCAAGTATATCATGTAAAAAATATTTTCTACCAAAAAAAAAATTATGCAACGAAAAATATTTTCTACCAGGGCTTTCCCACCCTAGTAATTTGAGTAAGAAAGACATTTGCCCTTTTACTGAGAACTTTGTAAGGGAGCCCGGCCCACGGGCAGTCAACACAATGGATTCAAAGGACAAGGAGGCTGGCAATTTCAAAGTTCTGCGATACTCCCATTTGTGACATGTCGGGCCGCTGAGAGATTGAGATATAACTTCATCCAAGCTTCGACCGCGTTCCTGCAACTTCAGTCTATTCCGCCACTTCAATCAGGCTATCTTAACTCTCAGTTCAGCTGCAACATCGTGTAATTTTTGCTACTTTATGCACTTTGTACCATTTTACTATTTGCTTTCGGATGGTATTTATTCACTTGTTTATTTTTTTATTCGCTTTTGATTTGTCGTAAATGACCTGATGTTGGGCTGATAATTCATTCACCTGCTGTTTGACGACGCCAGCAACTTCGTAGTGCCCTGATTTCCGTACCCCACCCCTCCTAGGAGAAGTGGTTTGGTCTATTCCGCTAGGTCAATCGGGAGAAGAACACAGAAACAAGGCGCTTCAGGACGATGGTGAAGGAGACGGAATACTACGACATTTTGGGGGTCAGCCCCACCGCCACCGAAGCTGAAATTAAGAAAGCCTATTACATTAAGGTATTAGTTCTCGGCTCTTCATGCGTTATATCTATTTGGCTGTGCCTATTGATGGATACTGGACTAATCCAGGAAGCAAGAAAGGAATAGTCGCTGTGCCTCTTTGTTTCCCACTTTTCACTATAGGAGGCGGTTTTTTGGGGTTCCTTTTTTTTTGTTTTGTTTTTTTTGGGGGCGCCTTGAGATTCCAGTTAAGATGCGCCATCGTAACACTAGGATATTGTGTTATGCTTTCTGCGATCTTTATAGCTGTCTCCATTTACTTGTTCTAAATACTTCGGTTTGGCCTTTTAACTCCTCGTCGTATTGAGGGATTTTAGTCACTGCTTGTAAATGGAATCCTCCGGCAGCTATATGTATATTACTTGTTGAGAGATGAATCATGGTTTGGTGCATGGTTTTGTGTTTAGGAGACTTGGATTTCATTATCTCTCAGGATATTCGAATTGTATTCAGCAGAAGACATGTTGACGTAATTTTGTGAGAGAAGAGTGGGGACTTAAATTGCATCCAACAGAGCACAGGTTAAGAAATTTTGAGAGAGAGAGAGAGTTGGGTAGAGAGGTAAAGTGAATAATGACCTTTTCTAAAGATAGAACGAAAGCTCCGAGTGCAGTTGACAGCTATCTGCTAAGAGAGCAAGCTTCATTCTGAGTTCTCCATGAAAGTGATAAACAGGGACAAGATAGTGTACACATGAAAGTGATGAAACCAAATTGTCCATTATGAGTTCTCATATCAGATGTAAAGGGTTACAGGCATTATTGCTGTCATATTTGCATCCCTTGGCAGAATATGGAATCTGATCTGGAGTATGTATGCGCAACAAAGGTAGAACCATTTGTTTCTTAGTAGAGGTACGCAAGGGAGGTCAGTAATTGCTGTCTTGTCTTCTTAAACAAGAGGATTTCCAGAGTGTTAAGTTGATTTGTTTGTTGATGCTGCATTTCCAATGGTGCATGTGCTTGTTATTATCATTATGTCGGGCTATCCATAAAAATGGATGAGAGTTTATCAAAAATAGAACACATATTTGTAGCTTGTGACAAGTTATCATGAATTTTCTATAGGCATACTACAGAATAAACAAGAAGTATAGAAAATAAATGCAATCAGCCAATGATATCTTGCAGCACAGTTCTCAACCAATAATAAATGTTCCTCATTTGCTTCTATTCTTTCAACCTTTGATTAATGTCTTCTCGTCTTTGTCATGAGGGTATCGTGGCCCGAGATTTTGAATTCAAATAACTAACACTTTGATGTGGTCCCAATTAGAGTGTCTCTTCTTGTTTCAGTTTTAGATTCAAAAGTTGGTGTTAGGTGGAGTCATTCTTATTTTGGAGTAAAAGCGCTTCCGGACTTCATGTCATGTTTCTTATAGGTGGTCTAGTGAGTTAGTGGTTGAAAAATTTTGGGTTCTCTTCTATTGCTTAGTCGCTTTTCTGGTGCTTACCTACTAGGTTACTTTAACTTAACCATCTTGCAATTTGAAGGGCTATTTGCTTACTAAAAATAAGGATTTCAATGAAAAGGCTTCTAACAAACAGGACACTGGATTCTCTTTTTGACTTCAAAACCAGTTTACTTAGTTTATCCATTATTTGCTTCTGCATTGTAGGCACGTCAGGTTCATCCAGACAAAAATCCAAATGACCCTCAAGCAGCCCAAAATTTCCAGGTAAGTCTCAACTTACGAGTTTTTGTTGATGTGTTTTTCATAAAAGCTTGGTTGTAGTATTCCAGTACGTGAAAAGGTGAGAAGGTAAGCTAGAAGAATTGGTACTGAAGTCATCACCGTATAACAAAGCACAAATTTGTCCATTTCCTATTGAAATTGCTGTGAATACAGAAACCAATCCCGGGAAGAATACATGATAATCCTTGAATATAGTTGATAACCTTAGTGAACTTGCCCTGGATAATGAGATTGCTGTACAGAGCTAAAGATCAACTGGTTAATGTTTACTTAGATTGTCTAAGGTCTCTGCTTTATGTATACTACATGCTTGTTTGATTCTTAAGAATCTGCACAGAGATTTTGGGGGACAGTAATCTATACGTTTTGATTGTTAGGTTTTGGGAGAGGCTTACCAAGTGCTGAGTGATCCTGCCCAACGACAGGCTTACGATAATTATGGGAAATCAGGAATTTCAACGTCAGTTTTTGTTATTGTTTTAAAATAAATGAGATGATAATTTTTTGAAATCTGGCACCTTTATGTATATGGTACATGCAAGCCGATGCTGGTTTTTGCTATTATGATTCATACCAAAGCTTTTCATTTATTTTCCTTGCAGTGAAGCTATAATTGATCCTGCAGCAATATTTGCCATGCTTTTTGGAAGTGAGCTTTTTGAAGAATACATTGGCCAGCTCGCCATGGCATCAATGGCTTCGTTGGATATTTTCACTGAAGGTGAAGATTTTGATGCTAAAAAGCTGCAAGAAAAAATGAGGGTATAATTCTTATGGTGCACTTGGTCTATTTTACCATGGTTTTCTGTCAACTTTGGAGGTTAGGTTTGCATGAAGTTAGGGGGCAGACATGTCCTGTTGCCGAGGCTCAGTTTGTTCTACCTTTATACACCTTTTGACTTGGCTTTTAATGTTCACCATCCATTATAAGTTTATCTTTCTTTTTTGCAATCTGATGCCATCCTCTGTTTAAATGTGTGCAATATGAAATGAAACTCTTAGATTGACTTTTTTTTTATCTTATGTCAACAACAGCTTTACTTGTCGACTTTTATGGATAACTGAGATTGCTGCACAAGATTAGGCTACCGTTTGTACTCTAATTGTCACGTGTTCCACGTCAAGCTCTAATAATTTGTTCATGTTAGAGTTCTTTCTTAGGTATTTTACTAGATAACTGCAAATCGGCAACCCCCCCACCTTTTAATGTTGTTTATGAACTTTATACATTGTTTGACACAAGTGCTGTAGGATTACACAAAAGACTGGCCGTCCACCTTCAACAAATACAAAATGGAACTGCTGCAGAAAATTTTGTAAGCTGCTATAAAACTAAGCTAGAGGAATGGATAAAGGCAAATGCATCTTTATTTCTAAACAACTATCGTAATTGTCCTGTAACCTAGCTGCCTAGAAAATTTATAATTCTTCCAAATTGCAAGCTCAGAAGGAAGTACTTGGTTTGTTAAGATTTTCTGGTTTTTTGCAAACCAGAGGTGGTACAAAAGGTCTTTTATGAACAGTGCCTAGCCATCAAAAGTAGTTCGGTGTTCCAACTAGAGGCTGTCAGGAAAATGATGCTTCCATACTATTTGTTATGGCATCTGTAGATCTATCATTGCAGCAGCCTTAAAGGAATAGCATATATATATGAAGCTTGGATGACCCCATAATTTAGTTTCCATGGTCCTTTTTATCACTTTTCACTGTGCTGAATATAATCATTCCATTATGGATACAATTTTCTCTTTTAAATCATCCTTAACCACCCGTCATTTGCAGAAAATGAACATCATTGTTAGTGATTGTGTTTTCCATGAAATTGATGTTTATATTTCTAGTCATTTTTAATCAGTGTATCATTTGCTTAATTCCTCTTTGGAGGTGTATTCAGTTTGCAGTTAAGATCCTAGAACTAGATATTTTTAATGCTTCATTTTCTATCAAGCTGCCTTTCCTTGCAGCCTCCAAGTGACATTTACACAAAAACTTTTGTCCGTGTGTTTGTGTAATTATTTGCATCAATATTGTAACCATTGTGTTTCCTAGGAGAATGACTTTTCCAACTCATCACGTAGACTGTTTCAATCATACAACCTCTAGAAGGCATACATGAAATCATGTCAATAAATATTCTATCATAGGGACGGTGGAGGATTGAATACTTTTTTTTGTGGCACATTTGGCATTTGAAGCAATTTATAAAAGTATTGAGTATTTGTTTCATCTATTTTAGTACTTTAAGGACTTGTTCGCCTTTCACTTCAGGTTGTACAAAAGGAAAGAGAAGAGAAGCTTGCTGACATACTGAGAGATAGATTGAATCTTTATGTACAAGGAAACAAAGAAGACTTTATTCATCATGCTGAAGCTGAAGTGTCGAGGCTCTCGAATGCAGGTAACATCTTTTCAGTACAATTTCCATTAACCTTTGTTGCATGCTCTGTCTGTCCTAGTCTAACTTCAGATGTGTTTGTTTGGTTGTCTATATTTCCATCATCAAAAGTGTGGAACAACTAGGGAAAAAACAAAGTAGTTAAATTTGAAAGGTGTATGGTAGGTGGTAACTGTCTTCTATTTTTTTTGTGTTTTTTTTTTTTTGGGGCCGTGTTGTTTAATTGACGCACTCTATTCGGGAGCAGGGTCTTTGGCTCTATCTAGCATACCAGGAATCCAAGGTGGCAATGTGTATGTATGCACAAATATCAAGTACCTTTGTTGCAGTCATTAATAAATTTGGCAGTAGTTGATCTGGTCGTGTTATTATTATTTTTCTTCTACAAAGAAAGTTTTATTTGTAATTTCTTGTTATTAGTCCCTATTGGGTAAAGGCTCACCATTACGAGTTTGTGCTCATATTGTTCAGCTATTGATGCCTACTAGGCCTTTTGGCATGCTTGTTTTAGTGTCTTTCAGGTCTCAAGCAACTTGTCCCTTTTATGTCTTTCTAATTCGTCGTTGTTGTTGGGTGTAGCTCTAGTAGGCTTACCTGCTCAACATTGTGGTGTTGTCTTAGTAAAATACAATACGGGTATGATAAGAGGCATTATACTTACACACATTATATGGAATTTTTTTCAGAAGTACAATGAAAAATTCAGCACAAAAATGTGTTCGGCAAAATTATGCATATAAATTCATGCATGAATAGTACGAATACATTTGAAGGTTATAGAACTAAAAATACAGTTTAAATATGCTACATTCATACCAATTTTAACTCTTATCATTGTGCATGAGATATTTAATTTATTAAAATTTTATCATCCTTAGTACTTTTATATGTATGAATCTACAAAATTATGTTATGTGTCGCTGTTATTTACATATAACTAGGAAGATAAATCATTGTCCTCGCTCAAGTTTTAATTTTTTTTTAACAGAAGTATAATTCATGTATAATACATCAAAAGTTTATTATTGTGTTTTAAACGGTTAATTGAAAAGTATGAGTATTTCTCAAATGTATGAAATATGGAAGTTTTTTTTTTATTTTGAATTATACGTATGAGCGTGTATTATGGGAGTATAATACAAGTATTTACTAACTAGGTGTCTAGGGGATTAAAGTAGGAAAAACAGAGATTGTGGGTATAGGAGGGGAAAAAAAGGAGAAGCAAATTTTATAGTGGTCCATTTGGATTGGTGAAATTGAATTTAAGAAAGAATTTCAAATGATTGCATTTGAAATGAATTAATTTGAAATTCCTGTTAATCCAACTACATTGTTTGGGTGAAAACTTTCGTACCAGGCAGACATTAGATTACCAATATACTTGGGGTAAAAACATGAAACTTGTGATAAAGCCCGCACCTGAAGGTCTAAATTTGAAACTTTTCTTCCTCACTAAGACCTGAAAGCTTTTTGCTGATTCTTTTCAATGAATAGCCTGTGAGGCTTCTCCGTCGGCAGTGTCAACTTTGCTGCAGAACATCATTCTTCTTTCACACATAAAATTGCTAACCTTACCCGTAAAATGCTAAGAAACAGTTGTTACCTAATGATACGCTGAGGAAGCCTCGTCTGATGACTAAGGTTGAGGCCCCAAGAATTAGAGCTCCTAGATTCAGATCCCCCTACCCCCTTTCCACTTCTTAAACCCCCACCCTTCCCCTGCATCATAAAGAAATGTTGAGAATTGTAAACTACGGGGGAGAGAATAATCATAATATTCATATATTGTCCAGTATACACATATATATACAATTGTAAATTAATCTATCTATACAACCTGCTAATGAACCAAGAAATTTTACTTTTTCACTGTTGGAAACATTATTCCTTCACTTGCTAATTTAGGAGGTTTTAGATATTTGTCATGCTGTCCTGAAATGACAACAAGGGGAACAAAGTGATATGGGGAGATTGCTTAACGAGTTTATTGTATTTTACCCTTTTTAATTTTCTCACTAAAATGACTTAACACTTGTTTCAAATCTTTTCAAGTCACATGTCCTTTTGTAAATGAATTATCTTAATTAGTAAAATTATATATCTTTTCCCATTTTTTTCGAAAATAGTAGAATGTAATTCCAGAAAGCAGCAAAATTTGCTTTTTCCTTATCGATGAAGTAAAAACTAGAAAGTAAGGAGAAATGCTCGAACGATCACCTGGAATACAAGTTTCTACAACGAGTCCCCACTCATCATCATTATTATTTACTCCCCAGCTCAAATCTGGGCCAACTCGATCCGCGTCCACCCATCACCACCACCAGGGCAGCCGCTTCCCCCGCCGCAAAATCACTCTTTTTCTCGCACACTAACACACAGCGATCTCTTTTTCTTTGGAATCCTCCGCCGTACTGCAAATCCAAGCTGTTTTTCCTACAACACTTTTGATTGCAGATCTATATATTCTCCTCGCTCTGTTTTCTCTGTCTAGCGCTAACTGGTAATATTGCTATCTTTTTTTCTTTTTTCTTTTTTCTTTTTTTCTTAATCATGTTTTTACATCTAGAGACTTGTTAGGATTTCGAGTTCGGATCATGTTCCTTAGCAGCGTGCTTTTGTTTAGGGAGAATTTTGAATTTCGATTTTATTTGTGTTTTCGAACGTTCTTCTCTAATTTGTGATTCACGCTTAATCCTTCTGGGCAGTGGTTACGCCGTCTCTTCTTTTACATGCGGTTCCTGAAGAATTGTAAAAATTGTCCTGACAGTTTTTGTGTTGATTCAGTCCTAAATCTGGTAAATTAGGGTGACAATTATTGTGATGTATGACTTAAATCTTTAGCACACTGTAAAAAAGGTTTTTTTTTTTTTTTTGTATAACTGTAAAAAAGGTTTTTAAAAATGTGAAAAATGTGGAAAGAACTGAGGATTTGAATATCTAGATTCTAAAAGGGGTTAGGGAACCTTTCTTCATCTTGGTGAATGTTTAGATACTTTACAGGTAACTAATGTAGTTTTATTTTTTCCTTTTTTTTAACGATATCCTTTCCTTTCGGTAGTTCTAAGTAATGTGGGCGCAACTATATTTTCAGATTAAACAGACAAGAATTTGGAAGTTTATGTAACATAAAAAAAAACTTTTATTGGTAGCGCAATTAAACAGTTAGGTCTCTTGGCTGTATACCTCTGTTTGAATCTAAATGTTTTACTGTTTGCTTTTGCCTTTTGAGTTGCCTACTTGATGCTGTTTATTTTTTGATTAATAGAGGTATCATGCTGAGTTTGGATGCTGATGTAGTGAAGTAGAATTCAAAGGGTGTTAAATTTAGTGTTTCTGCAAAAGGAAGACTGACAGTGTTTAATGGAACACCTTGCAGTTTTGTAGTTAATGATGGTGAAATGATTATGTTAGCTTTTATACTGTAAATGTTGCCTCTTTTTTTTTTTTTGGGGGGGGGGGTGAGTTTCCAACTTGTATGTATCAATAAATACGCATTTTGCACATGGTTGCCCCTCTTGGTTTGTGATTTTAAATTTCCTTAATTTTTTACCCAAAAAGGTTTTCCATGATTTGGATGTCGTTTAAGTACTTCTTCCCTGTTCAACATATTCTTAATCTTGGGATTTTACAGAAATGTACGATAATCTCGGACAGCCTGGGGTGCCAAGACAGCCACCTAACTCGCAACCAAATCCATTTGGGAATACATTCTATGGTGCAGGATCTGGGTTTATCAGAGGAGGATTGGGAGCTTATGGGGAGAAAATCTTAGGATCAAGTTCTGAGTATGTTCAAAGCAATGTAAGTCATTATAGTTGCTACAACTATGTATTAAGATCCACTTTTGGCTAAAAGCTGTATGCATTTGTTATATTCTCTAGTATAACTTGAAAGGTATAATCCCCCAGTTTATTTTTCCTTTTATCAAGTAATGAGGCATTCAAATCTAGTCCAATCAAAATCATAGGCATCTGAAAATTGACATACCAATGGCTAAAGTCATTGATTGGGTGAGCAAAATAAGTCCCTATTTTATTACTGCTCGTGGAAAGTATACTGATCAACCTTTACACCTTTAGCTAATCTGAATCAGTTAATACTTAAGCTGGGATAGGTTATCAGAATGCACTGTAGCGCTAAAGTAATAATTGGCATTTGACCGTCCTTGAGCTGTCAAAGCTGATAAAAAAATCGAGCCAAGTGAGTGCAAGCTTTCTGGATCTTTGGTTCTGATATTAACCACTAAGAGCAGAAATAGGTTTAGGGAGGGTAAAATAAAAGGATCCGCCACTTGGCATATGCCGGATATACATTCACGGGATTGTCTCTGGCCGTCGTGGGAAAACTTATTTGGAGCTATTCATACTACGTTCTGATACTCTGGATATCCTTATGCATGGGAATTTTCTTGGTGAAGACAATGAAGAGAGTTCTTTTCGCAGAGGTGAGGAGTTATGATTCAAGCCGACATCATTACCTCCTTCTCTTCATTGCCGTGGCTCAGTTCCCACTTCTCATTTGGCTTGGAAACATCAGTCTAAATTGGCTTTTTAAGCTGTATCAAGCTATGCTGTAGTTCGGCACAGTTCATTGTGAATGACAGTATTCCAAGTTTTGTAGTCATATTTTAGTTGTCTAATCTCCTTGGGTGCCTTGCCAGTATTACCATATTGAATTGTTTCTCTGTGATCCATTACGTGCTAGGAATATGCATGTCATCCGCCAGAAGTCCCCAGGATTTTGAGATACTAGCACGTCTTATTTGGGGAGAAAGCGAAAATAGATTTTTTTTTTTTTTCCGGTGTTACATATGTGGATCCATGAACTGCTTGTTAAATTTTTGGATTATATGTAATTGACGGCCAAGTTAATTTGCTCAAGATTAAGAGACACTGCCGAACTAAGACAAAATTGTTCTGCTATTCTCTTGGAACATGCTAGTAATTTTCCCCTGTATGTTAAATAAGAGCACAGAAGATACTTAATATCCCAATAGTTCCGAGTCTTGCATCATCCAATTTGGAATGATCAAAATTGATGTTTGGATCAGTCTATAAAGAAATAATTTCAGCTCTCAAAAATGTAAGTACACAATCGCACCTCAATAACCATCTATCTAGATTAGCAGGACTCCACCTCAATTACCATCCATCTTCTAGATTCTACATAAACAGGAATCTACCTCAATAACTAGATTCTATCTAGATATGTTGTAATAGCAAGTTCTTGTATGTATTAACTTTAATGTTTACTTAGCTTACAGTAGTTTTGTTTCAATGTCATTTATCTTTGAAACTGTCCCAGTGTATGTTGAATACCAATAATGCTTCCACCAAAGTAAATCAGTAGATAATGATCTCATTAAAGAAATGCTACCAATTAATGATACCTGAGACCTGGGCAGCCTCACGATTCCCATTCAACTGGTGTACCCGTAGAACTTCACCACTCTCCGTTTCCCGAGCTCTACAACTGTTTAATTGTGCACAAGTTTGTTAGCTCTCTCTACAATTTAACATTACTTTTAGCAGGTAATCAAAACGTCTCCGCTGGTACGTTTATATATTTAATTTTGTTTCCCCCGAGAGGGTACTGTAGGAACATCCATTTTGTTTGAAATGCCTAGTAACTGTTTGATAGAATGCCCATTTGAAGCATTGCTTCAACCGCATTCTTTCAGTATATTCCTAACCTGGGTTTTGTTGCAAGAATGATTTACATTGTTAGAATTACTTCATCAATAAGCTTACCCAAGAGAATATGGATGGTTCTTCGTTAATTAACAGATTAACAGATTTAGTTAACAGATTTAGTTAACTAAGAGTGCGTTTGGATAGTAGATTTTTTGGGATAATTTGTTAAAAAGAATACTGTAGCACTTTTTTGATGTGATGTATCTGAGATAAAAAGGTGATTGTAATTTGTGTCGATGATGCAAGCAAAATTTTTTAACCAAATTAAAACAATCTGTTAATCCATGTTATGTCTGAGAGTTGATGTTATGGCTTTTTCATGTTAAAATTTCGAGGCCAGGTTGATTTGCATTGCTTCAAAATGAGTTGTCCTTCAAGCCTATGGCATTTTTGCCTTTTCCTGCTCATTCTTGCTGCCCCAGCATTCAGTCAGAGCAGTGTGTAAGTCATTTCATGCTTTGTTTTGAGATTGAAAAAGATATTCAGTACAATTAAGAGTTCATGTTTTTCATCTCTCTTTATGCTTGGATCACTTGCTGTTGGAGTGAGATAGCTGGAGGTTTAAATTACAAAGATGTTAGTCTGGTCGAGATAGGCATCTGTTGATTTACTGTTCCATTTTGTTGACAAATCTTGCAGCGTCAGCTTCTGTTGTACGGATGTATCACTAGTAAATTGGACGTTACTTGACTGCTTTTAAATTGATATTGCAGGGTAAACACAAAGGTGTTGCATGTTGGGAAGGAGCTACTGAAGGAAACTCTACCAGTACAAAGTGGCTCCTGCTTGTATCTATTGCAAGGGCTAAAATCAAATATGTGGTATGAAGTGAAGATATCATATCCTGCTTCTGTATGTAATTTTGTATTTTAATTTTGCAATGGTGAGTTTGGTCTTTTTGGGTCAAAACTTGTCCAAATGCTAGTGAATGAATTGCAGATACCAGCTAGTTTCTCTATAGAACTTAAAAAAGGAAGTTCTAATTTGGAGCTGAGCTTTGGAAGAAAATTGCTGAATACAGAGAAGTTAATTTTCAAAACTGACAAGCTGGAATCGCTGGATGACCAGGTTCTTGTTATGTCTCTCTAACAACAAATATTTTTAGTGCTTTTCTTAATGTCAAAATTCTAAATATTCAGGTTCTGTTCAGGGTGGATTATATGTTTTGGTGAGTGTGATGCCTGAGGGAGTTGTTGCCATACCAGGAGTAAAAGAGAGGAAGTACATCATATTTAATATAGGTATACTCGAGAGTTAGGATTCTTTCCTATGCGGTCTTGTGTAGATATGAATAAATCTGCTGCTGTGCATGTCACAATTTCTCTACCATATTCTGTTTGGCTGTTGAGATGTTATAATTTCTGATCTAGGTGAAGTTTTATACATTTCAAAGCTTTTATAGATGTAAAACATCTCTTCTAGCTCTGATCCTTTATGCTATTCTTATCTTACAACACATGTATGGACAGCATTTGATTATATTCACTGAATTCAGTTTTAAATGTCCACAAACCTTTCTTCTGAGACATTCTTTTTGCCACTGTAATCCTTAAAACCTGGGCAGTTTTTTTTTGCTCTGTTTCTTGGTGTTTTTTTTTTTAATTTTTCTTTTTCCTTTTGGCTTTTCTGCAGCTCTTGTATTCATCTTCCATTTGGCATCTCATATGCATATATTTCTTGTATCTTCTACTTACGAGTCATAAGTGCATCTCAAACTCCATCTTGCATTGCAATATTCTGATAATATTGATTGTTTACATGGCAGTTTGTGATGGACTATTTTTGGGTATTCCTCATAAGGCCTGGTATGTGGTGATATTGGTATTGTTTTGCTTGGCTATTGCATTTCTGATCCCATCTTTTCTCCCACCGTACCTTCTGCTGAAGAATCAAGAGTCGCGTGGAGCTAAAGATTCGTAGTCTGCTATAAAATGGAAACAATGATGTTTTTTGGTTCAGACTCGAAATATTATAGCTTACTGCTGGAGGATTTTCTAAATGAGATTAACGTGTACCTGTGAACACGATGGTCCTTATCTTTTGAGGAAAATGCGATTGATTTGCATATAAATGTCTACTTTGTTTTTGTTCTGAGCAAAGTTTGTAGTCTTACAAAATTGGCAGTGGGTGTCAAGCTGGAGGATACATTTTGATTAGTTGATAGATGCAGAATTGCAGATTACAGAATGTGTTCAAGTCAGTTTTGGGAAAGGAAATTATCTACTTTTGCAGTCCGTAGCCTTAAATCTCATAAGATGTCTAAATCTTGGGCAATAACTGCGAACTGCTTTATCTTATGTTTTGGCTTTAAACCCGTGACTTCGCTTGCAGCGACGACTGTTACTGATTCCATCTACCGTTCTGCTTTGAGATATCTTTGCACCGTTCTGCTGTAAAGTGCTAAGGGAGACTCGCGGGACTAAAGTCGGATACTCGTCACGCGAGTCTCCCTTAGCGTGACATGCATCACACCTCCAAATAGCACAAAGTTGTAGGGATGATTTCATAAACCTTCCTTATCTGACAATTTTACTTTACTCCTTTGAGGTTTTAAAAATTACACGTACCTCCATTTATTTGACACTTTTCATAGCCAAACTTGAGACATGGTAAAAATTTGAATAAATATCCTGAAATACCCTTATCTTATAAAGTTCAATTACTTTCTAAAACAATAATAATAATAATATATTTAGCACAAATATAAGGAAAGATTGTCAAGTTATTAGTTTCAAATTTGTTGTTTGATAAGCAATTGTCTATCAATTATGATTAACTACTTAAAATGGTGCTTTATTAGGAATGCATAATTTTTTCCAAATTGAAGAAGAAACTAGCATCGTAATGCTTTTAGAGCTTGTGGATTTTTGGATTGGTGAAACTATCATAACTTGATACTATTTTTGGGCCTTCGTTATTTTTGTGTTTGTGTTGCTTTTGATACCAAAAGAAGTAAAAGATTGATTAACATTTAGGGTCAGTGTTAATAGTAGGGGTGTGCATCGAATTCGAATGTGGTAATTCGGTGTTATGAATTCGATTTTTTCGGTATTTTGACTTTATTGTAACCGATCGAATTCGAATTCGAATTCAATCCATTCAAATTCGAATTCGAATTCAACGAATTCGGAAATTCGGTATTTACCCGAATTGACCGAAACCAGACCAGAACCGAAGGGTTATCGAATTCGAATTCGGTAATTCGGATGGATGAATTCGGTAATTTTCGGTATTTTGTATATAATAGCATCCAACAGGATTTTTTTTTAATTTTTTTGTATTGTATATTATTTTAAAATTTTCAGACGTATGGTATGTATATGTATATGTATATGTATTGTATTATATCTGTATGTACTTTGTCTATGTAACATTTATTTTATATATTATATTAAATGAATTCGAATTCGGTCAATCCGAATTCATAATCCTCCATACCGTTTTCGAATCTAATTCGATACCAATGAAATCGATTTACCGAATTACCGACCGAATTACCGAATTCGAATTATTGAATTCAATTCGAATTCGGTCGGTAATTCGATATTCGGATTTTTTGCACACCCCTAGTTAATAGTTCTATAATTTTGCGGGCAAAAAAATAAAAATGGAGGAATAAAAAGAGAAAAGAAAAAAGGAATAATTATAAATCCCATTCTTCGTACATGCATATTCAACAAGGAATGAAGTTTTATTAAATTGTTAATGCTAGTATTATCATACAACTTTTGTCTGAATCAAAACTTAAATCAAGTGGTACCTTGCTAACCCTGTTCTTGTTTACTATAGATCTAGCAACATTTGATTATAGAAAGTGATTTTAGAGCATAATCAAAATCAACAAGAAACATTCTTTGGTTGATCAAGGATTTAAGCCTTTTTGGCTATTAGAAAACTTTATAACTTGAATACTTTAGTGAACATTAGAAAAAAACTGATTGTCTAAAATCAAAATATATAATCGGTTAAAATAGTCAATCAAGAACAAACCTTACATAAGTCTAAAAAGTCATATTCACTTTGTTAATACAATTGAATGAATGGAAAAATGGTCTAAACTGTCAAAAAAGTTGTCCTAATTTTTCCCAAATGCTTATATAAAAGCATTATTTTATTTTATTTTATTTTTGTCTATTCAATAAACTTGTTGAAACTATATGATTATTTACTTAATCATTATACAATTCTAATGCATAACCAATGCGTACAATACTTTGACTCACTTTCTAGAAATTTTGCTTGAGGATCTTGCATTTTATCAATGGCAATAATTTCACGGAAAAAAATGCTTCTAAATACTCGGCATACATTTTAGACATGATTCAAGGGCCACTAAAAAGCAACAAACCTTAGATGTTGCTATCGGTTCTGGTAATTGTACTGCTAATACTACATTCTATAATAAATATGAGGCCTAATAAGTATTAGTTTTCTAATATTTTAATCCCATGTAAATATTAGTATCCGTTGCAAGAAGATTTTATTATACATTAAAGCAATGCGGACTCCTATATTATGTAATGAAACTTATGATTTTTGCTAACCGTATCTTATATAATCTATCTATCATATATGTATTGCAGATAAGATTTTCTATCAGAGGTCTTCAGCAACCAGTAAAATCCCAATCCATTATTTTAGGAATTTCAATTTAATTTAATTCAATTCATTAAATATTTCATTAGTCATAGTAACTGTTAGTAACTTCTATCCATATCTATCCTAACTGATCCATATTCTATCCCAACACAGTTTCTCCCATTCACTTGCATAATTTAGAATACCATTCAACACAAAACTTCTACAACAATACTACTTCTTTCATAATACTTCAATCGTATGCACCATCTTTTATCATTACTCATCCCCTACTATCAATCACCATTTTTTATAAACAATAATCGTGTTAATCACTTTATTGCTTCCTTGTTTTGTTCATCTAAAACCTAGCATCAATTTTGGCATGCAACATACTTCGTTACATGGATTACAGCGACTTTAATTTCAAACTTGCAAGATTGCAAAAGAGGGAACAATTGCTTACAAAATCAAGTGTGCACCACAATAATCCCACGAAAGCATTCTTATTTTCTTCGGTCTAGGCCGTTAATCCAACAGGTATCCACATAAGCCCTATGTTTCCTTATGACTCTTCTGTCTTTGCTTTGATGACGGGGAGCTTTTAAAGAAAGTGTTAGAGCTATACTAGTTAAATAAAGGGAAGGCACGAAAATAATCTCATAACAATCAGACAGGCGGGATCATGCATTTTTCAGCCACCAGGCAAATCGGGAGAAGATGGCCGGGCTCCGTAAGCTCAACCTTATCGTGTCCTATGGAGTAAGGGAGGTTGTTCCAATTCAGGTTGTTCCATGGAGTAAGATTCAGGAACTTCATATTCAGGAAAGATAGGTCTCACGTTAAGTGCAATTGATAAAATCCCAATTACATCGATTGAAACATCACGCGACAAAGTAGAATTTCCAGTACTATATACTCTTCAAATATTGCCGTTTTCTTTGTAATTTCGAGTGTTAATGATGTTCTTGCGATAATATTACAGATGTCAAGTGTTAATGATATTCTTGCGCTAATTTCAAGTGTCTCGTTCCTCTGTAATTTGCCAAGTTTTTATGCCATACAGATGTCCGTATCTTTTAGTTTTATTCTATTTCAATTGTTTTGTCCACTTAATTTGTTGTTTTTTGTTGACTTAATTTCTTTTATGCGTCAAAGTGGAATTCCCGCCACTATTTATTCTTTTGTACATAATAATATGTGTTTTTTCATTTCTTCCTAGTGCATTTAAGGCCTTAAAACTTTATGCTATCGGTAGGAATTAACAATGTATTTTGTACATTAAATGAAGGATCTACATTCGAACACTGCATAGGGAATGTCTAGAACTCCGTTGAAGGAAGGATTCGTTATGCACATTAAGAATACGTTATGCACTCCCAAATGGATATTGATCAAAATAATAATATTTTAATTTTTAACTTATTTTTGGTATAACTATTACAAATAATTCATTAATTATTATTATTATTATTTTAAATATATGCACGGGTCAGAATTATAGTTTGTAGTATAGGAGCTAAAGTAAGAAAATTTTCCGTTCGTTATCTCATTTTTCCAATTCTGTATAGTTCACAACATTGAATTACAAATTCTCCCTTCTACACTGCCCCGAGAAAAACGTTGTGCAATCAAGTATATCATGTAAAAAATATTTTCTACCAAAAAAAAAATTATGCAACGAAAAATATTTTCTACCAGGGCTTTCCCACCCTAGTAATTTGAGTAAGAAAGACATTTGCCCTTTTACTGAGAACTTTGTAAGGGAGCCCGGCCCACGGGCAGTCAACACAATGGATTCAAAGGACAAGGAGGCTGGCAATTTCAAAGTTCTGCGATACTCCCATTTGTGACATGTCGGGCCGCTGAGAGATTGAGATATAACTTCATCCAAGCTTCGACCGCGTTCCTGCAACTTCAGTCTATTCCGCCACTTCAATCAGGCTATCTTAACTCTCAGTTCAGCTGCAACATCGTGTAATTTTTGCTACTTTATGCACTTTGTACCATTTTACTATTTGCTTTCGGATGGTATTTATTCACTTGTTTATTTTTTTATTCGCTTTTGATTTGTCGTAAATGACCTGATGTTGGGCTGATAATTCATTCACCTGCTGTTTGACGACGCCAGCAACTTCTGTAGTGCCCTGATTTCCGTACCCCCCCTCCTAGGAGAAGTGGTTTGGTCTATTCCGCTAGGTCAATCGGGAGAAGAACACAGAAACAAGGCGCTTCAGGACGATGGTGAAGGAGACGGAATACTACGACATTTTGGGGGTCAGCCCCACCGCCACCGAAGCTGAAATTAAGAAAGCCTATTACATTAAGGTATTAGTTCTCGGCTCTTCATGCGTTATATCTATTTGGCTGTGCCTATTGATGGATACTGGACTAATCCAGGAAGCAAGAAAGGAATAGTCGCTGTGCCTCTTTGTTTCCCACTTTTCACTATAGGAGGCGGTTTTTTGGGGTTCCTTTTTTTTTGTTTTGTTTTTTTTGGGGGGGGGGGGGCGCCTTGAGATTCCAGTTAAGATGCGCCATCGTAACACTAGGATATTGTGTTATGCTTTCTGCGATCTTTATAGCTGTCTCCATTTACTTGTTCTAAATACTTCGGTTTGGCCTTTTAACTCCTCGTCGTATTGAGGGATTTTAGTCACTGCTTGTAAATGGAATCCTCCGGCAGCTATATGTATATTACTTGTTGAGAGATGAATCATGGTTTGGTGCATGGTTTTGTGTTTAGGAGACTTGGATTTCATTATCTCTCAGGATATTCGAATTGTATTCAGCAGAAGACATGTTGACGTAATTTTGTGAGAGAAGAGTGGGGACTTAAATTGCATCCAACAGAGCACAGGTTAAGAAATTTTGAGAGAGAGAGAGAGTTGGGTAGAGAGGTAAAGTGAATAATGACCTTTTCTAAAGATAGAACGAAAGCTCCGAGTGCAGTTGACAGCTATCTGCTAAGAGAGCAAGCTTCATTCTGAGTTCTCCATGAAAGTGATAAACAGGGACAAGATAGTGTACACATGAAAGTGATGAAACCAAATTGTCCATTATGAGTTCTCATATCAGATGTAAAGGGTTACAGGCATTATTGCTGTCATATTTGCATCCCTTGGCAGAATATGGAATCTGATCTGGAGTATGTATGCGCAACAAAGGTAGAACCATTTGTTTCTTAGTAGAGGTACGCAAGGGAGGTCAGTAATTGCTGTCTTGTCTTCTTAAACAAGAGGATTTCCAGAGTGTTAAGTTGATTTGTTTGTTGATGCTGCATTTCCAATGGTGCATGTGCTTGTTATTATCATTATGTCGGGCTATCCATAAAAATGGATGAGAGTTTATCAAAAATAGAACACATATTTGTAGCTTGTGACAAGTTATCATGAATTTTCTATAGGCATACTACAGAATAAACAAGAAGTATAGAAAATAAATGCAATCAGCCAATGATATCTTGCAGCACAGTTCTCAACCAATAATAAATGTTCCTCATTTGCTTCTATTCTTTCAACCTTTGATTAATGTCTTCTCGTCTTTGTCATGAGGGTATCGTGGCCCGAGATTTTGAATTCAAATAACTAACACTTTGATGTGGTCCCAATTAGAGTGTCTCTTCTTGTTTCAGTTTTAGATTCAAAAGTTGGTGTTAGGTGGAGTCATTCTTATTTTGGAGTAAAAGCGCTTCCGGACTTCATGTCATGTTTCTTATAGGTGGTCTAGTGAGTTAGTGGTTGAAAAATTTTGGGTTCTCTTCTATTGCTTAGTCGCTTTTCTGGTGCTTACCTACTAGGTTACTTTAACTTAACCATCTTGCAATTTGAAGGGCTATTTGCTTACTAAAAATAAGGATTTCAATGAAAAGGCTTCTAACAAACAGGACACTGGATTCTCTTTTTGACTTCAAAACCAGTTTACTTAGTTTATCCATTATTTGCTTCTGCATTGTAGGCACGTCAGGTTCATCCAGACAAAAATCCAAATGACCCTCAAGCAGCCCAAAATTTCCAGGTAAGTCTCAACTTACGAGTTTTTGTTGATGTGTTTTTCATAAAAGCTTGGTTGTAGTATTCCAGTACGTGAAAAGGTGAGAAGGTAAGCTAGAAGAATTGGTACTGAAGTCATCACCGTATAACAAAGCACAAATTTGTCCATTTCCTATTGAAATTGCTGTGAATACAGAAACCAATCCCGGGAAGAATACATGATAATCCTTGAATATAGTTGATAACCTTAGTGAACTTGCCCTGGATAATGAGATTGCTGTACAGAGCTAAAGATCAACTGGTTAATGTTTACTTAGATTGTCTAAGGTCTCTGCTTTATGTATACTACATGCTTGTTTGATTCTTAAGAATCTGCACAGAGATTTTGGGGGACAGTAATCTATACGTTTTGATTGTTAGGTTTTGGGAGAGGCTTACCAAGTGCTGAGTGATCCTGCCCAACGACAGGCTTACGATAATTATGGGAAATCAGGAATTTCAACGTCAGTTTTTGTTATTGTTTTAAAATAAATGAGATGATAATTTTTTGAAATCTGGCACCTTTATGTATATGGTACATGCAAGCCGATGCTGGTTTTTTCTATTATGATTCATACCAAAGCTTTTCATTTATTTTCCTTGCAGTGAAGCTATAATTGATCCTGCAGCAATATTTGCCATGCTTTTTGGAAGTGAGCTTTTTGAAGAATACATTGGCCAGCTCGCCATGGCATCAATGGCTTCGTTGGATATTTTCACTGAAGGTGAAGATTTTGATGCTAAAAAGCTGCAAGAAAAAATGAGGGTATAATTCTTATGGTGCACTTGGTCTATTTTACCATGGTTTTCTGTCAACTTTGGAGGTTAGGTTTGCATGAAGTTAGGGGGCAGACATGTCCTGTTGCCGAGGCTCAGTTTGTTCTACCTTTATACACCTTTTGACTTGGCTTTTAATGTTCACCATCCATTATAAGTTTATCTTTCTTTTTTGCAATCTGATGCCATCCTCTGTTTAAATGTGTGCAATATGAAATGAAACTCTTAGATTGACTTTTTTTTATCTTATGTCAACAACAGCTTTACTTGTCGACTTTTATGGATAACTGAGATTGCTGCACAAGATTAGGCTACCGTTTGTACTCTAATTGTCACGTGTTCCACGTCAAGCTCTAATAATTTGTTCATGTTAGAGTTCTTTCTTAGGTATTTTACTAGATAACTGCAAATCGGCAACCCCCCCCCCCACCTTTTAATGTTGTTTATGAACTTTATACATTGTTTGACACAAGTGCTGTAGGATTACACAAAAGACTGGCCGTCCACCTTCAACAAATACAAAATGGAACTGCTGCAGAAAATTTTGTAAGCTGCTATAAAACTAAGCTAGAGGAATGGATAAAGGCAAATGCATCTTTATTTCTAAACAACTATCGTAATTGTCCTGTAACCTAGCGTCTAGAAAATTTATAATTCTTCCAAATTGCAAGCTCAGAAGGAAGTACTTGGTTTGTTAAGATTTTCTGGTTTTTTGCAAACCAGAGGTGGTACAAAAGGTCTTTTATGAACAGTGCCTAGCCATCAAAAGTAGTTCGGTGTTCCAACTAGAGGCTGTCAGGAAAATGATGCTTCCATACTATTTGTTATGGCATCTGTAGATCTATCATTGCAGCAGCCTTAAAGGAATAGCATATATATATGAAGCTTGGATGACCCCATAATTTAGTTTCCATGGTCCTTTTTATCACTTTTCACTGTGCTGAATATAATCATTCCATTATGGATACAATTTTCTCTTTTAAATCATCCTTAACCACCCGTCATTTGCAGAAAATGAACATCATTGTTAGTGATTGTGTTTTCCATGAAATTGATGTTTATATTTCTAGTCATTTTTAATCAGTGTATCATTTGCTTAATTCCTCTTTGGAGGTGTATTCAGTTTGCAGTTAAGATCCTAGAACTAGATATTTTTAATGCTTCATTTTCTATCAAGCTGCCTTTCCTTGCAGCCTCCAAGTGACATTTACACAAAAACTTTTGTCCGTGTGTTTGTGTAATTATTTGCATCAATATTGTAACCATTGTGTTTCCTAGGAGAATGACTTTTCCAACTCATCACGTAGACTGTTTCAATCATACAACCTCTAGAAGGCATACATGAAATCATGTCAATAAATATTCTATCATAGGGACGGTGGAGGATTGAATACTTTTTTTTGTGGCACATTTGGCATTTGAAGCAATTTATAAAAGTATTGAGTATTTATTTCATCTATTTTAGTACTTTAAGGACTTGTTCGCCTTTCACTTCAGGTTGTACAAAAGGAAAGAGAAGAGAAGCTTGCTGACATACTGAGAGATAGATTGAATCTTTATGTACAAGGAAACAAAGAAGACTTTATTCATCATGCTGAAGCTGAAGTGTCGAGGCTCTCGAATGCAGGTAACATCTTTTCAGTACAATTTCCATTAACCTTTGTTGCATGCTCTGTCTGTCCTAGTCTAACTTCAGATGTGTTTGTTTGGTTGTCTATATTTCCATCATCAAAAGTGTGGAACAACTAGGGAAAAAACAAAGTAGTTAAATTTGAAAGGTGTATGGTAGGTGGTAACTGTCTTCTATTTTTTTTGTGTTTTTTTTTTTGGGGGGGGGGGGCCGTGTTGTTTAATTGACGTACTCCTATTCGGGGAGCAGGGGTCTTTGGCTCTATCTAGCATACCAGGAATCCAAGGTGGCAATGTGTATGTATGCACAAATATCAAGTACCTTTGTTGCAGTCATTAATAAATTTGGCAGTAGTTGATCTGGTCGTGTTATTATTATTTTTCTTCTACAAAGAAAGTTTTATTTGTAATTTCTTGTTATTAGTCCCTATTGGGTAAAGGCTCACCATTACGAGTTTGTGCTCATATTGTTCAGCTATTGATGCCTACTAGGCCTTTTGGCATGCTTGTTTTAGTGTCTTTCAGGTCTCAAGCAACTTGTCCCTTTTATGTCTTTCTAATTCGTCGTTGTTGTTGGGTGTAGTTCTAGTAGGCTTACCTGCTCAACATTGTGGTGTTGTCTTAGTAAAATACAATACGGGTATGATAAGAGGCATTATACTTACACACATTATATGGAATTTTTTTCAGAAGTACAATGAAAAATTCAGCACAAAAATGTGTTCGGCAAAATTATGCATATAAATTCATGCATGAATAGTACGAATACATTTGAAGGTTATAGAACTAAAAATACAGTTTAAATATGCTACATTCATACCAATTTTAACTCTTATCATTGTGCATGAGATATTTAATTTATTAAAATTTTATCATCCTTAGTACTTTTATATGTATGAATCTACAGAATTATGTTATGTGTCGCTGTTATTTACATATAACTAGGAAGATAAATCATTGTCCTCGCTCAAGTTTTAATTTTTTTTTAACAGAAGTATAATTCATGTATAATACATCAAAAGTTTATTATTGTGTTTTAAACGGTTAATTGAAAAGTATGAGTATTTCTCAAATGTATGAAATATGGAAGTTTTTTTTTTTATTTTGAATTATACGTATGAGCGTGTATTATGGGAGTATAATACAAGTATTTACTAACTAGGTGTCTAGGGGATTAAAGTAGGAAAAACAGAGATTGTGGGTATAGGAGGGGAAAAAAAGGAGAAGCAAATTTTATAGTGGTCCATTTGGATTGGTGAAATTGAATTTAAGAAAGAATTTCAAATGATTGCATTTGAAATGAATTAATTTGAAATTCCTGTTAATCCAACTACATTGTTTGGGTGAAAACTTTCGTACCAGGCAGACATTAGATTACCAATATACTTGGGGTAAAAACATGAAACTTGTGATAAAGCCCGCACCTAAAGGTCTAAATTTGAAACTTTTCTTCCTCACTAAGACCTGAAAGCTTTTTGCTGATTCTTTTCAATGAATAGCCTGTGAGGCTTCTCCGTCGGCAGTGTCAACTTTGCTGCAGAACATCATTCTTCTTTCACACATAAAATTGCTAACCTTACCCGTAAAATGCTAAGAAACAGTTGTTACCTAATGATACGCTGAGGAAGCCTCGTCTGATGACTAAGGTTGAGGCCCCAAGAATTAGAGCTCCTAGATTCAGATCCCCCTACCCCCTTTCCACTTCTTAAACCCCCACCCTTCCCCTGCATCATAAAGAAATGTTGAGAATTGTAAACTACGGGGGAGAGAATAATCATAATATTCATATATTGTCCAGTATACACATATATATACAATTGTAAATTAATCTATCTATACAACCTGCTAATGAACCAAGAAATTTTACTTTTTCACTGTTGGAAACATTATTCCTTCACTTGCTAATTTAGGAGGTTTTAGATATTTGTCATGCTGTCACCTGTTGGGTAGCGTCTGGGTACACTTGAATGGTTGCTGGTGCACTTATCATTACACATGCCTGGATGCTGTGGGATTTTTTTCAGAATGCCCATGGTGTTGCTGAATGTATGGAAGATAAGGGGAGAGTTTTGTGGTTGGGTACTTTGGATGGTATAAAGATTACCAATCAAATTCTGAGGTGCTTCAAGTCTTTGTAATTTGGTGTCTAAAACATCTCCTTTCAAAGGCCATGGTTATTAGCATTCTACTTGGGGTTAGACTCTTATATAGCTTGAGATTTTGAAGTGTGGGTCAAATGTAGCCAAAGTGAAGTTTCATGTCTTTTATGCTGAGTTATTACTTTTTTGGTTTCCTTATTTTCCTTTTTGCCTTCTCTTAGCAAGTTAGATATAGTGCTCTTTCCTCACACACTGTTTTCTAATTTACAGTGCACTGGAGTTGGTTTGCATAGTTGTTGAAATTGGAGGATATCTTTTCTCATTCATCTTAATATTCTCTTACAGCTTATGGTGTTGATATGTTGAACACAATTGGGTATATATATGCAAGGCAGTCAGCTAAAGAGTTGGGAAAGAAGGCGATATATCTGGGCGTCCCATTTATTGCCGAGTGGTTCAGAAATAAAGGCCATTTTATCAAGTCCCAAGTAACTGCAGCAACAGGTTGGCCTAGTTCTTTTGCTATTGAAATAACTATACCTTGTTGGTTTTATTTCTTAATGCTATCAAATCCTTTGGCACCCAGAATTTTTTCATAAATTCATGTGCACGTGTATTCAATGATACAGTACATGGCACCTTCTGGGGGTTTTGGTATGAGATATGTCTTAGTAGCTCACTGCATGTCAGTACTAGTTTTCCTGTTTGGCTAACTGACAGCATTTTAATGGAGCCCATTGGACTGAGGTAGAAGTGAACAGGAGAAGCGGCAAGATGGAAAGTGAGGTTAAGTGTTGTTGGATACTTGGGGAACCAAAGTGGAGATATATAGAGGAAGAAATATTTAGGTTTTATAGACTATTCTGCATTTCTTGTTAAATACTGAATATATCATTGCACTTTCTTGGGATCTGTGTGGTGCTGGGCTTCATGATAGCACTGCTGGTTCAGTGATTTATAACTTTCTTTAGTTTTCCTCTTATGAGCAGCTTCACACAGCAAAATTTTTCTGTCAGTTTCACTTGTGACTTTGACAAGATTAGTTGTCTCTCAATTGGTTTGAGCTCACGAATTCTGTCATCTGGGACCTCTTTTCCTTTTAGTTATTGACTTTTGCATGTTAAGATATGAAATCATCCTTCCTTGATGGGCAAGTGGCACAATTCTTTTATGTTGCACATAGGGTGTAATTTTACATGGACACAAAGATGTGTTTTACTTCAGCTACCCTTTATTGCACAGCTTTGGCAGTGTTGACGTTGGCTGTTTATCATTGCCTTTAATTATCTGTAAATGGATTAGAGCTGTTTGCACATGGAAGTGCATTGCTTAGGGTTGCATCTACATGATCTCTTGCTCTTTCATATTCCTTTTGACTAAATAAATCTGATTTTTGACCTTATTACCTTTCTGCTGCTTTTCTTAGGTGCAATTGCTTTGATTCAGCTACAAGAGGATATGAAACGACAGCTCAGCGCGGAAGGAAACTATACCGAGGAAGAGCTTGAGGAATACATGCAATCCCACAAGAAGTTGATGATTGATTCGCTCTGGAAGCTTAATGTTGCTGATATTGAAGCCACCCTCTCTCGTGTTTGTCAGATGGTATATTAGACTCTGCAATTTCTTCATAATTGGGCTTCATTGTTTCCATTGAGTTTGTTATTGATATGGTGGTGCTAATCTCTTTTAGGTTCTACAAGACAACAATGTAAAGAAAGAGGAACTCCGTGCGCGAGCCAAGGGTTTAAAAACCCTGGGAAAAATTTTTCAGGTACCTGATCTTGTTCCACCTTTTTGTTATCCTTCTAGCTCCTTTCAGTTCCTCTTCTCCTGGTTCATCCTACTATAGCCTTTTTTGCATTTCTCTGTTCATCTTCTTCTTCTTTTTTCCTTCTATTTTGAAATCAATTCATTTGTATTAGAGGGCCAAGTCTGCGAATGAAAATGAAACTGAAATGGCAACAAGAAGTCCACTACACAAATTGAATGGTGGTGACCCAGTGTATGATGCCTTTTCTGTGAATACACCAGCAGGATCCTCAAATACTGATGATCTACCTGCAACTCCTTTTGTACAGCAGGTATTAACTCTCTCTCTCTTCCCTCTTATATTACGGTTAAGATCAAAAATTTCAAGTTCTCCTTTCAATTGGAATTTATCATGGGGATAATTTCCTTCCAAAGTTTGGGCAAATATTCCATCCTAGAAAAGTATGAGGTTTTCGTAGCATCAATGGTTGTCTTCTCTCTGTTCCTCCTATTGATTTAGGTTTCATGTGACAGGATATATGTGAAAGTATATGAAGAGTAAATTAGACAACCTTAAGGCTACTTCGTGCCAATAACGCAACTTCAGATATGCTGCAATCATAAGACCACCATGTATAATTAGATCAGGTGTTCAAGGATTTATAGTTTCTTGGACTATTTCACGTTGAATTTATTTTGGGTAGTTAATTCCCTTGTGGAATGGTAAATAACTAAAGCTCTGGACGTTTCTCACCTGGAAAGTTGATGTAGCATCAAATAAACTATAAGGTTTTACTCCTAATTAGGATATAGGCTTCTAAAGGGAGGTTGATATGGCATGCAAGTCTCTAGTCGCACGAGTACGATTTGGATGTGCAGAATCATTTTTCTTCAAATGTAACTGTTAGGTCATAACGTGTGATCCGTCACCCCAAAAAAAAAAAATTTTCATTTGTAACTGTTAGGTCATAAAATTACCCATTTTCATTTGTAATTGAATCTTCCAGAGCCCATATGTGGAGGCTCCTCATTTCTCAGGTGGTCAATACACCTACAATTTCCCGATGCCAACAGCACCACCTGGTGCTCAGAGACATGTATAAGCTTGCCGGATGCTGGACTTACATTGTCTGATGTATGTATTATCCATATGGTGCTAGCAATTTGGGATTTTGTTTGTTCAATGTTCTAAAGATTCTCCATATTGGGGTACTTAGCTATTAAAACGGTGTAGTGTATACGAACGACTGATTCAGTGCCTAGTGAGTGGACAAAGATGTTGCAAGTGTATTTTTGTGCTTTTGCTTTGTACGAGGCAGGCTGCTGTCTAGCTGATATGCTACCATGTCTTATGGCTCCTTGCATATTTGCTGTAGCTCTTATTTCATGCAAAAGGCTCGGCAATCCGGCACCTCCCGCCACACCCGGGTTGCGCATAGCTTGGACCAGGAAGAAAAGTGAAAAACAGAAAATATAAGGAAAATAAAAAGAAAAAAGAAAGAAAAGTTTTTCACAGGTTCTAATTCTTGAACAGCTCTGCTTCTATGCTGTCAAATAACTAATAACACAGTAAAATAAATAAATAAATACAACAGTCTCAAAAAGGTAATGTATAATAGAAAATCACAAAATACAGTGTATTACTCGATTAATAGTTATTGAATCTTAAGAAAACCAAAAAAAAAAAAAAAACATGATGTTTATGTAAGAGAAATAAAAGTGGGACAAAAAGTGGAACATGGAGTGTGTGCTATTGGTTTCTTTAGTGTTTCAATTTTTTTCATGGGTTAAATATAGAAAAACTCCCTATTATATAGCAGTTGTTCAACTTACCAGCTTATGATTAAGACTTCTACAATTTAGCCCCTCATAGTTGTAAGTTTTTAAAATTTTGGAAAAAAAATTCTCAGCACTAACTTTGACGAGCAGGGTTAATTTGGTTTAGAGAATAATTAGTCCCATAAAAATCAACACGTTAAAGCCTCAATAGTTTAGAGAACGTTCAACTTACTTTCTTATGGTTTCGAAACTTACAGTTTAGGCCTTTGTGGCTTGTTAGCTTTTTGAAATACTAGTGATGGCTATTGTGGATCAACGATTTTCTCCTTGTTCTTCTTTCGACAATCAAAAGTTTGTATTGACATCTCAAATCCTTAATTCTTTTCTTTGATCATTACAAAGTTTGTATTGATATCATGTGTCCCTAAAGCCATCACCACGTCAATTGGTTGAAGAAAATATTCTCAGAGACGTAACAAAATTTCTTTATATATATCTTTAAAAATTGATGAGCAGAATGAAGAGTACGAGAAAGAAAAACTACATCCCTAAAGCCGTCACCACGTCAATTGGTTAAAGAAAATATTCTCAGTGACGTAACAAAATTTCTTTATATATATTTTTAAAAATTGATGAGCAGAATGAAGAGTACGAGGAAGAAAAACTATGAAAAGGCGTGAAAGCTAGATTGAAAATAAGGAAAAGTAATGAAGATACTAAAAAACTATGATGATCAGAATGAAGAAAATAGGAAAAACAAACAAAAAGTACTAGAAATTCTTACTAGAGACCTCTCAAAATGGAAGAACTCTCAATTGAGAATTTTAGAAAAGAAAAACTCTCACTAAGTAAACTTATATGAAAGAAAACTCTTATGAGAAAATTCCTAAGGGAGGGAAAGATAGAGAGAGGGATTATTAGGGGATAGAGGCAAAGTTAGAAAGGAAATTCATTGGAGGCAAAGTTAATATATAAAAGTTTACTAATTACAATATGAACAAAATATGTTTAACTAACAGTATATGCCATAACTTATGTGTATAATCAATCAACAATTTAGCCACAAAACAAATATCTTTGAAATCTCAAATTCTTAATAAAGAATTCTTCCACTTCTCTTCTAACAATCCTAAAAAAATTCTCTAGATTTTCATTAAGATGAAATAAAAATGAGCAATATTTGTGAGTTCCAATGCATAGTGGAAAAAAGTTAAAAAAAAAAAACTTTTCAAATGGATTTGTGTACTGGGAGCATATTAGAATAGATAAAAATAAATAAATATAATTTGAGTCTCTTTCTTTGTCTAGACAAGGTAGTGCCATTTATTTTGAGTGCTGTTAAATTATTTGATATATAGTCATATAAACAAAGGGTGCATTTGATAAATCAGAAATCTGAGATATGAAAACTAAAACCTGAATCCATTAAATTATTTAATTGTTGTATAATGAAACATAACATTTGAGCATGTTTTGTGTTAAGTGTTAAATGAACAATTTATTAATTCTTTTAGAGTAAGTTTTGTCGGAACAATTTAGAGCCACTTAACACAATGTTATATGCATATATAGAGAACTGCGTAGGACAATTTTCTAGTACTTAAATTTTACACCTAAGTGTTGGGAGAGGATGCCTCTCTTCCGTGGTAAAAGAATTGTCTAGTAAAGAGAGGCGTGAAATAAATGAAAATTCTTAAGAGGGGTAAAATTTGGAATGAAATCAATTACCACAAACAGCGTCTATGTTAGGATTATTGAGAACATCTTGAGTGCCTGCACACAACAGCCATCCGCTCATTCTCCTTGCCTTTTCTCTATGCTCAACCTTTTTTTCCACCGTTCTTTCTCCATAGGAGGGAAATCTTGGTTTCAAATCAAGATCTCTCATCATCTTCCTTTGTTTTCTATTTAATAAAATCTATTCTAGAGGCATTCTCACTGGATTTTTGTCTTTTCTAGTGCTTACTAGTGAGAGTTTTCGTCTCTTCCAAACTATTTTAGTAGGAGTTATATTTATTTGTTTAGTTTTTTTGTTATTATTTTTTCAAATCTGAGATTTTTTTTCCCCGTGTTAGATTTGGAATTTATTTTTTCATCAGATCTCAACATTAGTTTTGAACTTGGACCAATTACATGTAAAATTTGTCATCTAGTTATATATAAGATTTGTCGTCAGATCTCAATATCGATTTTGAACTTGAATCAATTGGATAGTATATATGAGATTTGAACATCAGTTTTGGACTTGAACAAGTTGGAGGATCTCAACATCAATTTTGGATTTGAACCGGTTGGATAGCACATCTGAGAGAATAGACATGCACAGATATTTATAAAGCAACTCATGCAATTGATCAGTTTGTAATTCACAAATGTAATCTTTTATATTTTGTAACTATGTTAAATTTAATGATTTTTCAAATTCAATATATAGGTGACATGTGATGAGTTATGTGTGTTTACTGCCATTAGTGCAATTTTGTTTGTGCAAACAATTTTCAGCTACTTTATTAATACTATTGACTTTTATTTTATATAAAAAAGGATTATTGAGGACATTATTATGAAATAATTATATGTATTGATGTGGATGTCCATTTGTATTCTCGAGAAGATTGATACATGAAGATTCATTGGTACATTGATGTATCCTCTCGTAGTTCGTTAGTTCATCTATAGAACTACTAAATACATGTACTTGAAGTACTAAATTCATGTATAGATATTTAATAGGATTCATGTACCTGTGATCTTAGTTTGCCTATAAATAGAGGTATCCTAACCTCATTTGTAACTACAACAAGAACTTCTGAGCAATACAGTTAATAATAGAAATTCTCTACTTCTCTCTCTACTTGATATTAGCATTAGTTTTATAACACGTTATCAGCACGAGACTCTACCAAGATTTACAAGAGTTGGATCAATCATCGAACGTTCTCTTAGACTACTTCTGGGCAGACTCTTGAGGTAATATTTCTTGTTCTCAATTTATTTTCATTATGTCTAATCTTGCAAAACAAGAGTTCGTACCTCTTGATATTTCTGGAAAAAATTATCTATCATGGACACTTGATGTGGAAATTCATCTTGAGGCAATGGGTCTTGGAAATACAATTGTGGCAGAAAATGAAGCATCAAACCAAGACCGTGCCAAAGCTATGATATTCCTTCGTCATCATTTAGATGAATGATTAAAAACTGAATATTTGACTGTGAAAGATCCACTGGTTTTGTGGAATGATTTGAAAGAAAGATACGATCACCTGAAGATGGTCGTTCTTCCGAAAGCCCGATATGATTGGCTTCATCTACGGTTACAGGATTTTAAATCTGTTAATGAATATAATTCAGCCATGTTCAGAATTACTTCTCAATTAAAGTTGTGTGGTGAAAATATTACTGATGAAGATATGCTAGAGAAAACATTCTCTACTTTTCATGTCTCTAACATGCTCCTGCAGCAGCAATATAGAGAAAAGGGATTTAAGAAGTATTTTGAACTTATTGCATGTCTTCTTTTGGCTGAACAAAATAATGAATTATTGCTGAAAAATCATGAGTCCCGACCAACTGGTGCTAATCCATTCCCTGAAGCGAATGTGACACAATTTCAAAATTTTGGTCATGGTCGTGGACGTGGTCGTGGAAGTAACCGTGGAAGAGGCCGTAGACATAGCCGTGGTCGTGGACGCGGTCGTGGCAGATCTGGACCATATAATAATAATCATAATCGCGGCAAGAAACAAAATATCCCCCAGAAGCAGGATAATATTGATCAGAAAAAGGAAGAAAAGTGCTATCGATGTGGTATGGAAGGTCATTGGTCTCGTACCTGTCGTACAGCAGACCATCTTGTTGACCTTTACCAAGCATCATTGAAAAAGAAAGATCAAAACATCGAGACCAATTTTATTGATCGAAAGAATGCTTATGATGATGATGATATTGATCTGACACATCTCGATGTAGCAGATTTCTTTGAGCATCCTGAAGATGCCAAATGATCTTATGTAAATATTTATCTGTTTCGATGTTTAATATTTTGTTATATTTAAATTATGAATTTCTATTTTTCGCATCTTTTATTGATATTTACTTTTATTTTCTCTGTCATTTCTTCCTGAAGAAGAAATGGGTGCCAAACATTTGGAACTAAATAATGGTGATGATCACATTTGTCTCATTGACAGTGCTACTACGCACACTGTACTACAAAGTACAAAGTATTTTTCCTATTTGGAAATGAGAGAGACAAATGTTCATACAATCAGTGGTAGTGCAAAATTGATTGAAGGCTGCGGAAGAGCTACTATATTTCTCCCTGAAGGGACTACAATTATCATAAACAATGCACTACTCTCTCCCAAATCTCGACGAAATTTGTTAAGTTTTAAAGATATCCGACAAAATGAATATCACGTTGAGACAATGAATGAGACAAATAGTGAATTCTTACTTATTACAAAAACTGATAATGGGAGAAAATATGTATTAGAAAAGCTGCCTTCTCTCTCGTTTGGCTTATATTATGCCAAAATCAGTGCAGCTGAAATTCATCACCTAGTAGACCAGAAGTCTACTTATTCCAATGAATTTATGATTTGGCATGATCGTCTCGGACACCCTGGATCTATAATGATGCGGCGAATCATTGAAAATTCACATGGCCATCCATTGAAGAATCAAAATGTATTAAAATCAAATGAATTCTCATGTGTTGCTTGTTCCCAAGGGAAGTTAATTATTAGACCATCACCAGCTAAAATTGGAACTGAATCTCCTACATTTCTAGAACGAATTCATGGTGATATATGTGGGCCTGTAGATCCACCATGTGGACCATTTAGATATCTCATGGTGCTAATTGATGCATCCACCAGATGGTCACATGTATGTTTATTATCTACTCGCAACGTGGCGTTTGCGAGATTGCTTGCTCAAATAATTAAATTGCGAGCACAATTTCCAGATTATCCAATTAAACGAATTCGTCTAGATAATGCTGGTGAATATTCATCACATGCTTTTGATGATTACTGCATGTCTATTGGTATCACTGTTGAACATCCTGTAACTTATGTTCACACACAAAATGGTCTGGCCGAATCATTTATTAAACGGCTACAATTAATTGCTAAACCATTATTGATGAGGTCTAAACTTCCTTTATCTGCTTGGGGACATGCTATTTTACATGCAGCAACACTAGTGAGAATTAGGCCGACAAGTTATCATACTTACTCCCCCATGCAACTAGTATTTGGATATGAGCCCAATATTTCTCATTTAAGAATTTTTGGTTGTGCGGTTTATGTTCCTAGTGCACCGCCCCAACGTTCAAAATTGGGCCCCCAAAGAAGATTGGGGATATATGTCGGGTTTGAATCACCTTCAATAATCAAATATATTGAACCATTAACAGGTGATTTATTTACTGCAAGATTTGCTGATTGTCATTTTGATGAATCTCATTTCCCGACATTAGGGGGAGGTAAGGATCAACCGAAAAAGGAAATCACTTGAAAAATATCATTGGATTTCCTTGATTTTCGTACTAAAGAATGTGAACTGGAAGTTCAAAGGATTACACATTTGCAAAAAATTGCAAATCAATTACCAGATGCATTTAGTGACTCCCGAAGAGTCACCAAATCACATATTCCTGCTGCAAATGCTCCGATCAAAATTAATGTCCCTGAAGGGCAAATTACAAGTGCTAATGAGTCAAAAGCACGCCTGAAGCGTGGGAGACCTCTTGGTTCCAAAGATAAAAATCCTCGAAAGAAAAGAGGATTAGATATTAACAAAATTGAGGATTCAATGATCAATCAGAATTTCGAATAACGGTGACAAAATTCAACCTCCTGAAGAGGTTGCTCCTGAAGAGCCAATTCCTGAAGAAAATACTCCTGAAGAGGATGAAATTATAGAAAATTCAATAAATTTTGTCACTACAGGAAAAAGTTGGAAACGAAAAGAAATATTCATTGATAATATCTTTGCATATAATGTAGCACTTGATATCATGCAGAAAGACGAGGACCATGAACCTCGATCGGTTGATGAATGTCGGCGAAGAAATGATTGGCCAAAATGGAAAGATGTGATCCAATCTGAATTGGATTCACTGGCTAAAAGAAAAGTATTTGGATCTGTAGTCCAAACACCTGAAGGTGTAAAGCCAGTGGGATATAAATGGGTTTTTGTGAGAAAAATGAAATTATAAGATATAAAGCAAGACTTGTAGTCCAAGGATTTTCACAAAGACCTGGATTTGATTATGATGAAACGTATTCACCTGTAGTGGATGCGATCACATTTAGATATCTTGTGGGTTTAGCAGTGCATGAAAAGTTAGAAATGCGTCTAATGGACGTAGTCACTACTTATTTATATGGAAATCTTGATAATGATATTTACATGAGAATCCCTGAAGAATTCAACATGCCTGAAGCATGTAAATCAAGCTCTAAAGATATTTATTCTATTAAATTACAAAGGTCTTTGTATGGACTTAAACAGTCTGGACGTATGTGGTATAACCGACTCAGTGAATGTTTGATTAAAGAAGGTTATACCAATGACCCAATATGTCCATGTGTTTTCATAAAGAAAAATGGGTCAAACTTTGTGATAATTGCGGTATATGTTGATGATCTTAACTTGATTGGAACTCAAGAGATCCGTAAAATTGAATATTTGAAAAAGGAATTTGAGATCAAAGATTTTGGTCAAACAAAATTTTGCCTTGGTTTACAAATTGAGCATTTAGAAGGTGGAATTTTTATCCACCAAACTGCTTATACCCAGAAGGTATTAAAGCGATTTTATATGGATAAAGCACATACATTAAATACCCCAATGGTCGTCAGATCACTTGATCCTAATAGAGATCCTTTTAGACCACGAGAGAAAAATGAAGAGATACTTGGTCCTGAAGTACCATATCTCGCAATTGGGGTACTAATGTATCTTGCTAATTGCACACGCCGATATATCATTTGTCGTGAATTTATTAGCAATATTTAGTTCCTCTCCAACTAGACGACATTGGAATGGTATTAAACATATTTTTCGCTATCTCCGAGGAACAATTGATCTTGGCTTGTTTTATTCAAATAAATCTAGACCTGAATTGGTTGGTTATCGCGTCTTTGGGTATTTGTCTGACCCACATAAAGCAAGGTCTCAAACTGGTTATCTATTTACATGTGGTGGTACAATTTGTTTCATGGCGATCTACAAAACAATCAATAGTGCCGCTTCGTCTAATCATCTTTGAAATAATAGCAATTCGAGGGTCGGGAATGTATTTGGCTAAGATCAATGACCCATTATATCCGAAAGAGTTGTGGGTTATCCTCTGAAAAAGAAAATCCTCCGACTGTATTATATGAGGATAATGCAGCTTGCATAGCTCAATTAAAGGGATGATATATTAAAGGAGATGGGACGAAACATATTTCACCAAAATTTTTCTTTACTCATGATTTACAGAAGAATGGTGAAATTGATGTGCATCAGATCCGCTCAAGTGATAATTTGGCAGATTTATTTACCAAGGCTTTACCGCAAAGAACGCGTTTGAAAAATTGGTGAAAAATATTGG
This sequence comes from Gardenia jasminoides, assembly GCA_013103745.1. NCBI lineage: Eukaryota > Viridiplantae > Streptophyta > Magnoliopsida > Gentianales > Rubiaceae > Gardenia > Gardenia jasminoides. The sequence continues at coordinate 95,210,874 of CM023103.1, forward strand.
AATGCGTCGGTTAAAAGATCTCAAATGATGTTTGAATCAGGGGGAGAAAATACACAAGAATAGTGTACTCTTTTTCCTTCACTAGGGTTTTTGTCCCACTGGGTTTTTCCCTAATAAGGTTTTAACGAGGCATATTCTTTGTGTGATGGACATCCAAGGGGGAGTATTATGAAATAATTATATGTATTGATGTGGATATCCATTTGTATTCTCGAGAAGATTGATACATGAAGATTCATTGGTACATTGATGTATCCTCTCGTAGTTCGTTAGTTCATTTATAGAACTACTAAATACATGTACTTGAAGTACTAAATTCATGTATAGATATTTAATAAGATTCATGTACCTGTGATCTTAGTTTGTTTGCCTATAAATAGAGGTATCCTAACCTCATTTGTAACTACAACAAGAACTTCTGAGCAATACAGTTAATAATAGAAATTCTCTACTTCTCTCTCTACTCTACTTCTCTCTCTACTTGATATTAGCATTAGTTTTACAACAGACATCGGATTACTCCTCGATATTGATATATTAACATTTGAGATGTTATGAAACTTACCCACCACGGTTGACCCGCCCTCAAACCGGGGGCCTATGCAATTATTGGGTGTTTTTTGGACGGGATCCGGAAATCAATAGTCATGTTTCATCGATTCTCTTATTCGACTTTGCTTGAGACCTGCTAATGGAGCTGGAACGGTACTAGTGGAAAGGAAGATTGGGAATCACGAAAAGGAATTGCGTTGGTGGCAAGAAAAGTGAGATTAGTTTCCTTCCGTTTTGGAACATCTTCTAAACCTTGACCTAATTGCAGTCAATATCATTTAAAACAGGTTTCGCTCCAGCGAATTGGGTCTCTTTGCAAGTGTACGAGGCAATTGGCGGCTCTTGACATCAGCGTCTTTAATACAAGCAACAATTACGTCTTGTGAGATTTGCTACGGTTGGAATTTTATTTCCACGTCGATTCTTGTTAAAATGACAAAATTATCCTTTTCAAAGTGGTTTGTTTGTATTGTTCTAATTTACTTAAAAAATTTTACTTACATCATCGATACAAATTCCAATCACCTTTTTATTTCACATACATTATATCAGAAAAGTGCTACAGTATCATTTTCAACAAATTAATAATTATCCCAAAAAATCTACTATCCAAAAATTTGTGCTTAGATTTAAAAGTGCAATTTTGATATTTTATTCGATAATTGCTGTTGATTTAAAATTCAAACGGTAACATTGACACCACCCATAGCAAGAAGCCAAGGCAAATTCAGCAATTGAAAAGGCATATAGATATTTATATTTTGGGCAAATTATCAAAGTAGTGTAATTTTGTGAGGTCGTATGTTATGATAGTAATTAGTGGTCCCATCTTATTAATATGAGAATTAAGTGATATTTTTGAAACTCTAAGGGTGTTAATGATATTACCATAACATCAAGGATGGATGCTGAAATTATTTCTAGTTACTCTTGAAAGTAGGTCCTTTTACAATAGATTAACAAAAGTTATGAATAGATCTAAAAAAATACAAGAATTTTCAAATTTGATAAATTGCTGTAATTTTTTCCCTGCATGCCACAATCAATGGCTCTTTAAATTCCAATAATGATTATGAGATTTGTCGAAATAGATTTAAGATTAAAAAAATTTCAGGTCTAAAATAAATTAAGATCTAATAACAAAATAAAAATAACTCAAAAATATCTATAGGAAAAACAAAAAACTTTCAGAAAATTTAGGATAAACTTTTTATTAGAAAAACAAAATAAAATGCAATGTGGTCTCCCAAGCCTTTAAGAAGAGGAGAAGAAAGAGGGAAAAGTCGGAATAAGGAAGAGGTATGGAGGAAAAGAAATAGAGAGGAAGAGAACTTCAGCCTCAGTTTTAGGATATCTCCTTGATTGACTTTGTAAGGCCAAGGATGGAAAAACAAAAAATGAAAACGAAATAACGAAAGGCATACATCAAAAAATCGTGTGAGAAAACCGGGGACCGGGAATAGCAAGGGGGACTGGACCGTCAAACGCAAGAGAGATCACCGACGCGTTGCTTTGAATAAACCCCTCATGTCTTCTTCCTTGGGTTATATAATACAATCAGCAGTTGCTAGCTGTAGTAGAGTCCTGCCCAGATCATTCATTAGTGTCTGTCTGGAAAAAAAAAAAAAAGAAAAAAAAATTCCCTCTCTTCCCTCAGATCAGATCAGATTAGTGTCCTGTTTGCACAGTGTGCTCACGTTCTTCATTCATTCATACTGTGGCAATACGCATCGCTTGAGGCGATACGCAACGCCTGCATCACATGGAACTTTCCTCTCCCTTCCTTTCTGCTCCTCCTCGCTGCTCTGCGTGACGAAAGCCACGCACAGCAAGCAAGCTGACTACTTTGTTTTGTTTTTGTATCTTAGGGATACATAATCTCCTTCCTTATTTATCTTTTAAACGAGGCAAAAAACCAACCTTTGTTTCTGAATCTTGTCTTTTACTGAGGGTCATCTTCAAAACCATCCTTGTAGAGATATTTAGGGGGGGGGGAGGGGACCAAGGAAGCTTTAATTCTTCCTCCCATCCTTCCTTTTCTTTTACCGCCGGCAATTTTTTTGCATTTATTTATTTATTTTTGTTTCTGAGATCTATTTGTATATCTCTCACCCTCTCGATCGACCCACATCCCCCATCCCCCCAACCCCTCCCTCTTTCTTCAGGGATCTCAATCTCCCTACTGCTCTGCTCTGCTGTCTGTACTGTACAGTCTATACTTCCACTCCGCGATTCACTACTAAAGCCAAAGTAAATCGGTGGTGGTTGGTGGCCTGGGGGGGCGGGGGGCGTAAGTGTTGTGTGTTTGTATGTGTGCGTTGGTGTAAGAGAGAACGAACCAGAGTATGGAGGCCCCGAAGAAATCGGCTGTATCGGATGTGGGCGCCTGGGCAATGAACGTTGTCAGTTCCGTTGGAATCATTATGGCCAACAAGCAGCTCATGTCTACCAATGGTTATGCTTTCAGCTTCGGTTAGTCTCTCACTGTCTATTCTGCATCTGTTGTGCATTTGTATATCAATATCTGCATTGATTTCGAAGCCCCCTTCATGTGTCTCCAACAAACGCCTCTTGCAAGTTGATTAAAAGTTCGTATCTTTTTTGGCTGCTTAATTTTTCTGTTGATGAGATTTATTGGCCTCCGTGTTACTGCCTCACCAATCTCATGGACCATACTCTCCTTCCCAATCAAGATCTGACATACATTGGCTGGTTCTATTCTTCACATGTATTTTAATCTTCAGTTCTATTGTGCACCAGTTTCTCGTTAACTTTTCGTTAGCCTTGGAGTTATACTTGGCTTTCTTTTTTGACTCAATTCTGCACTCGCTAGATCCTGGTTTTGGTAGTCCCAATGGCACTGCCCTATGGAACTTCAGTTTCTCCGCTATCACTCTACTGTGGATTTACCTGACACAATCTTTTGACTTGCTTCCTCCAGCTACAACTTTGACTGGGTTTCATTTTGCTGTAACTGCACTTGTTGGGATGGTTTCAAATGCTACGGGGTTCTCTGCATCAAAGCACGTTCCTTTGTGGGAACTTCTCTGGTTCTCAGTTGTTGCAAACATGTCTATCACAGGGATGAACCTTAGTCTCATGTTGAACTCGGTTGGATTTTACCAAGTATGACACTTAAATGCCCTCCCTTTTCCTGTTTAATGCTGACTTTCTTAATTGAACTGAAGTGGCCTCTACTCTACTGTGCCTCGGCTCATTTTAGATGCCATACATTCAGTAATCTTCTAGGACTATTAAACTATTTCTCACTCTATTTCGATGCTTGACAGCTAATATCTGTTGATTTGAATGGATGCTTAGTCTTCTTTGCAAAAGTGAGTTGCTTAATTCATTAGCCACAAAAAGAAAAAAAAAAAGGAAATAAAATAAAAGGTTGCTTAACTATTATTTTGGTTCAAAGGACCGCAGAACAGAAAGACAAGGTTAGATCAGAAAGAAAGAGAAGGGGAATTTGAAATTAAAGGCTTGGTGCCTTAACAACAGTAGAATATAGATGTATGCATGTGTTTACTTCTTCACCTGGGTTTTCTCTACACAGTTGAAGTTAAATTGACTTAGACTAACGGTAAAAGAAGAGGTGTTCCCTAGCAAAATGAATGAACACTACCAATCTGTAGGTGGTCCTCCAGATGTGTGGGATGATTAGTTATGGCCAGGGTTTATATTCAATTGTGGACTTGCAAATAAAGTGGCAAACTTAAATTTGCACTCTTAGTGTATTTGATTGTTATAGTTCACTTTTTTATCCAGTCTGCTGAATACTAGATCCAGTTTTAGCATTCCAACCAGAATGATGGTTAACTGATGCAAATCCTATTCCTCGTGAATTTTGATAACAATTCAGTTTTTGCAAGCTTTTTGCTGAATTATATGTTGTGTTTATTAGACTGAAGGAACTCCATGTATCTACTTTTGCTTCTTGGGGTCACTAATTACTGTTGTTTCATTTGCTTCTTTCATTTGAAATTTGAATGATCTTATCCCTTTTGCCATACTAAATTCGTGATGAATTTATTTATTTTTTCTTTTTGTAGATCTCAAAACTGAGCATGATCCCGGTAGTGTGTGTGATGGAGTGGATTCTTCACAATAAGCATTACACAAGGGAAGTCAAAATGTCTGTTGTGGTTGTAGTTATTGGTGTTGGTGTCTGCACTGTTACTGATGTCAAGGTGAATGCAAAGGGTTTCATCTGTGCTTGTGTTGCAGTACTATCGACATCTCTGCAACAAATTGTGAGTTAACACCAAAGTAACTTCACTATTATCTATAGTATGGGCTTGGCTTGCTGTAATAAGGATGGTTCATGTTGGACTAGATGAACTACTTGTTTATGTTTGATGAGAATTGTCATCCTGATCTCCATAATTACCATACTATAGTTTATCTTGAGACCAGGCTTAGCGCATTGCTGTGGACAAATAACAGGACCACAACATCTTATGCTCATTCATTCGGTACCCAATAGGCTTTGAAAGTCCTTTAATGATTTTTTTCTTGTGGCCTTGTAAAATGGTTAGAGAACTCTACTGGTGACTGTTGATAAGCCTTCCCTTCTTTGTGTTGAGGGTAACAAATGCAATGAGAACTTCTTTGTTTACTATTGTTGTCTTTGTCTCGTGCCAAACATATGTTATTCGTTGTTATTCATTTCCAGTATTCTCTCCATTATTCTATGGGCCATCTCACTTTCACTGGGATATTCCAGCATACATTGTCTGGCCAAGTAATCTTCCCTTTTGTCTGCATTCTGTGAGAAAGTAATTATTATTATTTTTACCCCCTTTAAGCAAGTTATTGGAGGAGGAAATCTTGAAATGCATGCCGACTGGGGTGTTACAATAGAATTGACCACCAAACTGTGTAGCCTCATCTGCATCCTTACCAGAGATGGTGTTGATTTGAGTCGTTTGAGGTCCATAATATCCACGGATTTCATGCCAGTGGAGTGTTCATAAGTTCATTTCTTACAATTTCTTGTCATACTTTTAAATTTTAAGCACATTAGATTACATAATGTGTCAGTTACTATGGAGATTGAATTGAGAACCTATGGAATAGTCAAATTAGAGGCTCTATTGCTGCACGCTTCCTGAATTTTTACATCACAATTGCAATGCTATAGCTGTTATCTGGAATATTTTCTTCTTCATTGGTTCTTTAGATTCATTGGTGGAGCAATTATCCTCGTGATGCAGTCAATAGGTTCCCTGCAGAAGAAGTACTCAATTGGATCATTTGAGTTGTTGAGCAAAACAGCGCCCATCCAAGCAGCTTCTCTTCTTGTGCTGGGCCCTTTCATTGATTACTATCTTTGTGGAAGATTTATATTAGAGTACAAGTATTCTTCTGGTGCCTTTGTAAGTGTTTTTCATACTATAATTTATTATTCTGCTGCTTTCATGAGTTTGGAGCATATTGTCTTTTCGGCTGCAGCATCTGATTCATTGTTGTAATATGTGCAGCTTTTTATTCTTCTTTCGTGCTCTCTAGCTGTTTTCTGCAATGTGAGTCAGTACCTGTGTATTGGTCGGTTCTCAGCAGTTTCCTTCCAGGTTCTAGGTCACATGAAAACTGTCTGCGTTCTCACCTTGGGGTGGCTGTTGTTTGATTCTGAGCTGACTTTCAAGAATATCATGGGTATGCTCATTGCAGTTGTTGGCATGGTGGTTTACAGTTGGGCTGTGGAGCTTGAGAAACAGTCCAATGTGAAGATCACGAGTGTGAAAAACAGCCTGACTGAAGAGGAAATAAGATTACTCAAGGAAGGAGTGGAAAAAGCTCCTGTTAAAGACATTGAACTTGCCGAACCAAAGGAGTAAATCAGTGGCAGCGACGAATATGATTTGCAGCCGTGATGTTTGTGTTTAGTTACACGCTTGCATCTGCTTATCCTCCCAGCAAGAAATGGCTCTTTTTGCTAACTGGTTGTACAACTTGGAAGATGGAAGTAACTGCAATTACAGTAGTGTTTTTCCTTTCTGATTTAAATTGTCCGCTCCCATCCATTCTCATTTCAAAACCTACAAAACAGAAAACCAGAGTGGCAAAAGAGAAGAAAATGATTTGTTGAATATGGCATGAGTGTTAGGGTTGTGGATGATTTTAAACATTCTGCATATTCTATCTAAAATTTGTATCCCAATTCGATGTCATGAAATCAGTTTTTAAGCTATGGCCATTAACTTATAGTTTTTTCTTGGGCAGTGAGGCTTCAATTAATAGCTCGCAGTGTTCTTGTTAAATTGGAATTGTATTCTTTCCCCAGCATTCATCTGGCGTCTTTGTCCCGACTGCCGACGAAATCATTCCTGATTTTGAATGAATTGCGTTTGTACGGTAGATTATTTGGGATAATTTGTTGGAAATTATATTATAGTACTTTTTTAATATGATGTATTTATTTTTTTAATTTAATGTATGTGAGATGAAAAGGTAATCGGTAGTTGTGTCAATGATATAAACAAAAATTTTTTGACAAACAAAACAATCCAAACAATTGGGCTTGTGCATTCTTCTGGGGCCAATTGAAAACAGCCAATTGATGCACAATTGGGCTGCTTCACAATATAAATTTGCATTTGGAATTAATCAAGGACTAGTGTAGACAGTGCATGCATCTTCTTAGTGGCAAAACCCCCTGCACGGCCAAGCAGGGGTGGGGTGGATTGAGGAGGATGGGTAATTAAATCTATAATCATTGTCCTAACGTCACTCTAAGCAGCTGTCTTGTCCGCATAGTAAGTAGTGGAGTGGAAGATCAGTACTCCACAGTCCACGGTACCAAGCAGTAAGTACATACATATATCTCTTCCATTTTCCATCTTTTCCCAACCGCATACGTACGTGCAGTCTGATACTGCGTCCGTCCAACTCCAACGCGGCGGCTGCCTGGGCTGCGCGGGCTGCATACTAGACAATACAAGTTCGTGCGTCAGTAGTAGTAGTAGTACTGCTGCTAATAATAAAGTCAAAAAGAAAAAGAAAAAAAAAAAAAGAGGAGTCGTGGGAAGAAAAGGAAGGAAGAAAAGTCGATATGGCTTCATTCTCGGCAGAATCGACTGTCGCCGGCGAGCCCAATTCCAATCTCCCGGAGAATGAGAATGATGACATGGGCTCTCTCTTCGAGGGGATGGTTCTCTTTACTACTCCTCTCCATAAGGACTCGAATTCCAGTTCTGATGATCTTCAACCTAAAAATCAAAATCAGGGCAAACAAGTATCCCACGATGCTGCTGCTGAAGCCCCATCTGCTGTTGCTGCTGATTCTTTGTCGCGATTATCATCATCATCTTTGCCGCTCGACGAGGACTTGTTCTCCGATCTCAGTCTCGTCGCTGCTGCACCTGAAGGTTGTCCGCCCTCGCCCTCATCATCCACTGCATCTCACCCTCAGCCACATCTGTCCACCCGAAAGAAGAGGAGAGCTGCTGGTTTAAGGATCGGGTACGGCAGAGATAGAGATGGCCCCCAACCACCGTCGCGGCAACAACTTCCCCATCCCAACCACCAATCCCTCCAATCCAAACCACCAACTTTCCCACTTGCACACTATCGCACATCCAATACGAACGTGGCCGTGGCGGCCCATGAGGACGCTGATCATCAGATTTATGTTGACTTGGCCACCCAGCAACATTTGCCTCATTCTGCTGCTTCCACCACCTGCTCACACGAAGCAGATATTCAGCAGCTGGAAGAAAATGAAGCGACACAACAACAAGAAGAGGAACCAGTGCTGTCAAATCATCCCACTAGCGGCTGCCAAATGGTTGAGTCCAGATTTGAAGAAATCAAGACGCGCATCGCCCAGAAGCTCAAAAAGGCTCGGGAAACCGTTTCTTCTCTCTCTGCTGCTCACAAGGACTCTATCAGAAAGAGAAGAAAAGCTGCCCAGCAATTGAGTCAGGCATCTGCCACGTATAGGGCACTGGAGAAGCAACTGGAGGAAGCTTGTGAAACTGAGGATTTTGAGAAAGCTGAGCGGGTTAGTGAGAGCCTTGCTCCCGCCGAGAAGGACAGGGAACTTCTGGTGGTTGCGCTGCGTGATGCGGAAGCTGAATGTGATGCTCTTGACTCCAGGATCCAAGAGGCACTGCAGAGCCAGATTCAAGCTGAGGAGGGATCTGCCTCTTTGCTCCAGAGTTTTGCGTTGGTTTGTTCTTCCGCTCCTTTACCTTTTTCGTTTTCATAAATCACGCATGAAAACCAAAAAAGGAAAAGATTATTATGGCCTTCACCTCATTTTGACTACTGTTTTATCAATCTTCGTTATGTTCTTCGTTTTCTCTTGAAGATCACCATAAGGTTCAGACGTCAGAACGCTCATTTGACTTTCTCAGTAGACAATAGACGTCATAATGATAATGGATGTTGGTTAAGGGAATAAATAACAAAGACTTCTATTGCATGAGCACCACTATATGGTTGGAGAAGTTGCTGCACAACCATCTCAGAATGAATGAACAAACCAGTCTAAAAGTATAGCTATTAGAAAAGAATATATACAAAGGTGGAGATTCCATGGATTTGCAATTGAGGATTGAGGATCTGGCATTTGTTAAATGGTCAGGATAGGTTTAATCTTTGATTACACTTGGCTAGTATATACTCTGTTCTAGTAAATATTTATAAAATGGAGAAGATGAGTCACGATATTTTAAATGCTTTTCTACCGTAATGTTATGGTATCAAAGTTGGGATGACAGATTTTCTATTTGAAAGAAAAAGTATGAATACTAGAGAGTTCGAAGTGGTTTGAAATTGGAGAAAGTTTAGGTAAATTTGGATTGATGGACTATGCTGTACTGGTACTTTAGGATTGGTTTGTTTCATGGGCATCCCATTACCATTCCCCTGATACTCATGGTTAGTTCATTAAAATTAAGAAACTGTAGCCAAAGAATGTGTCATTCCTTGAGTCATGAGGTTCCCACTTTTTGTCCAATCCATCAAGGCTGCAGTTTTCTTTGATTGCCATTTGTCAAAATTCTTTACTAAATTAGAAAGAATAAAAATGGCAGAGAAATAACTATCTTTTCCTCAACCCAGCAGAACGAATCTCTCTCTTTCTCAGAAGCCACTTTGCTCTCTTCCTGCTCTCTCCATTTTTTTTCTTTCTTTAATTTGACAAAAAACTTAGAGTCCTGATGGAAGGTGGCAATGGTGACAATTTCACATGGTCCGATTACCCACTCCTTGGGTACCGAGTGTGGCAATGTAATGCCACAATTTTTCTACACTCCATTGAACTTCCAAGCATAGTGCTGTACATGATTGACTTTTTAAAATTTTATTGCTGCACTGAATCCATCAATATGTTTTAGATCGTGCACCCGAAATTTTTCCATATATATTACTTTCGTTTGAAGTTGAAAATTTTGTACTTTGCTTTTGTTAGGATGCTTCAAATGGTGCAGATTTAGTCCTAGAGAATGCTGATGCTGTGTCTTTGAGGGAAATGGAGGAATGGCTTATATCTACTGAGGAGGTAGAGCTAAAGAAACTTCAATTGGAGATTGAATCCCAGTTGATAAATGAAGCACGAGTAGCTTTAAACAACTCCATTGAGCACTCGGTGGAAGACGATCATCGAGAAAGAGAGATTCTTTATACAAAAAGACAAATTTTGGCGGATGAACTGGAGCACCTGCTTGCTTTAGCAAAAGAAAAGGAAGCTGAAATAGCAGAAAATAATTTTAAGATTGAAACAGTTGAAAGAAGGATTGCTGGTGTCATCTCGAACTTCGAAGAGGTGCATTCAAGCTTGGATGAAAAGCATAATAATTTGCAGCTAGGCCTTCATCGGCTGGATTTGGAGCATGAACTTTTAACTAATAAGAAGAAACAAATTGATGATGACCTCTCTCAGGAGGAAGTCAGGGGGGTAAAGATCAGAGAAATTTCTAGAATCTCAGCAATTGAAGCAAGCATTTGTCAAGATGTTGTCGGGCTTCGGAAGAGCCTGCTGCAGCTTATTCAGAAATTCATTGAACATAAAATGAAGCTTTCTAAGACTGAACAACAACTTACTGAGGACATCAATATGCTCAAACTGGGAGTTTCAGCTGCTAGAACTTCTCTCCAGGTTGGTACTTCTTCAAAACCTGTGTTCAAGTTCTCAAGAAAGACAAATTTTTATTTCAAAAGTTCTTGTAACGGTAGCATGCAGATGAAAGATTTTTTATCTGACTAAAAGATTCCATCATCAGTATTCCAACATATAGGGCTCAAATGCTCAGATAGTGGGGTCTGCTATCTGAGCCAAAAGTACAAGCAAATGAATGATGGATACTTTTCTGAATTTGCTTATGCAATAAGATCTAACAGTACGAGTTGCTCATAGTATAGGCTGCTATGTTAGACAATCATATCTTAGGGGCTGATTTCACATCGTACCTCAAGTGTTTCAGCAGCCTGCAGTAAGTTTTTTTTTTTTTTTTTTTCCTGCTAGAGCATGAATGTGATAGTCTAAGGAATAACTTTAGCCATCATAAACCAAAATTAGAGGTCTTGAAATTTATAAATGTGAAATCCTGGCTGTCTGCTATGACTCTTTGACAGAAAGTTTTGCAAAAATTCTGTTAAATCGATTATGAGCTTAATTTGTGTGTCTGTTCAAGAGTCATATTGTTCTACTTGTTCTGGCAGCACTGAAGGAGATATTTCTGTACCTGAGTGATGAATAAATGGAATATTTTCAAACCTCTAGATACTTCATTGGTTTTTTTTTTTTTTTGGGGGGGGGGGGGGGGATGGGAAGCATGATTAAGGATTTGAAACTAGTTTGGATGGGAATTTTATATGATAATTAGCTAAGAAAGGTGCCTTTTACTTTGGCTTTTGAAATTCCATATATCTGTATTAATGAAATTTTCTTTTGTTTTCTCTTGTTCTTTTTTGGTGTTTGTTGGGGGGAGGATGGTATGATTGCTTAGAAGATATATCTTGAGTCAGGTGTTTATTTTGTTCGAACTCCGATGTTCTTGGTATTGTATATTTGTTGTTTGAGGTTAGTATCTCTTCTGATCTGAAGGTGGTGCACTGTGTGTGTTTCATATCTGTCTTCTTTAGAAGAACTGGTCTCATCTTACCTGCCAGAAAGGGGACAAGTCAGATTTCTTATTAAATGATCATGTCTTGTTCTTTTAGTACGATATAATCTTCTTTAATCCATAATTTGCCTAATGTTGCAGTGCATTATTAAAGTTCTCCTTCTTTCGACACACTCTTGTGCGCATACATCCAGACACACACGTTTTCTATCTATGCATATGTGTGCATGTATCTATAATATGTATGTATATATGTATGTGTGTGTTTATGATATAATACACGTCCTTATATCTGCGTGAGTTGGTTGTGCTATTGTAGGAGCTGTCCTCATCAAAGTCAAGCATCCAACAGGAAGTTGAATCCTGTGAACAGAGGCTATTCTTTATAGATAAAAGACTCCCCGAGTTGGAGGCTGAGAAGAAAGTTGCTGCCACTGCCAGAAATTTCAAAGAAGCAGCACGTATAGCCACTGAAGTGAAGGCACTCTGTGTTGAAAGGGATGGACTAGGGATAATGATGGGGGATGCCAAATCACAGCTTCAGCAGCTTGAAGAACAGATTTGCAATACAGTCAACAGACTTGAACAAACCAAATCACAGGTTTTATTGAGGGAAAAGGAATTGGAAATGGCTAGATTCCAGAGATTAACTCTAATAGCCGAAGCTGCTACAGCAGAAAGATTTGCTGCTCTGGAGTTAGGTGATCTTGAAGAAGCTGATGTTTTACTTTCAGAAGCTGATGCTGCAGCTTCTGAAGCAAGAAAACTTCAGCTTCTTTACAATTTTAGGGATGAAGATCTCTCAGATCTACCTAAACATTTTGTCCCTATCGAACTTGTATCCAAACTTGAGGGTAAGCAGCTGGATGAACTGATGGCATCTATTCATAGTAGAGGTGATTAATTCTCCTTCGAAATTTACATTCCGAATGGTAGGATACCTTGCTTAAAGAACCTACCCCACTTCCCCACCTTCGAAACGGAAAGATAGACCAGAAGAAGAATCACAACAGAGAGACAAACCAGGTAAACAAAAATGTGAAAACAATAAAAAAAAAATGGATAAATGAGCGAGGGTGAGCGTCTGGATGTCAAGTTTTTATTGCGTGGAGGGATTCTGTGGACATGCACCATATGTGTGTGTATGGGTATGCACTTATTTTCGCATATTTTTATACTGCAAATTAAAATTCTTGAGATATAGAGTAGAAATTTAAGAAGTCGTATCAAGGAAAAAAAAGGGAGTTAAATCAGGAGTATCTCAAGACATCCAAAAATTTATCATATATGTATTGCCGGGCACTTTTTTGTCTCTACAAGTTAAGGAAATTCCAATCTCTTTTTCTAGAAATTTGCATTTAATTTAATTGGTTAAATATTTTCTCCCTCAACTCCCCTCAATTCCTATTCACATGTGCATCCGGTAATTTCCATGGTAACCAATAGATATCCATACTAACCAATAGATATTTATCTTAACCAATTCACTTTAATATTTGAACCGAACTTCATTATTTCACCCATATCTACCATCTCTTTCCATTCCTTACTTCTTTATTTACATCACTGCAACACTATCTATCGTATTTTCTATTACTTACTCCCATCGATTCAATGGCGATTATTTCTAAACAAAAGCTATGTTACTCAACTTCCTTCCTTTATTCGTAACTGAGACTTTGCCTAAATTTTAGCGTGGAACATACTCCTTTACATGCATTTCAACAATGTATTGATTTCAAACTCGCAAGATTGCAGAGGAGGAAACAATTACTTACAAAGTTTGTTTGGATTGCTTATATTTAGTTAAAAAATTTTGCTTACATCATCGACACAAATTCCAATCACCTTTTTATCTCAGATACATCACATCAAAAAAGTGCTACAGTATTCTTTCAACAAATTATCCCAAAAAATCTACTATGTACACGACAACGATCCTACACAACCATTCAAAAAGTTTCAACAATGTCACATTGACGAAAGACAATTTTCACATTGAATGCGATGGATAAATCCCAATTACATCGATTGAAACGTCACACGTATCCAGGTACAAATTCTAGTACTATTTATTATTCAAATATTGCCATTCTCAGTATAATTTCAAATATTATTGATATTTCAATTTTAATATTACTGATCTCATTTCTTTATAATTTGTCGGGCTGATACCATAGAGACGTCCACGCATTTTGTTTCCTCAATTTTCATTCTTTTGTGCACTTAATTTGCTATTTTGTAGACCAAATTCTTTTACTCCTTAATCCTGTTAGCCTCCCAAAATAAAGACGAATTAATCTTTGCATACTTTCCTGTAATTCGCCAAGCTTTTATACCATACAAACCTCCATACATTGTGGTGTTCCTCTAGTTTGAATCTTTTCTTCACTTAATTTGCTATTTAATTATTTTGGCTTCAATTTAAAATAGATTTAGTTTTAGAATGTGGACTGTAGTTCTGACAGACATAATACACCTAGGTACCTTTTTTTAATTATTTCCCAATAGTTGTGTTTGTACATTTAGTTTCTCAAGGTTAACTGTCGTATGTGAATTGTGCTTCAACCTTATACATATTACTTAAACGAAATTGTGGAGATAGTCTTAGGATTGATGTCCTTCTTTCCTCCCACAATGTGCTGAGTCCCACTCTTTCCCCTTTTCCTGGCTGATTTTTTGATAATGAGAATTGCGTAGTGGTAGGAATAAGTGGAAGATTGAGTCGGAATCTATAGTGTTTGATGAGTTATGCAATGACTAATATAAATATGCAACAATTGATTTAATTGCAACAAATTGACTACTGAACAGTTGAATTAAACCAATGTAAAAGTAACCCCACGCAAACAATCAACTTACTTGATAGACATTGATACCAGATAGGGGTACTTCTATTGATTACATACACTACTTGATCATGCTCAAATATCTGCTATAGATTTTAAATTTGGAGTGTATCAGACCAACTATCTAATGTAGTTTGATTATGTTGAGAACTTTGTCAAGATTATCGCGTCAATCAATTTGTTATCAGAAATTATCAACTTTCAAAATTATCGCTTAAAAAGAAAAATAAACAAAGTCCCAAATCTTATATAAGATAAACACGAAAAAATTCCCAATGCACCAAAAAATTTCGACTAATTAAATATTAGAAACAAAAAAGGGCATGCTTGGAGTCCATTGCAATTCAACTACTTGATACCGATTTCCATCTTTTCCTCGCAATCTGGATCCGGTTGTCCCCCAATAGATCCCCTATAAATGCATCTGAGCCCTCCTTCTCCGATCATCAAACCCATATATTACGTGACCATGAACACATTTCAAATCCTACTACAAATTTTTTAGGTTTGCCTTTTTTCCCCTTGAGTCTTATAAATTAATTACTTAGTAGTTTAGTAGTATTACATAATACACCATTCCAGGTAAATATACAATTTACCAATACCTTCAGGTAAAAGGAATGGAGTCTCCTGTAGTGTATGGTAGCATGCACAATTAATCCTGATTAACAATTAAAAAACAAATAGTAATGGTAGACTCAATCATGTGGTCATAGTATAGTTTTAATTGTTAAATGACATATGGAAGTAGTCAACACATTTCAAAACCTACTACAAATTTTTTCACCTTTGTCTCCCTTCTTCACTCTTACAATTTACTTTGTAGTTTAGTACCAATATATACTACAGTAGTCTCGATAAATCTTCGATGTACCCGTAGCTTGATGCACAAGGAATTTAATGTCATGTATCGTATGTAAGCATGTTACTCACGAATACCAATTAAAAAACAAATACCAAACTCAATCATGTGCTATGAGTTTTGCAAAAATTGCGAAGAACCATATGAAACTCATTTTGGAAAAATAGTGTGTATACATTACAGTGACGTAGTCAACACTATTATTAGGTAATTAACTTCATGTAACTTTCATTTTAATATATTTTTCTATAATGCATATCACATTTTCCCCTCCCATAGATACAATGTTAACATACAAATTAAAGATTCCGGTGGTGAGTTGCATCTCAACTTGCGAGACAACATGCATAATTCATATTTCGTTGTGATGTTTCATATCTTAGAGAATTGCAGATGAAGGTAGAAATTCTTTACATGTATTTATTTTTATATAATACTCTTTATAAACTATCTAGAAAATGCATTAATTTCAAATTCCATACTTTTTTGATTCTCAGAAAAATGGAGGTATGCTGTTCAACCAACGTATCAATTCATGCAAAGATCGTACCTTCTCATTTGTAGTATGAACTACAAAAAATTCAATAGAGTTAAACAATCCACCAATATTGGCTTTCGTACTAAAAGTTAATTTGTGTGAAGAATGTTCACATCTTCGTGCAAGATTATCAACTCGAATGCATAATATTTGTAAGTATTTTATTTTTCATACCAAATAAAAAATGCTATCAAATTCATTTCTATCCATGTATCATTCATTTTCTAATATATATTTCTATTCTTATTTCAAGATCCATCTTCTACGCAATGATATTTGATGAATGACATATATATATTGCCATACTTTCAACTATTACTAGACAAATTTTAGCTTTGAATTGTTTGAGTAAAAATTTATTACTTCTTTAATTTACCTTCTCTTTTTATTTATTTCAATAATGACATCACCTTGCATAACACAGGTATTTAGACCACTAACGGAGTAATATACATTAGTGCATATAAAGGCGCAGCACACGAAATGGAGGAAAGTTTTACCTGTTGAGGGCAGGACAAAATATGCCACTTCTTGGTGACTTGTTGGTGACAACTGGTTTGGCTGCTCATTGCCCAATGATAGATTGTCGGGATAATTTGAGAAGCCTCCTTAGGATTTTTGACAATTTCACCTAGTTCCCTTGAGATTCTAAAAATTACACATACCTTTCCTGAGTTTATTATTTTGATAACAAAACCCATTCAATAGTCACAATTTTGAATGAGTAACCCAAAATGCTCTCATGAAATTATAAAATTCATCTTACTTTCTTATAAAATTTTTAAAATATATATATGGAACATGCACAAAATTTCAAACTTACTTTCAACTATTATCTTTATTATTTTATATCTTTCATATTCCCACATCTCAAACTAGTACCATTATCACCATGACCACCACCACCATCAGTCCCTAAATTCCAAAACCTCAACTGAAGTTAAAAAAAAAAAAACATTGTTAAACTCAAAAAATTTCACCAGCTATAATAATATAACATATTATCCCTCAAATGTTGGAGTACCAATACTAGCCTCATCCTTTTTAAACCTTCAGCTTACATTTTCTTCTATTGATCTCCATATCCTTCAAGCAAAGCTAAAATTAATTAGCAATGTGTTAAAATTATGTTTAGGACATACTTGGTTATTCCACAAGTGATTGTTTTTGTTTTCATTAAATATCTAATTGTGTGATGCATTCATATGTACAAGATTAGAAGCAGATTATTTAATTGCATGAAAAATATTAATTTGTTTAGGCTATTTTAATCATTTTACAAGGTCAAGGGATGTAAGTGTAATGTTGAAGACCTCAAGAGTATTAAATGAAATTGTTAGAACCCTTGAGGAAGGTTTTTTAAATTATCCCTAGATTGTAATGTAAAGTTGCTAAATAATTGCTGACTAAGCATGTCTTCTGTGTCAATTTTACTCACAAGATTTCATTTTTAAAGTTCAGCTACATATTCCCACTATTCGTGCGATAAAAATACAATTGAGGTATCATTAAATATGTATAAAATTTAGAGATCAAATTCAAATTTAATTTGACATTCATGCAGATATATTAGTGCTACACATTGTCAACCTATTGAAACATTGATCACTTTATATAAAATGTGCACTAACTAATTTGCCTTTCTTTTTCCTCTTCCTCTTTTTTTTTTTTTGTTTTTGTTTTTTCATGGCATATGATCTTACCATTACTTTCTTTCCTTTTTATTACAATTACTTGCATAACTATATATATTTATGTTATTATGAATTATGACTTGTTATTTTCATTTTAAAGAATCACTACATCAATGTGTATCTAAATATTTTAATTATGTGATTAAAGGTACTTTACTTGTACATTTTTTCAATCCAACAAGAAAAGAATATCAAAAGAACATGAAACTCGGATAAAAAAATAACTATTTTCTTTTCAAGTTGTTGACTAAGAATCTTAGTGAATGAAATTAGCGCATTATGGAAAAAAAAAGGGAGGAAGAAGAAGAAAGACATAGGCTTTGTTGGTTAACCATTTTAGTTGTTAATTTCCATTTGAATACTTCTTATGTTTTAACCCATATATTGCAAGTTTTACTCAGTATGCAAGTATCAAATTATATGATGAATCGCTTGCTACAAATGGACAAACTTAACCAATATAAATGGTTATTGCGAAAAAAAAAGGAGTAGACTTAAAAACATTTGAAGAGGAAAAAATGTGACAACCCACCTCTCCCAAGGGCGAACCCAAGGGTATCAGCGGGTTGCCTGCCCAACTCTCGTCAGGATTCACTACAAAATCCACAATAGAATTGCAAGAATTCATTCCTAAAACCCTATTTAGCATTCAACCAAAGTACTAATTAACTTACAAGAGTAAATCCTCAAAATTACAATTATATAAACTTCAAATAAAATCGTCCATCAACTTCACAATACATTTCAATTCCAGATGGAAGTATAGAAACCCTACAGAAGTAACTAAAATCTCGGTCTACGATCCCCACTCAAAGACTTGTTAAGGAAAACAAATTGGGGTGAGCTAACGCTCAGTGAGGCCAAGGAAAGGCATGCAAGCACGTAATCAAGCAAGTAGGAAAGCCAGTAAATTTAGATATAAAAGCGTGTAAATCAATCATTCACTTGCACTATTGCAATTTTCACCAGGAGACGGTATTTTCAAGGAATCACTACTCGAGGGCTCACATTAGACAAAAGTCTTGGAGCTGGGTTCGGAGAACCCTCTTCGAGCCTCTCTATCTACAGTGAATATGCGCAAGAACAGTGAACAGTGCTCATACAGGAAAAATACACAGAAACAGGTAAGGATACGAGACTCTCAGGAGCCAATTTCCACGGTCAAGCAGTTGAGTCCATTCCATTCCAAGTGTTGACTCTCCGTCAACTTAGCAAAGGTAAAATCCGTAGAATCTCCACTTGATACAACCTCCGACCAACAGTTCACCCTCTCGGGTTCGAAACCAAACAGGTAAGTAAAAGGGTAAAGCTATAACGAGCAATACCGAGCAAGACCTCTCCAATAGATCAAACTCAAAGAACACTACCTAAGGTTCACCAAGTTTCCCGACCAAACCCTTGCCGGCTCGGGTCCCAAGGATCCCCAAAAGGTTTGGGCGTCCCCAATTATAACTTTTAAGTCGATGAATCTTTTTAATCGACATTTAGTTCAAGTCAAGTCAAGTAACAAGTCATGTTCATGCGAGTCAAGTAAAGGAGAACGAGTACGGTAAAGTACACTGTCGCCTCAACAGTTCATATCCAAGTAAACATGTCAGGTAATTCAACAATTCATGCACTTGACACTCACCGAAGTCAAGAGCCTAAAGCAAAAGCACGCAAGATCAATCGAGTTCTCCAGGATCTTCTCGATCACCTGAGACAAATACGAGTACAAATTACCTATGTATACAACCAAAGTTTAGTAATTTTCTCACTACCTTTATTTAAAAGATAACATTTTCAAGTCATGGGAAATGATCAAGTACTTTAATTCAAATCACTAGGGTAATATTTGATAAATGTCTCAATTAGACTCAAGTCAAGTTCAAAATTCTCCGATTTGAGAATCAAGTGAAACACTAAGCTGGCACGAAAATCAAGAAAGAGGGTCAACCATTTTCATGTCAAAGTTACCAAGTTTTACGCCCTAAAATAATTAAAAGAGGATGGAAATAAGTTTTCCTAGTTCACCGACCAAATTTATCTCAAAAGAAAGCAAGTTCGATAATTTCCTAATTTGAGCTGAAATCTTTGAAAAATCGTAACTTGAGTTGCACAAGTCCAAATTTCATGAACTTGGTACCCTTGGAAACCTCTTGAAAATTTCTAAAACTTTGTAGAAGACATCCAGTTAAAATTATGGGTGGATTTTGCCCAGATTTTCGAAAAAGGAAATGCTACAGTACTGAATCAGGGCAGAACAGGTTGGGCGATCAGCCCACTTTGAAAATTCACTAAAAATTACAGAAAATGAATTGACCTCTCAAATTTATACAATTTAAAGTACTACATAAGAAGTTTCAAACGCCACCAACGGAACTCAATTCCGACAATCGAACATGAAATTAAAGCAGTTCAAATAGAGGGGGTTAAAATTCCTGAAATTTCTGATTTCCAGTTTGACAAGGTACAGTTCGTGGCTTCGTTTGAGTGGCTAATTCTTCATAAAAAATTACCAAATTTGGTACACCAATACTTCCATATATAGGCTAAGTTCATCCCAAAATTCAATCACAAATTCGAATGGGAAGGCAGTTTTCTACGTGCCCAAAGTTCGCTCATCGAAACTTCTCAAACCAGGAAAGTTGAATTCCTCTTCTTCTATTCTTTCATAATCATCATATGCTAGTACCATTTGACCTAAATTTCGACCCTAAGCTGGAATTAGTCTTCCTTAACCTAATGATGGTCAAAAATGGTCACAAATTTTATCAAAAATTATCACAAAACAATCCCATAAAATCGGGCAGCATGCTGCCCCAATTTTCCAGTTTTTCCTAGTTCCAAACAACCTTCCATTTTGCTCATTCTTTAACGAAATTTGTGTGAGACAATTCAACATCTTAACCTTCAACATACAAGCCTCATATTAAGCCTTCAAATTAGCCAAAAATCTCAGCCACTAAATTAGGGAAAAAATTTGAAAATCTCAAGCCCTAATTTCCCTCTCTCTAGCAGATTTTCCTTGAGGCTTGTCTTCCAACTTTTAACAACAAATTCAAGCATCATGCACATATATATCACCATTTAACCAACTAGTAAACAATTTCACACACTTAGTGGGAATTTCAAGAGCCCACAATTCTCCATAATCATCAAATTACAAAAATAATAAAGCTAACACTTCCAACTACCTAATCAACATCAAGCAAGGTTCTAGGGACATATCAACCATCCAAACCCTAATTTCATGGTTGGAGTTTAAAGAAAATGGACAAGGGGCAAGTTATTAGAACATTACCTCCCTTAAGATTAGCAAGACACCAAGACAAATGCAAACTTGAGCCAACCACAACTTCTTCCTCCACTCCTTGTTCAAGTCCCAAGCTTAAGCTTTAACTTAATGGAAGATTGGTGAAGTTTTTAGTGAAAAGAAATGAAGAAAATTTTGATGGAAAAACAAGAGAAGGAAGAAGAGAGGAAGTCGGGTGAGAGAGAGTGAGAAATGAAGAGATTTTAAGTGAATTTTGAAGAGTAAATGGAAAAAAGAAAGACAAGACTTAATACTTATCCTTTAATCCCAAAAAGTCCAACTTTAAATAGTAAACTTAATTAACTATTTGGAGGGAAAATTAATTACCTCATTTGGCTTGAAATTAAAGAGCAAATCTCGATTAGGAGAGGGGAACAGAAAAGAAATATTTTAGGCGAACTGGAAGAAACTAAGTGAAAGGATTAACGGCTAGATAAAATTCTAAACCTAAAAGGGTTATTCCCTTTCTTAATTAAGATTCCAAAATCCTAATTAATCACCTTCAATAACCTAATACCAGTAATTTTCACTTCTATCCTACCAATGATCATCCGTACTCTCCTTCACTTATTCACCCACAGTCCGAATTTACCCCGAAAAACGTGTTTTTACATTTTTCCGCTCCTAAATGCTACGAGACGATATTAAAAGATAACTAGGGCCAAAACTAGATGAAAAATTGTAAATGATAAAAATCGAATTTCATGAGATAAATAAATAAATACATAACTAAATAAATATGAATTTTGAATTATTATTATATTATTATTATTTTTTTTCAAAAAATAATAACAAGAATAAAAGAAATAAAAGAAGAATCAAACGAATTAATGAGGGAAAGGATAATAATAGTAATAAGAATAGCTAAATTAATAAATTTTGAGGCCTTCACGAAAAACTACCCTAAATTTGCTAAATAATGGGATAGGAGATAGAGGGGTCATTATTATGACGAAATTAAGAAGACAAAATAAATAAATAAATAAATAAATAAATAAAACAACAACAACTGACCCTGACAATTTGTTTGCTAGTACTGCTTCGGTACTAGCTAATATATCTCAAGGAGTCCTTTTATTAATAGTAGTTTTAAAGTTTGCAATGGATTATGGAGGTCACCGCAATTACGATAAAGATAAAACTCAGGGAGGTTCGTGGTAATATAGCCTGTGTTCTATAGTTTCCAGCGTTCAACGCCCAAGTGCCTGTGCCCTATATCGCAGAGCGCGCCTGCTTTAGATTAGACCCGCCGGTTTCCGTCGTTCTCCACCACAACAATTCAGCCGACCTCCTGATTCGTTTTCCCGTAAGGCTTATCCACCACTGTCTCCGCGGCTTAGCTGCTTGCTCCAATTGCAATCATCGTCAGCACGAATCAATCATTCTCTCCAGTCACGACAAGTAAGTAAAATCCAAATATTTGGAATCTATGCGGGGGCTAATTGGTAACCCGCGTAGCTATCCTGAAAATAGCGTGTGCATTTATGTCCGAGTTTGTATATGAACTTAACTGTCGCTCTTGGATTGTCTGTATTAGTCTATCGGCTTCTTTCGTTGCGAATTTTATATTATGGCGTTGGATTAAAACCCAAAGGTTGATAGAATACAGCGCCTTTTTGTTCGTATTAATCCGATGAATTGTCATCAAGATGATGGGCAAATTGAAAACGGTCTCTCAATTTATTTTTTTATTATTGTTTGTTAGTGTTTTTATTTGTTGTTAAAACGCCTTGCATTGAGCTGCCCCTATCTCTCCATTAACACCTAGACAAAGTAGTGAGTCCGGTTTTGCTTTTCAGTGTGGATCTAGATTAGGCGACTGATGAACGATTGTTGGTCCAGGTTGGCGTGGACCTCCGCTTTTATTGGTTCACAAAGTCATGGTTTCTTCACTGCGTTGTTGCCGCCATATTGAGGGCACAACCCTGCTCGATGAATATGAAATTTGTTTCTCTCCTAGAAAAAGAATGAAGGTAGCTTCCTTAATGGTTCCTGATAAGGACTACCTCAGTCATATTGAATCCTCCATGGAACTGAGCCTCGGGTAATGTCCCATTGTTGTAATTTAATGTCTACTGGCAATTTGAGATGAACTCCTGTTTTTCACTGCTTTAACCTTCCTTTACTTTGCTCATCTTCTACGGCTTTTGCTTCCTCAGTTGCCTGAATGACTCTCACAATTCTGCATCTTGCTGCAATGGCGATGAGAAAGTTGGCTCGAACTCCAGAACAGAGATAAGTTGCCAGTCAAATGGCAACAGTGGCGATGTTAACCTGTCTTTCGATGTCAGTGGCTCCTCAAATCATAATAAAACCCATACTTTATCTGCTTTGCCTTCGTATGTGACTGGATGGATGTATGTCAATCACAATGGTCAGATGTGTGGCCCATATATTCAGGACCAATTATATGAGGGCTTGGCTACTGGTTTTTTGCCCGAGGAGCTACCTGTTTATCCTATTCTGAATGGGGCTTTGACAAGCTCTGTTCCCTTGAAGTACTTCAAGCAATATCCTGACCATGTTGCTACAGGTTTTACTTACTTGGCTGCTGCCACCTCTGGCCTTAAAGCACCGAGAGATTGCCCAACAGATTCTCATTGCAATACTCACACTAGTGGAAAGTATTGCGATTTTGGTTCAGTGAATAAGGTTTCCTCCTCTGGAGAAGCTTGCTTGACCACGGCTCCATTTGTGCCACTGGTAGATTCTACTTGACACGCACTGACTCTCTCTCTCTCTCTCTGTGGTATCTATATGTTTAATTGACACATAAACATATCTTGATCTGATGACAAACCCCATAATTTCACTTGATTTGCTCGTTCTAAAATAGTCAGGTGAATCTTCTTGGCTTTTTGAGGATGATGAAGGGAGGAAGCATGGGCCACACACTCTTATAGAACTCTATTCATGGTTTCATTTTGGATATCTCCACAATTCCGTTATGGTAAGCTATTTGACTTGGCAAATCTAATTTTGGACTTGCTACCATCAGATGCCTATAGGAGCTTCTCATGGAGCCGCAGTTGCAATTGTTTGGGAATATGCAACCTAGCAGTTCTTAGACCTTTCATTTTCTTAGACTCGTATGGGTATGATCTTATGCTGCTGTATGGCAATGTATCTCTGCAGGTCTATCACATTGAAAACAAATTTGAACCATTCGCCTTGCAGTCTTTACTAAATACATGGGGAATGGCTAGGGGTGGAGCTGTCACCATGTCTAATGCTAAAAGTGAAGAGACAGACTTGTCAGTCAACTTTATATCCACAGTTTTTGATGAACTTTGTTCTCAGCTGCACTCAGGGATCATGAAAGCTGCTCGTCGGTTTATGCTGGATGAGATTGTTAGCCACATAATTTCAGACTTTATGGCAATGAAGAAGGTGCATAAGCAGTCCAAGCCTGGAGCGATCCATTTGTCTACTGAAACTTCCGCTTCAGAAGGAAAGATGGTATGGTATTCTTCTGCTATTGAAGATCTTTTTTTCCTGCTTGAAGATATTAATGTGTTGCTCTGCTGGCAGTATAAAGCTCTTCATGGGAGGAAGGACCATACTGCTTATGGGCGTGAAGCTGAAGGATCTAGTATTATTGACCAGCAGTGTTCTCCTAGTGCTATGATGCCTTCAATATGCTTGAAATCTGTTGGAAATTTTGAAAACTTTTGGGGTGCTTATGTGGTGGTTTGTAGAGTGTTGCTTGATTCTTGCATGGAAGTCATGTGGAATGCTGTGTTTTATGATACAATAGCAGAATACTCATCTAGATGGAGAAAGAGGAAACGCTGGTATACTCCTGTCTCTGTGGAGCTCAGCATTCCGTCTAAGCAGGATGTTGAGCTACTTGCAAAGGTTCCTGTTGAAAATGTGAGTTTATGGAATCTTGTTTGATGTGTTGAACAATGTGCTTTATCATGTCTGAATTTCAATTTAATGCATGCAGTGGCAAGTGGGGCAAGAGTGCTCTGAATGTGAGACTGATTTCCCTCCTGGATTTGAAATCATGGCAAAGGTAGTGGATTCAAATGTATCTGATGACATCCTTGAGATCGTGTTAGCTGATCTGCATTTATCTGTTCAAACGTCATTGATTGAGTATTGTGAAAGTCTTTTAGAGGAGCAAGTGAGGAAGGTAGTTTATTCTCCAGAAGTTGCAGAAGTCACTGAGGTGATACTGAAGTTATTGCATGATTTTGGATGTTACAAAGTTAATTATGCTTTTTCCCTCCACGCTTACTTCTGCCAAGCTCCCCTTCCCCTTCCCCTTCCCCTTCCCCCAGTACAAAAAGAAAAAGAAAGGATGTTAAAACCTTCGCTGGGGTTGGAATTTCCTCATTTGCATCTCCTTTCCCTGTTTCATCTATTTAACAGAGTTTTTTAAATCATCAGGTTGCCTCAGACGCTTTTTGTGCGAATAGTTATATGACTGGACAAGATCCGCCAAGGATGATCTCATCATCTAACGATGTTCAACTGTCATCTCAATCAGAAGAGTGCTTTCATCAGAAAACTGTTAATGAATGTCAAACTTGTATAACTAATGTCTTGCCAAGTGTTTTTAACAATTTGCAAGTGCCTCTGGATGATCTATGTCATAAGGTATTGTTTGATAAGCTTCGACCCATGAAATTTGAAGGCAATAGTAGAATCCGTATTACATCAGAGACCTGCAGAGCTAAACCCTCGAGATCAGATGAGTCTGTTCCAAGGATGACCTTAGATGCTGTCTTGACAGTGTGCCGGTTAAAGGTACACGATCTTGTGCTCAGGGAGTTGAAACTAATGTTAGTTGATGATGGTATTTTGGGAACTTTGATGACCTTGACTCCTTTGAAGAAACTTTTGAGATCAGATCATTCTGAGGTACTCAAGGATTCTATATCTATGGTTGCCTAATTTCTGTTTGTCTTGTGCTTAACATGAAAAGTTTACAGTTTCATCTGCTTAATAAGTTTTGCATGATATTTTAACAACTCTTTATGTATCAAGAAAGATGTTCGGTGTCTTGTATTACTCCGTCTATAGCTGACACTTCACCCTTTCTAGGATTTGGGGAGTGGGAGACTGGATAGCTCTTTTGATGAATTTAAAAAATATGGACATCGATCTTCTAGAGTGCTTGAGTTAAGTGGGAAGCACACATATTACCGCAAGAAAAAGGTGGCTAGGCGAAATTCAGGACCAGTTTCACAGTCTGCTGCAACTGCAGGAAGCATTAGATTGCTGAGGCAATCTGTTGAGAAGTCAAAGAAGCATGAAATTTCCGAAGGCATGCCAGACAGTGCAACGTTAGAAAATGCAGTCGTGAATGCTGAAAGATATGCAGTACAAGGTTGCAGAAATAATGTACATAATGCTGCTGCCAATGCACTTGGAGATAGCTTGTTGGTAGACGATGTGTATAAAAAAGAGTTGGAAAAGGTGGCTCGAGCGGTCAAAGGTATTTCGCACTTCCAACTTACTGTTTGCACTTTTCAGATGATGTGATTCTGCAAAATAACGTTTCCTAAGGAATGCAGTCAGGGAAGATCTTCCAAGCTGCAGCAGAAAGACTACCTCTTTTTCTACTCAGGACACCAAAGTTCTCAAGAAAATTGCTCGTTCTAGAAGCAAAAAGTTTGCAAATCTGGATTTGCAGTCTTCTGGCTGTTTGGAGAAGATGCCTCATAGTTAGTGCCTTATTATTTTTATTTTGACCTTGAGTTGTGTGCTCAGATTTCTGTCCTTCTTGGAGCAATATGTTACTTTAGTCACCAATGTTAATTATGTCTTGGGGTTTTCTATTTTCAGATCCAGTGAGTAAAGTAGTGAAACTGAAAAGAAAGCAAGTGGAGGATGATATAGCACAATCACAATCTCGAAAAGTTTTGAGAGTCTCAAAGGGTGCTGGAAAGCAAGCAGCTTCTAAGCATGTTACAATGGAAAAGGTGAGGATGACCTGTAAATCCAGGAAGGGAACGCTCTTTCCCCAATCTGAGGGATGTGCTAGATGCTCTGTTAATGGCTGGGAATGGCGTAAATGGTCGCTTAATGCAAGCCCTGCTGATAGGGCACGTGCCAGGGGGACTACACGTGCTCATGCTCAAAATATCATATCCAGTGCTCCTGGTTCTCAGTCGTCGAGCATCAAGGGACTTTCTGCAAGAACAAACAGAGTTAAATTGCGTAACCTTCTTGCTGCTGCTGAGGGTGCTGATCTTTTGAAAGCGACTCAGCTGAAGGTAAAAGAGGGAATTCTATCATCTGAAATTTAATGAATATTTAGTGCTAGTAAATTGATAAAGACATTACTTCAGGCACGGAAAAAACGTTTACGCTTTCAAAGGAGTGTGATACATGATTGGGGCCTTGTTGCATTGGAGCCAATTGAGGCAGAGGATTTCGTTATTGAGTATGTGGGAGAACTTATCCGACCTCGTGTAAGTGAGCATCAATTTTTTTTCTTTCTGGGAGAAATTTTTATTTTACACCTTTTCACATTGAGTTATATCATAAGCTTCAAGGATAAAAGCAGAAGTAATATTCAAATTGCAACCAAAATAAAGAATAAGAAACAAAGCATCGTCAAATATGATTTTTTTGCAAGTTGAGTTTGATTGTTATTATCTTTGCCTACTGGGTTTCTTTCATTTTCAAATATTATTTGACATCATATTGCTTTGGTATATGATGGTTGCCTTTTTCATTTCTTTCATTTTTTGATTTATTTACTAAATTTCATTTGACTTTTTGATTTGTTAGATATCTGACATACGTGAACGGCATTATGAGAAGATGGGAATTGGGAGCAGTTATCTTTTCAGATTGGATGATGGATATGTGGTGGGTGAGATGAAATAAATTGTTCATATAGTTTTCAGAAAGATAAACTTTTACCAGTCAGATTGGCTGAAAGCCAATAGCAGCTTGATAGAATTTTGCAGAAGCAAAAATATTCATGCCTTTTTTTTTTTTTTCCTTCTGGCTTCCTTCTATATCAGTTAACCTCTTAATCTAGCTTGATCTTGCTTCCTAGTAATTTCTCATTGACACCAGATGGACAGCTGCCTGAGCAACGGCAGAGAGGGCTGCATAAATATCAGAATTCTTTTGCACCACGATGTTCCATGAGCTTGAGATTTTTAATTCCTGTGGCTATCAGTTTATGTGTTCCATTTTCTCTTATTTGCTTGACTTCTATTGCCTCTTTCCATTATGCTCCCTTAATTTGAACGTCTCTTTTCTTGTGCATTGCACAGCTATTGTGTGAACTATCTGTCTAACTTGGGAATTGGTCTTGCTTTTCCTCCTCCTCCCTTTTTTTTTTGGGGGGTTTGGTGTGTAGGTTGTAATAAGTACCTGAAGATATTTGCCTCTCTGGGCCCTAAAAAACATGCTTGCTAAGATAGACTACCTTATGTTGTATGTCCTGAATCAATTCATGTTCTACAACCTACATTCTTATTTCAAGTATAAAGGAACTGAATCTCAATATGTTGCTTTTCTTGCCTTTTCTTTGTTGAACATCCTTTTGTTTGTACATTCTTCAGGTTGATGCAACAAAGCGTGGTGGAATTGCTAGGTTTATAAACCATTCATGTGAGGTAACTAGAATAAAACCCATGGTTCTGTGCCATGACATGGTGGACTTTTGACTTGACATGATTTTGTCGCTTTCAAATCATATTTTGCAGCCTAATTGCTACACAAAGGTCATAAGTGTGGAAGGTCAGAAAAAGATTTTCATATATGCCAAGCGTCACATTGCAGCTGGTGAAGAAATTACTTATAACTATAAGTTCCCTTTGGAGGAGAAAAAGATTCCCTGCAATTGTGGTTCAAGGAGGTAATTGCCCATTTGTCCATTTCAATTTTTGGTTCCATAGAGTTTCAATGATGTGGTGCAAATGGCATATCATTTACTGGTCATGTGGACTCTTGAATTTGGTTGATGAATGGATTAGATTATCGTTTTTAGATGTCTGTATATGCATTATTGATAAGCCTTAAGCATTTATTATATGGTCAGGCATTCTGGAAATTTCTGCATATATGATACTGCCAAATTTAGCAAGGACTTAGGTATTCAAAATTGTGCATTATAACATTGAAGGGTAGTTCTGACATAAATGATGTCATTCTAGCATGTCTAGCTAATGTTTCATTTCTTTAGGTTGTATGGTATCATATTTTGTGGTAGGTGCTTCAACTGGTAATCAGCTTTACTTTTGAGTTTTAAGCTTTATAAAATGTTCTCATAGGCTTAAATATTATGATACTTGAATTTGTTTATCAGAGACAATGACATGCCAACATTTTTTTTCGGCAATGACATGCCAACACGGTTGAAACGATTATTGTCATGTTTGGCCTGTGAATATAAGAAAAACGTAATCACTCTAGATGATATTAAATACAATTTCGTTGTCTTGGGATCTGTCTGTCACTTTTTGAGTTCCAACGAACTGTTGATTTGCATAAAACACATTAACTTGACTTTCAAGGTGACTTGCATGGATCTTCAGGTGTCGCGGCTCGCTGAATTGAGAGGCTTAAGGAGTGTAAGCTGGTTTGTTCATGTATTCCTTGGAGTTAAAGCTGATGGGTCCCCCGAGGACTGGAACTGCTGCCTTTTTTTTTGGGGGTTTTTTTTTTTTTTTTTGGGGGGGTGTGTGGTTTCTGGGGCCTGTTTCTTTTGCGTTTTATTTTTAAATTTTTTTGGTTTTTAACCATAGTTTTTAAATGAAAGCTGATTAAAAGGGCATAATGGAGATCATGCCCTGAGGGGCTGATTGATAATTCTGCATCGATGTGTTTAAATTAGTTCGGGAATTGTTTAAGTTAAAATGTGCCTTCAATTGATGTCAATTCATTGTTTCTGCAAAACTTCAGTATTGTGAGTTGTGACCCACTACTCTTGAAGCTTTTACGTTTCGGATAACAATTTTTTTTTTTAATTTTATTTGGCCTTTCCTTGCGTTGTGGGGTGGGGTTTGTTTGGGGGAGAAATGGTTGAAAATGAATAGTTGAGCCTCCATGTGCGTATTTGTCAAAATTACAAGAGACTACCCTATGGTCCTGGTCCTTAGTAAGCTGTTACCAAGTGCTTACTTTATCATGGATGTCTGAATGTGTTGGACCTCTCTCTCTCACACACACAATTGTGCCTTGGGTTTTGGACCCCATACATGTGCGTTCTCAAATTTTTTGCAAATTACTGTCAAAATCTTTAATGTTAAAGGTTTAAATGAGAGACATAATAGTGGTTCAGCAAAACTTTAAAGCTAGCGGACCGTTACTTAGTAGTGTGTCTCTTGAGAAGTTGAGTTTATATGTCTGAATATTCTAAGAGAGATTGCTTGTCAGTTAACAATATGCAAATTGGGATTCTCCTTTCAATTTGTCCTCCATAATATAAGTGATTCATCATGCTTCTGTGTTGAAGAAGTGAAAAGTATATGTATGTTGCTAGATTGCTCAAAAACGCGGTCTGGAGTCCTAGATGTGATGGTGAATTTTTCTGACCTGCATGGCTTATAGCTATTGACGCCTTAATGTGGTTTCAGGTTTATCCAACTCACATTCTTCTTGTAAACGAGATAGGTGCCGGCGACCAGTTTTGGACTTTTGCTACCTTATCCGGTGCTGCTGATTACTGACTCGTGTGCATATCCTTGTAGATATCTCTGAGTTGCAGATGAGTTTCTTCTCTTAAGAACTGAAAATTGGTGTTTTCTGTTTTTGGCATTTGGGCAATTTTGGGCTTTAATTTGTATAGTATTGCCCCATGCCGTCGCTGTTTTCAAACTGGTATATAAATTAATTACCTGATAGCGCACAAAATTATCATGGTTTATATTTGTAGTGAATATTAGAGATTTCTTAGTCTTTACACAAGTATCATAATTTTTCATCAATTCCATGAGAGTTAAAGGGTATATTGTAAAAACATCTGATTAATTCACTTTGATTATCAATAACATATTTCAGGGGCCAGCAAGCTGCCGGCTCAATTTTTTCAATCAAGTGTGATGATGTATGGGTTTCCCCTTTCGGGAGTGAATTAATGCTATTTGTTGACTGTGCACCCACAGCTTTCATTTGGGCTGGAGCCAGTTTATTATTGAATCCATAAAATTTTTTTTGGGTGCTTAAACTTTTCTTTTGCTAGAGAGTATTAAAACAAGAAATTGGAGTCATATTTTCTATCTAAAAAAGCAAAACTGTGGATTACGGACTATCAAATCGCACCTCATTGCTCCTTGAGAAGCCATGGACTTGGATTTGAGTTGGACTGTCTAGATGTTTGTCTCAGGTGAATGTAGCGTAAATGAATATAATAATAACACCCCTTTATAATTTCTTATTGCTTTTTTTTTTGGGCGCCCCGGGGGGTTGTTGTGGGGGTTTCAAAATTTATAATTTCTTACTGCTGCTCGGGTGTTATTATATGGTTGCAAATATAGTCTTCTCAATCATCAATGAGGACGGAACTATGGATGAGTGTGGCACAAAATAATAATTATTTTGGTTCAATTTTGTTACCAAAAAAATCTTCTTAGATGTTGATGAACCCCTTTCTCCTTTTGGGTACATGTTAGGTTTTATCAATGGACAACAGATGTCAGCATTTTACATTCGAACTTTTGTGCAAGGGCAGGTCATACAAATCCCAATTATTAGCTTTTTTCACTTTTTATGGCGCAGGAACAACCCAGTAGTGTATATATCCTATTCAAATTCAAATTGCGAAGTGGAGGTATAGCAAGGCCTTTGGTATGTGCTTCTACCTCTTTCTCTAAGTTTGGTTAGACACTCCCGAGTTCTTTATATTCTCATTTGTCCAACTCACGACTACGTTAAGATCAATTCTCGAAGCTGAGTGTGTTCGTTTCTAGCAAACTTCTAACAAGGAATCAGCATTTACCTTCAACGTTTAACCCTTTATTTTTTTCCCCCTCCCTATGGTTCCTGTTGGGTCCACAATAGGGTGTATTTCAGCTTCGATGGCGGGTGTTGTGTCTTGAAGCGTAGAATGTTTTAGCACAAACATTAACGTAGTATTAAAAAAAGGGGTATGTTTTAGCACATGAAGAGATTTTAATTGACCGGAGAATTTCATCACTTCACCAAGATTTATTACAAGGATTGGACAGCCTATTTTCTATGCTATGTTTCCATTGCTTCCTAAATTTGTTTTGACTTTTGTGTGGTGGAGGGTGTTTGAATTGAGTGTCTCGTTTAGATGTTGGATGGAAAGGAGAATCGTCTATTTCCCTCGTACCAAAACTGATAAATCAGGCATTTAACATTTGAGGGAAGATACAAGAAGCATTTTCCTCTGTGATGAAGAGCAAGAAAAGAATCTGTCATAATACAATTACAATTGAACGTGGAGCTGTAATCATTGCGTGTAAAATAGACAGGCACCTTGTGTTTTTGAGGTAATGAGGAGGGTTGGCTGATTGATTGCTGACACAATTAATTTAGGTGTGTAAACCCAAGAGTGCTTCAACAAAAGTAGTTAAAATGAAGTACGAGTAGGAGGATTTGCGTTTGCCGACCTTAGCTCAAATGGAAGAGTAGAAGGATTTGGCAAAATTCAGAGACAAAATAGTCCTGCAGTTGCAAAATCCTTTGGTTGTCGGTTCAAGTCCGGCAGGTCGGTGTCTGCAATTCGTTGTAGGCTTTCTTTTTAACTACTAACAAATTTTTCCCTGTAGGTCTCTGGGGGTGTGTGTTTGTTGGTGGCCCAGAATACCCACATTTCACACACTTTGGGAGAACTGTAAGATTTTTGCTTCTTGGGTGTACAGGTTTGATGGGAACAAACTCCATTAAGGCCTAAGGACTTTGTCGCATACACAAGTCCAATGGGAACAAACTCCAGCTCTAGTGGCTTCTCATGTACGACAGGTTTTTTTTTTTTTTTTTTTTTTTTTAAACAGACATAAGCGCCTACTGTTTGGTGTGTCATTGGCCCACAGAAGTGGGTTTTACTCGTGCCAATAAATGGTTATTAGGCTTTTGCGATTGTGTAACAGAGTTGCTCATCAATCTAGATACTGGGTGGATGTTTTGTATGTTCTATTGCTAATTATTATCTGAATATTTATCTGAAGGAGTTTATTTGATCATAACTCTACCAGTGAATCGACTTAAGAAAGTTATGTGATATTACCAATGAAGAAGGTAACTTTAATTTAACAAACTACTTGCGGAACCTCAATTATGGGACCTGTGGTGCAATTCGTGCTTGGGTTCCCATAGTTTGGACGGTTATTATAGAGAAGACTTCCTGCCCAACACCCTATAATCTGTAGTATTGTTCACTCACAACACGAGACATAGATCTGTCTTCTCTCTCATTTGTTTGGCACATAGTAAAATACGGAATGAATAAAATATGAGATACATATGTGTGTACATTATACGAGATCTTTTTTAGAAGTATGATTAAGGAGCCGTTTGGTTCGAATTCCACTATCACTATCACTATTGATATCATAGAGTGGTCAATGATAATGGGTTTTGATGAAAACCCACAGTGTGTTTGTTAATGTGGAATGGATTTTATAATTTATTATTTTTCTTTTTCATTGTTTCTTTTTTTCTTTTCTTTTTCTTTCCATTTGTTGAAACAGTAGCATTTTATTTTCTTATTTTTGTATTTAATGAGAATAAAAGGGTAATTAAGATGATTTAAGAAGAATAAAATGGGCAACTAAGATGATTCCCTAGTAACAGGTGATTAATCAAAAAACCCATAGAAGAGGTCAATCACTCCCATTAATTTATTCCCATTGACCCCAACCAAACATTTTATATGAGTATAATTGAATTTGAAACTCATAGTAGGGGTTGAAACCCATTTACCAAACACCTCCTAAATTTTGGTGTAGAGATAGATCTTCGACAGAATTATACATATAAATTTGTATGTGAATAATACGAATGTATTTGAAAGTTATGCAACTAAATATATGGTTAAAATCACTACATCTTTCAAAATTTCTGTTAACTCTTACCCTTGTGTATGTGACTTTAAATTTGTTAAAAATTTATTGTTTTGTTACTTTTATATGTATAAATCTATAGAATTATATTATATGTCATTATTATTATATATATAACTAGGAAGATAAGTCTTGCTCTTACTCAAATTTTAAAAACTTTCTAAAAATTGAAGTATAATTCATGAATTATAATACATCAAAATTTTAATGTATGTATATTTTGTACGGTTAATAAAAAAATAAAGTATCTTTTAGAGTATTTTTGAAACACACACACACACACAAAACACATGCAAGCAAGCAAGCATGCATACATATATACATACATTTATATATATATATATATATATATAGAAGTTTTTTAAATTATAGATACAAACTTATAGTATATGAGTACGATACGAGTATTTTCTAACCCGTGTTTTGCATGCCAAATTACACCTCTCCTGTTATATAAATTGAGCAGTTTAATATCTAAACAACAGACAATATAGATAATTGAGCAACAATTTGAACTCCACGACGACAATTATAATTCCCAACCCTTGAACAGCGTTATAGAAACAATTTTTTTTTTTTTCCCTTGGTGAGACATTGACCCACCCCGTGTTTGAATTAGCCAATTTATGCGATTCATTCCTATGTGCATCGCGCCATTGACAAGATTAGAATGGATGGAGGCAAAAGGTGGATTTTGCTTAATTCTCCGACATATTAAAAGCCGTATTTGATAATCCAATTTACCACTTAAATTTAATAGATTTTTTAAACATATTTAGACGCATTTGATAATAAAAAAATAGAACATCTGAATTAATTAATTGACGATAAATTTTGTAGATAAAATTTACTCTAAAAAGTAAGTAATAATTTATTCAATATAATATACACTCAAGTATATCATATTTAGTGATATTTAATAATTCAATAGCTCATTAGATTTAGATTATAAATTCCAATTTTCAGAATTCAATTTATCAAATGCACCATTTATGTGGCACTGGTCTTGAAACAAAATAAGATTCAAAGGAAAAAACAAAGACAAAACAGAAGTCCTACTTAGAGAGTTAAAGAGTGGTGGGGTAAACACTGGCTCTTCATCTTAAAATCTACGCTTTCTATACATTCATTGGCAAGATGGCATTTTACTACAAGTTTTGGCAGATTTAAAACTTAAATCATATATTAATAGACTCTAGTTTTAGACTATCTCAACAATATACCCAAAACAAGGAGTTCGATAAAGTTTTCCAAGCAAGGGAAAAGAAAAAAAATACAAAATGAAATTAAAAACCTTGTAAATGTGGATTAGATAACATGAACATCATCCTCGAACCAGTGTCAAGTATACCCATTACCCAATTATAACTTATCAAAATCTATCCAAATCAAATGAGTATAAATGGATATACCCATTTAAAACTAATAGACTAGTTTGAGTAAATTATTAATGGACAGGTTTGAGTGAACCAATATAAATGAGTTGTGATTAATACATCTACTAGATAGCATCATAGCACGTTGTAGTAGTAATGGATACACCCACCATACACCACGCCAAACCCCTAGAATAAGGAAGCAGTAGTTGCTCATAATAACTCAAGAAAGAGCTTTACCTCTAGCTCAAGAGCTAATCAAGATATAAGCTAGCTTATCTAATCTTTGATTCACTTTTGTTTCCTAGCTACTACATCCGTCTTGGGTAGTCTTCATCATTAAGTTCTAAGGTTGCCAAGTAGTCTACTACAAATTAAATCTCCACTCCATACCGTTTTGTGCTAATCAAGATATTACATCTCCAGTAGTTCTATGTTAGCCTACAAACAGTTCTCCATTCCTCTTCGCTGTGTGGTAACCAATACATGACATCTCCATTCATTATACGGAGCCTTTGCAAGACATCTAGCGGCAGATGGCCTCAATCGGGAGAGGACCACTAATAACTCACACGATAGTCACTCTTTACCTTTTAACCATTTACCTGCCTTTGAAGCATAAAGAGCACTAGTTAATTCAAGAAGACAAAGTCACCAGTGGAAGAACAAGAAGCCCAATTTGCAAGGAGCAGCAGTGCACCTTCAAATACTGTACTAATGGTGAGTGATGACCATGGGAACACAGCTTTCTGCCAAAGGAGGCATTTGACACATGGTGATGGTATGATGGGAGTGGATGTGTTTGAGAAGCCCATGGCTGCCAAAGAAAAATAGAAAGACAGCACTACTAGTGGGAGGAGCAGGAGAGATATAAGCTAGCGGAGGGCCCGAGGCCATTGGGATGTCCAATAAGGAAAACACTGGCCACATCAGCCCCGAAGAGTTCAAGAGAATGATGATGGCGATCTGAATGCCTAATACAATAATAGTAACAATGCTGTCCTGCTCTCTCCTCATCCACCACCTACCTGCACCTCCTACTCCATGCACAACAAGGGCAAATATTTTCTACTAGGTGACAAAAAAATAAAGCCCTTTCCCCATTTTGTTCTTTCCCCATTCTGTTCTCGTCATAATGTTATGGTACATCACATGCTGTGACTATTTCAGGTATCGGAACATGCTTTCATGCAGATAAACAGCCACGCTGTCTCTATATAGGCTAATATTTGGATCCCTAGTTCCCACAAAGATGCTGGTCATACATCAAATAGCCACTTAAAGGCCATTGAGGGTAACCACAATTTGACGAGCAGTACCAAAGTCACGGTGCTCACACAGCCATATGCCCTGCATCACCAAAAAGGGAACTGTTTAAGAAACCAGCCTTTCAATAATTGACGCAAATTCCATTAGCTTCTAAGGATCAATATTTCATCTTTCAATCACTGGCAGCAAATACACAATGAAAATCCAAATTAACAGCTCAATGAAGAAACTTTAACGCTACATATAGCAAAAGCTATCATGTCTCAGAAACTTCATTACATCATACCAACTGATAGATTACTGAGGGACATCCCAACTGCTGTTTATTATTACTAAAACTAACTATACTCATTCTAGTTCTTCACACCATCTGACATTCCCACTACAAGTGCATGTTCCGTTGGCCACATATTACCTAATACTCCAGTCCTTGCAATTTAAGAGAGGGGGGGTGGGGGGTTGTTCCAGAATCTTAGTCGAAGTATCATCTGAGGATATAAACAAACTATGTCTCCGCACTATGATATACAGCAATGGAACAATGATTAATCAACATCACAGCAATGGCTTGCGCGGGCCATGGATCTCTGAATTGAAGTTCAACCATCTTCAGTTCATTACTCTACAATTATTGATATTATTTTCCATACATCAATTTGAACCAGACCGTCTAACATGCACCTTCTCTCACTGCATTTTTCCATCAATCAATTGACAAACACCACCCCAAATTACCCAATATAGCTCTGTGCAATTTGTGCAACAATTAAATGAAGATATAGGGTCCTCTTGGATGGCATGTTTTTTGGGTGTTGTCTAGAACTTTACTATAGGTTATTGTAGTTTTAGGTAATACTGGTGTTTGTCCAAAACACCCCCTTCCCCCTCCCTCCTCCTACCCTACAGCCCGCCACCCACCCGTCACCACCACCGCCTCCCTCCTCATTTTTCCTCTCCCCATCACCCCCTACCTCCCCCCCTCCTCTCCACAGTATGTATTAGGGAAGGGCACCCATGTGAGAAGGAAATTTAAGCTCATCCAAATGGCTACACTTTAAGCAGGCATAGATTCTTTCCTTATTGAAACCTAAGAAGCAATGCAGATGACGAAGTTTGGAACTCCTTCCTTCAGCTAACATAATGATGAAGCCCTTCTTTCATTAGGGCTTTGGATTGGTTAACCAAACGATGCAGTAAACATGTTCGGATTAAGCAAACTGGTTATATCCATATGAAACATGAATGCCACAAATGAAATTCTAACTTTGGTATGAAATCGATAGTCTAGGGGAAAACTGAAGATTAATGTTAAGGTAAACCAAAGCCAATAACATACACAGACTATTTGAACAATATACACAAGTATAAAGTTGACAAGCAGGGTATGTAGGGAGCACCAAAGTGGTCAACATGTACTTGGGGGTAAAAAGGGAAAGATATTTATGAAACAGCAAGAAAAGAATGAGATACCTGCCAAGTTCCCATGTTAAGCTTTCCATTTGTAATTGGTATCCTACACGACCCAAACACATTGTCAATGGCTTTTTCAACAATACCATAGCATAACAAAATTTCAGCAAAAGATAACAAACTATATTTACGTCAGGGTGCAGCCAAACATTGATGACTTGATGTGAGCGGGCATGTCATCTGGACCTGCAGAATAATACGACTCTCAATCATCATATTGAGATTTTTAAACAATTAACTCAAAAATTTTTGACAAATAGGATTTCATAACTTCATGCTACTTAGCCACCATTCTGGCAATGCAATTTGATATTTCACAGTTGGCATTTGAAATTTTCCATTCCTGGAACGAAATAGTCATACTTCAAATATGAACATAATTATGCAAAACAGTGTCTCAGTGTCTGCAATTAGCAAGAGATACACTGCTTGATTCAACTGCAATTTCTTCAACCATGCATAGTAGAAGGTTAAGGAAGGTTTGGTGTCAAAAGTACAAGAAATACAGCCAAATGATGGGAGAACATAATATGCACTTGTCACAAGAAGTAAGCAAAAGGACATGGAAACAAGAACTCAAAGATAACAACATATGTGACATATCTTGATTTAGTTATCATCTCCAGATATTGCAATATTTGCCATTTCTTTGGATATCTGATACTTAAGCTACAAGAAGATGTGAGTTGCCAATCCCTTCTGACAGTTCAATGTGCATTATACAGCAAGCTAAATAAAGACATGAGAACAAGAACTCAAAATTAGCAAGATACTAGGGGTATCATAATTTGTTCCCTTGAAATTTTGCAATTCAACAGAGTTGCCAATCCAACTTTAATATAAAAGTTCAGCGCATAGAAAAGATAAAAGAAAGAACTTCCCCAACAAATCCCGACCACCCCGCCACTTCAAGTTTAGAACCTTGGACCACATGCATCATGCTGCCAAGACTTCAATTTAACCTCTTTCTGGATCATATACTGTTTACTAACATACTTCCTCCACTTCACAGACAGGATGGTGACGCAAGTTCTAAAAGATATATCCAGGCGTGTAAACAAATTTACAAAAAAGATTGGATGAGGGTAAAATAAACTTTCATTAAAACTTGAACTTGATAAAAGGTCCCTTGGACAAATGCAGAAATTGGACATATTACCAGACCCATAAATATTAATTTCATGAAAAAACAGTTTTTGAAAAAAAAAAAATTCTATGCAAATGAAACAATTAGCACAGTGAAGAATCTTGCTCTCAGGAAAATAGGCCACAGACTAACCTTCCAATATATGCTTCCATGGAGCTGAAGTTCCCTGAAATCAAGTTTCAAAAATAAATAACACAAGAAACAGGCAACATACAGTATTGCATCTAACTATTCAACTAACAAGCTTACCTCTGGAACTACCCTCTTCAGAAATGTCTCAGTATCGTCTCGAACATCAGAGTCATAATTCTCATTAAT
The DNA here is from genome assembly GCA_013103745.1 of Gardenia jasminoides. NCBI lineage: Eukaryota > Viridiplantae > Streptophyta > Magnoliopsida > Gentianales > Rubiaceae > Gardenia > Gardenia jasminoides. The sequence goes on from CM023103.1 coordinate 95,250,320, forward strand.
GGTCAATGAAGCACTCGTATGCTGCACTGATACATCAAGGAAAAAGGAAAATAAATGCTCCACAATATGAGCTATGGGTTTGTCACACTTGCACCAATTAAGATCTGGTTAACGTACCACTATGACCCTAAAGTTTGTGAAATTATGGACCCCATTTGACTGAACAGTCAACAAAAAACCCACAAAAAGACTACATTCAACTGCAAAATTCCCAAAATCCCCCTGCAGTATTTATTCTGTATACAAAAATATGAATAACTTAAGTGTCTGACATTTTCTGTTGCCAAAGCAACCTTTTAACAATGTTAGTCATCAACTTAGGGTAGAGTATTAATGCGAATAGGACTACTTCTAAGAAAACAAAAACAAATTTTATCTAGAATACTTTACTTCTAAGAAAACAGTTCCATTGAATAAAAATACTTCTAAGAGTACAAACCAGGATGTAACACAATCTTATAGCAATCTTATAGCACCATATTACTACATAAAACCTACTTGAACTCTTAAAACCTCAATGATATTATTCTACATAGTTAAAAACTTCATAAATGCGTAAAGTCCAAGACTGACATAGGGAAACATGCATTGCCAGAGTGACATCTTTTTCACAATGCATCAAGAAAACGGTAGTGGTTCCTAATATTGCATAACTGAATATTTTACTAATTGATTAATCCCTTTTTTCTTAAAAAACAAAAACATATACAGGAAATAGTGGGTAACTATTCAAATTGTAATAAATTGCTTTGATCAGCAACAAATTTAGAATTAAAAAAACTATTAAATGTTCTTCATTTGCTTAGAAGAAAGTAAAAGCAATAGTTTGCCTGATGTTAAAGTAATCATAGTAATCAATGGTCAATTAGTTTAAAAAAAAAAAAGAGATAATCTGCAATTGTCTTTCTGTTCTAAATGTGTAATTATCAAAACTTAATGAATCTTAATAGGGAATGCAATTTTGTTAAATTCAATGCCTACTGTAACTCTCACTCTCTCTCTCTCTCTCTCTCTCTTTTAAGGATAGATTCATCATGATTGCCTAGTAATATCCAAAAGTTTTAAAAATATGTGGAGTACTTCCAGAGTTCCAAAAGTTGATTACACTATCAGGTATTATTAGGCAAAATAAATGTGCTAGACTTTCTACACATCAGAAAAAATCAACTTTAGAGAGAGAAAGACAGAGAGTCTGTGCAATCAACTTTAGAGAGAGAAAGACAGAGAGTCTGTGTTGTGATAATGATAAAATTAACCTTTAAAGATATCAGCATAAGCAACCACTTTAAGAAAATGGTTATACCAAGAAATGCATCTACCGTAATACAACAAGATCTTAGAAAGGGTCCTGATGAAAAAAAATAGGCATCTAAAATAATACGAGTTTTGCTTTTAAGAGATTGCCAAATGAATAAGGAAACTCACCATATAATTGCTTAAGATGCATTTAAAATAAAATAAGTAAACCAAAATAGATAACGGATTTCAAGACTTTATTATGATATTAAAATCCAAAGCACGAAAATCTAGCCAACAAAGTCTAGGTTGCCCTCATCATTTTATACCTTTCTTTTGATTTATCTTTTATACATACATACTGGTCTGAGGAATTAAAATATTTATCTTATTACATTAACTTGCTCACCCTCTCCCTCCTCCACATCCAAATAATCCAACAATTAGGGAGAAAAAAAATGGAATCCACGACAAACACATAGAACACAGACAGGCCAACAACACATTATAAATACTAATGCACTCGGCCTTGTTTGGATCGTTGTTTTCTGCAGAAAAATTTTTATGTTTTATGTAAACATATTTCCCAATCACCTTTTTGCCTCGCATCAAATCACTGCAGTATATTTTTTTTAACAAAAACTCCTAAAAATAGCAACCCAAGCGGGCTCATATTAGCAAGGACATCTTTCCACTAATGCCCCTCATTTGCTAGACATTTGCAGACTTGAAGAATCATAAGGGTGCACACAAAAAGACATGTATACAGAATAGAAATGCATCTTAGAGAAACTATGACACAGTCAACACGAAAAGCAACCTGTCCCTGGTATTGTACAGATCAGCGCAGCTCGTGGTACTATCGAAAGAAAGCATAACGATTTCAGAGGTAAAGGGAACATAGAGGTGTGGAGGTGGGTGCCGTACTAACAAAGGAGATGGATATGTTTGGAGAGAAGAAATTACGGGCAACAAGAGGGCCAGAGGTGGGCAATGCATCAAGCAGTGGCTTGGAAAGAAGGGAAGGAGACTAGCACCGTAGCCTAAAAGATAGAGATAAGAGGAAGAAGGGTTGGTTCCAGTGACGGGAAGAAGAGGCAGGGGCTACCAGGGGAAGAAGGGCAGTTGCATAAAGAAGAGGAGAGGGGTGAAGATAGGTACAAGAGGAGAAGCTGAAGAAAAGGAAGGGGTCAGGGTGGGCAATGCATCTATCAGTGGCTTGGAAAGGAAAGGACGCGAGTAGCACTATAGCCTAAAGGAAAAAGATAAGAGCGAGAAAAGGTGGTTCAAGTGAGGGGAAGAAGAGGCAGGTGCTACTAGGGGGAGAAGGGCAGGTGCACAAAGAAGAGGAATGGGGTGAAGATAGGTACAAGGGGAGAAGCTGAAGAAAAGGAATGAAAATGTGTGTTAGGAAAACCTAGATGGTGAAGGGGAAGGAGTGTGGAGAAATACAAAGCAGTTGAAGAGGGGTGGCCGGTGGAAGAAGCAGAGGAAGAAGGGGGTCATAGAGAAGGATTGGTCTGTCAAATACTTACAGAAAAGATGTGCAAGACCGCATCTGAAGCCTGACAGGTCTTGCCCAATTTCCTTCAAAATCTGAGAATGGAAAAGGTCACTAATCATTACCTCCTTCACAAGAATGAAAATAAACCACAAAATAAACAGATGTGTACATGCAGTTATTCCAGGTAATTTTCTCAATATATGAAAGGAAATACCTAGGGGAGAACTGAACAAAACATCACTCACATTTCACGGTTTGACCTTTTTTGTCCCTCACATTTAAATGATGCATTTACGTCTCCCACAAACATGAAGCTCACCAATTTGGTTCTAAACTGTGACTCTAATCATTTTTTTGGTCTGAAATTGTCATGGGACTTACACATAACGAACACATCAATTTTTAAAAGGGTAAAAAGGTCAGATTTGGAATTTGACCAACGCACATAACCTGATCCATTGAGATCGATCGGAAGAAGTTTTAGGATCAAGTAAAAATTCGGGTCATTGGGGATGTAGTGGGTGGGTTAAAATCCCTGAATTAACCGTTTAGGATCTGGTAAATTTCGGGCCATTGAGTCCTGCAACAGTTTTAAGCCAAGGTGATAGGAATCACAGTTTGGGTCAAGTTGGTATCTTTCACTTCTGTAAGGGATGTAAAATGCATAAATGTGAGGAACAAAAGAAAGTCAAACTGTAAAACACGAGGACACTTCCATTTAAGTACTAACACTCGTAGGTGGTGTTAACTAATAGTAGGTTAACAAGAAACCATTTTAAGTAACTAGCACAAAATATCAAAGAACATTTACGCAGATTGATAACCGAAAATTAAGAGTGAAAAAAAAAATTATGAGTGAAAAACAATACCTACAAATGATACAATGGGAACGTCATAAGGCCACACTTAGTTCTTATTGGAAAAGAAAATCTTGGAGCACGAGGGTGGGTTTTAACGTTAAGCAGCAAACGTCAAAGATGAAGGGGAAACACGCTTACCTTCCAAAAGGTCAGAAACAGTTAAGTGGGAATTGAAAAGAATTACTCCCTACCTTACAGAAAAGGGGTAAAGCTGCAAAGGTCAAAGGTGGGATGAAAGCTTTAAGACTGCAGTAAGTAAGAGGCGTATGGGAAGACAAAGCACCAAGAGAATTTGTAGTGGCATTAGACGGGGAAAAAAAGCTTGTGTATCCAGCCGGGGGTATAGGTGGCGTTACCTTGGAGGTGATAAGATGACAGCCTCGCCTCTGTGGAGGAATGGTAATAGTCTTCTGGGCCCACTTGGGTGAAGTAGCAGCAGCAGGAGCCGTGGCACCACCCCCGGAGGAAGCCATGACCGGGAATGAGCGGTGACGGTGGATTGTCCTCTTCTTGGGAATCTGAGTTGCGGTGCGGAGGGATTTTAATCTTATGATGGGTCCCAGTCCCAGGCACAAATGGTTGGCGGCGAAGGTTGTTGTTAATGGGCGACTGGTAGCAGAGGAGACAGAGCACACCGGAAATGAAGAGGCCGACGAGGAGAGCTGCATTTCAGGCGAAGAATGGGTACCTATTTATATTTATTACCTTGAAATTTTAAACTGATCGATCCTCCCATCTTCAACCAATTCAGCAATTACTGCTTTGGTAGCTAGTCGTATTAGCAGTGTGGTTCAGAGTTCAGACCACCGACTCGGAGCGGCCCACTATTGTCCTGTTCTTTGCTTGGGTTGGGTTGGCCCATATCACACCCAACAAATTCTAGTATCTAAATTCTCGATTCAGGACTCCCCATCCAAACTAAGCGAAGCTAAGCATCAGCCCACCCGTCTACGGTTTTTTTTTTTCTTTTTCCCCCCTTCCTTCCTTTCTTTTTCTTGTTCAGTGGTTTGATCACAATTTATAATCATCTCATCCGCTAACTAGAAAATTGTAGTAATGCTACTATAGTAGGACAGAAGGATGAGTGAGAAATTCCAAATCTTACAATGAAAATGGAAAATAAAGGATTTGAGAGTAATACCAAAATCTTGTGTTAAACCTACAAGTTGAGTAAACTACTTGATTCGAGTTCAGTAGCTATTTTGACTCGAGTTCCGATATTAATAGACCTTGAGTTGAACTCAAATTGCTCGATAATAGCCAGCTTGTCTTTACTTCATAACAGGGAGTAAATAAGCAAGAATGGAAAGCTAGAAATGAGTAGCATATTCCTAAAATCAAGTTTAAAATTGAAGTAGCATATTTAAGTAAAGACAAGCATATTTAACTAAAAATCCAAACCAAAAAATGTATATTAAAAAAATTGCTACATGATAACGGTCTATATTTTTCTGCATCGAGATCATGTTAGGATAACAAAGGACATGGACAAATTTAATCTAGTCAAAATCAACCACTTTGGAGGATTTTATTGACTAGCTAACATCTTAAAAAAATTTTATGGATAGTTATAATTAATAAATTCAAAAAAAAATTTGAAAAATATGTTTTAATACATGATGTAGTTTAAATTATATTGATAACTAAAATAATCTCTTTATAAAAATAAATTTTTCATGGTGTAATTTTTTCAAGGTGTAAATTTTACTTTTGTTTCAATACAACTAAAATAAATAGTTTAAATCAAGAAATTTATACCTTATAAAAATTTAACCTTGATTTATTTTTTATTGTTGTTGTAAACTTCATAAGTAGAATAATACAAGGTAGTATTAGAATAAAAGTTTTATCTTTATTGCATTTCTTTCAAAGGGGTTATAATGTTACAAGAAATATCAATTTGAGGAAGGTAAGTGTGATTTTAAAAACCTTAAGGCTGCTAAGTGATATTACGAGAAACCTCAAGGGAGGTTTCTGAAATTATCCCATTATTTATTGTAGGATCGCATTTGCCTACCAAGCAAGAAGCCACCGCGTCGGCGGAACTCCAGTCTACTCCTCCTCCAAACAACTTGAAATGGCGGCGGCGGTGTCATATTGGCGGCGGCGGGCGCCGCGGTCTTCTCTGTGTGCTGCACTTGTAGTACTGGGTGCCGTCATCGTCGCATTGTTTGGGGTGTCGCCTTGCAATGCCTTGTTGTCGGAAGAAGCAGAAGAGGATAGCAAGTCTCTTGTTTCACGAATTGCCTTCGGATCCTGCGCCAACCAGAGCGCTCCCCAGGTTGGTTCTTTTTTTTCCCCCCTTTTTTGTAATAATAGTAAGTTGGTCATTGGGTAGTATTACTAATCGTCTCCCTTATTGATTTAGGTAGGAGGAGTACGTACCTTTCTTGACTACTAGGTTACTATTAATTGGATGATAGTTCTCCCACTTCTACGGCTAAGCATTTTCATTCTTTTGAAGCCCATATGGGATGCAATCATCGACTTCAATCCCCATGTATTTATCTGGCTGGGCGACAACATATACGGTGACATCCGCCGCCCCTTCAGGCTTTTCGGCAAACACAGAACTATTGGTCCTTGGAAGAATGTTGCCCGTTTTACCCCATCCTCCGAGCATGAAATGCAGTCCAGATATCTCTTGGCTAAAAACTCCCCCGGTTACTCTCGTCTTCGCCTCAACACCAGGGTACCTTTTCTTCTTCCTAGTTACCTTTTCTTCTTCCTAGTTAGTTATTCACTACCTGGCTGCCGTTTGCTTACTTCTAAACTTTTTCATTTTGCTGCTATTTTCATTTTGTACTATACTACTAGTACAACTGGTAGTGCTACCTCCCTTGTCAATTATCATTCTGCAGGTTATTGGCACTTGGGACGACCATGATTATGGATTAAATGATGCCGGCAAGGAATTCAGTGCCAAAATCACCAACCAAAGGCTTTTGCTAGATTTCTTGGACGAGCCCCAAGATAGTCCGCGGTTTGGATTCCCTTCTCCTTCCACACCCCAGGGCCCCTAACACAACCAAAAAAAAAAAAAAACTTCAAATAAGTGCTAGTCTACATCCCAAAGTCCTCCCTTCATTCCATAAACATCAGACCTACCTTCTGAAAAATTAGGCTATATTACACTTCTTGCTGATATGCACTTGGTCCACCCATGCTAAAGCTTAAAGTTTTTTCACCCACCAGCAATCTTTTTTGATAGGCGCAAGCAAGCTGGTGTCTATGCATCATACACATTTGGCCCAAGGGGTAGACAAGTCAAGGTATTGTGGCTCCCAACATCCACTATTGTTGCTCCTCTGTGGAGGACTGGGACTTCTCGTGTTTTGTTATGGGTCTTAAACTTCTTCAGGTTATTCTTTTGGATACTAGGTACCATAGAGACCCTTTATTTAGTGATGGAAGTATCTTGGGAAGTTTGCAATGGGAATGGTTGGCGAAGGAGTTAAAAGGTCCTGCCACAGCCATCACTATCATCGGATCTTCTATACAGGTGCATATTTTGAAATTTTTTTTATCATCTGTTAAGATTACGCCTAGTTATTGCTGTGCTGGCTCCTGGTGCTTTAATCACTATGATGCTACATGCTTTGATGTAGGATCAATATAGCACTTTAACCACTATGATGCTTTTTCTTCTCTTTGTTCTGTTTAAATGGGGTTTTATGACTGTCCACTTTTGCCCCTCCCTGAAAGATAGATGGTAGTTGGGCATTTTTTGTTGGTGGAGCACGGAATGACTAAATTGGTCAAAGAAAATTTTCTTCAAAGACTAAATTGGTGAAAGTAAAAGATGAAGGTCTAATCCAGCCATTTGTCCTAACACTGATACTGTCTCATGTAATCTCTCTATCATACGATCCTGTTGTTGATTGCCGTTTGTATAATTCACTGGGGAACATGTTGATAGATGTGCAGAATTTGCATTTGATTTATACTTGTCTTCTGAATTGGTCTCAAAAGAGAGCAAGAAAGAAACACTCTATGTTTATATATGACCTGTGCTAGTTGTCTATGCATTTCTAATTTTGCATTCTTAATTTGTTTCTTTTTATGTGACAGTCTGACTTAAGTCACCACACATGAACTGGATAGGAATGGTTCAATTCAAACAAATAGCACCAGATTCTATTCAAGTTGTTTAATTCCTTTTTCATTTTCTTGGCATTTTTGATATATTTCTTGTTGAGATCATTTGGTGACACCCTCACTACCATGTTTTACATGCTTGGTGAACATAGCATTGAAACGATATAAAGGCAAACTTAGAAAGAGGACTAGGAGAAAGTTTTCAGTGGATCTTACTCTTTGTTCCTGAATCCACATAGTTTCTTGTTTACTTCTTGTCCATTTTATAAATTCTTCATGTTGCTTTTTATTCCAGGTGATAGCAAACCTGTCAGCAACCACTGGCCCTTTGTTTTACATGGAGTGCTGGGGTCGTTTTCCAAAAGAAAGAACTCGTCTTTTTCAATTGATATCTGAGAGTAAGGTGATGGTTTCCTGATTACTTTTTTAACAAGAAAAAAAAAATTTATTCACTTCTGATTGAGCTGGATTAGTGTTTTCTAGTGCTATTGACCTTTTCCATACAAGTTTGAAGAGCTTAATGTCTACACTCAGTTGAAGATTGTCAGTATAATTTGATCTCACATTCAAATTCTTGTTTTATTTTCTTATCATTCTTGAAATAGAGGGAAGGGGTGTTCTTCATCAGTGGGGATGTTCATTTTGGGGAAATTACAAGATATGATTGTGCAGCTGGATACCCCTTATATGATATAACATCAAGTGGGATTACCCAGGCCGTGGAGAAGGCAGTCCCTCCACCACTTCATTTCCTTGTGAGATCTGTGGCACGCTTGACTCCGAGTACTATGAGAGTGATGGAGAGAGGCTGCAGATACAGTTCATGTACATATGGTATGTCCTTGACTGCATTTGATTGAGTTTACCTGAGTTGCTTCATGCATTTGGATAATTGATCTCCAAGATCTGCATATCTTTTAGGGAAGCCAAATTTTGGAATAGTTGAGATTAACTGGGATGCTGCTCCTGTCAATTTGAAATTTGAAGTGAGGGATGAAAATGGAGATACTGTTATTGGAGTGAATATCTCATTATCACAATTGCAAGCCCAAAGGACAGAATCTAAATTTACCAAGATTGACGGGAAATATAAAAACCATTGCCTTCTGGAAGTTGAACTGCCATGGATGATCAGATATCGGTTGGCTATCATGTTCTTTTGCACTATAGGAGGTACTTGTCTTTTTCTCCTCCTTTTCCTCTTATTAATGTTCTCTTGTTGAGGATTTTTCTGGTATCATGGAGTTAACTGTTATTTGGAGAACTGTAGCATTAAGTAGTCATCAAGTAGAATCAAGCATTTGTTGCTCAACGGAGCTTCTTTTTTCTTTTTTTTTTTGGAATTTAAATCAACGGCTTTAATAAGAGGCTTAGATAGATATTTTCAGAAGCAGTTCTTTCTTTCCTTGCAACTGTTGTTCATTTTTATGTTTGAAGAAAAAATTAGATTGTGCACTGGGCTAGTTTGATATTGTCTAGTTGCAACCATATTTGAAGCTTACAAATATAACCAATGGACTTTAAAATATATTTGCTCTCTTAGCTATCCATCGTGCATGTGTACAAACTTTTGCATTTATGGGTTTCATATGTGACAGTTAGTGGACTCTTCTGCTTATTTACAGATGTAGAACAGGAAAAAATTGTGGGATACAAACTAAGAGATGATAGAAGAAGGCAAAACAATGGAACAACCTGATTCTTAACTTTGGGATAAGTAGAAGAGGCAGAAGAGGCTGTTTTAATGGAAAAAGAGATAAAAACAAATAATCTAAGCCTTTTACTCCTTCTATCGGAAAGAAACTATTCTCTCTTCTTTTCTTGTATAGGAGTACTACTTAACTGACTGTGGAATGCCTATATAGTGTTCTAAGGTAACAAGTGCATATGGACCATGTGTTACTTCCTGAAGGGAAAGATGAAAATTTTTTTAAAATTTTTTTTTCCTTGTTGCAGTAAATGAACTGAAGAGCACCGGAACTGGTTGGAATTACATAATAAGAGCATTATGATCAAAGTCTGCTGATGTCACTTAGTTCGCAGATCTAGTCAACTAAGATTGAATAATTTTGCTTTTGGATAATAATCATGACAAATGATCCAGTTCTGGAGGCATATGGCTTGTCAAAATTTTTAAGTGGTCTCTTTATAAAAGCCCATTATTGGTGGAAGAAGGCAGACATGGGACAAGTGGAGTTAAGAAACAGCATGTGGATTGGAGGCAATAATCTGATGGAATTTTTCTTCTGATTACGAAATGTGAATTCTGCTTTCATCTTCACCTGGACCCCAACAAACAGTTCCTTCCTAGTCTTATTCCAGACTTCATATATATATCCTTTTATCTGTGCTCACAAACTTTCCGGGTGAGTTCGGGAAATGAAAGAAAAGGAAACTCAAGGATATCTTATCATTATTAAATAGATCACAAAGGGTCCACCAAGGTAGAACAGGAAATGGAAATTACGGGTTACACAGCTATTTTGGTTCAGGACAATAGTTACACTAGCAGGAAAGGGATCCCCATAGAGCTCTCACACATTCTAGATAGCTTGCAGGCATCGCATTGAATTGTCCGGGACTATTTTAACTTTGTTGTCTGTATGAAGGCTTGTCATTTAGATGATGTTAGTTTTAGACTGTTATTCTTGTCTTCTCAATTTCTTAATTTTTTTTTTTTTTCCATTCACCTTTGCAGTGTTGCTGCTGCTTCTCATAGGTGTGTTTTACACGCTCATATCACTGTGCAGCCGATGTCTCAACAAGTTGAAGCTTGATTGAAACATTGAATGACGATCCTCAGAGTTGATGCGAATTGAGTTATTCACTTTATAATCCAGCTCAACTCCAAGATACTGCAACATATGCAAATAAACTCCGTCTGCTTCCTTCAATTAGATTTATACTGGTAGACAACCTATTTATTAATCTACCTTGTCGTGCGCTCTAACTCATTCTGTCTTGACATTTACATGTACTAGGAAAAATCATGTCATCTAGCGTCGTTACTTTGGTAATTTATCTTCATTAGCATTTCCGGTTCAAATCATTAGGTCCATCCGCTCCAGGATGTACCACTTTGACCCGTTGTGTTTCAGCTGTGACAAGAACAACTATGGGCTGTAACAACAGCTAGGGCAGGATAACCACAGCACCCACCAACTTCAACCTTTCTGACAAGTGAACTACTTGTGAGTGAAGGAGAGTTTGTTAGTCAGTTTTATTCTGAACTAAATCAAGTTTGCCCACAGGTGAGTTTGTTAATCAGACAATTAGATGCATGAGATAGCAAGCTGTGCTTTTCTTGACTAATAATGACTGAAGTTGGGTATAATTTATGTACTAGAGTTTAGGCAGAGCTTGGCCCCCCGGTCGAACTCATTGTACTCCACGACAGTTTATTTTATTTTATTTTTTGCTCACAGTGAAAACTAGCTCTTATCAAAAAGACATTCAGTGCAATCATTCTTCTTACTCGCACATTGGTGTTGTTTGCTATTGAGGCCAAAGTTTTGTCAATGTCACACAAGTGACCACGTATCAGTTAAGGCACAATGCACTACTAAAACGAAAAAAATTGACAGCACTTTCCCATCCAGCTGCCCTATTCGGCATGATACAAGACACAGGCCAAGAATGAGAAGGCCAAAAGCCCTTGCAGTTGAAACCCCAGAATGATGACATCGTGAAACTGAAATCAGCTAATTCTGATGCAACTAGCGAGAGAAGACGAACCTTTCAGATATTTCAGGTACTTTTTTTTTTCCCCGAAATAATTTTAGGCACTTGCTGCGATAAAGGTATGTCCATAGAAGCATCCCAGTCAGGAAAAACAGAATCTTAGAAACCATTTTTCTAGAGCTGGATAGTAAAAGAAAGATCCACAAAATCCTTTTTTTTTTTTTTTTAACTCTATAAATTTCTCATGCCTGATAATGAAGATAGATAATGTTGTACTCGGAACCTATACTGCACGTATTAAGTATAGCTAATTTGGCCCTTCCCTTCTGATGACAACTCAAAAAGCTTTTCGTAAATTGAAGTCATAGCATTCTGTACAAATTGCATCGTGTTACAGCTCCCACCTCCACCGAATCATCCCAACCAAAAGATCCATAACCTCTGCCTTTCTTGTGTACCTGAATGTTCCTATTACCCAGTGAAGGTCTGCAAATACCTGAATGGTCCTATTACCCAGTAAAGGTCGTCAAAACCTTCCAATATCTCAAAGAAGAAGGGTTCAAATGGATTGCTTGAAGAACCCATCTTAGAGCATTCCGAGATGACTCTAAAATCGAGAAAGATCTTGAACTATCTCTTTCCTGCTTAGCTAGCAAATGCATTTGAAAATAGAGTTCTGCAGGCCTCATCTCTGCCACGAATGTAAGAAAATTAGAAGACAAAGGTAACAGAGTTCAGAAGGCAAAGTCAAAAATTGTTGCACGTCTACTGTGATGTTCATGCGCACTATTATGATGCTTGTGGGTACACAGTACAGAAAGATAACTCTCCTCATTGCGGGCTAGCAGTCCACATCCTAACTCAGATGGTGCAACCTATTGGATGCAGTAGTATTATAAGGCCAGCAGAAAATACATCAGAGTCCTTTGATTACGTTTTTCCATGGATGTAAATGTTGCATGTGAAAGGAAGATGCATCCCTTTCAATCATAATCTAAAACAACATACGTCTATTGATACCTATTCTATGCTGCCCCAACAACAAAACTCCATTCCACAGCTAGGAAAGGAGCTGATACAATAAGCCCACAGATGGTAAGATAGCACATCCAACTTTGGCCATAGATATTAAAGGCTTAATGAACCATGTATAAACATCTCTCAAACAGTTAAGCATGAATTGCAAAGCCAAAGTTTCACTAGGCATTAAACCTTTCTCCATCTAGTGAGTCCACATGGACTGCAGGACTTGATATGTTTTCACAATACAAAGTGAAGCCCATATGCAAAATGAGACTCATGGCTTGCAAAAGCAGGTGCTCTCTATATGTAAACATTCATGAAAATAATTCATGGCTTGCAAAAACAGGTGCTCTCTATATGTAAACATTCATGAAAATAATTGCAATAATCTTGGTCAACTATATGAAACAAACCTGGTGGCCAAGAAAACCATTCATCTCGAAGGTTTTTCTCCCACTTCATTTTAGATCCGAGGCTTGCTTCTGCTTGTCCCAACAGTAGCGAGACAACAGGTAACAGAATAGAAGTTTCTCTGGCTTTCTCAAGACTTCTAATAGCAAGAGACAAGAATTGAGTATCACACTGCTGTTTAGCCAGCTGCATGCAAACTGTACCTGTTCAACCACCATCATTCAATCCTCGTTTCCAAAAGGATCCAGATTGACTTATATATGCCTGTAAACAGACACACTCCCAGAGAGGGTGGGGGAAAAAACTGTGTATAGAATGACCCATCAGTTTCAATTTTGAACAGATCTTCAAGAAGAGTAAGGAAAAACTCTTACAGGAAGACATGAAGAATTGGAAATCCTTCAGGTGTTTTCTTGAAAATCCTTTTGAGGTTCTATATTTTGTGTAACCAAATCAAATCAAAAGTTTTAGATGCACCTTTTAACTTTTTTTTAATAAAAATTTAAGGAGAAAGGCACTAAGGATAGAAATAGAATGAAAAATTAAATAAAGAAATTACAGGAGAGAACTTAATTCTACCATGACAGAGAAAGAGGCAGCTCTCATCACCAGCTAATGAACAGGCTTGTGCTAGGAACTTTTCTGCAGCAAGGAGATCTTTTGTTTGAATAGCAACAAGACCCTGCACCAAATCAAATACAGCCACCCACATATTCCAGGATTTCTTGACATCTCTCGAGCACTCCTTGAAGCCTACTGCTAAAAAGGTACCATCACTCTGTAGCTTATACTGACAGTCAATTATCTTAAGACAAATCCACCCAATGGGGTAATCAGTTTTAAGCTCTAAACATCTCATATACTCTTTGCGCAGGTCAACAAAATTTTCTTGTGCTGCATAGGCACGACACAGTAAAAGGTGTGCATAAAAGAGAGAGTCATCAGGAAGTAAAAGCTCTGAAGCACTCTTAGCATGTCTCACACAGCCAATATAATTGGCAAACTGCAAGCAAACTTCTGCAGCACAAAGCAGAAGCTGAAACCTTTGATATTCGTAAGAGCTTTCTTGCCTTAAACAGAATTCATCAGAAAGAGCCACACATATTAGCCGTTCAATTATGGTGCAAAGACGTTGAGGATATCCCTCCTTACGTGCCTTCTGCAGATAAGTAAGTACAAGCAAGTACCTTGCTGTATCATTCCAAGGTTCTCGATGCAAACACCTACAGGTTCAAGGAACGAAACAAAAAGAGCTAATGACTTTCCTCAAATCTTTTCCATCATAAAGTCTTAAAATTAATAAAAGAAAAAAAATTTTAGTTTCAATAACCATAAGGATAAACGGACTTTTCTGCATGCACAAAAGCTGCTGTTTCCATAGAAGTATAGAACAAACCCATTGTCCCAGATAAGTTAGAAGCAACCTTTCCAAATTGCAGGGAGGGTAATATCTGAGAGTACTCCACACAAGCATCCCATTAAAGCAAGAAGCATAAAAGCTTTCAAATAGAAACCACCCCCCCCCCAAAGGGGGGGGGATCATATCCATTGTATTAAACATATAAAATTTGCTAGATAACGAAATAATGTGGACAATAAGTGCACTTCATACGCATAGGTAGAAGAAGCATTTACTTCTGTAGCTGCTGGATTGTTCCAATTCCAAAAAGGCATTGCTCTTTACTGGTGGAGAGTGAGAATTCATCATTGCACCTTCCCTTAGTATAACAAGCAACAGCACCGGCACCAAGGATCTTGAAGCTGGATTTGAAAACCTTTTCCTTCTGATGGTTATAAGGGTCAATGATAAAACATCTAGTTGCAAGATGAACATCTTTCCATTCCTTGCTCAATAGTAATAGATAACTAAGGAGATTCCTGTTAGAAACAAATTTGGTATATAAAACAAATTTATGAGCACGAATTAGACCAGTACGAATACTAAGCATTCCAGAAAATCCTTTGAAGTGATGGCATATGAATTAAGAAAAATCCTGCTCACTTCTCAATGTCTATACACTAGAGTGCAAAGCACCAAGAATGTCAGAAAAATCATTGCATAATCTGAGTACACAACCTAAGACTTTCCATTCCAAAAGAGTGAGAAAAATTCACTGGTTTACAACTGATATCAGCAATGTGCCGCAAATTGATAGTATAAGGCATTAGAGTGCTAAAATTGGCAGTTTAGGGGGCACAGAGAAGATTGTGATAGCACAAGGGTGCACATTGCAACTAACCCTAGTTCAAAAAAGCATATTCAAAATAGCCCATGGGAAAAAAAGACTAAATAAGCACATAAACATCATTTGCTACTATTTTTCAGTTGTACATGTCTAATTTCAGTAAGAATTATGCATTATCTAACATGCGTTTTATATGTAAAGATCCCTACATAAAAGACAGTTGTTTTGACAAGTCATTTGACCACAGATTTGGTCTCATTCAATTCAGTGATACACAAATGGTGAACTGTCTAATTATGAAGAAGCCTTAAATTTGCCGAGGCAATGAGTTGGTTTAACAATCAACTGCATTGCTGGATAAAACTGATTAATAATTTTTCTTTTCAATTTTAAATTTAATTAACCTTGCATATTTCGAACATGCAACAAAATATACTATCTACTCTTATTTGGTTATTGAAAGTATTCATTGCATCAGCAGTTTACATGCATCTAAAATACTCAGCAAGAAACCCTCTCCTTTGACAGAGACATCACACACACACACTCTTTTTCTCTCTCTCACAGAAAGCCAAAGAAAAGAATCTGACCCTAAAGGAGTATGTGTAGGTTTCGCCTTCTATCAAAAGGTTAAGTTTAGCTGAACTACTATGTCATATAGCAGCCACCTTATGAAATGACATTCATAATCTATTTTGCTTGTGACTTAAACTTTTGAGAAGACCATTTTAACCAGAAACAGAGTCCCTACCTAAAAAATGTCAAATAAGTATGAACATTAACTCCATCCAGCAAAGAGAAAAGGTGATATCTGTCGGCTAAGCATGATAAAGCCATTTACCCAGTTACCTTATCAAACCACTGTGTGGATACATGTGAAGAGCTTTTCTTAGGTGATCAACTCCATTCTGAATTCCAAGGCGGTCATCCGACACATATTTCACCTGTAAATCACACAAGCAGATGCGCAAATTTTATAAAACACATTTCATGAACAGAAGGGGAAAAAAAAAATCCATCATTCAAGCATAATAAAATTAACTGGAAACATTGAACAGAACTTACTAGTTTACCAAGCGCTATTAGCGAGTGCATTGATGTAATCTCTTCAATTGACATAAGAGAGCTATCACTGTGAGAAACAATTGGCCCAAGTTGATCACTAGAAGCCAGTGCGTCAATAGCAGATACTACGAAACTAACTTTTGAACTTTGAAACAAGTCCTTGGGCATCTTCAAGATGCTGCTAATCACTGATTCTTGTCCAGAAATATAATACATCAATCTGCTGATGAAACTTATGGTAGCAGCAGCCTTTCTAGTATCCATTGATAAAATATTTGCAGCAAGTTTCCTTGCTGTCGATAAAGCCAGATCATTCTTGCCAAGTTGCCACAGACATAAAGCATAAATCTGCAAGCCCTCCAGGTCAAGCAGTCCTAATTAGTAGATGAGGATCACATGTTAGAACATGAGATCTGGCTCAACAACATTTAACAAGCAAAATGACAACTGAAAAGGAGTTCATATGTCCAAAAAAAGATCCATGAGTCTGGCCTCTAAAGCCTTTCCATAATTTCACTGTCAGTTAGCAAGAAATTAGCAAAATCAGAGACTGCCAATGCCAGAATGTCCAAACAAACATACTCAACAGTTTGTAGTCTCGAAAGGTTTCTGCTGTATTTTCACAATGAAGGGATAAGTTTCAGGTGATAAACATGATTGAATCTCTGATAGCATGATCTATGCATCATATAGGAGATATAACCAAAAACAGCTATTGATCTATTATACAACAAGGTAGCGCAGTATCAGACCTTCTTTCTTCAGTAACTCACACTCTTCAACAGCTTCATTGGGACTCCCTGCCTGTACCGGACAAGGATTAAAAACTAGAATCAAACATATATGTGGCACCCCTCATTTGTGGCAACAAGAGATTTCAATGCTTTAGCTTGCAAGTTTAGCCACTTTTAACAATCCAAAGATAAACAATGTACCTTACAAAGAGACCTCACGAGGTTCATTGAAATATCTTTATGATACAATTTTGCTACTTCGCCAGAAAAAGAGCTCACTGCCAGACGTGCAAGCCTAAAAGATGCAGTAGCACTCTGATAAAGAGATCGTGCTTCGCATATTAGCCCATTCAAATTATGAGATTCAGGATAATGGGGTGCACGCTGCAAAGCCTGCCTGATAGCTCTAAATATCTGTCACAGTAAAAACCCAAAAAATCTTATTGTCCTTTCTGCAGCATCACATTAACTTCAAAAGCTACTTGGCAGTAAGAAAATTTACTTGTTACTCAAACGACTCCTTAATACCTCTGAAGATGGCATTTGACCAGAATACAGGCCAACCTTTGCAAGACCAATCTGAAACTCTGCAAGCTGCTCAAGAGATAGCTATCAGTACACAATAATTAACGTGAACTATGCATCAAGGCATACAAGCATTTACCCCATTCCCTACTTGAGAAAGAACCATAATGTGCTCATATCGTCACTTGTTCTAATTCAAGGGCAGAAATATTTCACAAGTGAATTGCATCAACCAAAAGATTAATTTGAAATAGAATCATTGCACCTTGTGTACCTAGTTTCTAAATTCCTCAAAAGATTCTGAGCTAAAAATAAAAGGATAAGACAAACTATGCTTACATCCATGAGAGAGAACAGGAACTTACAGGCAAGATCTGCACGGCTTGTAGACAGCACTCATAAGCTTCATCCAGTTTGAGATTCCTGGGGGGAAAATGGCAGACAGAGATGTACTTTCGAAATAGAAGATGCCGTCATAAAATAAAGCGTCCTAGGTTTGCCATGAATTTATACACATACCTAATATCGGCATCAGCTGACATCCCAGCCCAAGGTAATGCAAGTGAGGGATCTATGCTTCTAGCACGATCAAATGCTTGCTGGGCCAGTTTCCTTTCACCCTCTTGCCTGTAGAGCTG
Source organism: Gardenia jasminoides (assembly GCA_013103745.1). Lineage (NCBI taxonomy): Eukaryota > Viridiplantae > Streptophyta > Magnoliopsida > Gentianales > Rubiaceae > Gardenia > Gardenia jasminoides. The sequence goes on from CM023103.1 coordinate 95,268,281, forward strand.
TAAATATTAACATTAGATCTCCTACAAAGATATCTTTGATGTTGCTAGGCACTGCAACAACCTCCCCCCTCCCCAATCCTCCAAATTTTGAGAAGGTTGTTCAAATCTCAGCAGCTTAAATAGATTTGAGAGTATATAAACCAGCAAAGCCTCCTAACGTCCTATGATAGCCAAGAACTAAATGGAGTTGTGAATCGAAAAGGGCACCCAACTAAAAGAGGTGACACACTTTCAACCCGGTTGCAAGTATGGCAGATTGACAACATTCAACAAAAACTTGAAAAGAAACACTCATTTAAGATTTTCATCTTTCCAGAATAGCCAGCATCGACAATGACTAACAATAGGACGTCATGCTTCAAAAGTCGTACACACTGCATCATGATCCCCTAGCTCACAACTTTGTGCAGCCTCACTGATGCAACAAAGTAAAACTTCCACGTATCCAATCTTTGATCTCTTCCGTCGTAAAAGAGCAACTTTATGAATATAATGATCCCAGAGAAAAGTGTTTCACTACTACAGGGGTACACGGACTACGAAATCATTGACTGCTGCCAGAAAAGCTATATCAGTCAATTCACAAAGTTGCACGGGCATCACAGAACCCCACAAAAGGAAGAACAATGCATGAATGTGTGTGCTCATGTGAGACAGAGAGAGAGCTGCAGCAACACAAGGGTTCCAGACTTGGAAAATCTTCTTTCTAGTGTCAAGGAAAATTTTGAGTTCAAGTTCTCTCTCACATCTAAAAGATTATTTTAGAGGATGGAGTCACTGAATTTTGAAGTCACATCTGTAAAGCATTACCTTCCCAAGATATGCCCAAGCAACAGCCAGTGAAACATCCAACTGCAGTCCACGAACAAGAGCATGTTGTCTCAAGGCATTATGATCTGATAAACATCCTAATGTCACCCAGAACTCATTATTTTCTCCCTCAAGTAGTAACCCTCCTAAGCACATCTTCTCAGCTTGTGACCTGTTAAGTAGGACAATCGCATGAGATGCAAACCTAATACTCATGCTGTAGATGAACAGAAGATGAAAAACTACCAAGAGTTCAGGTCCTCTTCATGACTCTCTTTTGAAAAGAAAGTAATATCTGATGCTATGGCAATGTCTGTGTACAAATTAGATTGCCAAGGTGCCAAGTGCAGAGCCCGCTGATAAGAACGAGAGGAATATACAGCAGCTAGATGGCAGATTCTTTTCCAGGAAATGATTGAATCACTGAAACTTTTTTGGTTTCTCAAGTCCCACCCATCATCCACCCAGGGAAAACATTTGGCATAGAATAGCTGAAAATACAGAGACAGGCCACTCATTATGAGAAACATTACATGAAAAGACAATGAGGCCACTTCGAGAAACTTTTGACACATTTAAGAAACTAATACCAAATACAATGTGAAAAAAAAAAAAAAAAAAGAAGAGGGAAAGTACCACTAATTGCAAAACAACAAAACCATGACAGATGATTTCACCTTAATATCACCATGCAGCTTCCAGATACATGATATGTTACCAGATAATGTCATAATGGATAGAACTACTTCAGAAGCCTCCTACAATATTTATAAATAAAATGAATAAGAAAGATATATTTATTGAAACCCCAAATGCTGAAACATTCAAAAGTTGAGGTTCTGAACTTTCAAGACAACTGACCTCCAATAGTGAAGCTCCCCATCCAAATGCACCTGAATTTATACATTCCTTAGCCAAACCAAGTAGAGAAGAAGCTAGCCCATAATGTGCAGCTATATTTTCAGGTGAGATCAACAGAGCTTGCCTAAAATGCTCAACTCCCTTCATGCAAAGATAATTTCACTTAATAACAACAAAAATGCAAGAGAGCTAAAAATATTCACATTAAATTATCCCATTGAAATACATAAACGGTACCAGTTTAATATGTGATCAAAGCACTTGAACTTGTATTCAGATTGTTCAATATAAACTAAGCTCAAGCCACAAAACACAGCTTAGAAATGGAAAATAGATCCTAAATAGCCTTTCTGTATTTCTGAACATAAGCAAATTTGGACATCCCACTGAGAATATAAAGGTTGACAAACGGAAAAAATGGCTAGAGCCTGGGAAAAGCTTCATTTAGGTTATACTCATTTGGCATTTTTCATATGATGCATAAAACAAGAAATGAATAATTATTTTTAATGATACAGAGAAATGAAGATACAATATAAAAGAAGGGACCAACCTAAAAAATCATAATAATAATAATAGTAATGCTTTCAGGGGATAAGTCACAAAATGAGGTTCGGAGACAGAAAAGGCCATTCCTACGACAGAGAAAATCATTTGTAGAAGAAGCTGTTAGTTAGTACTACTCAAAAATTTCTACCCAAGCATAAACAATATAATGTTGCAAGTCAAATATCAAGAACAAGGGATAGTAAGGCACTAACAAGCTTTACCTTTCTAAAAGAACCTAGCATCAAGCAAATGTTTCCGCTTTCAATCAAAGCAAAGATTCTTGATGCCTCTAACTCAATAGCTCTTCCGTATGACTGTTGAAATAACCAAAAGAAGTCAATTTTTTTGTGAGTCAAACAGAATGCAGATTACCCTTGATTATAGAAGTTTCAGCGATGTTTAACAACCCATTTCTTTTTCATTTTCTGGTGAAGAGAAGAAGGGAAGCAAACTAGCTTTATCTGGTCTACCAGGAAGAGGATTATTTTATTTTTTTAACGAATAAAAGAAAAAAGGTTCTGCAGCAGCAGGAGTTAATGTCAGTGAGAGAATTATGTAAGAGGCAGAAATGCATCATCAGCTCAATATTAAAGAAAAGAATGCAGAGGAGGAAGATTTATTAAGATGACCTTGATTGCAGCAGTAAACATGCCCAGTCTTTGGTAGGCTAGACCCAAGGCCTAGAGGAGCAGAAAGACAAAAAAAAACCTTAAATAAATATATGCTACTGTAAAAGAGAGTGCTTGTTGGAGTCCAAAGGGATATATATATATTCTTCAGAAAAAGAGAATGAATGAACAAAGACCTCCCACAGATCCGCACAGGTGGGATAGCCACGGATGGCATGCTGGAGTTTCTGCACAGCTTCAGACCATCTCTTTTGATGGACCTGGAATGGCAAACACCAGTCCATGGATGATCCAGCACAAAAGAAACAAAGAAGAAGGCAGGTTATATATTTTGGGAGACAAACATTTTAGAGAGCATTGCGGTGAGGAGATGAGAGGAGAAATGGGTAAAACCTGAAGAAATCCCAATCTTCGAAAAGCCCAAAAGGCTCTTGGGGACTTATCGGAAGCTTGAGTGCAGACGGCAAACTGCAAGGAGATTTTACCTTGTTGGTCCAACAAATCACAGATAGCTTCCCCGGAAAGGGAATCATCAGGATCGAGAAGGAGGGCTCGTTGGTAGCACTTCAGAGCCCTCTGGCTCTGGCTCTGATCGTGGTCCAATCGGGAGTAGTAATCCCCCAAATACCTGAAAGCAGCAGCTTCGTCGGGGTTGAGCTTTGCGCAAATTACAAAATGCTCTGCTGCTTTTGACTCTTCTCCCTCTTCCCACAGTAACAATCCCTGCCCACGCCACCACCACAACAAAAGTCAGACAGCAGTGCAGCAGGAGCCATCACAGAAACCAGTCAGGAAAAATAAAAAAGAAAAGCAGAATTTTTTTTTTTTTTTTTGGAGAATAAATAATACTGCCCCTTAAATAATGCTATCACAGAAGAATTGAATTCAAGTGAAGTTTACGAGTTTAAAATGGAGGGATGGATCATCTGGTTGGGAGTTTAGTAACTCTTCCAAGCGTCTTCTCCTTGCAACAGCTTCGCAATCTTCCCCCCCATCCTATGTACATGTACATGTTAACCAAACAAAAGAGGAAACAAGGAGAAAAGGTAAATGCACATGTAAGAAAACACAAAATCATTGTGCAGCTACAGGTGGCCGGATTAATCCAGCGAATTTGAAAAAAAAAAAAAAAGAAAAAGAAGAGAGAGAACCATGTCTTCCGGTATGTATCACAGATGCTGGGAATTAGTGCTTTTCTCCACGAAGGTGCCAAAACCCTTTTGGAGAAAAAAGGACAGATATAGCAAGCAAGGGTCACCGCTCACTTAGGGTACGGAACGGTGACCGGTATTGGGATGGAATACTTGGGGTTATGATGGTTTGCTGCTCTTTACATTACTCCGTAGGAGTCGAGTATTCGACGAGATTACTCCTATTCCTATCCTTTCTTCTTCATCAACTAAAATGGCGTAGCGTAGAGGCGAGAGAGAGAGACAGAAACACTGGTCACTAGTCAGCAGGAGCTTCTATACTAGAGCTGAATGACGGTGGCGGTATTGTGTTGGACAGTTGGTGGAGGGGTGCTGGCGGAGGAGAGACAGTGGGGCAAATGAAATAGCCCAACACAAGCTCCAATGTTTTCTTCAATTCAGATCAGATCCTTGGTGGACTTTTTTTTTTTTTTTTTCCAAAGTTTTCATTAGGTTGACAGTTTTATTAAATATACATGCTAGCAGTTATTAACTAAAACTAAAGTTGTGTTTGGATTTCTTGTTCTTGGGTTGTTTATGAAAAATAGCACCGTAATATTGTACTGTAGCAAAAAATGTTACTTTAATTGGAAAAATGAATTTTCTTATTTCTTATTTCTTTTCCTTTTCTTTTTTCTTCCTCTTTCCCTCAGGTCGTGACTCTTTTTCTTTCTTCTCTCCTCCTCCCCCCTTCCTCCCCCTCCACCTTCTTCCATCCCCCTCCCCTCCTCCTCCTCCTCCTCCCTCCTGTGTCACGATCAACCAGATCTGGTCGATAGGAGGAGGGAGGGAGGAAGAGGAGGAGGAGAGGAGGAAAGAAAAAAGAGGGAAGAAGAGAGAAGAGAAGAAAAGGAAAAAGAAATAGAAAAATTGTTATAGTTGTTTTTGGAGTTGTTTTTGGGGTTGTTTTTAGAGTTGTTTTACTTTTAGATTAAAAAAAAACAGTGCTAAAAAATAATCCAAACACAACCTAAGACTTTTTAAGTAGTACACCAAAAACTGAACAGAGGTTCCACATAGGGAGAGGGCAAGTGTGTTTTCTTGATTTTAAGAACGGGTATAGGTTATGTCAAGAATAAGGAAGGAAAAAAAAAAAAAAAAAAGGAGGAGAACGGCATTGGTGACTTTTTCACTTTGCACCCCCATAGCTTGACTAATAGGGGTGTGCATTTTCGAATTTTTCCGAATTACCGACCGATTGAGGATAGGGGTGTGCATTTTCAAATTTTTCTATATTACCAACCGATTTCAATTACCGACCGATTGAGGATAGGGGTGTGCATTTTTGAATTTTTCCGAATTACCGACCGATTTCAAATTGAAATCAGAATTTCGAAATCGGTAATTCGGAATTCGAAAGTTCCAATTTCGGTTTTATCGAATTTGGTTCGAATTCGGTTTTAAGATTTTTGAAATCGGAATTGGAAGTTCCAAATTCGCTTTCAAATTCGATTTTTATATTCTAGATGTTATATGTATTATATGGAATTATGGATATTATATATTTGTATAACATTATAGTTAATTAGTTATAAGTTATTAAGTTATAACATTAACAATATGTTAATTTTATAATTAAATTTAGTAATAAAGAGTTAAAGATTAAATAATAAAAAAAACAAAAATAGAGTAAAGTTGCTTCACAAATTCGGAAGCCCTATTTTCACTCTTTCAGACTTTGACTACTCCTTCGTTTCTTTCTTTAATTTCTTCTCCCCCGATTCTCTCCACCAGTTCAATCACCGGACCACCGCCGCCTCTTGTTGCTCTTCCAGTCCATTTCCCTTCGAATCCCCAACTCCACCGACCACCTCCAATCCTCCATCTCTCAGACTCTCACGGTCCATTTCAGGTGATTCCTCATTCCTCCGCACTGCGGTCTCCTATAGTCCCGTTGCCCACCAGCTCCAATTTCTGTTGGCCTCCGAAGTTTGAATCCCCAACTCACCTTTGGTTCTCCCTATCCTCCGCTATTGATTGCAATTTCTGGAGTCAAATAAAAGGTACTACTTGTAACTTTGAAACTTTTGATCTAGTTAGATTTTTTGAAGGTTCAAATTAGATTTTTTTTTAATCTAGTTGGGCTGATATATTGTAGTGTAGACTATAGAGCATGTTATCAAGCTCTGTTCTGTGAATTACATTGTAGTTGTTGGTTTCAGATGATGGCCTACTGAAACTTGTCTTTTCTAGCTTTCTGTCCAATCTGCTAGTGGTTTTGAGGAGTCATTTATTTTTAGTTTGACACATTAGTAATCTAGTGATAAGACATAGTTATATCTTGGGTGTGGATTTGGCAAGATGCAATTTTGCCTTAAATTAGCTAACACCAAGTCAAGGGAGTACCTTGCTCTGTGATCATCTTTTTCCTCGTTTATGTCTCTGTTCATTCAGCCTATGATTCTTATATATCAGCTGCTTTTTTATATATCTTAAGACAAGTTTGGCTAGAGACTGGATTCCATACTTCAGATTTCCAAGGACAAGGAATCTGTTTATTCTATTAACCTTTTCATATTCCCAATGCCTTTTTGTTTTGGGTAACTTGCGCCCCCCTCCCTTTTAGTTTTGAAACAGCCTTCTTATGATTTGATGAATATTCTGATGTTGCAACATCTCTGATTTTTCCTTAGTTGTGGAAAAACACCATTTTTTTCAAAAGAAAACATATTGGGGGTAATGCTTAGAAATACAACTATTAATTGTAAGTTCTAAACAGCCAAGTAAGAAGGTCTAAATATGCTCTTTTGGCAGCTAATGCTATATGCTTGCCTCTTTGGAGAGCAAGAATCCGTCTATTCTATTCTTTTTTTTTCCCCTTTTTTTTTGTATTCTTGATCGGTTTTCTCTAATATTGGCCTGGTGCTATGGCAGAAGAGGTAGTTAATTACTTAATTATTAGCTAGTCATGTTACTTAGCTATGCCATGAAGATGTAGTATATATAAATTTGTATTCTTTTTTTTTTCCCATTGCTTCTTCTTGTTAAAATACCAAAAAAACCATGATAAATAATCAACATAGAGAGAAGGCAGACAGATTTTCTAAGTTTTGACTTGTTTCCCATACCAGAAGATTTTGAAGATGTACAATATTCAACAGAGAACTGGTACAATGTTAATGCTTGTTCTAACAGTATGATATTCTGAGAACTGTAGTGGTTCGAATATTGGAGATGTGTGCCTATGTGAGGACCCAAAAAATGTATTTTATTCGACTTATTTATTTAATTAATTCTTTATTTTCTCTGCATAATTGATTTAGATCATTTTAATTGCAAATACGCCATACGTTACTCCCTTTTTATTTTAAAACCTTGTTTAACCATCAATTTAATTTATAAAATTGTAAAATTTCATATTTTCATAAAATTAGTTTGAATTATTTGAAAGTCGTTGATCAATTGTAGCGGCACGAAAAGATTTAAAATGCATTTTTGGCACGTTTAAATTACGTTCTCGATTTAAACTGTTTGAATGTTTAAATTTCGCACTCGGATCTAGGATTGACTACTAGCCATAAGTTTTGAATGTTAGAATATGTATTCGGGATATATAAATGAGAGAAATCCGGATCGTGGTGTCGTGTCGTGTAAATTGATCCGATACAACAAAAGTGGTTTTACGACAATTACCCAACTTTCCCTCATTTCTTCTATTTTCCACAAAAGCCCAAAAGTCAAGAAACAATCTCAACCACTCATTTCTTTCTTTCTTCTCCATAGAGCCGGTTCCTCCCTCCTTCATTTCTCCAAAAACAGCCGCCCCTCTCTCTTCATCTTTCTCTTTTTGTTTCATCAAAACCATCAACACAAAAACCTACCATTGAAGCCAACAAGAAGCTTGAGGTTTATGCTAGTTCCTTGGAGAAAGCTTCAGACCAGCTAGAAAGAGGAGGAGCCGGTTGTGAGCTTGAAAGTTGAGGTATTATGTGAGCTATTCCATCTTCCATTCACTAAGTTCCTTGATTGAGTTGAGGTAATCTTGCTCAACACCCAAAACTTTGCTCATTTAATTAATTCTTTAGCTAAGAAAGCTTATAGTTTTTTGTAGTAGATTTCATTGTTGAATTTGGTTTCATCTGGGCTCTATGAAATTTCACTATCTATGAACTTGGGCTGTTGGTGATGTATTGTGTGTGTGTGAGGTGGTTATGTGGTGATTAGTTGCTAAAATGAAAAAAGGAAAAGAAGAGGAGAAACCGAGAGGAGAGGAAAGGCTTGTTATCCTGTTTTTGGTTGCTTTGATCGCAGCCTCTCTGTGTGATTTTTTAGCTGAAATTTGGTAAAAACGTAGCTTATATACTGAGGTTTATACCTACAAAATTTGGTGTTTTTCTAGTACCATTTCATTGCTCAAATAATGTCTCAAATTTGTTTTTCAAATCTGGAATTTTCAGAAATCAGAGTTGGTCAACAACTTTAAGTTGAAATTTGATTGGATTTCAATTTGAATATTGTATAAGTGTCTTCTTGAGAGTTTTAGTTCATCGAGTCTATTTTTCAACGGTATAAGATTCGTAATTTTTGGGTTTATAGAACTTAAGTTATGATTTTCCAAATAACACTACTCAAAACTAAAAACTCTTCCATGAAAGCTTAAAATCTGAAATTTGAATGTTCAAAACTGCCACTTGTCTTTTGGGGTCATTTTGCCCTGTTTTAACACCATTATGTTGAGGTTATTCACTGCTAAGATGATGGTCTAGACGAGGGCTAAACTCTTTGCAAAAATGAGCATTTTTGGTGCATGAAAATGTTTAACAAAAGCATGTGAAAATTGATGAACCAAAGCTGGAGTTTTGCTTTGATTGATGCCCGTTTACCTTGCTATTTTTCAAGCCTTGTTTTGGACCTCTTTTTGTGGATTTCTTGGTTGTTTTTAAAGCTTAAATGTTACAACATGTGTTGGTAAAATGTTTTGCAAAGGTGAGTTCGATTGGTATATTAAAAGTCCTTGACAGTTGGATTAAAAGTTGGAAGTTTTCTTCTTGTGCTTTGCCGGATGGTTGTCCTACTTTTGGAAACATTTTGATTCAAATTTTGCTATTATTTTTGCTTCCATTTGATAAAGGAATGCTGCTAGAGGTTTTGTGTCAATGTTTGAGTGATTTGGGGCTGTTTTAGTTGAGCAAAATGGTTGCATATGAAAAGGAAGAAAACCTGGCAGATTGAGTTTCAAGATTTTCACAAATTTTGGCCATCTAAAAAGTTATCTTTCCATTCGATTTTTTGGCTCAAATTTGGTACACACATATTTAATCTAGTTAGGTTTGAGTGTACAAAATTTGGTAATTTTTCAATAGTATTTCGATGCCCAAATGTTGTTCCAAACATAGCTTTTCAAATCTGGAAATTGTAGCCGTCAGTCTTGTCAACCCCTGTACTTCTGTCGGCTATAACTCTTTGCTCGGGAGTCAAAATTGAGCACCGTTGGTGGCGTTTGAAACTAGACTTCACAAGCTTTCTAACGGTATAAGGCTCGCACACTAGTTCTTTTCCTATCAATACCAAAAAAATTGTAAAGATGGCTGACCCACCAGCTTGATTTTCCTGTTTTGTCATTGTGTTGGGTTTTCTGGTTCGTTCTAGCTTAGTCTATTTTAGGAATCTTCAAGCGATATTTTCTAGTGATTTTAAGTGTGTTGAATCTAGTTTCCGTAGCTTTAAGCCTTGCCCAATTCCGACGTATATTGAGTGAGTTATGGCCTGAGAAAGGAGCTTTAGTTGAGTGATTTTTGGTGAATTTGGAGAGTTAGGTTAAATCTTAAGTTTTAACTGTTTGGATTAAAAGTGATAATTCCATTTTGGCTCAGGTGACCAAGAGGCTGCGAAAGTTGGCCCGACTAATGAAGTTTAAGTTTCTTGCTCGTTCACTTGTTTTACGGGATTTCGATGAGCGTTCAAGTGCGTGATTATTTAAGGATTTAATTAATGTAAATGATTTGAAAAGTATGATTGTATGCCTAGGTGAGCGTGTACTTTATCACGCTCACCATAATTGAATTGCTTTTAAATGAGTTCCACTGCTTGAATTGTCAATTGTTTGACCGCTTGAATACTTGTTGCTTGAATCACAATTGATTGAATGATTGTTATTGCTATTGAAAATTGTGGGGACGCCCAAACTCCATTGGGAAACCTTTCATTTCGGCCGGCAATCAATAGGGGCTTGGTCGAGGGATTGGTGAACCATGGGTCTTAAAAGTGTTATGTCGGTTGGAGTGCGCTCACCGACCAAGGTATATTCGAGTATTACCAACTTTACATGTTTTGACGAGCGATTTCGGTACAGGGGGTGTAAGTAGACGAGTGAGGGTTTCAAGTGGTGTCTACAGGATGTGAAAGTGTGGTTGACGGAGTGTCAACATTTTGATTTGAAAGTTAGAACTCATGAAATGGATCGGATATGATTATGAAAATGCAGAAATTTGGATCGGGATACGTGCTACGTCCCTAAGGACGGTAGACACCTCTATCACCCGTATCCACCTGTATCCTATATTTAGTGTTATCAAATTGCTTTACATGAAATATTGCTTGTTTTACTTTAAATTGTATTAATTGTTGAAGTATTGCTCTATCTTGTTTGCTTGCATGCTTTCTTGGCCTCACTGAGCGTTAACTCACCCCAATATATTTGTTTTCCTTAACAGGTATTGAAGTGGGGATTGTGGATCGAGGATTTAGTTTCTTTGGCAGGACTTCTGTATTTTTGTATAGGATTGATATTAATTGTAAAATTAATGGTTTATTGTACTTGAAGATACTATTATTGTGATTTTGATAAAAAATTATTGAGAATTTACTTTTGTAAGTAAATTAGTATTTTGGTTGGACGTTAATTAGGGTTTTAGGAATGAATGCTTGTAATTATATTTTGAATTTTGTAGTGAGTCCTGGCGAGAGTTAGGCAGGCATCCCGCTGATACCCTTGGGTTCGCCCTTGGGAGAGGTGGGGACGTCACAGCCTAACTATTCGAACAAGATAGATGTTCATTTAAGAAATTCAGGATAAAAATCTATTACTTTTGTCTTTACAAATTCAGAAATACAACTATAAATTCCATTCCAAAATACATTCCAAAACATTTGTCTTTACTTTTGCAATTATAAAATGCTTATCCACATCTTGTTAATATATTACAGGTTTAATCCAAACATGTCGAACAACGTAGAGGAAAGGGAAGGATCAAGTGACTCACCACTCACTCCTACATCTAATTCGCACAGTTGTGAGGTTGAGACATCGGGAATTGGTGTTAAGGAAAAAAGAAGTGAGTACAAGAAAAGATCACCTGTTTGGGAGCATTTTCAGCCCTACTACGAAAAAGGTATCCGTCATGGCATTTGCAATTACTGTAATAAAGTGATATCGGCTGATCCAAAGAGTCATGGTACTACTCCTCTCTTATCCCATGCTAAATCTTGTAGTTTGAATCCTACAAATAAGTCTAAGGGGCAGAGTACATTATGTTTAAGAGAAATTGAAACTTCTGGGGGATATGAAGAGTGCACTGGTTAGTTGGAAGTTTGACTCTGATGCAATTGGAAAAAAGCATTGCTTACATGCTTATTGTTGATGAATTGCCATTCAAACATGTAGAAGGTAAAGAATTTCAACAAGTCATGCAAATTGCATGTCCTTCTTTTAAAATGCCTTCTAGGTGGACAATTATTAGAGATTGCTATCAGTTGTATTTAGATGAAAAGACTAAGTTGAAAAATATGCTGAAGCATAGTGCTGGTAGAATTTGTCTTACCACTAATACATGGACATCTATCCAACGAATAAATTACATGTGTTTGACGGCTCACTTTATTGATTGGGATTGGAAATTGAACAAAAGGATCATAAACTTCTGTCTAATTACTAGTCATAAAGAGAATGAAATAGGAAAGAGCATTGAGAAATGCTTGTTAGAATGGGGAATTGATAATGTCTTGAAAATAACAGTTAACAATGTTAGTTCAAATAATGTGGATGTGCAGTATTTAGCAGGAAAATTATAAAATTAGGATAAGTCTATATTAGGGGGGAAATGGACTCATGTGAGATGTGTAGCTCACATAGTCAATCTGATTGTAAGTGATGGCCTAAAAAATTTGGACACTCCATTGATTGCATCCGGGCAGCAGTGAGGTATATTAGGCAGTCCCCTTCTCAGTTGATAAAGTTTAAAAAAATTTGCAGAAATAGAAAAAATTGATTGTAAGAAATTACTTAGTCTAGATGTGCCAACTAGGTGGAACTCAACGTACTTGATGTTAGACACGGCTCACAGATTTGAGAGGGCATTTCAAAGGTTTGAGGAGCAAGATCCATATATGATTAGTGAGTTAGAATCATTGCCAACAAAATCCGATTGGGAAAATGCAAGATTCTTAACTTTATTTTTGGAGAATTTTTATGATCTCACAGTGAAAGTTTCTGACTCTAGATATGTAACATCCAATAATTTTATTAATGAGTTTAGTCATATTAATGGTGTCTTGATTGAAATGGCAGAAAGTGATCTTCCTGATTTGAGTGGAATGGCAAAAACAATGAAGGAAAAGTATAATAAGTATTGGGGAAGAGTTGAGAAATTGAATATGCTGATTTTCATTACTTACATGCTTGATCCTAGAACAAATTTGAGTATTTTGAGTTCATTGCATGTAAAATGTATGGTGAAATCGATGGTGCTATGGTAGCTCGTCTAGATAGAGATGCTATGTATGAGTTATTTACCGAATACAAGAGACTCAATGCTCCTATTGGGTCGACTGCCACTTCCCTTTCCCCCACTTCTTCACTTTCTAGTGCATCGCATAGCAGCTCTTCATTTGATGGAGATGCCTCCAATTCCAAGAAGGTCACTGATAGGTATAGAATGGAGTTTAAGAAAAGAAAAGTTGGTGAGGACAAAATTCTAAATCTGAACTTGATAAATATTTGAATGAAGACTGTGAGGATGATGATCTAGAGTTAGACATCTTAAATTGGTGGAAGGGCAATAGTCTTCAATTTCCAATACTTTCTCAAATGGCTCGTGATGTATTGGCTATTTCAGTGTCCACAGTTGCTTCCGAATCTGCCTTTAGCACCGGAGGATGCGTACTTGATCCATTTAGAAGTTCTTTGACTTCTAGAATTGTGCAAACTTTGATATGTGCTCAAGATTGGCTTCGAGTATCGGACACCGAGTTGAACATTGAAGAAAAATTAGAGGACCTTCAAGAATTTGAATCTGGTAAATTATCTTCTTTGTTGTTTACAAATTTAAAATATTTGCTCTATTCTTCTTAAATGCTATTGAGTTACTTCATTTTTTCCCCTTGCATAACAGGTTTGATTAAGGGAGGTGCCGAACCAACAATTGTTGATGTTTAAGTCCTCCAATGATGAAAAATAGTTTGGACTTGAAGTTCGAAATCTGATGGTTAAAACTGTTGTAATTGTTCATGGACAGATCAAAGGAATCTAGACTGTGGATCATCTTAGTCTACTGACATAATTGATATGAAAATTGATCATTGTTTAAATGGAAAGCAGAAATGTAGGAATTTCTACATTTTAATGTTGAAGAAATCCTGAATAATTTTTACTGGTTATTTTAATTGTCTGTCTAGTTCTTTCAACAAATTTTCTGAGCATGCATCTTTGTTGGATCAACATATATCTTTCATAGATACGGTGAAACACTGAAACTGTATTTTGAAGATTGCTTGGTAATTATCAGGGTACTTGAGGAAGTAAAAAGAAACGTTGAAAATCTTATTCATTGATGTTGTTATATTTGAGGAATGTATGGTTAATTTAGTGCTTTGACATCAATATTACATAGATAGCCTCTAGATGCTGTTGTGCATGGTATGTTGCAGTTTAAAACAAACTTGTTTCTGTGACTAGTCTTGTAATTAAATGACTTGTTTTTAGAATGCCATAATGCATTACTGGTTGATATGATTGCAAAAGTAATTGTAGACTTGAATTTTGCAGCTTTGGTTATCTTTGGTATTGAAACATCAAATGCGTCTCTTTTTGACGCTAGATTAACCTTGTCAAATTGCCATTATTTGAATGTTTACCTTTAAGCTTAAGATGTTTAACCTAATCTGCATGATAGTGCAAACTTTTGGTCCAAGTGTTTAGTTAGCAGATTTTCTATGTTTCCAGTTTCAGGAGACTTTGTTCTGTTCTATTTGTGATTTGGCCAGAAGAATTCTTAGAGGTGAAGAAACAGAACTAGTCCCTTATTTGCGTTCCCCCCTCCCCCCCAAAAAAGAAAAAAAAACTTGCTGGAACTTCAGGTGCAAAAGTAGCATTCTTTCTCATGCAGGGAATGATGGGCTATTTTGATTGTTAGACAATTTAGTTTAATTACTCTGTGACCTCTGATTTTTAGTCGCTCACTTTACATTTTATTACCACAATGGCCCTTGATATTTTTATTACCACTCTAATTTTTTCGACAAGGTGGCCCTTAATCTTTTCATTAGTTGGATAATACTCCTTGGCCTTAGTTGTGTGCCCCATTATTTTTCATGTTCAAGTGTGAGAAAATGGCTTTATTGGGATATACACATCACATGATTCCTCAGCACATTGCATTGGTGTTGTTACCAAGTATGGAGGAACTCTTTACCGGTATAATAAAAAGATGAATTCGGTCAATTCCGAATTGGCCGAATTCTGAATTGGCCGAATTTCTTCCGATTCGATTTCTAACTTGGCAAATGAATTTCGATCAATTCGGTAAATTTCCGAATTCCGAATTCATTCCGAATTGAAATTGAAATCGAAACTCACGAAAGTGAAATGGGTCGAAAATGTTAGTGTCATTTTTCTGAAAATTTCTGAATTACTGAATTCGATTTTGATTCACACCCCTAGTTGAGGATGTACGCCTATATGCACACACTCTCTCTCTCTCAAGAGGGGGGGGGGGAGGGGCTGTGCGTGTCCCTTCCATTTCTAGTATGCCAGTATGCTACAGGGAAGTTTCAAGTCAATCGATTGTACTCAGCTTTTCCCCTCATCCCTGTAACAACGCCCGACTCAAACGCAACGACCGTGATTGGCACTGGGATGCAGCACCTTCTCGTCTCCATTTTGCAATTGCCCACAGCTCTTATTCGTACACAAATGTGATGCTAGCTTAGCTAGTTTACTGCCATCTTTAACTTATCTTGTTATGCATCACATCAAGGTCACATATTGTCCTTGTGTGAAACAAACAAGCCAAGCCCATGAGTGAAGCCACTGCTTTCCATTTGTGAAACAAACTGCTAAGTACTAAGCAAGGCAGCAGCAGCAGCAGTAATGTGTTCCTTTTTTCTTTTCCCTTCTTTATATCTGCTTGTCCTCACTTCTAATCTTAACCATTTGCATCTTTCTGTACAACGTGAAATCATTCCTGTTATTCTTGATCCTTCATGCACAAACAAACCAATAAAAATGAAAAACAAACGAACAAACAAAAAAATGGCGCCCTTTATTTTTGTCAACTGAACGGGTATCCTCCTTGGACTGCTTCCTTGTGGATTAGGTATCGAAAAGCTGAACTGTGTGGCACCCAATAGATACACTTGTCAGCTCTACCCTTTATGCATGTTCTGATAGCTTTCTGCTGAAGCTCTGGAAGACATGCACCCACCATTTCCAGCAGTCCACTCGTGCTCAGCGCCGCTTCCCTTGCAAAGTAACACAGTAGCTTTGGCACGTAGACCTTTGCTTCTTTCTGGATGCATACACCAGCCTGTATGAACTCGTCTCTGGCAACTTTTAGGTCCTGAAATACCTTCTTTGCCGTATACACTCGAACCTGCATCCCAATTCGATCCCCGGGGGAGCATTGCATTGCGTGGTGCAATCGTCAGGTCAAAGATAATGCACTACTCCAAAAATCAAAACATCTATATCCACTCTCAAAAAATGAAGGCATACCGGAGGGTCGGAGCATGACCCCGAACAAAGCGCAAAATGAACAAGAGGCTCTGCATATTCAAGGGAATATGTGTGCTTCGCGCTCCCGGTCACAAGCTTCTTCTTTGGACTCAGCAGTGTCTGTAGCCACTGCATTCACCTCGTGTTAAAAAGAGTTACACAAATACCGGATGATTGGCCAATTGGCCCAGACAAAACAAAGTTACCACTTATCTCAGTCAAACTACCATAACACCAAGTGATCAATCATGCTACAGCTTAATCACACGATCCATAATCAAGACGAGCTAACCAGTCATAATTTGATGGTTTTGAATGTGCAATAAAAAATCCAACGCGACTTTTATCTGTTTTGCCTTCGCGATTATGATTTTTGTCCTTTTTCCAGAGTGCTACGACTTGCATCTATACTTCTAGTTCAATTACCAACACCCTCTTTTTAACCCAGACCACAAGTCTCCAAACACAGGGGGATCTTTAGAAGGACTCTCTATATGTAGGCAGCCTTACTTCAAAAATAAGGACCATATTATATTGTTCTGAACTTTTATGGCTGGGTATACCATGGAAATAAATTTTGTTTTCAGAATTCAGACTCTGGTCCAGCTGGTAAAGATTTCTTATGTTATATATTGGTGGTAGAATTGGTACGTATCTTTTACAAGAGATATTTAAACAAATATAATTCTATTCTCAAATTTTTTTTCCTTTCTCAGAACTCTATTAAGATTACGTTTGATAACTGGAAGACATTTGTGCATATTTTCACCATCATTTTTTCCTTCACTTTCCTCAATCTTTAGTTTGTTAATGTTTCTCTTCATGTTATAACTTGCTAAAGGAATTTTTTTTTTTTTTTTTTTTTTTTGGTGAGGTAGATTTCACAGCTTTTGCACGTTGATAGAACTTCATGATTTTGCATTATCTTTCTTCACCTATTAAGACCAGAAACTAGAAAGAGGTCAATATCATGTAAAAGGATACAAGCGTGTCCTGTGTGAGAGAGCAAATAGATTAAGACACTAAAATACGAGGCATACCGGTGCTGAGTAGTGCGACCGGATTCCTAAAATTGAACTTTGTATGGTATGAGCATTTATGCAGTGTCCACCCACATTATAAGCTGCCTGAAAGAGAGATTTGTGTATTAAATTGGCACAGCTTCTGCACAGAAACTATAGACCAAGGGACCTGGGAAAGCTAGCACATTTGAGTATATACCTTTAAGATCGATGAGCTTCTCACAAAATTATGAGTTCCATATGCTAAATAACCCTGCATAAAAAGCCAAACACCTCAATAGAATGTCAAAACGAAGTATAATGGGAAGGGATGCTAAACAACAGGGTGGCAAAGCCCAGTAATAATCATATAGTTTGAAAGAGTTACACTAGAATAATTTGAAACAAGTAGTCGAGATGCAATGTCAGAATGCATGTAACTGTGGTGAATAATTACATATTGTAGACCATAAGAAGCACTAATGGTCCTGTGACCAAGCCAATGTAAGATCATAACGTCCCACAAAAGGTCAGAGAGGGATATCAAATCATCATCATCACTATGGTCTATTCCTCTGTGTGCATAAAGATCTCTAATTGGCAGGGGCAGCCCAACTTTGATAAAGCATAATTCAGAGCTAAACTTGGTAAGAGGGATAACCTTATTGACCTAAGTCAGAGAAGTGTAGGCCAGCTAATAGCAAGTCATGCACAATAGGCGCAAGATCACATGAGCCCCTTGGGAATATCCATGAACAGTAGAGTTCCACTACATTTTCTTAATCTTATGGAAGTGCTCCTAAAAGCTTATGACTACGCTCTTAACTGATTAGGTTATCAGTATAATATAACAAAAGCTAATGGTTACAATCAGAAATAGAGATCCTTCATTAAATGATTAAGCAAGAAGCTTAATTTTCTCCACCAGACATCAATGATCAAGGGATAGATTCTTTTCCTTTTTGCGGGCGAGGGTGGGAAATGCGAATGATTCTCTTTGACGTACAAGTATCACAAAGAAACAAAATTAAAAAGCAAGCTCTAGAAGCATACATGCATGACCAACGCATTATGAATATTTATCCAAAACGAAAGCTTTTCCTCACGCTTCATCTTCCTTGGGTCAATAGTCTCAAGTCTCTTAACTAGTGACCTGCAAAATTAGAACTTCCAGATGAAATGTTAGAAGTCCCCAAGGAAACAACCCCTCAGAAAATTTTAATCAAGGATTTCTTTTGTATCAGATGACAGGGGTTGTTTGTTGAGCAATAATTCTCAATTTTAGTTGAACCAATAGTTTTCGATGGAGGATAATTCAGTTGTGGGTAGGTAACATAAAACTGAACTTTCTAGTAATTTGTGTTTACCCTATCAACTAGAGTAAGACTTCTAAGCAAAGCATATTCATGTGCAGACAACCTGAATTTTTCCAGCACTCTTGCAACATACTGGAAAGTCTCGTCATCAAGATATATCTTTATAACTTCTATTGTTGCGGCATACGGACCAGTCTCGTCTTTTAGGCCTTCAATGTACCCTTTAGGTTCTTCATTAAACTGGGGACTCCAACCACCAGAAATATTTCTGGGAGAAAATGTGCTAGAAGAGGACAACGATGAAGTAGAAGATACCGACAGACCATTTTGAGGAAGAGCTGGATCGGCAAATTTGCAGTAAATACAACATATGCATCTGACAATCTCTTCGGACAATCTATTAGGATAATCAAGGGTATCATCCATGAGAGAAGTGCCAAGATGATCTGCAAGGCTACGGTGCATAAGATCCGCGTGTGGTTTCTCCTAAAAAACATTATTTACGTCACTCAATGAATAATGCCTTCCAGAGTAACATAAAACATTGTAGATTTCCATGACCAGCAACAACTAAAGAAGCTAACAACTATATATGTGAGTGAAACTTTCAGGAGTGGCAATGTATCAACCTTTCCAGATGATGACCTTGGAGCAGCTTTTATATGGTAACTTGAACAGGTCAATGCATTTGAAGGAAGAATTTGATGGTGATGGTTAGAATCACTTTGTGAGAGAGCCCAATCCAGTTTGTAACACCGATGATTATCTGCAGCTTGGAGTTGTGATCCCATCTCATCCTTATTACAAGTCCCCTGATCTCTTATCAGAACTGGAAGATGCTGTTCGAAAGCTTTCCGGTAAAGAGAAAGAAGATAACGCTCCAATTGCAGTATTTCAACCTCAAGTCCTGTTATCTCTTTCATGAGTTCCATAGAAGACTGAAATCCACAACAAGAAATATAAGTTAGGTAGCCTATTTTGAAATGATACGTCAAGTAAAGACAGAGTATCAGGTGAAGGAGACTATGACTAATGGGGATTGCAACCCACGACATGCATCATCATGCCGAAGAATCAGAGAAAGGTGTAAACACGTATAGTTTATCCGCAAAAAGAAAACTTACAAAATCTGTCCTAAAATTCAACTATTTGCATCAGATGTGAAGTTTAGTTTGATAAAAGCATTTCATTACGTGTCATGAGATACAAGGAGAACCCTTTATAATCATGAAATACGGATGCTTGAGCATCAAGAGTTTATATCAGTTCAAACTTATCCCGATGTTTCTGTAGGTTCTTATAACTGAAGCAATCACAGCTCAGCAGAACAGCTGGAATGCTGTGCTGACACTATCCCAAGCAGAAGATAATTGAATAATGAAGGGTAGACACATCAGTAGACCGTCGGTTATTTGTCCTAATTAGCCTTTGTACAGAAAAATAAAAGAGGTATAGTCATTAAAGCTGTTATAGCTCTCGGAAAATATCAATACATGATTCAAGAAAAGATCAAGAAGTAAAGGTTCTCATGGAACCCCAACAGTTGAAATGTTTATCCTTCATAAGATAAGAAATTCACCAACTTTGTAATCAGGATGCAAACACACCACTATAATATGCATGATTGTATGGAACCTTGGTCAAATTTGGCAATATTAAACTTGAATCCTTCATGTTGCAGCAGATGAAGTCAAGATTTTGGCTTTACAACAGGAAAAGCTACACCCCAGCGTCATAAAAAACACATGGACAGCTATTCTTAAACAAAATTCCTTAGGCATCACCAGTACCCGCACCTTTGATGGAGGAGCCACGTTTGACAGGATGGAGGCAATGGAATCAGAGCATGGGTCTTTTTCAGCATCCCAACAAAATGAAGACTGGTCCTGCAATGTCCTAGCCAGATGAACAGACTGTTTCAAGAGGCACAAAGGGTTGTGTTGTTACGAAAAGACACTCATGTGAGCCGAGACAGGCATAGTTGATTCTAAAGTAACAGGTTTGGTTAATTAACAAGTGCATCATGATGGCTCTTAAGAAAACATCAACATTGTGCTATGACTTCAACTTAAAAATGGATAAAATCTTCTCATGGCAGTCCTCCAATAACTCAAATGCGAATTCAATGATGCCCTTCTGAGTCTCCAGACACAGGGTTGCTAGAAGACGGTAATCTAGAGCACATTCAGGAAGCAAACTGAGACTGAAGAATGGTAAGTCTGATAGAAAGCCAAGTGGATGTGCGGCATGTCAATCATATCAACGAATGATGGGCTCTGAAATTGGGTAATCCGAGTGGTTGCGTTGCGTAGAAAGTCCAACTGAAAATGTACTCTTTATTTATTTATTTATTGGTTTATAGCCTTCAGACACATGTCAAGGCTGAGTACGTGGTGGATACCTTCAAGTTTGCTACGTTTCATGCGTTTAGTCAGTCGTACTTGTGTAAAACAGGAAGTCTTTCCATTTATTGTAGAATGCATAGCATAGTCGCTTCACGGAGAACAAACAATTTAATCGTATATTAATCTATACTAGCATGCGTGGTAATTTGCAACAGAAATAAACGTAAAAAGACATACTGTGAATGAAGCACTACTAAAAACGATACTAAAACAATGGAAATTAAATTTTGGATTGCCTTTTTTTTTTTGGGGTGGGGTGTGGAGGAGGAGAGTACTTACAGGGGATGGGGAAATGAGGTGGGATTGGGAAGTTGGTTGAGGAGACGTAGCATCGAGTAGTGAAAGATCCTCCTTTTGCAGCAAAGTGGTGAGAAGGTGAGTCGGAGGAACACTGCAGAGAGTGAAACGAAGGAAGAAAAAAAATAAAAAATAGAAAATAGCGGAGAGTAGAGAGTGAGAGAGGGGTAGGTAGTGCTGCTTGCATCAGCAAATTGCAGTCTGCTAAAAAAAAGAAAACAGGATCTGATAATCTCTCACCAATAAAACTGCAAAGTAGTGGAGTCCCGCGTTCCAATCGGAGAAGAATGAGCAGTGGTCGGAGGAGAAGAGAAGTCCACTAATGGCGCTCTCATCATTGTGATTCTCGTAGTAGGAGTAGTAGTCACAGTAGTAGTTTTGCTCAGATATACTACATGACTACCATCATACTGGTAGGCTAGTAGTGCAATTAATGGAAGCCACAGAAGAAGAAGAAGAAGAAGAAGAGTATTAGTATACAGTAGTATTATTACATTGCTTACTACCGGAGTGGAGCGGAGTGAGGAGTGGCAGTGTATTTTGGAAGACGAAGAAGAACGAAGGGAAGGGAAGGGAAGGGAAGGGAAGGCACCGACAGACGGTTAAATGAAAAAGACAGCAGAAAGTATTTTTGTTTTAATTATGCGACAAGTGTTAACAGCCTAGGTTTTGGCAAATGTTTAAGCAGAAGCAAGGCCATCATCACATTGATGGTGCGATTTGTATACTAATAATCAATGATACTCCCTCCATATATGATATACCGCCACTGCTACTGCTGCTGCGGTAGCAATAAATTACCCATTCCTAATCTTCAGTAATCAGTAATCAATGGAGGCTGAGCTCTCTCAAGTCTCAATTAACAAAACTGGTGGGCTTCCAAATTTGTGAAGCTTAGCCATCGATATAAAAAAGCTGCTGCCCTGCCCGGTGGGATGAATCTAGATACTCGTTAATCACAGAGGTGGGAGGACGCGGACAGGACTAGTCCAAACTAAAGAGACCACCCCCTCCACTCCCTCATGATGTTCATATCAACTCTTATCAGCACAGCACTGCTCTCCTCCTACGCTAACACAATCAAACACTTACCTAATTGATGATTCTGCTAGTGCTAGTACCTGCTAGGACTTCTGACCAAAAAAAAAAAAAAGGACCTGCTAGGACGTCCCATTATCCTCATATTATATATTATGTGATGTGAGCAAAAAACTAGTACTAGTAATACTACTGGTGCTAGTCTAGTATTTTGCAACCTTCAGATGTTCTTGCGGATATTAATACTCTCTCTTGTCTCCTCCTCCTCCTCCTCAGGAACAGTCCCATCACTAAATTTAATCAGAGATGAGATGAAGTTGGTAACCAAATACCTACGTCACGTATAAGACCGACCGCTTTAATTGGTGAACGAATCGGGAACGCAAGAGTTTCCTATGTCAGTTTGATTATCAAGTACCCCCGCCAGCAAATAAGTAAGTACTGACATCAGTGCTAAATAACAATTGACAATCAACATTATACGGTTTCAATAATAGCAACACTCGTTATTGGATCTGATTCATATACATAGTATATCTATTCCATACCAGCGAGCAGCAGCAGTAGTAGTAGTTATTGACGCATGGGATTAGGTCAACGCCATGCCTAAAACCATTGCAAGTGATCGGTACAACTAGCCCACTAGTTAGTTACGTTAATTCACTCATTTAATTACACTCAAATTCAGGGCAATAACAATTTTTAAGTGTAGGAGTTGCTGTGGCGCATGCGATGCTGGCGCCGGTGGGAAATCCATTAACCAACTACTACTACTAGTACTAGTGTTACTTCTAAACTAATCCATTACGTACTTGTGCAATTTTTTATAATTCTCTCTTCTGCATCTTCTGTATATTTCCCTCCTTCTCTCTTTTAACAAATGCGTCTTCTTCTTCTCCAACAACAGTGTGTGTGTATGTGTGAAGTGTGTCTGAGAGAACGTATGGTGGACAGGGTTCGTGTGTGCTTGTGAAGTATGTATATACAAGCGTATGTATGCGTGTGACACAGAGTATGTATATATGTGTGAAAATGTGCGCAATTTTTTTTTTTTTTTTTTTTGGTGAATACATGTAACCAGTTCAACAATTTAGTCAATTAAGTGATACCACTTTCACTTAAAATTTTATATGCAAATTAAGTGAATCTTAATGTATTAAGATGTAAGCAAATGACAACCTGTTTTAGAAAAACAAATTTTTCTGCAACTCTATCTACAATGACTATAGGTGTCAGAATGGGTGATTTGGTTAGATTTGGGTAAGTCATAGTTGGTTAATGGGTATAATTGAATCAATCCATTTATACTCATTTAAATAGATATAAATGGGTATCAATTTATAACCATCTAATAAATGAGTATGGGTATACTCACGTACCTATTTATGACTCGTTTAAAATACTATTTATTTTTTTAAAATTTTTCTCATGGTGTTTGACAAGAAATAATGGTATTTTATAATTATTATGTTGGTAAGAAATTCAAATTTATCTCCTTAACACTCACTAAAATTTGAATAAAATGTATATTGATCTTTAAATAGGTTAAATGTGAGAGTCAAGTCAACCAACTACCCATTAATTAAATGGGTATAAATGGGTCCTATTTATACCTATTTAAAATGAATTGATGGGCTTGGGTAAATTATTAATGGGCGGATTTGTGTGAGCCAAAGATTGACACCTCTAACAATGACCCTTTAGAAAACCCACAAGTCTTAACAAATTTTGACTAGTTAAGGGGGGGGAAAAAATAAAAAAATAACTATCCTAAAGTACCCACAACTCTTCATGCTCTAGGCTTATTTGGAAAGTAACCTCCCCCTGCTGCAGGCTTACCTGAAGTACATGTGTTAATCAAGTAAGTGAGAGTAGGAGCGTAGGAGGGCAATTTGGTGATCTTAATTTCTTGTTCTCTTTTTTTGTACTTCTCCTTCCAATTCTTTTTCATTTCCTTAGCTTTCATTTTTTGTTCTATTGTTTATAAGTAAATTGTGAAAAACTGAAAGAGATGAAAGAAAATACGTATGCAAATTGCAAGAAGAAAAAAGGTTAGAATTCTGACATGAAATTAGAATTAGAATTGGAAAAATATACCCATTCAGAGGTGTCAAAACGGATCCAAATCCATTTATCCATCCATGGAAACCAAAGTTTAAATGTTGGATGACCAAAAAAGGGCAATGGTTTTAAATGGATGACCGTTTAAATCCAATTAAGTTGATGGATTTACATGGATTATCCACTTGATCCATATGAATCCAATTAGTGAAAACAGGTACAAAAACATGTCTCAAACCAATATCAAACAAACCCAGGGCTCACATTTTCTTTCTCATATGGAGGTGTTCTTGTGGGTCCCGGAATGTGAAAGAATTAGAACTAGAAACATATAGTCAAAGTGTTGGTATTTGCCCATCACAAGTTATTTAAATTTGAGAAAAATCTTTATTATTATTATTGTCTTATGCTTCCTTCAGTATATTTCTTTTTTTTTTGTGTGCAAATTTTCCTCCTCAATTGCTACTTTTTTTAATTTTTTAAGTTTTTTTGTAACTGTTAGTTTACAACATTTTTAGGATTAATCTTTTTATGCACTAACAGTGTAGTGATTTTTTTTTACAATAGTAGTTTTGTATGAATGCTACATATACATGATTTGAAATTTAAATTTGAAATTCATATTATATGGCATGATCTAAACCTGCTGGTATAACACACACACACACCATATGACAATGCATAAAAAAGTTATTTATTTTTTTATACTAACAGGTTTAGATCATGTTACATAACATAAATTTAAAATTTAAAATTCAAATCATGCACAGGCCGCATACGTCCATCACTGCTAGTGTTAAAAAATCTATAGAATATTAGTGCATAAAAAGTTAATCCAATATTTATTAACTAAACATTTACACGTCATGGAGATGGAAAATTTATTTTTTTTATTGGTAGTGGATTAAGATAAACTATAAGCATTATGAATTACAACTTTCTCATGGCATATTTTTGTATTAGATTTATTGGATTATATTCTAATCAAATTTGATGAATTCCTAGTTTAATTAATAAGAATAGGATACATATCAAAAAATAATAATAAGAATAAGGTAAGGCAGTAAAGTTGTGCGGGAATGAACTTTAAACTGTAAACATCATCCAGACCAGGAAACTCGCAACAAGAACAAGCATGCACAATGAGAAATTGTTTAAAAAAAGAAAAGTAAAAACAGCAGCTAGAGTACCAGCTTACAGTACAAGTAGCTTAAATGGATGGATTATGGTTTTGTGCTATCCATTTACACCCAATCCATTTGTTAAATAGTTGTGATTGGATTGTATTAATTCTATCCATTAAAGAAGAACCATCTATCAACCATTTATCCATTTTACCACTTGCCATTCTCTCTTTACGAGATAGGAATGCTGTGCAAACACAGATGATTAAGCTACAGGGAGGAAGAAAGAGCATACAAAACCTCTCCCTCATCAAAATAATGAAACATTACCATGCATGACACGGTAGTACACATAAATCTATTGCTCGGATTGTTGTCTTTTAAATAAAATTTCGTACAAAAACACATTTTTCAATCATTTTTGTTTATCTTACATACATAAATCACTATACTATATATGCCTGCAGTAAGTTAAAAAAAATTACAATCTAAACGTGTAAAGATATTTGTTGGGATTGACACTATTTGTTCAAAACTTTTTTACTTATATCATCAAAACAATTTTCAATCATATTCCTACCTCGCAAACACGCTACATTATTTCCAAATAATCTGTCGGTCGCACAGCGGTAGGCTGGCAGGGCCTAGATACATACACAGGACAGGACATTAATCAATTAGTCTCCTGATGACGAGAAGGGACCCAATTGATTAAAAAAAATGAACAAATATAGTAATGATGATATTAATTTAAGTGTTGAAAAGGAGAACAGATCCTTCGGAGATGGTGGTTAGCCTGATCCTGAAGGAACGAACAGCCGTCTTAGCGCGCAGGGAAGACAATCTTTGGAGTAGTGCCAGGCGGGGTGTGGAGGACAGTGTTGCTCGGTGTTTGTTGTTAGCAGGATTAGTAATGTGTTGGGGTAGTGGTGGGTGAGGCTGAGCATGATCATCTTCGTGTTCTTGCTGTACTAGAAGCAGGGGAGAAATTCGTGCTGGGTTGGGCTTGGGCTTGTGGTTGCGGGTGCTTGTCGTAGTTGGAGGAGGAGGATTATCAGTAGTACGAGTAGTGGTAGTAGTGGTAGTGGTAGTCTGAAGGGCGAGGGTGGCCTTGACGGCAAGAGCAGCCATGTCGGAGGCAGAGATCTTGTAGCGGAGCTTGGAGAGGGGGAGGAGGAAATAGATCTGAGAAGGGTGAAGTTGGTGGTGGGGACGGAGGGCGGGAATATACTGGTCAAAGTACAGGGAGTCGGAATCGCAGAGGAAGAATAATGTTGGAGAGGAAAAGGTTTCTGAGTCCAGAACTTGAGACGCAGTTATGGGAGTAGAGTACTGGCGCAGGTCTCCATTGACTGAGACAACGTAAGCAGTAGGCGTAGAATTGGATTCCTGGATGCGGGCAAGGGATGCTGCTGCAGCGACGCCGCCGCTGCTGCTGCTGGAGAAACAACTTCCCATTTGCTGTTAAAGCTAAGCAGAGAGAGAGAGAGGGAGAGATTAACGCTGATGATTACGTGCCGAATCAAGCTAGCTATCTATAATACATATATATATATATATATATATGCCTTTTTGTTATTGCAAAATTTTGCTGATACGGTACGGTAGCAGCACTAAGGGGTGGTGGTGGTCGTGGTGGGGGCTTACGGGAAAGGAGGAATGGGATTTGGATTTGAGGATGTATTCGATCGTAATTAGTTAGGAGAAAGTACACACAGTCATGCTCAGGCGGCGCTAATATATATATATATATACACACACACACACATAAACGCTAGACCAGACAGCAGGTGCTAGTCGATGTACGGCTTTGGAAATAATAAGCCCGGACGTCAAAGATGAGAGAGATTCAAAGTCAATAGAAGGAGAAGGAGAAGAAAGAGAGCCTTCCGGTTCCGCTTCCCGTCCTTCAGTTGGGTCCCCACAAACGCTGATTGGACTTTTATTTTGAGTGCGAGTCCCAGTAGCAGCACTAGTCCGTGAGCAGCACTTCTTCCTGTGCTGGGTCCAGGAAACAGAGATGAGCCCTCAGCGGTGACGTCCGCTTCACCACCCTCCCTCCGCATGCGGTGCTGCTGATTTGCAATCTTTGACCGCCTGACGTACCTGCTTGCATCACCCAACAGCTCTCCATTTCATTCCCTCAGCTTCCTCCCATCAACCAGGTAAGGAAGGAACCAACCAACCAACATCAGCCCGCCCCACATAGAAATTACAAATTAGAATGGGATAATTTCAGAAACCTCCCCTGAGTTTTCTCATAATATCACTTAGCTCCCCTAAAGTTTTAAAAATCTCACTTACCTCCCTTATCAGTTTGGCAAGACTAAATATTTCTACTCAATGTCACAAATTGACAGCATTACCCTTGCTCTCAATAACTCCTTAACCAAAAATTCAAACCCAAATAAAAATTTTAAACTAAAAAATGTATATTAAGAAAAATAAA
The DNA here is from genome assembly GCA_013103745.1 of Gardenia jasminoides. Classification (NCBI taxonomy): domain Eukaryota; kingdom Viridiplantae; phylum Streptophyta; class Magnoliopsida; order Gentianales; family Rubiaceae; genus Gardenia; species Gardenia jasminoides. The sequence goes on from CM023103.1 coordinate 95,295,940, forward strand.
TTACTATCTAATAATAGTTTATATTTCTTTGCATCGAGATCATGCTGAGATAGCAAAAGACATTGATAATTTAAATCTAATCAAAGTCAATCATTTGGGAGGATTTTGGTGAGCAATTAACATTTTGAAAATTTTCATGTATAGTTATAATCGAGGAACTCAAGAAATTTTTAGAAAAATATGTTTTGATACATAATATAGTTTTTATTGAAAACTAAAATGATCTCTTTATACGTGTAAATTTTTGATGGTGTAATTTTTTCAAAATGTAATTTTTTTTTGTTTTTATACAACTAAAATAAATATTTTAAATCAATAAATTTACACCTTATAAAAATTTAACTTTAATTTATTTTTCATTGTTATTATAAATTTCATAAATAGGATAATATAAGGGTAGTATTGGAATAAAAGTTTTATCTTTCTTGCATTTTCTTCAAAGAGGCTAAAATGTTACAAGACATGTCAATTTAAGGGACGTAAATGAGATTTTCAAAACATCAAGGGAGTTAAGTGATATTATAAGAAACCTTAGGGGAGATTTCTGAAATTATCCCAATTAGAATAGAAGTGGAGAAGCTGCTATTTTCACTATTGGTGGGGATGGATTCGCTTGCTTGCTTAAATTTGTTAACTTGTTGAAAACTTCTTAGTAATCATCATCATCATCATTCCGTTAAAAAAAAAAATAGCCTCATCAACCACATAAATTTGTGATGGCAATGGGGGGCTCTTCTTTGGGCAACTGGGTTTGTGCAAGCTTTTCAAACTAAGATCCGTGGATCTTCAGAGCAAGGAACCTAAAGAGGCCGCCTCAGCTACCCAATTCACCAATGAGAAGGGACCATGCTTAGCCGCCCATCTCAGCCATGTCCGTTTTTAAGGAAGGGCCCAAAACACAATTAAAATTGCACAATCCACAATTTTTTTTTTTTTTTTAGATTCTGAATCAGTTATTACTCTCAATGTGCAACGACCGAGCAGCCCAATTGCCAGGGTCTTGCATTGGTGAGTTGGTGACAGAGCTGTGTGGTTTTCAAACTATTCTAAAGGAGGACCTGTGATTTTACTTCTGCCTTTCGGAACAACGAGATTTTTATACTTTTGGGCTCGTCTTTTCTGTCTTGAGTGAATCTTAAAACACCAAAAGAAAAAACGCTTGTGAATTTGTTGCTAAGGTGGCAAATCTCAGTGTGTTTGGATAGTAGATTATCTGAAATAATTTTATGAAAAAAGTACTGTAGTACTTTTTTCATATGATGTATGTAAGATAAAAAGGTGGTTGAAAAATGTGTTAATAATGTAAACAAATAAATTTTAGTAAATAATTTCCTATCCAAACAAATTGTGGCATCTTTTTTTTTTTTTTTAACTCTCGAACTCCAACTTTACCTTTTACCTCAGGCCTCTAACTTTGGCATTGAAACTATTTCAGGGAACGAGCCCCGCTCTTCTGTCTCCTTCATCTCTTTGTGTTCATAGGTAAGTGTCACCATATTTTAAACTAAACATATTTAAAAGTTTATTAGTTTTAGAAGTTGACTTATTATTTAGTAAGTAGGTTAGAATTATGTATCAAAATCTGTTTAGAAAATCAAGTTATATCATGTTATGGTAATGATACGAGTCTCATGTGTTCGATGCTCAAATCAAGCCCTTCGTGATCATCAAGTTCCTTCAAGGGTCCGATGGAGTCCTATGATTAAAGTGAAGAATATGATCCTTGTTGAGTTTAGTTGATAAGTTTTTGTTGTTAATTTTGTCATTTGTTATGTCTTTAATTAATAAGCATTCCGCTAGTAATTAGGATGAGATTCGTAGTTTTATTTCTCTATTTAAGGACTTGAACTCTAGGAAAATTAGGTTCTTGGAATAAATTTCTTTTATGCCTTTCTTATCCGTAAGATTTTAGTATTACTTCTACTGTGTGTGTATGTGTTTTTTTTTTTTTTTTGGTACTGACAAGTGATATCAGAACCCTAAATTCAAGAGTTTGATTTTGGGGAATCTATAGTGCCAAGGCAGTTTATAAAAACTTGTGATAGATAAACTTGTGCCACAAAAGGGTACAGAAGTTGTGCTAGAGTACTCGGATTAGACGATGAGATTTGGTCTAGAATACTCATTTGTTCATTGAAATTAGGGAAAAAAAAGACTCTAATTGAACAGATGTCTAAAAAGATGGACCCTGCCAAAATTGTTGGTGGAATGCAGTGATCAGAAAAGAAATGTCCTGCAAAATTGTTGATTAGCTATAGTAGAATTAAAAACTTGAAGTCAGGGAGGCCAAAAAATGCAAGTAGGGAAGAAAAAATATTTGTTGTGACAGCCTCACTTCTCCCTAAGGCATACGCTAAGGTATCCGTGGACCGCCTGCCTAGTTCTCGCCAGGACTCACTCACATAACGATCACTAATATATCAAACTAAAACACCACTCTAAAACAAACCAAATGATAACTCACAAATACATTGTTCCAAATTTACAATCCCAATTTACATTAATAACTTAAACACACATTCAGATCTCCATAATACAAAAACTCTCAAAACCACAATTCAAGTTTGTCATGCCAAATACAAAAGCAAACCCTAAGTCTAATGCTTGGCTTCTTCACTTGGGTTCTCAGTCCCTGTTAAGGAAAACAAATTGGAAAGAGTGAGTTAAAAAATCCAGTGAGTTCCAAAAGCATGCAAATCACATAGCACATATGACATTTCACTTCAAATTCGAATTTAGTAATAAACACATAACGAAAGCAAATAACATTAAAAGGGAGGATACAGGGGCTCTAGGAGTCAAGATCCACGATACTCGATCTCGAATCAGGTAGTTGACACTCCGTCAATTTTCATACACATAAATCATGTAGACCTTCACTTATTCCTTACTCCTTCAAACCCCCATTGGGCTCGACTCCAAACATTTTATATCACTGGTTTTTCACTGCATTTTATATCACTGATTTATTGCTCTTCATCGGAAACAAGTCTATATGCCAAGTTTCGAGCATATATCACTGCACTTCACTTCACTTCACTTAATTAACCCTATGGCTCGTCCCTTTCTTTTCGGCCTAGGTCTAACCTCTGGCTCGAGTCGAATGGTTCAACAATAGGTCTCAGAAATTTCCTGACCTTTCACATACACATACAAGTTACTGCAAAACACTTTCACTTTTCTTTTATTTCAAATTGAGGTAAGTGCGATGAAGTACACACCACCCCACTTAATGGTTTGAAAACCCATCAAATCATTTGTCTAACATATTTCGAATCATATTCACATAAGCACATAACAACCATTGAAACTCACCATAGCAGTAAAGTTTGTTTTTCAAGGTGGGATCTGGTTCAAGTCCTTTCTCGCCTCCTATTATCATGAAAAAGGAAGACATAAGTTTCACCTCAAAAATAGTGAAACTAAACTCAAATAACTCATTCACTTGTCTTATCAAAGTTCTTTACAAAATTTCATTAACTCTGCTCAAACGAAAAGTAATCACTTGAGTCGAAACTCATTTTATAAGATTTCATTATCAAATCAAAATTTCAAATAACTAAACCACTCTATCAATGTACTCCTTCCAAGCATCTTCTAATCTTTTCACATTGAACGAAAGTGAGGTATTTTACCTCCAAATCACTCATTTGAGTTCAAACTCAACACCACTCTTTTAACCAAAGTTCTAACATATTTTTCAAACGATTTTCACTAGGTTTCAATGCACAAATTTCATGAAAATTAGTTAAAATATTTCAAATCCCCAAATTTGTCCAAAATGGCATTTTTCCTTCAAAACTTAGTGAAATTCAATTTCTCACCATAAAAGTTTAAGATTTTAACTCTTTTAAACATATCTTCATAAATGAACATAATACATATACACTTAAGAAAAATCTCATCAATAAACATCATAAAATTTTGAAATCACACATCAAAATTGCCAAGCAAGGTTCATCCAACCCTTATCATTTTCCTTCAAAATTTTCAACTACAAAATCTACTTTCTAACCACAAAATAATCTCATCTCACAAAGAACAAACACAACCACAATCAGGTCCTCAAGTCCGCTACCTAAAAGTCACCTCAAATTCGCTACCTAAAAGTCACCTCAAGTCGGCTACCTAAGTTGGAAATCCAAGAGCCCAACTCAAATACTTCATACATAAGTATTCTTAGCAAAATAAACCACAGATCTACTATATTTAACACTAATCAAGCTAGATCTAGGAGGTTTGAGTATTATACCTTCAGATCTTTCTAGATCTAACAAGATCAACCAAGATCTTGTGAGTTCTTCTCAAGGATGACACTCCCAAGCTTAGCAACTCCAAAAGTTCCAACCTTAGCCCAAGATTCGCTTGATTTGATGATGGATTCCATCTTCAAGTTTAAGATCAAGAAGTAACCAACCAAAGGAAAACTTTCTTCCTCTTTCTTCTTTCTCTCTCACTTCGGTCCTCCCTCTCTCTCGGCAGCCAAAGAAGGAAGAAGAATCAAGAGCTAAAGCCCTCCAATGGAGTCTTACAACTTTAGAAGATTGAAGGAAGAAGAAATGGAAGAAACAAGACTTGTGAAACTCTCTCTTTCTCTCTCAAAGCTCTCGGCCTCCCTCTCTCTCTTGAAGTTAAGTTGTGGCTGAAAATGTGAAACTCAAAAGCAAGAAGATTGCCTTTTTAAGGGACAAAAAGGTGCACTTTCCTTAATTTAAGGAAAAGTGGTCAAAAGACCACTTTTCGTTGTGTCGCGCACGACATTCTAACTTTTACTATTTTATCTCATTCCAACACTGTCCAACCTTAAATATATCTCTGTAATATCTCTACATATACTCGATTTCAACTTAAAGTCACTATTCACACTTCGAAACAGAAATTAACGCTTAAATTGGCCGAACACACACACAGGCAAATAATTCTTGAAGAATTCTCTAAATTAGTAATTAATCACTCAAAACATAAATTCACTCATATTTTAATAAATAAACACAATATAAATATTATTATGCATTTTAAACATAAAATTCAAATTTTGAGGCCCTCACATTTGTGAAGGTACGTAAATTATTTTAAGTTGACATGGAAAGAGAACTTGTCAATGATGCAAATTATTACCATAACAAAGATTATGAAATGCATGTTTTTTCAGTTGAAAATTGTGTGGATTATTATTATTCAAGAAAGTATGGTGTCTCTAATGATGATTGAATTTATATTGGTGACTACATTAATCAAGAAGAAATTGCTGAAAAATTGCATCCAAAATATAAGTTTCGTCCATCTCAACGAGTGAAGAAAAAAAATGAAAATTTGTTGAAAATTAGAGTTACATGTCAACTATACTGCTGCAGAGACTACGAAGGTGATTCGAACTCGTGATAGCATTGGAGATGATAAGATCAAAAGGTTGGCATATTTTAAACCAAGTACATTTAGAAAATTATTAGTTTTAGAAATCGATTTATTATTTGGTAAGTAGGATAGAATTGACTATCAAAATCTGTTTAGGAAATAAAGTTGTGTCATGTTATGGTATCATAATTAGAGTATGATTCGTAATTTTGTTTCTGTATGTGAGAACTTCAAGTCCTACATTTATAGTTGAGAAAAATCCGTTTCGTGAAAGAAATTTCTTTTATCCTCCCGTGCCTTTATTATTCGTAAAATTTTAGTATCACTTACATTGGGTGTTTTTTAGTGCCAACGGTTTAGGCAACTCGGCTCCGGCAGTTTTCAGCTCTCGCACGGTAGCCTACAACTTTCTTCCTTTCACCTTTCAGCAGGTGGAACAAGAATATTTGGTGTGGATGCATAGTACCGATGGATTAACTATCGATGGTTTTTTTTTTTTTTTTTTTTAATTTTAATGACAAAAAGTGGGTGCTAATTGAACCAGGAATATTTCTTTTCATCTAGAACTAGAAGTGCATTCATTGGTCCTTCGCTCAAAGAGAAGAAAGAAAGAAAGAAAATAAAAATAAAATATAAAAAACAGTGCATTGGCCTTTCAGAAAATTTTGCTTTGCTCTCAAGTAAAGATAGATGGGTCAGACTTGAGTGTAAAGCTTAAAAAAAAAAAAGAAAGAAGAGCTTGACTTTGGCGACCATTATTAGTTGTCTCCCATTCCTTTTTCACGTGATTTAACCATTGCAGATTTATTCCATCCCTTTGCTTAAGTATCCAACCAGTCTCAACATGTGTTTGTTCTGTTTGGGGCCCCTTCAGCCCTTTCCTCATCCCTCATCCCATCTCTCTATGCTCTCATTTCCGTTCAAGATTTGAAGTCGGTTCATCTGCGCAAATTATTTCGTATGTACAAGTAAACTTAAACTTGGTCAGTAGTACCGTCCGAAGGCCGGATCGGCTAAATAAAATGTAATCTAGAAATACTATGGCCGGAGTTAGAGCCTAGAATTCGAGTTGGTTCGTACACCAATGACATTGAAATTATATGTGTCTAAATGCCTCGACCTAATCATGGTTAGTTTCATGCATAGTTCGTAGATACTCGTATATTATACCGATACAAAACATGTTCGCAGGCATCATTTAAAAGGGAAAAACTATATTTCAAAAAATGTTCCTAAAAATACTTGTAGTATCTTTTCAATTAACCTTATAAGATACCGATAGACATTTCATGAGTTATACTTTTAATTTTTAAAATTTGCGCAAGTATAATGTTTACATGCAAAATAAGAACAACGTATATCACAATGACAACAACAAACTTATGAGTTATATATAAAATAAGAACGACATGCATCACAATAACAACACATTTATACGTATTTAAGTACCAAGGTGATACAATTTTAATAAACGTAACATGTGACACATGAAAATAAGTTTAAAACTGGCATAAACGTAACATAGTTATTGAATCTATATATATATATATGTATATTTTATGATCATACTGTTGAAATAAATTACGCATGATATGCTTACATATAATATCTCATATTTATACTCCTCCCATGTTTTTGTTTCAAGTGGGAATATCCTTCTTAATTTTTCCGCTCATGGAAAAGATTTGCACCGGTGAACCGTAATTATTACGCGTATCCAGATCATTGCCTCTATGTACATGTACTAAGTGACTCCATAATGTGCCTAATTGCCAATGATTCCACCGGCTGTGAGTCACTTTTAGCTTCTCCACTTTAGACAAATGAATTATTACCAAAAACACAAAAGAGAACAGACAATGAATGGATGCTGTTATTGACTTTCTGGCTAGCAAGAATATAGCATAAATAGAGAGACTGAGCATTCTCGGTTTGGCAAAAACTGTAATACGAGTCGGGCGATGGATTATCATTGTGCTCCAGGAGACAAGAGGAGGAGGGTACGTGGGAACTCATAATCTGAATGTAGACATTTAAGATGCGCATCATGCAGAGAGGAGACTTGGTGTGCTGCTGTTATATATTAAGGAAGTCCCAACGAAAAGAAGGAAGGAAAGAAAGAAAGTGATCCATATATATCCTGATCATCATGAAAAGCAGGGCTAGTAGTAGTAGTAGTTCAATGCAACCATCGATCCCCTTCACCTCTCCGCCAACATATTCGCCGCCCTCTGTTGAGTTTCCCACGTCGCCTCAAGGTGGTGGTGGTGGTGGTGGTGGAGGAGATGATCAAGATGCACCTATAAGCAATACAGTGTTAGTAAATCATTATAGTCACCCAAAGCACCCACTGGCCCAGCTAACGCTGCCTGAGCTGTTCGCATGCGGAGGCTGCAAGGAGTACGGGGCAGGCAAGAGGTTCGTGTGCCAAGACTGCGACTATCAGCTGCATGACTTCTGCGCCTTGTTTTCCCCACTTCTGAGGAGCCATCCCCTCCATCCCCAACACCAACTCGTTTTCCACTCCAGACCTAAACAAGGTACGTGGCATGACAATAGATACAAATTAGGAGAATCCTATATAGCTAGGCTGAGGGTCAGCTGTATAGACCTAAACAAGCGAGCATTCTGATTGAATGCCGTCCTAACCGAGTTGGAAAGAAAAAAAAAAAAAAATCCAGTCGGCAGCAGTAGCATCATCTCGCCAGTGCATGATTAATAATACTATAGCATGTAGTATTTACGACGTGCGCGTAATGCATTCAAAGTTAATTGTTAATATTGTGGGTGGGGGGCGGGGGGTTGGCAGCAGGTGGAATTATGTGGCCCAAGTGCGATATCTGTGGCAAGTCCTGCAAAGGCTTCACCTACAGATGCAGAGCGTGCAGTTTTCAGATGCATCCTTGTTGCGCTATGCTTTCCACCGACATCACGATTCTGGAGCTACATCCCCACCCATTGAAGCTCCTACCTCCGCGGCAGCTGCAGCTGAGCAATGGTGGCGAGTCTTTGGTGGCGTCAGCATCGGTGTTGTGTGACCGGTGCAAGAAGAGAAGATCAGGAGGACGAGTTTACGGGTGCACGGCGTGCGACAATTACCATTTGCATGCCCTCTGTGCGAAGCCCTTCATCAATGGCCTCCGAGAAAATGGCTTCCATACGGCTCCGGATAACGAAAAGCCCAGCAACACCGTGCTTGGCACCGCTGCTCGTCTAGCTTCCCAAGTGGTTATCGAATTTATTGGAGGTCTAATTGAAGGATTTGGAGAAGGATTCGGACAAGCCTTGGTTCAGAGCATTAACCCAAGAGGCCGCCGCCGCAGAAGCAGCCGCGGGAGGCTGAGAGCTGAGGCCAACACTGCTGCATCTAACTGAGAGGGTCGCCGAGCCACCTACCCCTCATGATCTGATCTACACGCGGACTCGGGAAGAAAGTACTGTCTAGGAGCGCCGCTGCTGCATAGGAATATCATCATTTTATCCAACATTCTCACGACATGCAACTAGTAAGTAGTAACAAAACAACTGCATATATTAATACTACTACTACTTCTCATGCCAGATTGAAGACTTCTATCTGAGATTCTCCCAAAAAAAAAAAAAAACAGCTTATAACCGTTACTACACGACCACCATGACCATCCGACTGAAACCAGAAAGGGGAAAAAAAAAAGGCTGCAAATTCGGATAAATTGTTGAGGCTGAGGGCTTGCGCTGGCTAAAGAATAAAAATAAAGGGTTATATAAGGAACGGTCCCTTGTGTTGACGGAGTATTTCGTGAGCTGGCCTAATCTCAAGGGATGACTCCCAATTTGGGTTTGGGGTATGAGGTTGAGATCTGAAAGGAGGAGGATAGCATTTGAGTTGCGTCATGCGTGTGGTAAACCAAAACAAACAGGGTCCCAAATGACAGGATGGTGAAGAGTGGAGACCAAAGGAAATTCATATTCATACTAAAAAATTACCCCAGAAAAGCATAAAAACAACATGGCCAATCCAAACTCTTTAGGACAAGCCAGCCAGCCAGCCAGCCAGTGCAAAGGCCCACTTCTCCACAAATAAAAGAAGCTTCATGGGTGGTCTCATGTCATGTCATGTCATGTCATGTTGCCACACAAACACATGGGCTGCGGAATGAGCTTTTGACTCGAAGGTTCAGCAAGCTGAATTCAAGAATCCAACTTCGGGGCATCTCTCTTAAGCTCAACTTAGGCTCCAACCCACTCCGAGACAGTCCGACTACGCAAACGCGCTCCAACACGATTTAATAGTATCGACTTTTATTTTATTTCCAGGAGATAAATGATGGATGTTACATGGGGCACCACGAATTTAGTCTATCCTATTCCTACCCAATGCGTTTTAAAAGCAGGGCGTTCTATGTCCCCCCAAGCTGAGCGAAATCCCCGAGAGTGACGGAGAGTAAGTCTCACAAAATTCCAATTATGTGTGTATATATATATATATATATTACTCATAAATACTTCAAAAAAATGATAAAATTATAAAAATATTAGACAACAAGTAAAATCGCAACATAACTCTAACTCATACATTAGCCATTTAGTTAGAATCACATTAATAAAAAATAGTTATGTTTTGGAATCAAAGAAAAGTAATTTTTCCCAAACTATTTCCAGAGAGAAAAATAAATGGAATCATTCTTTAAAATTATTAAACAATAGTAAGGATAAGAAACAAAGATAAGAAAGATAAAATCATAAAATCAAAGATTCAAATTTTTTTTCTAAAAAAATCCCCCCCAAGCACCCTGAACGCCCTCCAACAGTTACACCCCATTCAAACGCCTTAGAGCATTTGGAGCTCGCCTCATTTAAAACAACCATTCTACTTATGTATAGTTTCATGCTGAATGCAGGACACAGGGACCATCTTTTTGGGAGGATCACTCTTTACAAAAGTATCATTCCCAACACCAACCGGCAAGGCAGCAATAGAATGTAAACGGCTGGCTGAAATCCAAGAACACAAAAAGCATTTACTTAACTCTCTGTATATATATATATATATATATATACAGTTTTCTCTGTTGGTCCACCTTCTAAGTCAACTTCTGTGCAAATATTTTTCACACAAAAAGAAACCAGTAACACTACGCATTGTAAAAACCATCTACCACTACTCACAAAAATTGCAGTTACGGTATCAATGTCCCCAGTCGTGCATTACAGTATCAAACTCCATCTAATACATTACAGGGAATCATTATGGTTCCTTCATTCAAAAAATCCAGTGTGTGCAAGCAGTTGTCTAACCCGAAGGTTCACCCCCCAAACCCCATACAAGGTCTAGTTAGGATCCTCTCCCTCATAGCACAAGAATAGTGTAGATTGTTACCATTAGGAGGAGGAAAAAAAAGTATCGATGTCCCCAACAACCCACTTGCAGTTTAGGACATTTAATGAACAAATCATAGTGATGATAAACTGTCCCTGTGCAGATGCAAGACTAAGAGACAGCCTACTTTCAAGTCATTATAAAATGTACATCAGCAATTGAGGCGCATCACGCAAACAAATTTCACGCGGCACCAAGGGGAAAACAATGACGAAGACAGGTAGAAAGAAACATCATCACATGTACTACAACTCAATCATCTCTCGTGATCATACACCATTTTTCACTGTCTTCCACCAAATACACCCAGTTACTTCACAAAATACAGGAAACACCCGAAAGTGACGAGGAAAGAGGCTTGCTACCAAACTTATTCTAACAAGGCTTGTAAAAAATATATATATTCACTAGAACTATAAAAATATTGTAAATCCTAATCGCCTACCAATTCTTTACAATGACAAAATCAACTCCAGTCAATATTTATCAAACTCCAGATTAAACAGAAGATTTATAAGTAAAAACCACCAGAGTAGTGTTATGTTAATATTAACTTTGGACTTTAGTGCAATTGCTTACGCTGCTATTACTCTTTTTGACAGCCTCAGGCTGCGTCAAAACAGGCTCTTCATCTTGCACGTTCCAACTCGTAGATCATCAGATGCCATGTGGAAATTAGATTAGTTGATCAGCAATCTCTAAACCTCGAGGACAATGAACTCAAAAGCAACTGAACCCTGAAATAATCCATATTTAAGTTCTGGAAAATTTTATATCCACAAGCAAAAGCATATATCCACCTTATAGTTTCAGACCTCACAACAAGCGCGTAGACAACAGTAACCTCCTTGTAGCCAAAAACCTCGAGTTCTTGCTGCAGATTAAGTTAACCAAGTCCAACACTGCAATTCATCTGGAGATAAATATGTAATGTTTATCATCTCCAACTAAATAGAACCATAACACAAGTTCTCCCATTTGAAAGGTTCGACCAAGCCAAGATCAGGAAACCCACGGAAGAACAGGCAGACACAAACACACACGGCAGCAATAGCAAGCATTGAGTGAATGTAGGGTCGGTGAAGCAAGCCTTGAGAACCCGGAATCCTCCTGTATCTCATCGCTACAGCTGTACACTTAGAACAAGGTTTTCGGTTCCGTTTTATATTAAAAGGAGGCCGATGATCCTGATTCACCTCCAACCATGATTGCTCAATCTCTTTCCCAACTGATACCGAAACTTGACCATTTTCCTTGTCAGCAAGCTTCTGCGCCACTAGCCTGTTATAAAAGTGATTGTTCCTCATTGCAGCATATGCGTAAGGGGACAGTCCATTTGCATCAAGAAGGGACTTCCAGCAGTGCAGCCCAATCTACATCAGGGGAAATAACGAATACATTGAAGAATCAACTCCAATTTGAAATAACAGTGAACAAGGTAAAAACATGGAACTTTTCTATGAGAAAAATTGGAAAGTGTACAATACTATAGTTGACATTTTATATAATCAAATTAAGTGAGATCACCTTAAACATGGCTATTTGCAGGTGTAGAACCATAACCTTTATAAATCAAGAACAGATACCGAGACACCAGTTCAAAAGCATCCATCAAATAAACGTTCAAATAATATCCCAATGAACAAAAATATGTTTTATTAATAACACAGTAATCTGTGATTCTGAAATCAGGTGATGTTTACAGATTGTATTCATCCAAATTCCACGAAAGTAATAAATCATGCCATCAAGAGTATAATATAAGTACCTCCTGTGGATCACTTGTCAGGGCATCAACCAAATCATCTGATCTTAATGCACAAGCAGCCAAATGCAAAGGTGTAATGCCACCAGGTCCCACAAGATTTGGTGTGAAGATGTAATGCTTCGAGGTATCACCAGAGTCATCTATGGAATAATTTAGGAGTAAATCAATCATGTTCTTGCACCTCCTCTTAACAGCTCTGTTTAAGAGGTGAATTTCGGATAGCATCTCCAAAGACTCTCTCTTCAACCCTTCTTTACCCAAGTTAATTTCAAGTAAGATATCCAGAAGACTTTTCACCAAAGAACAGAAGTCGTGTTCTACTGAAAAAATAAACAGAAATTTGAAACGACTGATCTTGTAATCTGGACCCTCAAGTAAGGAAGAGCTGCATTTCCTTTGAAATAGCCACCCAAGTTCATTCAAGAAGTGGAGAACCTCTTCCCTTGATCCAGACCTTCCTGGACCATGCTGATAATAGGCTGACATACTATCCCCAATTTTTGCACCCTCGCAAAAGTCATACTCAAGGAGCCTCAGTTCTTGACAGATGGGCTTATCGGCTATAATAACTGGAAAACTGGTGATTCTGAAGCCATTCTCAACCTGTTTGTAGAAATAATAGATTTTCCTTGTGTAAGTGTCAAATTCAAATTATTGAAAATATACAATCAGTTTGAGATGTAAAACTGCAAATGTAAGGTACCTCAACGAAACAACGCCCAAGTACAGAAGAAGCTGCAGTAGAAACTCTGAAATTGCACAAGCTTATCTCATTATATTCAGGTTCCTGACATGCTGGTCCTGAAACATCTTCAACCGTGTAGTCTCCGGTGTGCGAACAATTAATCCTGCAAGGCAACCAGAGAAAATTCTCTGAGGAAATAGCAACCTGAGGTACATGAAAGCACTCAATCCATTTCCCTATAGGCTACATACTTTATGCCTGACATATTCAAGTTGCGCCCCCTAAGCAAAAGGGAGGTCTCTTGCCCATGCACAACTGCCAACGGTGAGACAGACAGCAATTCTGGGGAACGCCACTCTCTCTTGGTCTTGTAGATCCGAAGCTTCCCTAGAGATCAATGGAGTATAGTGGACATCACCTATCAGAGTAAATACAGATCCCTAGAACTGAGTACACCAAAAAATCTAACAGGTGAGAAGGCCAGCCTCAAGGTGCCTATGGTAAAAGTCAAGCCATTTCACTAACCCGGCTCTAGGATGATTGCAAGTCCTTTCCTCTCCATGTTTGAAATTAGAGTTACCTCACCTCAAGCTTCATATCATATTAACATAAAACTCCCCAATATGTTGATATTTCCAAAAGTTCGTTTCTCATTTTGAAATTGTTGATATCTATTAAAGGCAGAAAGCAATCTGGAATAACCTCAATGGAGAAAAAAATTGTGGATAAACATAAATAAAATTAAAAATAAAAGTGGTGATGAATGAATCAGACAACTTAACACGGGAGGCCAATATAACTTTAAAAACTACATGGAGGTCTGTAGACTGACAACAAACCTGAATAGCGTACAATGTAATTTAACATTATGCTAAGAAACTTATAATCCTAAAGCTTGCAATTAGTTAGTCATATCATCAAACTCAAGAAATACTAACCATCCACATGGGAAGCTAATTGTTTTCCAGTGTAAAGTAAAAACCTCCCACTTCCCCAGAAGTCAGTGTTGAAATCTCTGACCAGAGACTTGACATAGTGAAGCAACTTATCTTCAAACTGCAACCCCAGAAAAGTGCAGCATGCCAATAGTCAGCACAAAAAAGAAAAAACAAAAGAAAAAAAAAAAAGGAAAGGAGGAGGAGGATAGGTAACATCTCGAGCATCTCTTCACTCACTTGCTCCCAAGAAAATAATGACATTGATACATAAACCGACAAAACCACACAACCAGGCCTAATATAGCTTTCCATTTCTGATGGGCTGTTGAGAAGCCAATTGTGAATCTGAAAAAAGATTACCATATACACCATCAGCTCTCAAAACTTAACAAGGATAGGATAACCAAGGAGTGACAATCAAAGACCAACATCAGACCTGCGTTCTCAAAGTTCCAGGCAAATGACTGGGATCCTTGTCAAAAAGTTTGAAGATAATCCGACCAGTACGATCCTGAGGATTTAATAAATGTCATGATCATTTCCACTGTGCATTCTAAGCTCATGAAACAGAAAAATAGAAACTAAAAACCAATGCCAGCAACTAACCCCACCAAAAAAAAAGCTTGTCTCCTCAATACCTGGGTGTCCGAATTCATGCTAGATGGTGAATGATCAGAGCCAGAAGATGATGTGTAACCTGCTTGGAAAGGAAAACTTTGAACTGAGCCAATGTCAGTTCCTACACTCGAACCGGCAAAGAGCTGGAGCGATGTATTGCAACCGGTATCTCGAATAGCTCTAGAATTTGCATCACCATCTCCATTGCTTGATGTATTCCCCGGCTTCAAGGTTCCTCTCTTCACCGGGAACAGCTTCTGCACAACAGTTGGTGAATATGAAGGTGATCTTTCTTCAGAGGGATTACTGCTGTCGGAAGAGAAGTATTTTCGACTAGCAGGCAGTTTTGGCAGGCAATTATCTTCAGGTGAAAAGCTGAAGAGCTGTAGCGGTAGATGTGGATGTATTTCTTCAACATAACAATCTGAATCATCAACAGGAGATTGTGCGCTTGAACAGCTTCTCTCTCCTCCACCACAAGGGAGTTCCAAAGAAGGCCCATTGTTCAAATTGAGGCATGTAGCTTGATCAGAGCAACCAGAGTTGGTTTTCTCAGAGTCACTCCCCTGGCTGCTTCTTTCAGGTTCAGTCTCTATCTTATTAGGAGCACACACAGGGGAAGTTCCTGATAGAAGAGTAAGCAAGTCCATAGTTGATGGAGAACTATTTTCATCCAGGTGGCTCTGATTTTGAGAGGGCACTTGAGTAGGTACACTCCTGCCCAAATTGCTGAAAATGGGCAACTTTGCTGCTAAATTGGGGGGTAAAGGCAATTCATTTATTTTTGCAAGAATTTGCAGAAGCTGATCTTTGTCAGGTAATGTAGAACCCCTGTCCTCAGTGCTTCCTGGAACATCAACAAAGAGAAGAATATGTGACTGCTACCAAACAACCCTTTTGAATCTTAATCTTAAGGCAAGGCACCAATCATCAAACAGGTTATTTTAAAGATAGTAACTTTGTTACTAGCATCAATGTATTTGGGAAGTACAGATGAGAGTAATCGTGATAGTCATCTTTAAATTCTAAATTGGAAAGATGGTAACAAAGTTGAGAAGATAAATAAGAAATCCATTCAAAGTGATAATTTTTCCCTTCACAAATGGAAGCAATAGTTATCAAGCCAAGAAAATAAATCAGGCATTTTATTTCACATGAAGATTTTCCTCCATCAACGAGCTAGTTAGCAGTTAAAGGTGGTTAATGGGAACATCAGATGGGCAAAATAGACCATAACAGGAGCCACATATTTTACATCCATTGATGCTCAATCTAAATATACTACGTAAAGAGTTTAAACCTTGTGCACGAGCCAGAACAGCAAGCAGATTAACAATGTCCAATTCACTATTGATGCCATTCTCACTGCTCCCAGGGAGTAATACTCGTGAAGCAGCATCCTCTGGCTGAGTCTTCCTCCTCCTACGGTTATGCCCAGCGAGTCTACGCCTACAACTTCGCTTACCCTCATCAAATTCTGAAAGCGGGTGGAACCTGAGGGGAAAAAAATTAGTATTGATTTGACAGTCAGCTCCAGAAAATAGTGATGATCAATGACAAGTCAAAAGGGGAGGGGGGGTTGAAGGGGGGGTGTGAGAGGGAGAGGATGTTGGTGCAAAATGGGAGATTTTTTAACAAACCTGCTGCACTGCTGGCAAAACCTTTGCATCTGCTTAGAGACCAAGGCCTTAGTAGCTTTGCTGTGAAACTCACACACCTTATGGCGTCGGTGATAGTCTTTGGCATGAGATAGATCTTCCTTGCAGTTATCAACTTGGCACATAGGGTAGGTAGCACTTCCAGGAGATCCAGACCGGACTCTTTTGTTGGGCCTTGACACAGGTTCATCAGTTGAAGTGAAGCTGGTGCTGGTGCCAGTGGCGTCACCAGCTTTACCACCACCTCCACCATCACTTCCGAGCTTTAACCGAAGATGATCAGAGCCTTCATCCACGTGAAATGACTTGGAGGTGTTGTTCAAACCACTGGTAGTGGGGGCAATAATAAGTTCCTGCTCCTCCTGCATCCCTCTCGCATGGTGATGATGATGCATCATGGGAGGCAGCGGCGGTATATGAGATTCACGCGGTTTGGCAATAAACCTCGTGCTATCCCATTCCCATTGCTTTGGAGTCCAGGTGTCAGAAGGTTTTTGGTGCTGCTGTTGCTGTTGCGTGAAGGGAAGGCTGCGCTTTCTGGGCGTGGGATGCTGACTGCAAAAGCGGGCGCTGCCACCTCCACTGGCACCAACGGCAAATGATGCCTGGCGGATGAAAATTGGAGACGCTACTTGGGCGCCAATCTCTTCCATATTACCCCCAAAAAAGTTTCCTCTACTACGAAATACAACCTCCACAGAGACCTCCTTGAATTCCCCCAAAAAAGGAAAAAAATCAAAAAAATCAGGGGCGCAAGACGGATACACAATAGACTTAGATTTAGAAAAACGAAAAAAATAATAAAAGTTGCAGGGAAAATGTTACTGGAGGGAAAAATAATAATAGTTACTGAAGAATCCCCAGATTAGCAGACATCAAAAGACTAATAATTATTCAAGGCTGCTGCTAATCTATTCACCATATGAACAGAAGAAATTAGATTTATCTGCAACAAAAAAAAAAAAAGTAACCTTTTTGATAGATAAACGGTAGCACTACCTAGGAAAGAACTTTTTTTTTTTTTTTGCAAACGAAAATAATTGCAGAAATTGCCGAAACGGACAACTAAAGCAAACGATTTTCCTTTTTTTTTTGGGGTGAAGAGCGGGGGGATTGGGGGCCGTGAGGTGTAGTGTTTATCTATAGCAAACAAGCAAGAGATTTGTGCAGAAATGGGCAATTTAAGGTTTTGAAGGATGCAAATATCCAAACAGAGTACGCAATCAAAATCAAACTGACCATGAAAAGAAGGGAAAAAAAAAAGCAAAATGAAAATAGGAGATAGAAGTAAAGAATCAGATACGTACCCGTTTCAAGGGTTACTAGAAGAAGAAGAAGCCATAATATCCAGCCGTCAACTGTCGAATTCCAGACCAATTTTCGGAGAACAAAATTTTCTGACTGGTGAGTATTTGAGTGATGGTGTTCTTTTATCAGATCTTGGCAAAGTAAAAACCCAAACACACACACGCTGGGGGAATTGAATTGATTGAAGAGAAAGGGATAACAGCAGTAGATCTGAATGGATGCTGACACTGCTACTAGTTTTTATTATTACTACTACCTACCTAGTAAATATCAGAAGAGGAGGAGGAGCAGAAGAAGAAGAAGAAGATGGAGAAAGAAAATAATCCTACTCCGGCCGACCGACCCACCGACCGACGAGTTGTTCCTCAACAAAGAAAGAAGACGAAGAAAAATGAAAATGAAATGAAAAAAAATTTACGAGTAGTACAATAGAGATATAGTCCGCAGATGCCAATTAACGGAGATATAATCCTCAGATGTCAATTAAAAAAGAAAAAAAAAAAAAGGAAAAAGAAGAAATAGTACTGTACTAGTAAGTAAAAGTAGGACGGAAATGGGCAATGAAAGGACGAAATTCTGTCCGCACTGCTCCCCTCAGCAGCTCCGTTCCTTCCTTCCTTCCTTCCTTCCTTCCTTCCTAGTTGGTGCTTACCGCTCTTACCGTCCCTCTCCCCTGCCCCTGCTCCTACTCTATTCTCTCTCCTACTTTCTTCTTCTGTCTTTTCCTCCAACAAACCTCCTCTGCTTTTTCCCTTTCTTCTTCTTCTTCTTTTTCTGTTTTTCTTTTCCTTTTTTCTTTCATTTTGTGTTTATATTGCTCCTATATTTTTACTGTTTTTTTTTTTTTTCCCCCTTCCCTTTGGTTAAAGTCCAGCAGAGAAACCCCGAAATGCCCAACAAGTGCTGCTGTTGGAGACACTCCACACCCAAACCCATATGTGTAAATTCAAGCCAACAACAACACAACACGGCGACGGCCTCCGTACATCTTCAACACCTCCTCGACCCCAATCAAACATATTACCATCTTCTTTTCCCCTATCTTCCTTCCCTCTCTTTTTTAATTATTACCTGTCAAATCATTAGTGACACTGAAAACAGTTGTCCACTACTGCAACTACTACTATTCACATCCATCTTCTTTTTTTCTTTTTTTTTTTTTTTTTTTTTGGGCCTTAATTTATTCACCGTGGGAGGGGCGGGCAATGAAGAAACCCTAACCTCTTCCTATTTCCCATTTTCTTTTTTTTTTTTAATGCAAATTTTACGAATACTACAGAAAGTCCTTTTTTATTAACCAGTACTAGTACACTTTATGGACGTTGGTTTTTCTTTCCTTGTATCCTCTTTTTTTTTTTTTAAGCCTTTGGGGAAGAGGGGCAGGGGGCAAGTCCAGCTGTTGCTGAACATGTTAATGTTGTGTTTCGGTTTGACGCCACGCTCTACAAGAGACTTGTATCGTACCAATTCACCCTACCTCTTTCCTCTTTTTTTTCTTCTTTTTGTGTCAAAATCAAATGTGTAGTGTACTACTGACACTGCTGGTGGCTGCAGCAGTAGTCGTATTTTAACCCTCCCCATTCACATTTTGAGTTTTCACAGCCGTAAATGCAAATCGTGTAGACGTCTGTGTTTGCAAAAGTCTTTCTAATTCCTCCCACTACACAACAGTACAGTACTCTAGCATTCTTCCTTTTTTTTTATATCTATAATGGTACTACTTTTACTGGTCCTTCCCAGTCGTATTGAATTTATGTCACGTCAAAGTCACAACTCACATGGGGATAAATTTGATTCCTACTAGCACCACCAGCTATAAATAATAATAAATAAACTCAATTCTGCTGCTTAGAGAGGGAGAGGGAGACAGAGACAGAGACGAGGACGACGACGACCAATCCAAAGTTGAAACTTCCGTCCACACTTCCGTACCCCATTTCCACGTCACCCGCCACCACCCCCTCTCTTTCTCTCTCTCTCTCCGTACACGTTACAATTGCTTTCCTTTTCTTTTCCTCCCTACGCCTCCAAATTCTCAAGATCTTTCCTCACATTTTTACTACGTGTACTAATTATAATTTATGGAAAAAATCCGATAAACCATCCCTTACACATTCAGAATGAATTAGAAACAAAAATTGTGTCGACAATGTAAGTAGAAAATTTTGATCAAATAATATCAATTCAAACAAAGTTAATAACATAAACAAATAAGTTTGTACAAATAGTCAACTATCCAAACAAACCAATTATACCTTACGAGATATGAGCGTGTCATACGAGCATGGTTGATTTTGAGAATTATCATTAACATCTTAAAAAGGAAGTGATTGCAAGGGATTACATTATCCCATTGCTTGGCACGTTGGAAAGATTTAGAATGAAAAGATCTTTCCAACTTCTCCGTTCCATTCCAATGTTTAGTGTGAATATTTTTTGTTGGAAAGCCTTTTCCCGTAAAAAACCTATTCCAACTTTTTCCTAGAATTCCATTCTTCACAAAAATCTAGAAAAAGCCTATTCCCACTCCGTCCAGAAAATACCTAAATTATAGGAATCAAAATTACTCTTTTATATTCTATATCTCTATTTCTTGTGTACGTATTTATGTTTCATATATATTAATTTGCCATTTGCTTTGTCAAATATTAGAGGCCCATTTTATGAGTTTACTTAATAAGTCTATTACCTTTTTACTTACGAATAATTCTAATTATATATGATGACTTTTCTCTCTTTTTACTTTGAAATAAAATATTCAGTTGATATTTTTAATATATTTTTATTCACAATATTGGATTATATGATAATATTTGTTAATTCAAACAAACAATAACATGCCAAAATATATTCATATGAAATATAAAATAAAATAAAAAAGAGTGTGTGAACCCACTAGACCATCTACTAAGACCCAGTTATATTTTTCTATTTACAAATAGTTCTTAAAACCCTTTAGAAGCAAATCAAAGGTAGATAATTTAATGTGCATGAATAATGGATTTAACATGCATGAAAAATACATGGAATTCAACATGCATGTAATTTAAAATTTTAATTTAGTTACAACTGGTATTCACCTATTGCAATTGTATTATAATTAGTATTCACCTATTGTAATTATACGTTATTAAAAAGTTATGTTCTTATTTAATAAGTTATTGTAATTTTATGTTATTGAAAAGTTCATTACTAATTAATAATTTATTTTTTTTAAAATCAAAATGTGTATAGAATGTTATATGCAAGAGCAATTAAGTCAATATGGTAATTTTTTTATTTCATTCTGACATCTCAATATGATTATATCAGACATAGGAAAAGATATTAACACTTCATTCTGACTTGGTTACCAAACACTGGAATGACAAATATTTTCCCATCCATTCTAGTAGGAAAAGAATTTTGGGTGGAAAGACCTTTCCATTTTAGGCATTCCCAACGTACCAAACGAGGAGTGTAAGTGTCTAACTCACAAAGAGATAAAATAAACACTTGCTAGACCATAATAGGGTTTTTTGTATGAGGGGTACAACAGGCAAATTAGGTCATATATTACATTAAAAAAGTACTGTAATTTTTTTATAAAAAAAATTATTCAGAATAATCTACGATCCAAACACACTTCACAAGTATAAAATGTAACTCACTAACTTCTTTAGATCTACCCTCCCCTTAGAATAGGAGTATGTTAGAATAGGATCTGTCGTCCCGAACAAAAAAAAAAAAAAAAGTACGAAATGATACTCACAGATATATTGTTAATAATGGGTTTCAGATTTTCTCCTTCCTTTTTTTTTTTTGACATTTTTCCTTCCTAATCTTTCCATTCGCTTCCTCTTTGACAAAAATTACCCAAAATTTATTTGCTTACATCATCAACACATTTTCTAACCACCTTTTTATCTCACACACATCACATCAAAAAAATACTACGTTATTTTGTTTTTCAAAAAATTATTCCAAATACTCTCTATCCAAACAAACCCCCCGCTCCACCTCTTATGGCCAAATCCACCACCAACTACGACAGCCCCATTTCTTCCACAACGAAATCACATATTAGAGGTTGTTATCTAAAATGAATTATTCTTAAAAGAATTGCATCTAAATCAGCAATTGAAGATAGCAGCATCAGAACTTGATTGGAGCTTAAAAATTGAAGCTGCGATAAATTTGAAATCCCACCAGCAACAAACTTATAAACATAGCCCTAAGTAAAGCAACTTTAATTATCATGACCATAGTAACATCATGACAATATTCCCCTGTTGTTATGCATACTAATCATAGAATCCGAAGGGAAAGGTCAAAAAGAATAGAAAATCGATATATGAGAATTTCATCCAGTGGTGTGGACACTGATATTGCTAGCGGTGATACAATATATGAGAATTCCGTCCAGTGATGTGAACATCGATATTGTCATGTATCGGAGAAGGGGCATGAAAGAGATCCAAACTTCAAAAAAAAGAAAAAAATTTCTTTAAATTTGCAAAGTCAAATTCGTTGATTAGCTGATAGTGCCCAATTTGGTCCGTAATGGGCCTAATGGCCATTACCCAATTATGGGTCATTGATAGTCATAGACTCGTACCTATAGAAGGACACCAAAGATCATCAATGAATATCATAACTACCTAAATCCACTGAGGAGGGACAAAACCCATCAACCTAACACCCGGTAGGGAATGTATAATTCCTCAATGGGTTCATCTCTCTACTAAAAACGTACAAAGTCGTCCATTGTGCTTTGAAGTGTTCTGAAGTCCAGATGGAAAACGTTAAAACCAAATCATTTTTGTTCGTGTGTTTGGATAGAAGATTATTTAAAATAATTATTATAGCGGGTTACCAACCGAGTGGTTATTTATTTGGATACTCATTTGCATTTGTCATTCCGTTGGGGCCGGGGGGGTTGCCATTGATAGTTGACTTGCTGCACTGCTCGGTGCAGCAAGTAAAAGGGCAGAAGATCGCAGGTGCAGGCGTGAGGTAGATGCCGCCTGCGGTTGATAGTTTGGGCGTACTTCCATGTGTCACGGACCGCAAGTTTCTGTCCCAATTTTTCACCTCATACCCATGATGTGGCTTCGTCTGTGCGGCGACCCTTAGTCGTGCCACGCTAAAGGCCCAGTTTCATCACCCCTTTATCTGATACCAACGAACTCCATCATATGCCCAGGACCAACGCAACACCCAGCAGAAGCAACACGGCACATGCGCGCGCCCAGCACTCGTGCCCGACTGCCAAATGCCCGTTCACCCGTAGAGGCTTTCACCATGGGTCGTGTGCTTGGTTCTCCCGCACTAAGGCCACGAATATGCTTCCCCGCATGACCGTTCCAACCGTTGCCAGCCACGCTCGCCCATATCAGGCACGTCCACATGACTGCCCGCCCTCGGCTAGTTGGTTTAGCCATACGCTAAAGTCCTTCCCATCTACGCATCCCGGATGAGGCCCCGTCCTCATCCGTTCCGTTAAGAAGCCATGTCCACGCATCCGTTAAGGCACCAAGCATCTCACACAAGAGACGTACAAGCATGCCCCTTTGTTTCGTGCGACGTCGCCTTTCGTCGCACGGGTCCGTCTACGCCCAAGGGCCGCACTCGTGCTCGCCCCGTTATTCTACTACCCGCAGAAGGCCTTACACTCATACGCCCAAGGACTCGTGCAACCCACCCAGTCACATTCCTTAGAACCACGGCCGTGCATCCCACATAACTGCCCAAATCGTTTGCACGTAGGATGCCTCGACCCAGCCAACGTCGTATGCGATCCAGCCCGCGGCCGCCCACGATCGCACGCCCATGGCCTAAGGTAGAACCCGACCCCTCTGCCATGGGTGCACGTCTACGAGCACACGAGGACACACGGTCTCTCGATAGTTCTCTACGTCAAGACCAACGGATTTCACAAGTTAAACTCCCACGAGGCATAGGATCGCTCCTACTCGTAGCCTCCCGTCGTTCCCGACAGCCCAGCACCAGCCCGCACCGTGCTAGTACTGCCCATGAGGTTACCCATACCCCATGAGAGCTTTGGTGCGCTCTCGGTCCGTCTCAAAACCGGTTTCCTAGTTGCCCAACAATGCACCACTTTGTACACCCGGTTGCCCAAGTGCACGAGGAAGGCCGGCAGGCCACACACCGTTTGCTTGCCTCCTTCCCCTAAGGTACTCCAGGCTAAAAGCTTAGGACCAGTAGTTAGAATGCACCAATTTCTCCACTTTTGCAACTTAACCAAACTTCCACCCGGGACTTCAGTTTCCACTTCCAACCTTCATAAGGGACTCAAATACGTTCCAAACAAAGATTATCTTCCACAAGAACCACGTCCCAAAGCTTATGGCTCGGCAAGTCACAATGTCCCAGTTTAGCTCTTTCTAAGCTACTGTGCACACCAACGTGCACACCACGAGACTAAGGTTTCCACTACCTCTTTAGCACTTCACCTGCATCTTGGAAACCCAACGTCTCATGGATACTCAACCAATGGCTCGCACCATTAGTCGTGCCCACAGGACCGTTCCGCGCACGGCTCCCGTCTAGCCAGTTGCAGGTCGTGCCCAGCAAGTCGCAGGCCCACGTTCTGCGATTCGCACACTGACTGGTCGCGACTAGGCACCACTGGTTACGGGGTTGGCCAGATCCAACATGCAACCCGTGACACATGGAATGTGGATAACAGGGCCAAAACTAGCAATGACGATGGCGAGCGAAAGATGAAGCACTACGTACGTATATCCACGACGTCCGTATATATACAACTCAGCACCTGATCGCGCTTAGTAGCAGCATATAGAAAAGTTAGGCAGAGCAAAAGAGCGTGGGCTAAGGAAGTAGCCAGGTTGTGTTATGTCAACAAGAGGATGCACCTGCCATCTTCTATTCTCTGTTACCCACTTCTTTCTGTCCCAATTCTTTTGAGTTTTCAGCGTCCAATCAAGAAGACCCGCCCGCCCCTCTACATTTATACTCATTAGTCACCATTCATTCCACCTTGCCCTTGTCCATTTGATTAAGAGTTTTACCCTATTTATTTGCCCTCTATTTCGCTTCAAATTCACTCTAATCTCCGTCCAACTTCAATGCACTATGACCCAAGTACTTGAAAGCCAACCTGCAAGCTGTTTGCTGCTGCGTCTAGTCCTCCTTTCAACACAAACCAGAGAGAGAGAGATCACGGAAGTTACTCATTTTGCTTTTCTATTTTTTACTTTTCCAAGAGACAAGTTTCAGAAAAAAGCAGGTGCTGCGCTCTAATTTCTACCAGGATTCTTGTTACTCCAATAATAATAGGGGTTATTACAATAAACCTCCTAGCGGTTTGTCTCTGGTATCCCTCTGTTCCCTGTATTCACATTTATAATCTGTGCTCAACAGAACCATTACTTCCAAAACGACAAGAAGAAATACCACGCACAAAACAAGCATACCAGCAAACGAACCTGTTAAATTGCTGTATATAGTTAATAGCTTAGATGGAAAACCAACAGAAGTTGTTTCCTGTTGTCCATACAGATCCAATATAACAAAATAATATGTGTAAGACGTAACAAAGAATATGTCATAACAAAATCCAAAGTAAAGAAATTGGAAGAGAAAGAAAACGAAAATAGTAAAACAAAAGAATCGCCTATTAATCTCTAAAATAACCAACATAACGTCAGAGATTATTAAAAAAAAAAAAAAAAAAGAAAGAAATAAAATAAAAGCTTCAGAAACTAATGCCCCGCTGCCTAAAATTCGAGAGATTGGAGAAGAAGCCAATGTTTCCCAGCAAGAACAGAACAATAACAACCACGCATGTCAAAATTACCCACATCCACTGCTGCATTTTTCTTTTACTTCTGTTCCGAAGTGGGGGAGGGATAGATTTTGTCTTGTTTTGCTTCACCACAACTGATGGTTTTTGAGATCTTTTGGTAACTGTAGGCGAACAGTACTTAACCTCGGGTTCCTTTATTGTTCCACTTACGATTTCAGATTTTGGAGAGCATTCCCCACTATTGTTACCATCGGGGACTTCTGCTCCACCAGCCTTCTTTCTCTCCTTCTTCCTCAACCTCTTCTCCCTTTCCTAGACAAATCAAATGGATGTCATTGATAGAGAGCCATGTGAAGAAGAGCACACTTACTCAGGCACATGAATTAGAAATTCAGATTTCTTACCTTCTCTCTCAGTTCTGCTTCTTTCTGTGCTCGTAATTCAGCCCTCATTTGTGCTTTCTCTGCGATCTTCTTTTTCCTCTCCAATGCCTCCAGCGCCTTGGCTTTCTCCTCTAGTCGCCGTTGTTCTCTCAACTTGGCTGCCGCCTCTGCCTTCATTAACTCCTCAGCCTTCCTTGCCAACTCCTGCTCCTCCATTGTTGGTATATGCTCCTTCTCTGTGATCTCATCATCAATTATCCTCCTGCCCGAAATCGAGTCAAGGCCATTCCTCAAAAATGGTTCCACAGCTTCTCTACTTTCTGCTTTCTCACTCTTCACTCTTACTTCTTTGATCTTAGACCTATCACCTGTGTAAACATCCTCTACATATTTCAATTGCTTTTCTTGCTTCAGATCTTGGGTTTGCAACACAGCACTAGTGTTGGTTGGATTTAAAACCAACCTATTGATCCTTTCTACCCTGTAATTCATCATTTCAGGAGGTTCCTCATCTGGGCCAAGTGAGCGACCATCCAATGCTCCTAATCTCCTAAGTGTGCTCCTCATGTTGCACTTAATATACTCTTTACGGAAAGCATCATCCTTGTTCCACAAATCCATTACCATCTCCACCTAAATAAAAAGATAATAGAAACTAATGACAATCTCTTAAGACCCAAAATAAGGAAGGAAATGCACACAAGCTCAAAAGAAACCTGATTAACACAGAGGTTATGGAGTGCTTCTCTATCTTTGCTTGCTGCATAATCACTAGCTGCAGCTGCATTGTCCTTGTATGTCCGAAAATGTTTATTCTGCAGTAACAGGCATGCTCAATTTAGTCTAGAACACATTTGTTTTGCTTCCAGGTCCTATTCTACATTTCCTGGCATGATTTAAAATTATAAATCAATAGAAAATTTCTTTACATTAGTCTACATGTCCATGATTTCCTGAGGAAAATTGATCTTATTAAATTACTAGTAATCATCCAGCAATAATGCTGTCCCAATTGGGTTTCTAGATAAAGAATAATACAAGCCACAACAACTGCTGTTCAAGTTATCAAATACCACAGAACATGTTAATAGAGAACAAACTGGCAAGAAAGCTCCTCAAGGAACAGAAGAGAAATTTAATTCTAGTAAACAAGATGTTCAATGTCTGTGTAACAACCAATTGATACTCTTCTCAAGTAAATGAATTATTTTGAAGCCTACAACATTTAACAAGCACGAACATATTTCCACAGGCAACAAAACAAAAATGATTGCAACAACTATAGAACATTAAATGAGGCAGGGAAAAGTTTAATTCATGCAGAAGGAAATCAATACCATGGACTCAGATCTCTCGCACCAGATATTGCCTTGATGCCAATATTTACCAACTATTTAACCTACCTAAGATAGGTACAGTCATTCGGATTCCCACAGTCATCACAAGATCTAATCATTCTACATCCCCTTTCATGAAAAATAGTCGTCCAGCCACTCCCTCTCTCCAAGTTGAGCACTTCTTCGAAATGTAATACTCCATAACCTTATTAATGAGAAAAGAAAGAAAAGTGGGAGCATCTGGAAGTATAACATTCTAACTGGAGAATGTCGCTTAATCTTTATTAAGCCTGTCTTCTCAAATTGATATGAGTAGACAAAATATACTAATTTCTGTGTCAAATAACCAATGAAATTTATCAAAGACCCATTTGCTGGTAGCAAATCATAATTGTACATAAAATTATGTAAAGAAATAGCTTCAAAAAGCAAACTACCGGCAGTTTTTCAGTTGTGTCCGGACAAATATATTGAAAGGTCTTATTGTACATAAAAGGAAAGTGTTCAGCCCTAAAAACACAGTCATGTAAGAACAAACCTTCTCAAACAATTCTTTTTTCAAACTTTGCAAATAGTGATATGCTGCCTGGCGAATGTCATTTGCATCTTCAACCTGAGCGATCAGTTCCTTGAGTTTTAGACTCTCATCTTCATACTTCTTCTGTGCTGTTCGGGCAACTGTTTCAGCTTTCAGGACACCATCCTTGAGATTATCCAGCTCCTTCTTTAATATCTGAAACACTTAAATTAGTTCAATCGTTAGCATGTAACGCATAACCAACAAAGGAACATTCCGGCTATTCAAATACAGCTGTTCTCCTAACTCCATATATTAAGCAAAGACACAAGATACAAAAAGCAAAGTCAATGGCTTATACTAAAAAACAAATCCTTATCTCCAAACCATGAGACCTGACACAACAAGTAGCACCAGGTACACATGGAAAGAAAAGAGGGCATGAGATAAGACGTCATGATATCATATGCAGACCTTCAAACGCTCTTCAAATTCGTCTCTCTTTTTCAAAGCCTGCTGAACCTCATCCTGGCTTCCAATGTTTGAAGATAACTGTTCTCGAAGCTGCTTCAATTGCTTGATCTCACGAATAAACTGCTTTTCCTCCTTTAAGGGTAGAGTTTCATGTTGAATCATGTGTTCCATGCTGTAGATCTGCAGGATCAAATGTATAGCTTAAAGTGACTCTACACACCAGGAAAACACTTGATCATTTTTGAAGGATGCTATCTGGTATGTTTATCTGCTTGCTACTAGTGCATAGGTGCATGCCCGTGTGTGTGAGAGAGAATGAAAGAAGGCAAATGCATACCCGAGCATCAATATCCTCCACAGAAATTGCATTCTTGACTTTATTAATCACAGATTGGATAGAATCTATTTCTGCGCGCTTAGACTTCACAGACCTTTTTGAAGCCCTTGCCTTGGACAATGCATCCTCATATTCGGCAGCATGACCATGGCAGTTTGCCTGTTCATAAGAGTATCGATTAAGCTGTTTAAGAAGAATACCTGTTCAGAAGCATGTGTCTAAGTAAAAGAGCTTTGGGATTGCGTCTTACTTTGTGCTTTTGGATTTCAAGTCGAAAAGCATCCCGATGCTTAGTCTTCTCTTCGACCTGTAGTTGAGCAAGTTGTATCTGTTCTCTGATCTTCAGATCGTCAAATCTTGGCATCCTAATCAGATAACGAAATGACCTGGTCAAGGGGCCAAAACCAACATTCTGCCCAGCCAAAGCATCGGGATTGGAAGTCTCCAGCAAAGAAGTAGACATCTCATTTTCCTGAGATTTCTCCTTGTTCTTGCTTTCTTGGCATATTAGCTTATTATCAATTTTTACATCTAAAATAGATGACTTATGTTCCTGGTCTTCGACATCCTCAAATTCAGGACCTAAGTTTGGGGCACTCTCACTAATAACAACAGAACTATCAGAAGCCTCAGTGTTAGATGCAACAATATTACTGCATGCCGTATCTGCACCAATCATGCCAGAAGAATTCTCAACTTCATCATTTGCTTCTTCAACAGATGAAACAGACTGCATATGGCCACATTCATCGTCCAGAATGCCAACTTCAGGTTTCGAGTGCACATTGTCAACCAGGAATGACAGCATTTTTTCCTTGGAACCAAAAGTTCCAAGCTCAAATTCAGCTCCAGAGATTGTGGTATTGGGGAGGATGCTCAAAACACCAACAAGGTCATCATTGTTTACACCTTTGGATTGTATGATCTCTGATATTGAGTCACTAATAGGAAGGGAAATGGTACTTGCAACTTCAGTTTCTGAATTAATAACCTCATCCTCACCAACCACAACACGTTCACTTGAAGAACAACCTGTTTTGTCAATTTCATGCTGTCTAGAGATGTCCGGAACTTCGGCAATGCTTTGAATCCCAGCATTATCAATATCTTCAGTCTCTGGTTTGCATACCTCGTCATCACGAGAAATAACATTATCTGCAGAAGGAAATATCTCATGTTGAACTTCCTGTTCTTTAGGAGAGTCTTGCACATTTTCAATAATTTCAACAGGATTGGCCACAGTATCAGTTCCAGTTTCACTTTCCACATGACTGGTTGCAGGAACCAAATTATCAGCAGCAGCAGCAAATCGTTGCAGTTCATGGGATTTCTCACCCTCAACTGCACAGTTATTAGATTCTTTGCTGTGTATTTCACTGTCATCTGTGGATTCATAAGATTCTTTGATATCAGGAACAGAACAGTTGGAAGAAGAAAGAGGGAAAATGTCTTTACTTTCATTGGAAACAGGACCACCTGCAGTTGCTGATAGTAAACCAACATCATTCGGAGAGTTTACAGCTTCAAGCTCCTGATCAAAACTAGGCTCACCACTTTTACCAGGTCCAATAATGGATTCTGGATTTTGGTTATCTTCTGAAAGAAGCTCCGTCTTTGTTTCCTCTCCTTCATCCCTTTGCCCACTCTCATAAAATTTAGAGGATTCTGAGGTTTCAGAATCCTCTTTAGATTTCAGCAGCGCTCCACTTTCCATCCTTTCCTCCACAACGGTAGTGGAATCTATACCAATTTGGTCGTCCAAGTTCACCTCCTGCACCTCAGTCTGCTGGGGTACACATTGAGTAGCATCACATTGTCCATTTTCAGGATCCTGGGCACCACTAATCCTGTCAGATGACTCGGAATGGAATTGGTTAGTGGGGATGGGCTTGCTGACTTCAAATTCTGGTGATTTAGGTGGGAAAGACTCCAAACTACCATGCTGGAACTCTTGGATCTCTTCTCGCAACGGACTGATTAGATCAAAATTATTTTCCTCAGATTTCTGACAACCATCAGTGGGCTTGGCAACGTGCAATGAAGGGTATTGGGCTTGGCGAATCTCAACTAAATCTACATCTGCCTGCAGGTGGAAAACTGCAACATCAGATTCCTGATTCTCTCTTGGAGCAGGAGAGGGCCGCTTGGAGTCAAATTGACGGTCAGCATCTGCCTCGGCACCTGCCTCAGCACCACCACCACCACCGTTTTGCACAACGACTTCACTAGCAGCTGTGCTGGACGCACCAACTGGAAAGGCATCCCCAACAGCAGAGGCAACCACAGAATCCTCATGGTGCAGAACACTAACACCATTGCTGGAAGAGGCAACCTGGTTGGCATTAGTTTCTGCAGCAAGTTTCGCAATTTGGAGGTCTATAGGGTCGGAGTCGCAAGACAGCATGTGGGCAGTTCCATTTAGATTGTGATCCTTATCAAGAGGAAGGAGGGAATCATCATTGCAGGGGACAAAAACGTAGGAGTTGTCATCAGCATCATCCTTGGGAATGGCATCATCACGATTATTATCATCATCATCATGGTGGTGGTGGTGGTGGATCCCATTGGCACCATTGCAATTGGGGAATGGAGCAGATTTGGGATCGGAATGGATATGAAGGCAGGCAACTTTAGAAGGACTGCTAGTGCTAGTAGCAATAGTAGTAGTAGCAGAACTAGGAGAATTGCTGTGAGATAGGTCAGGGAGTTCCAACGGAACTAGGTGGGTCTCTGCCGTCATTATTACTTGGCTCTCCAAAGTAAAGCCAAAACCCACGAGATCACGGAAAAAATCAACCAATTAGTCAAATTGAACCCTCCCTACAAAGTTTGGAAACAACGGAACATGCAATTAGAAGTCCATACATATAATCGGAACATCATTATGCATGACGAAGAGTTACATACAGATACATGGTGGCGGTGGTGGCGGAAAACACCAGGAAAACAGGCAGAGGATTCGGAAAGGACAGGCAGAGGATTCAGAAAGGAAAGGCAGCGACACTATCACGCATGAATATGTAGAGGTCCCTCTAATCAACCATACTTTCTTTGGCAAAGTTTTTGGCATATATTATGTACATTCGTATCACAATTCGATTATATACAATCCTGTGCTCCTAATGCTGTAATATATTCGCAAAGGAAAGGAAAGACGGAAGGAGAGAGAAAAACAACATGGAAAGCATGGAACGAAACAGTAGCGACTAAAGTAGAATATCTAAGAAAGAAGGAAAGAAAAATGGGGATAGGTTTGGAAGACTTACACCAGGCGATCGGGATCTGGAGATCGGGAAGGAGAGTGCCAGCCGAGGAGAACCCCCAAAAGCCTGAGAGGCTGAGTCGGTGATGAAGCAGTAGCCAAAATTTGAGATTTTGGTTTTTAATTCACATTCATCTGCCACTCCCACCATTTATATAGTAGAGAAGAAGGTGGGGGGTTATTAATTGGTGTTAATATTTTGTATCACTCCTTGATATTTTTTTTTTTTAATTTTATACTAAGGATAACTATTTATTCTAGCAAACTTCTACTAAATTTCATACCCTATTTGCTTTTATTTGTTTGCTAAAAAAAGTCATAACTTATTCTTTTTTGCAATATATATATATATATATATATTGATTTTAATAAAAAAAAATTTCTTAATGTGCACACAGGGTGTGCTTTTTCCCATTAGAGTGTATAACTATTAGAGAAAAGAAGAAATCCTACATAGCTCTGTATTTCAAAATTAAACGTAGTAGAAGTAGAAGTATGCACAAGTCGAGAGGTCACGTGGGCATTAAACGTAGGGATAATTACAAAAACCTTCCTTAAGGTTTATAATAATTTTACTTGATACCCTCAACTTTGAGAAATCTCACCTACCTCCCTCATTTTTAACTTTATTTGTAACATTATTAACCCATTTTAAAAAATATTATTAAGAAACTCACAATTGGAGAGCCCAAATATTTTCATGCCAAAATAGCCCTTGTATTATCCTAATATTTTTTCCAAAATTGAAGATATATTACTAAAAGCCTGAAAATAAAGACAAGTAAAATGAAAGTATAGTTCTAATAGAATAAATTATGTCAATAGCTATTTTAAGGTACCAAAAAGTATTATTTAAACGTTTTTTTAAGATAAATCAAGCTAAAAAAAATTCCATTCACTGTAAGATTATTTGATTAATTTTAGGAGTTTTAAAAAATTAACACAATGTCTAAAATTATATTTATAAATTCATTTGAAATGTTTTCAAGAACACAAAATTAACTTTCTTATAATAAAATATTTTTTTATGAATTCAGAATTTTATAAATTGTTTATAACTTTTTTATATCCTAACTTTCTGTCCAAATCGATGGCTTAAAAACAAGAGAAAGATAAATTATTAACAGTAAATTTAGAAACTTATTTGAGGCATTTTTAAGGCATAAAATGTTATTTTCTTCTTGTTATAAGAGTTTTTTCTTTTGAATTTCTTGTCTAGACCAACGATTTCAAAAATTGTAAAAGGTCTTTCAACCTAAATATTGTAATTCTTAAGGATTTTACTTGGTTTGTAATGTAAATTAAATGTTCATAAGAAAATAGTAATTTTAAAATAGAAATAGTTTATCTCTACCAAAATGAGTTTTTAAATGATATTTTTTGAAATGGGCTGATAAATTTATAAACAAGTTAAAAATAATGAAGGTATGTGAGATTTTTCAAAATTTAAGCACCAAGTGATATTACCACAAATATCAGGGGAGGTTTCTGAAATTATCCCTTAAACGTATTGTCTTTTTAAATGGAGTGGATGAGGAAACGTTAATCTTAATTGTTTAGTACTAATAAGAGATTTAAGATGCGTTTGATAGAATGAAATCTAAAAACTAAGACTTGAATTTTGAAATTTAAAATCTAAATCCATTAAATAAATGAACTGTTTAGTATTAATGCCCCGTTTGATAACTCAATTCAGCACTTAAACTTAATAGATTCAGATCTTAATACGTTCAAACAGTTTGATAACCGAAAATAGAATATCTGAATGAATTAAGTGGCACTGAATTTTTAGGCAAAACTTGCTCTTGAAAATAAGTGATAAGCTAATCACTTATCACTAAATGTGATATACATTCAAATGTATTAGATTTAGTACTTAACAATTCAATCACTTAATGAATTCAGATTTAAGATTTCAGACTTCAGTTTTCAAATTTTAATTTTATGAAACGCACCTTAAATCTGATACATTTGAATATATAGGGTGTGTTTAATAAAAAATAAAACCTGAATTCTCAAATCTAAAGTTTAAAGCCATTAAGTGATTGAATTATTTAGTACTACGTTTAAGTATATATCACATTAAGTTATAATTTGAATAATTTATCACTAATTTTTGTGAGCAATTTTTGCAATAAAAAAAATCAGTGCCACTTAATTAATTTAGATCGCATTTGAACGTATTAAAATTTGGATCCATTAAGTTTAAGTACTAAATTGGATAATTCATTAAGGGTGCGTTTAATAAAACTGAAGTCCGAAAATTGAAATATGAAATCTATAATCTATTAAGTAATCGAATTGTTAAGTATTAAATGTAATACATATGAATGTATACCATATTAAATTATAAATGATTAGTTTATCACTTATTATTGGAAGTAGACGTGTTAATGGACAGAGTCTGGGTTGGATCCCTTTGATCCAGATCAAAACCCATTAGATTTAGTAAACTCAGACCTAGACCCTTAAGGGTTTGAAAAAAATAAGTCCAGATCCAAACTTTCATAGATTTAGATATCCAATAGGTACTCATGGATATTTTTTTCTAAACATATAAAAATAAAAATATATTAAAAATATATAGAGTTCAAAACTAATATAATTACCATCTAATTTTTATTTTCAAATAAAAAAATTAACATTCAAGAAGTTCAAAGAAAGAACTATTATCAACTATTTCCATTTATTTTCAAAACTTCAACTGCACCATATGATGTTCAATATTTCATTTGTTTGCTTTTACTTGTCACCCTTCTCTTGAAAAAGGTTGTACCAATTATGATAACAACTAAGATTATTTAATATTGCATGTATACACACACATAGAGATATAAATATATACGTATTTATATATAT
Source organism: Gardenia jasminoides (assembly GCA_013103745.1). Classification (NCBI taxonomy): domain Eukaryota; kingdom Viridiplantae; phylum Streptophyta; class Magnoliopsida; order Gentianales; family Rubiaceae; genus Gardenia; species Gardenia jasminoides. The sequence goes on from CM023103.1 coordinate 95,330,569, forward strand.
ATACATATATACATATCATACACATGCACGTATATTATTTAATTATATACATACATATATATATATATGAGTTTGGGTAGAGTTTAGTTTATATCTGAATTTGGGTATTGATCATAGAAAACCAGACCCTATTCAGAGTCATGACTCTCTTACAATATTTGGGTCTGAATTTAATAAACTAAATCAAAACTTTACCTAATTATACCAGGTCTGTTTGGATTTGGGTAGGGTCTAATAAATTAGCCAAAGCCTTTAATTTTTTTAACAAAGACTGTTAGAAATAATTAAAGTGTTTGAGCAGCGTATGATTAATGGTCGGTCAAATTTATTGCACCCCTTATATTTGGACATTCTGTCAAATTAACAACACTCTTATTAAAAAATTAATATCTAACACCTCTCTTCGTTGTGAATGTCCAATAACGCTCGATAATCAAATTCTTTATGTTTTAGCAGAGACCATTAGCACTTAATTATTAAGTAATTGATCAACATCTTTTTTTTTTTTAAACTTTTCAAAGAACAAATAAAATGAACAAAAAAACCTGTTTGTATTGCTATTTTTTAAAATTTTATAAAAAACATATTATAATGATTTGACATATGCGAGATAATAAAGTAATTAAAAAATATATTCACAAAAAACATAAAATTTTTTAGAAAAAAATATGACTTTTCAAAATCGTTTGATTTTTTTGAGCTACAACTGCGATGCCCGTCGCAGTCGTGACCTCATACCCTTCACCGGATCCGAAAATTGAATTTGAACAAAAAAAATGCAATAAAGGGCTCCCGCTTTTCCGACTGCCGATCCCACCCTCCCAATACGTGCTGACCAATCGGTCCATAACGACGGTCCCATTAGGCCACCCCGCGCCCACAGACTTTTCCTTTTTGGTGTCACGCTGAGATATTGATAAGTAAGCGATTAACTCAAGTTCCACGTGGCAAGTTCACTAGTTGACTAGCTTCCAAAAAGCCATTTCACTCAAACTGGTCTCCAAACTTCAACCCCTACCCCTTTTTAATCCCAATTTTTACAAAAGTGGTATCAAAATTTTAATGAAATTATATTTGGTCCACGATATTTTAAGTTTCGCACAGAAAGGCCAACTAACAGAATTTGACCGATTGCTACACTATGGGATTCATTTTAAGTGGTATCAAAATGTTATCTCATTCATTTCTATCGAATGAGATAAAATAAGGTAATTAAGTTTAAGAGTAATGGAATCATTTTGTTGTTTTGACGAATGCAATGCACGCATGTCTGTCACTTCACTCTTTTTAATGATTCCCAAAATTTTGTAAATTGTTGTTTTGCAAAATCTAAAGCAACTTTTTATTTTTTTTCCCCTCATAGGAATTGGAAGCACAAAGGGAAATCTAGAGTTATTTAAATGTGGAAATTTTAAGACCGACATTGCCGCAATTGCAATTATCAAATGTAACTTTATTCCTGATAATGGTTACAGTGGCCGTGCCTTGCCTATAGGCAGTTGTCACAACCATCCTACCCTATCCTTGAGATTCTTGGGAAGTTGACTTTCAATATTCCTACGAGCCAAAAGGAAGGGAAGCCAGCAATTAAGGTCCCATTTCGAACGTCACATTTTTAGAGTTTTTGTTAGAAAAAAAAAATCGTAACAACTGATGTAAGTGAGTTGGAAAAGTGATTAAAAAAAATAATCAGAGAAGAAGTAAAAGTATATTTTTTTTGGGGGGTTAAAAAGCTGTAATCCAAACAGCACCTAAGCATTCGTGGCCTCTAGCTTGGGTTTGGATAGTAGATTTTTTGGGATAATTTGTTGAAAAGAATACTGTAGCACTACTGTAGTACTTTTTTGATATGATGTATCTGAGATAAAAAGATGATTGGAATTTGTGTCGATAATGTAAGTAAAATTTTTTAGCTAAATATACGCAATCCAAACGCTCACGGCCAAATAAATTAATAATAGAGAGCAAGTGGCATGATAGTCGTACATGATGTAGTCATTTTAGAACCCTCTGCAGCAGCTTCATTCTCAGAGGCTACACCTACACCACGGTGGTGCGTGCACACCTAGCTAGCTGTAATTGTAATCGGTAAAGCCCATATGAACTTGTACAAATTTTTAATGCTAATAATGGTAAAAAGTCATCAATGCATTCCCTCCCGCTCCAAATTACAGAGTACTACTACTAATTAGGAAGATGACAGGATACATCAATCACATGACATGCCCTCCCTCCCTCCCTCTTTTGTTCTTGTTTTTTTTTGGGGCTACAACAATGAACAATCCTGTGTCTATGCGTGGTGCATGACCAAGTAAGTAGAAGGTAGGCGAGAGAATTTGAACTGCCATATCCTCACTTCTAGTTCCTTTGTGTCTTTACACACGACGTTAATTTTCCTGTCAATAATTTCAAGTCCTTTGACAGAATAAATACTACTGCTACTTCTGGACAGCATCATACCACAAGCAATGAATCTGAAACCCAATCCAACCCACACCACACCCCACACAGTAGCACCTGCGGTGTCTCACAAAATAAAAGGATTTTTTTTTTTTTTTGTTTTGGGGGGGCGCTTACCCCAGGATTATTTGGCTAATGTCTCTGTTAGCTAAATTGGGTCTTGTGGACGAAGCACATTTTCACTCTTCGTAAGAAACACTACTCAATAACCATAAAAAGCAAACCAAAATCAACCAAAAAAAAAAAAAAAAAACAGCTTCCTTAGCCTTTTTCCAACCACAAAAAGGATTTAAAAAAAGAAACCGAAAGAGAATACAGCGTGCAAAATCAACCTTGACTTTCTTCAAATTGGACAAATTCTTCACTGACAGGGAAACCCAAAAAAAAAAAAGAAAAAAAAAAGGAAGGATATGACTCGTAGAAGAACAATCGAAGCGTGGCCTATGGCTTTCAAGATGCATGCACCAGTTGGGGGGTGATGAGCACCTTCAGTAAGCAGCAGCGTCGGTGACATGCACGATTAGCACCGGACATGACACGCCCTCTTCTTTGACACCACCAAAAATATGCCATGCCCAGCGTGCAAAAGTCCGAAGCACACTGCATGGGCCACTTTCAATGGAATGTGGTACCAAAATTTTTTAACAGAAAGTGCACCAACTACCCTCCATTCGACTTGCAATTTAGAATAACTTTTTTTCTTTTCTTTTTATTTTTTTTTTTGGTTACTAATAAGCTAGTTACAGCTTATCACATCATCCTCTAACTAACTGATGATGATCTTCACCGTCGAGAGGTCCAAGTCATTATCAGTGGATAAAGAAACTGGGTATTCCTTTGATCCTTTCTGCCACTCACTATATTTGCATATGTGGTTTTCTTAAAACCCGAAATATAGCCTATCATTTGTGAATCAGAAGAAAACCCAAAAAAAGTATCCCCAGTTTATTACCAAGGACTAAAACTAAAATGCACCAAGGACAAACAAATGGCGAAACCAAAATGAGACAATAGACCAGCAACTTGAGGGGCACATGGCCCGAACAAAAGCAACAGACACATAGCCCGAACCCAAAGTTTACACTCTTCATCATTCCATCCTTGTTTTATGTAATAGGATCCACTGAGCTATATGGTCTTACTTTTAGTGCCAACTCTTTTAAAAGTTAAATCGAAAGTATGAACGTTACCAATCACTAACTCTGTGTGATAAGCGAATTCTGAAAACAGAAATCCAGACAAACATTTCCTGATGAGGATAAGCCATGAACGTAAACCAAGTAAGTGACAATAACCCCCATTTTCCTTCCTATTATATGCACACCAACTCGATTGAGGGTCATAGCTTTTGCGCAACACAGACTAACTTACATGGTCCATCTCCTACATAACATACAGCACCTGCAGGTTACGGTCCCAATTCCAAAGTTAATTAAGTCTAATCCCTTCCTATGAGTTGAACTACCAAAAAGAATTTATCAACACAAACACCCAGCACAATCATCAGTTCTCAATGTTCGAGTAACTACGATCAGCAACTTATTGAGCAAGAGCATATATGAAGGCCACTACTGAACAGTTAGGTGCTATATTTTCTCCTTCTCTACGACTTTACCATTAGCTATGGTCTTCGACTCAAGAACTAGTTTTCAAATAAAAAACGTAGACAGGCTTGATACTCATACTTCATCGTATTTCTTGAACTATCTAGTATATCCTGGTTGTTTTCTAAGTTCCATGAAAGGAAAAGCAGAGGGAGTTTTACATCTTCTATCCCTTGAACTTGAAGGGGAGCAATAAGTTCCATTGCTGCCTCTTATTTGAACATCATCAAGGGGATGCAATAGAGTTTAGCCTATTGCTGGCTCTTATTTGAACTATATCTCCCTCTGCTTCAGGTACTTGGGCAAAAAATTGGCGATTGCTAGAAAGGCAGTTTGATGTCAAAATTGATAGAATCCACAAATAATACCTGTTCTATTCCAACCAGACATAAAAAACAAATATAAAGCCATAGTACATTTTTTCTATGTTGGTTGGGGAGGGGGGGGGGACAGCATAATATAAGCTGGCTCATTCCAGGATCCTTCAGCTCAGAAGTCTTGTTTAATACATTGGATGAATGCCCATAGCAAAGAGCCCCCTTCCACAAAGTAAGGTCCACTAACAGTCAGTCTCACCTCCTAGAAGAGATCGTAAAATAAAAGCTTTCTTATGAACGGTAATACATCTTTTTTATATTTTCATACAAATTACTCGTCTTTATGGCAGCTCACTGTAATACCTCTTTTATATAGATTTTTTTGTATTTGCAATTCTTGAAATAGAAAATCAAACAATCTTGACATCTTAATTTACTCCAGAATCCAAAAGGCGATTTGAGATCAAGGTTTGAACTAGTTGTAATGGTCATCTTTCTCAAAACAAACTCTGGGTCATCTCTTACAATGCTTCGTTCCCTCGATCTACCAACCAGTATGAACGCAACAATGTCTCTCTCTCTCTCTCTCTCTCTCTCTCTCTCTCTCTCTCTCTCTCTGTGTTAAATTTCATTCCATTGTTCTCAAAAGATTCGGGGAACGAAAAGCATAAAAACAATAATTATTCAACAAAGTGGAAGTACCTTACTTCTAGGACATTAGAAAAGAATTTAATTATGAATATCTAATTCATTTCATATGTACCTAAGCTCTAAAAGAGAATGCTAGCATCCCTACAATGTGAAGCCAACTCACCCATCAAACTGAAGTAGTATGGTATCAGTTGGTTGTCTCACCAGAATTGTGTATTAATTGTTGAAGGCAAGCTTGATTATAGGATCCATATTTATTGCTTGTCACATATGGTAAAACAGTTAACGAGTAGTTATTCAAAAAGAGTAGGCAGATTGACAAAAGATAAAAGTATCGTTTTATTTTTCAAAAAGTAATCCAAATTTAAAGATTAATAATGCCATTCATTTGATATAGGCAGCATCAAAGTATTTACAGCAAAGAAAGTTTGTCTGCTTAAACTTTATAGCATACAAATCATTGATTACATTATGTAGATTTCAGAAAGGAAACGAGATTATTGTGAATGGGATCTGAGATGTGGTCAAGGAGGTTCTGTATAGGGCCTTTACCTGTCACTGCTGCTTGAACATAAAAACCTAACCAGGCGACCATCGCTAGGCGGCCATTTTTTATTTCTTTTACTTTCAGTTCCTCCAATGCTACAGGGTCTTCAGAAATATTCAAAGGATCAAAAAGCACACCTCCAGGATAATTTATGTCACCAGGTAAGTAAATACCTAAAGGCTCCAATGCTTCAATCCCACAATATCTAGCATACTCTGGCCCAACCTACACAAAGTAGCCCAGACAAATGTTAAACATTCTTCTGCTGAACAAACAAATATATTGATTTGATGTGGTTTTAATTGCCCTTCTAGTCTGCAGTTATCAATTTACAACCCACATTTCGATGTCAGAAAAGCATGTCTGCCGTTCAATCTTGTCAGTTGATACATGCTAAAGAACATATGTTCAAGAGGTTCTCTGAGATTCTATAGAAGGCCCAACCATTTATATAAAAGATATTACATCAAGGGGTGTTTTATATGCAACAACTACAATCACCAAATTCTGCCACCAACTTAATTTTATTCAACCAAGAAATGAATTAACAAATTAACGAGTCAAAAAGGTTAAAAAACTGAAACAACTCAACACGTGAGGAACCAGAGCCGGGGATTCGGAGGGCAAGATTTATGAAGATGAATACTTAAGTGGCATTCTTACACCTTTCTAAGAAATTTGGGTGACCAAGTATAATATTCACAAGGATACAAGTGAAATCTTTTAGTATTTTAAGAATATAAGGGGACTTTTAAAGTCTTGGGGTGGCAAAACATAATTTCTACAACGATACACATGAAACATTTACAATTTTTGGCGGCCATAGAAGAGTTTCTAAAATCTTGGAGGGAAGTGGGTGCCCTTCCCACAGCCCATTGCATCCTCCAATGAATGCAGGACAGATCCCAGCATAGTGAGATTTCAAACTATGAAGGCAGCAGTCAAATAATAGGACAGTGGACAATGGATGCAGTGAGCAGAAATAGAATCAAGGGTTAAGCTTGGAGGTCATAATAAAGAAAATGAAAATCAAAGCCAAAGTTAATGAGCCTGGGTGAGTTTGTCTTTACATCAGCTTGAAAACTTTTGTGAGGGCAACTTCGAATCATTAAGATGGTCCTTTAGCTTCAACATAAAATTACTCCTGTGGTTATGGTAAGCTATCCTAAGCACATTCTGAATCAATGGTAGTAAAGCATTACCAGCATCAATTACAAGATTACTCCAATTCCATGAACAATCAACACAAATTCATCAAATAAAATATTAGTTACCATTAGAAGAACCTGGCAGATGGCTATAACTATCACTCCTTGACTTCCAGCCAAATGAAGTCCCGGTATGCCCAGGTAGTCTAGTGTATCTCCCTTAAATATACTCAAGATTAGAAAAGAACAGATGGTGAATAACCAATAATTCGCAGATGTAAACTACACTTCTGTGTCAAAAAAGATCAAGGAGGAGAGATCAGTAGTTCCTCCAAGATGTCTTATATTACATTACACTGTAGAAGTTGAGCATTACTAGAAATATAACTAATAAGCTTCTAATAATAAACCTACTCAATAAACATATAAAAACAATTCATCCAAGTGATGGAAAAGAACCTATTTGCAAATGACATGCAACAACCATTCTATGCAACAAATAAAAAATCCAGAAGCAATTAGTTGCAATAATGTATATCAGTATCTAAAACAATAGATCGAGTGCACAAGGCTTTTCTGTAAGGTGAAATGCAGTAGCACTTTGATGTGTACAGATAATTCCAATAAGTGTTATAGAATCCATGAAGTTCTGGTAAAATGTGCATTACGACGGCATATACATGACTAAGCAACCAATATTTCAAACTTCCTAGACAAGAAAGCTTGTTTTCTTGAGTGATTAATCATGGTTCATTGGCATATCCAGGGATTGCTAATAGGGGAATGAGCTAAATTAATTTTTCTTGGTGCCTTCTCCTGTCAACCCACATGAGAGCGATCACCCTATCTTCAATTGTGGACATGTGGGGATAGTGGGAAACCCCAGTACTAGCATAACTAGCCACTAACTTCTAACATGTGCAACATCTTACACATAAACAAAAGGAAACAGGGAACGACAGAGTAAAGAAATACATCCAAAGGTTTGTCTGGAATTTTCAAGAAATTATAAAAGAATCAGACATTATTTAGCATTCTAGTAGATTGCACCACCAAGAAAAATTACCAAATCACGTGGTGAGAAGCCTTTGGATGATACTTTAACTGATCAAGAAACCACTGATGATATTGGACAGCAATACAGAAGCCACTCAGATTATACTTCTAATACATCTCACTGGGACAGATACTAACCTTAAGTTTCGAATAGCCAACAAGCCACCAGACAGATTCAGTAAAGTGAAAGGTTCCCAACGTATCCAATGATTCTGGAACCAAAGCACCAAGAGCAGCAAGCATAGCCCAGCGGGCATGAAGTACTTCATAACTAGAAAAAAGCCAGATTCAAGAGTTCAAACACTTAATAAAAGAAGGAAGGGCTTCATGTGCTAGGTCTTAGCAAACGACCATATCTTGAAATTCCTAGACAAGGTGGCTTGAACGAACAACACAAAGTACTTAGGATTTAGATGTTGTGACTATTATAGAGACTATGCCATGTTCTTGTTGACTATTCAGTTGAAGAATGGTTTTGAAATTGCCACAGAGACAACAATCAAAATGCATGTGAAACATTTTCAATCAAAGCTATTTCCTGCCTTGAAACACTAAATACAAACAAATAGAGCCTAAGTAACATTTATCTGTGAAACTAGCATATTCATGAAACAAACCATCAAAAAATGGCCAAATGGGATGTTTATTGTTTAAGGCTGAAAAAGTTGCAAGGTAACTTGAGCTTGCGGAAATAACTTCAACTATCTACCTTAGCATCAAAGTTTCGAATGGCTATACCAGTAATAAATAGATGAAAACACAGGGATTTAAGGAATCATTTACATACTTAAAGTATTTCTGGAAGGCAACAGGATCCTTGCTGAAACCAGCAATGTCAAAACCATAATCGCCAGGAAGGTCTCCAGTCAGATAGGCAGGATACTGATATGGGATTGGACCAAGCCAACGAGGTCGATCTTCTCCATACCACATGCTGTTCATTTCGTTAGGCGAGAGTTATATAGTGAATTGGTGAAGGGTTTTCTCATGAAAACTTGCAAGAGTGGCTAAAAATGATGCAACCACACTCTGATGGAACTGCAATTAAGGTCCAATCATTGTTGGTCACTCAATTCAGATAAGAGGAGTAAGAATGTGAGAAAGAATCTTCCACCATAAGGCTTTTTTTAATTATGCTAACTCCAATTTCCAACTGAGAAGCTATTCTTGGCAAAAATGGGGATTCAACAACGGGATAGCTAATAAGGCATCTTAATTGAAGCAAAAATGGAGGTCTATTCATCACCTGTCCTTTCTAGCGAGTTGGGCAAGTGCTTTAAGTTTGGAAGAATTCTGGAGCTCAACCTTCTTCCTTTCCTCCATGTGCCTGCGAAGGGACTCGCCAAGAGAACTATTGGCGATGGCTTTGACGGCGGTGAAAGGGATGGCGGAGAACACCAAAACGCCAGCAAGCTTCAAAAGTCATAAATACAAATGCAAATATACAATAACAGTCTAATTTATCATAAATCATAAATAAAACAAAAGCACAAATACTATCAGTGACTAGTGACTAGTGACTAGTAGTAGCGGCGCTTTTCATTCTCAACTGAAAGACAAAATATAAATAATTGACTAAAAATACTACCACTCCCTCCCTCGTAATAGTAAAGGACATGGGAGGGAGTACCTCCTGCCATGAAGCTTTGAAGCGGGAAGAGGGCTGCCTCGGCGTCACGATATTTCGCCGTGTCGACAAACTAGACGATCCACAGGGCACCAGCGACTGTGCGGATGAAGATGATGATGACCAAGGGTGGAACTGGAGGAGGAGGAGGGACATTTCGTTCCCAAATTTCTCCTTCCCTGGATCAATGGCACTGGACAAGTGGACAGGACAGGATTGAGCTTCTCGATCTCTAGTGCTCTCCCGCACCTCTAACGCTCTAAGCATTTTTCAAGTAGGAGAGCACATTATTTATTTCCATATATATCAAAAAAGTCTTATATATATATATATATATATATATATATATATATATATTATAGCACTTTTTTTGACATGATATATGGGAAATAAGAAGGCCGTTGAAAATTGTATTCGTGATGCAAGTCAAATAATTTTAAGTAAATAATATCAATCTAAATTAATAAAATATATTAGATAACTCTAAGATTGCCTAATGATAATGTCAAAATACATCTATGCCATTAATAGTTAAATGCATGGTTCCTCTATCTTATTTTGCACTTTATCCCTAACATCATTTTTTTATTTTTATAAAAAACTTTTGTCGTGTCAAAGACACGTTTGTAAGTCATCTTTTTATTTTTTTCTAACCACCTTTCTATTTCACAAATATCTATCCACAAAAATATTATGACTTTATTCTAAAAAATTTCGTAATAATCTTCAATCCACTAAGTCCAATCCGCATTCCTTTAATAATATTTTTATAGTTCACTTTTTTACTAATAATTTATTTTTTCCATTTTCATGTAAAATGAGCAGGATATTTTCTATCATCTAAAAACTGGAAATAACCTAAATTATAGGACTCAATATTACCCTTCTATATTCTATATCTCTATTTCCTATTTATCTTTCATATATTAATTTGTCATTTACTTTGTCAAATATTAGGTCTATTTTATGAGTTTAGTCAATAAGTCTACTACCTTTTTACTTAGGAATAATTTTAATTCTATTTAATGACTTTTGTTTAGTTTTACTTTGAAATAAAATATTCAGTTCACATTTTTAATATATTTTTATTCACAATATTGGATTATTTGATAACATTTGTTAATTTAAACAAACAACAACATGCCAAAATACATTCGTATGAAATTAAAAAATTAAAAAAAAAAAGTAAACCCACTAGACTATCTATTAAGGCACAGTTATATTTTTTTTTATTTACAAATACTTCTTAAAACCATCCAGAAGCAAATCAAGGGTAAAGAAATTAATATGCATGAATTATGAATTTAACATGCATGAAAAATACACGGAATTCAACATACATGTAATTTAAAATTTTAATTTAGTTACAACTGGTATTCACCTATTGCAATTGTATTACAGTTAATATTCACCTATTGTAGTTGTATGCTATTAAAAAATTATGTTGTCACTTAATAAGTTACTGTGATTTTATGCTATTAAATAATTATTTATTAATTAATAATTCATTTGTCTCTAGATCAAAATGTGTATAGAATGTTATATATATTGGCAACTAAGTCAATATAGTAGTTTTTTTCATTACATTCTGACTTTTCAATATGATTATACTAGACATGGGAAAATAAATTAACATTCCATTTTGACTTGGTTACCAAATACTGGAATAATAATTTTTTTTTCTCCAGTATGGCAGGAAAAAGGTTCTGGGTGAAAATGTTTTACCATCATACCAAATGAGGGGTTAGGGGTATAACTATCATTATAATATGGGATAATTTTTTGAAAAGAATACTGTAGCACTTTTTTTATGTGATGTATCTGAGATAAAAAGGTGATTGGAATTTGTGTCGATGATGTAAGCAAAATTTGTTAGCTAAATATAAGCAATCCAAACAAGGTAACTTACCTTCTAAATTTGTTATCAAAAAATATATTACAACTACATGATATATATAAAATAAAAAAATTTAAAAAATATGTTACGAAAAATGTAAAAAAAATTTTTTTCCTGGAGAACACCAATCCAAACAATCTTGACATCCTCAAAAATCCCAAACATCACAAAATTATTTTTCATTCTTCTCTAGCTCGTTCAGTCAGCAGTGACGCTCCCTTCTTTTCTTCTCTAAATCAGTGAATTTAGGGGCGGGTATTCGTTCCAAACATGGCCAAATCCAGTATGAGTTTTCTCGGCAGAGAGAGAGAGAGAGAGTGTGTGTTTTTTTGGCCTGTCAACTAGTAATAGTTAATTGTGAAGTTTCGAGTATAAGGATCCATCTCCAACGGGAAAGGGTAGGAGTTAAGTATTTGGTTTTTTGATTGCTCGAAAGTTTGTGGCTTTGTGTTGGGATCTTGAAGGAGTTTTCAGTTACAGCAGGAGGGGGAGGAGGAGGAAACGTCACAGGGATGGAAACCAAACAAAGATCCGAGTACTAGCAAAATACTACTACTACTACTGGTACTTGGTTGGACCACTATAAAGTACATGAACACAGACAATTTGTAAGCAGTCCAAAGTTTTTAATACTAGTACTGTAGCAGTAGGAAATTTACACCCGGGGAAACGGGGAAGGAAGAGGAAGACAAGCTAAAGAAACCAAAAAACTTGCTGCTACAATAAAATTGGAAGCTGTGATCTTCAACCCATACATATCTCTCTCAATCTTCATAAATACGGCATTCGTCAGTCTCGGGATTGTCCTGGCAGAAGGATTCAAGAGGATCCTGGTGCATGATCTCCAGCTTGAGACGGAGATCTGCCTTGGCCTGGCTCACTTCCTCAACTTCGTCCCATGCCACCTTGCACTCGTCGCTCTTCCCGTCCTCCCCGCACACCTCCTTGGCTTCCCTCACCTTCTTCTCTATCATCTCCGTCAGCTGCTTCTCCCTCATCTGCGTGCCTTTGTACTTCCCCAGCATCATCATCGTCACTTTTACCGGCGATCTCGTCATCCTCATCCTGGGCCCAACCTCAGTGATCATCCCCGGCAGCCACAGCTGCTTCCTGTTTTCCCGACCAGCTGCTGCTGCTGATGATCCTGATGCACACCAAGCGAATCGAAAAGGAGGGGCATCTCCTGCTGCTGATGCGAGCACTGGGTTTTTCAGAGTCGTGAAATTCGCCATGTCGACGAATGTATTTATATGTTTTGTTACCTGTAGTAACACTTTTCAAAACCAGGGAAAAAAAAAAAAGCAGTAGACCAATTTGTTCAGTGAACCTATCTATTTAAAGAATGATCTGATCAGATCAGATCAGGAACTTGTGTCCGATTGATCGCTTTCTTTTTCAACTTTCATTCACGGGATGGGAAGGAAGAGAGAAGGAGAAAGAGAAGTTTTGAGAAGACGGCGTAGTGTGGGTGCGTGAGTATGGCTTGATTTATGTCATTAAAGCTGTTGGGTGGAGTGAATGGCAGGGACGGGCCGGGACAGCTGTGATGGGGGCACTGACTACGGACTCATCACATCATAGGCTCACTCGCTGAGTTGAGTTGGTTGGTTTGGGTTTCTTCCTCCACTGGAGACGGACTTATCTAAACACAGACTGTTTCAAAACTTCTGCCGTCCCCATTGATTAACGTGATCTTACTTTCTAAGATAAGGACGGATCACATCAGCCTTTTGCCATCTTTCTCTTCCTTCCTTTCTTTCTTCTTCTTCTTCTTTTCCCGTTTGTGGTTATTCCATCTTTAATTATCGACATCAGCCAACTACCTCTAACTCAGATTTTTATGAAAGTTGATGTTATGTATATTAATTACGATTATAGTGTATAAAAAGATCAATTCTAACTTCAATCAGCTTTTCCTTGAACTTGATTTCTATATTCAACGTAAGTGTGTTTGGACAGAATATTATTAAAATAATTACTGTATCACTTTTTATGATGTGATGTATGTGAAATAAAAATATAATTAAGAATATAAAGAATGTGCGTTGAAATAGGTGTTATAATGCAAATAAATACTTTTTTTTAACAAATAATACCTATTCAAACGTGACCTATGAATTTTAAACTTCATAAAAAGAGAACCATTAATCTCATGTTGACTTAATTAATGTCCTGTCATGCCAATTAAGAGAACATTTTTTGCAATATGAGTAAAAACTTAATAATAATGTTTATTTACATACAACAGAGAGAGAGAGAGGTTGTAGTTACCTGCGTAAATCATGAAAATGATAAAAAGTAGATACTCTTGATATGACTTGGATATAAAACTACATCAGTAAAAGACTACACGAACGGATAAATTTCACTCGATACTTTTCCAGATGAACATTAAAATTCCCTAAATTCAAATATTAAGAAGCATTATACCATTTATTTTTATTAAGAAGGGATATATTTTTTAATTTGTGTATGTGTGAGTTGCTTTTGAAATATTTGTTTGGATTGTTATTTTTGATTGGTATATTGTCTTTTGCATGTGCATGAAACCCTTCCCACTGATTAACTCTTTCTTGTCATATTAGGGAAGCAGGATTAGTTGTCTCTAAAGATGTTAATAAGAGCTTCTTGTTTATATTGTCATTTTAATGGTTCAATTGGAGCATTTGTAGAAGTTGAGTGGGTTGAGTGTCACAAAAAAGGAAAGTATAGTGGGCTAGATGAAACTTTTTCAATAAATTGGTGACATCTACTTTATCTACTTATTTATTTATTTTATGTAAAAAATTTTAAAAGAAATAACTGCAAAATAGGTAGAGTCGAGTAGGGGAGCAAATGAGTCAAGTCAAGTCAAGTCAAATTTTGGTCGAGTCAAATCGCGATTGACACATTTTTCACTGAGTTCGAACTCGAGCTCAATTAGCGCTCAAAATGAAATTCGAATTTGAGCTTGAATTTGAATTCGACTCTAATCGAATTCAAGTTCGAGCCTATTTGAGGTCGAAAAAATAAAAATAAATATTTTTATTTATTTTTTAAAAATAAAATAATTATTTTTATTAATAAATAATAAAAATATTAGAGATATAATTATTTTTATTTATTTTTAAAAATAAAATAATTATTTTTATTAATAAATAATAAAAATATTAGAGATATATGTAAATTCACTATTCGAATAAAAAATAAAAAAAAATATATATTTAAACATGCAAACAAACTGGTTGAACTCGAACCCGAACCGCTTGCGAACGGTTCGAATCGTTTGCAACCCTGCAGGCGGTCCAATTTAACGGCTCTGTTGATTGACAGTCGGGTGGTTTGAGAGAACGGGTGGGTTGGATGGAGCTCAGTGGGGGCACTACCATTTGGGATCTGAAAAGAAAAGAAAAAATATAGTGGGGCCTGGCTGCTGGAGCATTTGGCCCGGTACTTTTCGAAATTCAAACAAAATAAAAAAAGAACCCCCTCACTCTTCCTCAGTTCCTCTTCTGCGTCAAGTTGAGAAAGAAGGAAAATAAAACAAAGGGGGAAAAACGCTCTCCATCCGTGACCGGCGACTTTAAGTAAGATTAGCTTGCCATTTTCATTGGTTTTCTTTTAATAATTATTTTTTTGAAAAATAATTGTATGGATACGGAAAAGAAGGCGATGGCCTCCGATTGCACATTGAATAAGCAGAAGTCGGAGGCGGAGGCGGAGGCGGAGACGTTGTCGTTGGACCCAGAAATGGAGTTTTTGGCATCGAAACAAGAAACAGGGAACGAGTGGGAGCTGTTCAAGGAAAATGTGAGGCCTTTGAAGCGGGGCCGCAACGTCGCTCTTCTCAACACCGCTCTCAAATCCCACTCCTCCTCCGCCCTCAAGACTCAACTTCTTCACCATCGCAGGTTTTACGCCTCTTTCTTTCCATCGCTCCCCTCCCCAGACTCTCTTCTACATTTTTTCAAGAACCTTTTTTTTCCCCCTTGTCTCTCTCTTCTTCTATTTCTGATTTTTTTTAAAGGTTCTTTTATTTTCTTTCATTTCAAAGAAAAAAGGGGGGGAATAAATTTACCAACTAGTACTCCGTATATGCATAACCAGGAGGTTGATTGAAGCCATAGATGAATATGAAGGTGACGATCCTCTCCAACCTTGGCTCCGGTCAGTACTCTCACCTACTACTTTCTACTTGTCCCATTCTTTCCGTTTTTTTTTTCCACTTATAGTTATTCCGGAGCACCATTAGTAGACTAGGAGTGTGTGTGGGTGTGTGCGCTCGCCAATTTTTTTTTTTTTTGCCCCCCCTTCCTGTGCTCTTGCAGAAATACTACCCACCACACCTCTACTCGTTCCTGTTCGTTCCTTTCACGGTGCAGGAGCACCATGCATCCTAGGGTCATGTTTTCCTCAATTGTTCATCATTTAACTAGTCTGTCTCGTATGTTTGTTCAACCAATCCCTATCCGCATCCCACATTCATCATCAACAGTAATACCTTTCAATCCAATTCCAACAGATGCATTAAGTGGGTTCAGGAGGCTTTCCCTGCTGGTGGAGACTCCTCTGGCTTAGTAGTCATCTATGAACAGTGTGTCCGCTCTTTTTGGCACCAGGACCACTACAAGGATGATCTTCGCTATCTCAATGTTTGGTTGGAATATGTGCGAGTGTTTTGCCTTCTCTTTTTATTACTCCGAGCTTATCTTTTCCTTCTTCATGTTCCTCTACGTGTATTCTGATTTTGTTTTCCTATTATGTGATTTGAAATGCATCCTTAGGCTGCAAATTGTATTGATGCTCAAGTCATCTATAGTTTTCTCGAGGCAAACAAGATTGGCCTCACGCATGCTTCCTTCTACATATCATTTGCTCTTCACATGGAATCCAAGGACAAAACTAGAACTGCTAATGAAATCTTCAATCGAGGCATATCTATGTAAGTTTTCATTTCTTTAGAATCCCTCTCTCCCTTTCTTTCCCCACTTATAGGTGGCTGAATAGATTGGTCGTTAAACAAGGCCAAGTATCTTGACTGTGTTCGGGCTAACCAAAAGGAGGAATTTCTGTATATTAATTGTCTGCTCATATTCTGTACTTCAGGTTAACCAAAAGGAGGAATTTCTTGTTCAGAAATGGATCTTCTTTGATCCTGTATTTGTCTTATCAAATATCTGCCTCTATGTTCTAAGTTATTTTCTAATGAGCAAGCCCTATTGAGCTGTTGTTGGGCTTTAAGCTTAATCATAACCGTTAATTACCTAGTAATGCCCGATGTAGATGCACATACATACTTTTTTCATCCTTACCTTTATGAATAGTGCCTATTGATCTTTCGTATTTGCACAACTATATTTGTCTATGTTCCTGACCAGCATTGCTTTGGCCTTACGGTTGATACTACTGAGTAGCTGTCTTGCAATATTATAGTCCTATTTCAATTGGTATTCCCCTAATCATCAGTTTCTTATTTTTCTCTTTCACCCCTACAAAATGGTGCTGATGCTTTAAATTTTCCTCTCTCTTTCTTGTGCTATTTGCTTCTTAATGTAATGGGAAGCAAAAAGGACAAACAAAGCATAAAATGTGAGAGCCTCCTCCCTCTACTTTAGCAAAGCATGTTTCCCCCTTATACTCATTAGTTTAATTGCTTCCTTCTGACCAGAGTGGCCTTCTCCTTCACTGTAAAAGCTTTTATCTTGGACTGCTTTCTGGATTGGAATGGTCTAGTTGTCATATAACTCCAGTAGAGCCAGCTGTTGCATCAGATGAACTCTAGTTCCAGAATTTCTCAATCCCTTCCCTTTTATACAAACATCCTCTGTCTTGTTTTGGGCTTCAGCATTACTATCTTATTGAATTTCTCATACCAACCATATTCTTCTCATTTCATAGTTTGGTATATTACACAAGCTCAAAAAGAATGTTTTTATGATTGTTGTTGCTGTCTGATATCAAGTGTTGCTATAGATTCTTGAACGATTATTGTTTACTATGGCAGTTGATTGTGTTATTGTTTAGCATATATGATTTTTGCAAAGTGCATTTATCAATTTTCCTTTCCTCTTTTCTCTATTTTAAAGTATTTTTTGCAAAATTTAAACAGTTGAATGGTTAGCTTCCATCTGGTTGTTTGAAATGTCAACTGCCAAGCTATATTCTTGTTTACTGTTCTAGGAATGCACAACCAATTGAAAAATTGAATGCAGCCTATCAAAAGTTTCTGAATCGGTCAATGAGAAAGCCAAGAGCTGTAGAGGTATGCAAATTCATGCGTTACCTTATTCTCTCATTTACTCGTCTTAGTTTGTACTCTGAATTTTTTCAAATTGTCAGGAGGACAGAACAGAGAATCAGTTCCCACTTAGAAGTTTTGGAACTGTACTGGCGAGGGGAGAACGTTGTAAGTCTGATTACTGTACTTTTTCCCTTCAAAGTTGCACTGAGAGCTTATAACTGTTTTTTTCAACTGCAGCGAACCAGACAAATGGTTCTGATTTTGCAAAGAAAAAGTTGAAGACAGATAGGTAAGATGGTAGAATGTCTGAAGGTCTTCCTGCCTCTTATTTTACTCAACATTTATATCCAGGTATCCTGTGTAGTATTACTGTTGTAAATTTCACATTTGCCGGTACTAGTGTGACAGTTAGAGTTATGGGGTTTAAAGCTGCAAACTTTCAGCTCTTTCCGGAATAACATATTTTTCTAGGTTCTGTGGAATTCTAGTTAAATGGTTTTTCCTCATAGACTCTGGAGATTTCTAATATGATTTGCCTGAATTGACTCTTTTGTATTAAAGCATATATCATTATATCACAAGCCATGCTGCTTAACAGGACTATAAAGTAATTAATCAAGATCACATGCAAAATTCCTGTGAAATTTATCTTATGATTCAATTTGATTTTGCAGGATTCAAGGGACTGCAATACCTATCTATGAAGATTCTGGTAGGAATATGATATTGGACCTACAGTCACAAACTCCAGAGTTGGACTCAAAACCATGGCAGAGTCTTGGTGTTCGTGCAGAGAGAAATAAGGAGAATAACTCAATTCGTTCTAAATGGACCTCAAATAAGGTTAGGCATATACACTTGAATCTCTGAAGTATGCTTCTTAGAATGAGCCAGTGGCATTTGAATGCTTAACCATTGCTCCCAGATTCCCCAGAGATTTGGGCATAGACTTGGAGGAACAATTACAACTCCATCTATTGAGATCTTAGTGGATGACGATTGTGACGAGTAAGAACACATATGCTCTTACTAAATCCTGGTTCTTGGGAAAACATTTTTGTGGAAACTACTTTCTACAGGATCCGTCATCTTGTTCAGCTTCCAGTGTGCATGTGCTTATCTCTGCATAGATGTAAGCTGCAAAATTCATCCTCAATCTAAACCTGGACTTTGTTATTTAATCTGTTAGATCACAGAAGATGGGTAAGGAGACGGGAAAATCGTCAACCCTACAACTCAGACACGGGGATGGTAGAGACCTTAAGAAGTAAGTGGCTGTTATACGTGCTAAAATACCAGAATTCCCCTTCAAATTCTTCATTGAATGTGCTGCATTGCTATTCCTATTGACAGGGAAACGGAGCTATTGAGAGAGAATCCCTTGCGCAATTTTCCTCTGAGTTCTTTGCCTAGATAATCCGAGGGAGTACATCATTTCAGCCCTGTTGTTGTATCGGAGTAATGCAAGGATCAGTTTTTGTCTTCAAACTTGATCCATTCTGCCATTTCTCTTTCCGATAAATGAATTTGCAAATTTATTAACATTCAGAAAATTCTAGAGCAATGCATATCCAAGTGTTTTCAAGAAAATGGGTGAAGGTGTGTATTTAATGGAGCGTATTTTAGTCTCTCGTCCGACGATAATTTTTCTTGGGGACAGATCCTGCTGTGTCTCGTTGGAATTCCACAGTCCAGAATGCAGTTCTTATTGGCATGTTCTCAACTAATTCTGATTGATTTTGGCCTTTTCTTTTTTCTTTTTTAGCTCTAAAAAAATCCAAAAGCTTCAAAGAGAAAATAGTTGAGAACGTCATTTTGTAAAATTAGAAGCTAAAAACAGATCTACAAAGGTCGTTGAGAGGAGATCTCTATCACTTTCTTGCACAGTTGTAATTGAGTCTAGTTGAGCATACTAGATGTGTTCATGTGGATCAAGGAATCTGCGCGAAATGGTGTGTAATTAATACTTCTTCGTGTATCAAGTGTCAGTAATTTATATACAAATTATATCGTTTGACCAAAAAAAAAAAAAGTAGTGCTCAAAACTCGTTCTAAGTTTGGTTTTCAAACTCGACATTTTAAATTCTTTTTTTTTTTTTGGAATGTTTATCAAACTGAGCACAAATGAATGGAATATGGACAACTAGATACCAAATTTAATCAATTTAATGTCAGTCATATCCTAACCATTGTTCACGATTTAAAATCGATTGGTCTAATTTAATAATAGACAACACCAATCGAGCTTTATTCCCAAAGCTACCAATTTGTCAACATCTCTAGGCATGCATGGCGATTCTTCAAACTTTTCACATCAGTTTTCTCCCGTGATTTATGTAATTATACACGAATTCGTGAGTGTTTGGACAAGAGTTTGTACAAGGTAAGGTAAATCTCACAAGAGATGATAAATCTCCTGTACACTAGAGCCTTGCTCCTGTTACCCGTTTTCATAAAAACGTTAGAGGAGCTAAGTGATATTTTATAAAATTTTAGAGGAGGTTTCTGCTATTATCCCTTATTTTTTTTTAGGGATAATTTTAGAGAGGTTTCTCATAATATCATCTAGCCTCCCTGAGATTTTTAAAATCTCATTTACCTCCCTTGTCAAATTGATAAGACTAAATATTCCTATAAGAATCAGAAATTGACAACATTATCCTTGATCTCAATAACTATTTAACTAAAAAACAAACCAAAAAAATTATATTCAAAAATTTACTGTCTAATAATGGTCCATATTTTTATACATAGAGGTCGTGTTAGAATAACAAAGAATGTGAATAAATTAAATTTAGTTAAAATCAACCACTTGGGAGGATTTTGGTGACTAATTAACATGCTAAAATTTTTTATGGACAGTTTTAATTAAGGAATTAAAGAAATATTTTCAGAAAATATGTTTTAATACATGATGTAGTTTAAGTTTATTAATATTATTTCTTTGTACATACAAATTTTTCATGGTGTAATTTTTTCAAGGTGTAAATTTTGCATTTATTTCAATACAACTAAAATAAATAGTTTGAATCAAGAGATTTACACATTATAAAAGTTTAGCCATAATTTATTTTTATTGTTGCTGTAAACTTCATAATTAGGATAATACAAGGGTAGTATTGGAACAAAAATTTTATCTTTCTTGTATTTCTTTCAAAGGGGGTAAAATATTATAAGAAATGTCAATCAAAGGGAGGTAAGTGAGATTTTAAAAATCTCAAGGGGGCTAGGTTATATTATGAGAAACCTCAGGGGAAGGTATCTGAAGTTATCCCTTTTTTAAAATAGGATCTGGTAAAGTTGGCCCAGCTGTCACCGCGACACCCTCCCGTCCCATTGGTTGGATGATGCAGTCCGGGCCCTCCTACCAACAAAACCCAAAAAAAAAAAAAAAAAAAAGCCAAAATGAAAAAGTAAAAGAAGCGGTATCGTCAAACAACTCCGCTTGACAGAAGAACAAAATGTGAATGAGAATAGTCGAGAATACAAATAATAATAAACTACTTAAGCACGAAGGAATGAATTCCAGTTCCAGTTGGTTTTATACTATGCCACAATTAACTTTGGACGAAACGGACGCGAAGCTTCCTCATTCTCGTATGTGGAGAGGTGGGTACTTATATCTTCCTCCGCACCTACCACTACAAAACTGACATAGGAAGAAGAGGCCCCTTTCCATTTTTATTTTTATATATATATATTTTTTCCTGCTTATCGGGGGACTTGGAGTTGCTGCGGGTGATTAGTTTTATCGTTTCGGTTGGTTTATCTATCTGTAAATGATTGAATCGTTTTTGTTTTTGAGAGATGATGAGTGATTTTGGTGGCGGCGGCGGGGAGGATGATATACTAGTGCTGCTAGTCGGGGATGATGATTTAGGTGACAGCAACAGCAGCATGTTGGCGGATGCTACTACTACTATTCATCGCCATCATCATCCAGACCCTTCGTCCCCAGCCCCCGCCCAGTACGATCACGCTTTGTCCACCATCGGCCAGATCGAGCAGTTTCTCTTGAATGAAGACTACATCTTCGACGGTACGTATCCCCAGGAGGAGGAGCAGCAGCTGGAGGAGGACCGCCTTACAGCTTCCATGGGTTTTTTGTCCGACATACTCCTCGATTCGCCGCATCCGTCCGATCCCTCCTCCCCCGGTAACCCGTCTCCCGAAATCGACCTTCCCTGTTCTAACCACAACTCCGACTCCGATGCCAAGGATGTCCAACAACCCCCCAATCTCATAGGCCAGGAGCTTATCCCCTTTGCTGCTGTTTCCCACCCGCACCAAGAGGAGGAGGAGGAGGAGGAGGAGGAGGAGAAGAAGAAGGAGAACGAGGAGCGCCAGCTTAATAGCAATAGTGACGATGCTGATCCTATTTCCAAGAAACGCAGAAGGTACTCTCACTCTTCCCTCTCTGCTGCCTACGTCCTTGGTATTATACCTGACCAATTTAACAAACCCTCTACACCCACCGGGGTTCGCATGATTAAATCTACCTTGACCGCAATTTGGGTTGTGGTTTTGGCCCCTAATTAGGCAGGCGTCTAATTTTGTTAAATATTTGAATTTGTTTTGGTTATTTGGAGTACAGTTTGCTCTTTTGAAGGTGAAGGCCCTAAATTTGATCTTTGCACACCTCCCCTCCCCCCCCCCCCCCCGGCTTATGGTGCTTTTAGGCAAACCTTTCAACTGCCTATCTTGTATTATTGTGGTTGTAGTACTTGTGTTTTACTGAATCTGGTTCTTCTTCTGCAGGCAATTGAGGAACAGGGATGCAGCTGTCCGTTCTCGAGAAAGGAAGAAGATGTACATAAAGGATCTCGAGATCAAGAGCAGGTACTATGAAGCAGAGTGCAGGAGGCTCGGGATGTTGCTTCAGTGCTATCTTGCTGAGAACCATGCTCTACGCCTTTCCTTGAACACCACCACCACCCAGGCCTTTGATGCTTCCACAACCAAGCAGGAGTCTGCTGTGCTCTTTTTGGGTGAGCATACCATCTTTCACACCCCCCTGCCCTCCCCGCCAACCCCCCTTCTGCCCTATGGCTATTCGCAATTGGTTTTCACCCTGCAATCTATACCTCTTTTTTTTTTTTTTCCCTTGGTTGACGCTGTTGTGAAACTTGAATTCTGATGATCAAAACAAACAGTCTTCCTCCTTTAGTTTTTGCATTACAAGCTCAAATATGGATATTTGAATTTGAATGCTGAAAGCTAGTAATAGTTGTATTGATACCTTTTTAGATTTTCAAAGTCTAAAAGTAACATTTCTCCCGTGAGGTGCCAGACTTGGTTGAGTTGACAACAGAAATGCAACCATTGTGAAAGAGCTCGCCTATGTAGTCTAATTACTTTTGTAATTCACTTTTAGCTGGAGCAAACGCATAATGCATTTGCACTCCTGGTTTCTGATACTGCATTTCGTATCACCTGCCATTGATCAGTTTTAGTTCTTTGAATCCAATTGCAGCTCTCATTGACGTAGGTGTAGCCTGAATAATCTTTTAGTTCTTGTGGAGACCTACTGATAGTTTGTAATCTGGTTTGAGTAGGACTTCTAAAAAATGCTTGGCTTTAGGCACTGTAATAAATCGAGATTTTTTGGTGTTGGGGTGATCTATTCTCAAGGTTGCTTTGGAGATTTCCTTTTGCTCTCGGCTCCGAACCTACTGTTTGTTGTCCTTGATACATTATAGATGGATTTTTTTCCCCCTTCCTGAAGCCAAAGCGGACTTAGAAAATTAGAATTGATGCATAAAATGGATTGACGGAGTGTGTTAATTTTGCAGAATCCCTGCTGTTGGGTTCCCTGCTTTGGTTCGTGGGCATCATGGCACTGTTCCCTCTGCCCAGACAGTTGTCAAATCCAGAAGCAGCAGGAGCAAAAAGGGTGGGCTACAAAATTCTGGGAAGCCTGGCTCCAAGAGAGGCAGGAATTAATGTACATGGAACGCTAGCGTTCCCATGTTTTATGATGGGCAAGAGATGCCGAGGTTCAAGAAGAAAGATGAGGTGCCCTTTCAAACTGGGGTTGTCGGACTCGTTGAATGCTTCTTTTCGCGGCATTTTATCCATGACACCGTATCAGTTGTTGGCCTCCTCTTAAGTTTCCATCGAGTAGTTGCATGATTAGGAAGGCGAGCTGTTTTTGCTGAGATTTAGACGCCTATTAATGGGACATAATTGTTGTACAAGTGTTTTTAATTTTCAGTGTCTGTGAAAAGTTTGCAACAGGGCTCTCTCTCTCCCTTCCTTTTTCTTTTTTTGGGTGGGGGGGGTGGTTTCTTTATCTTGGAACAACTCCTCGAACTTGAATTTCAGTATCTATTTTGTTATGTTGAACGGGCGGGGCTATTATGTGCAGGGGACAGAGAGAAATATGGCTTTTGCAGAGGAGGCCCAAGAATTACATGTTGAATATGGGGTTGTTGGTTTCAATTGGTTTTGTTTTGATAATTAGTGATGAGGGATAAAGAGGGTTGGGTGTGGTGTAGGTTTCTTTCCCTGTGTGTGCGGGGAATGGCTGGTATGATTGGACCACTGGATGCATAGTAGAGGGAAAGCTAGAAAGTCGAGAGGTTGGCGGACTTTTGGAGCCAGCACTGGGATTCAGATTCTGAGAGTCCTGCCCGCTGTAATTCTGTTGATCGTAGTTGGGATGTCAAGTTTTTGGGCCAAGCTAACTACGGGGAATGATGGATGGTTCATAAACTGTGGGCGAACCTTAAAAATGGGTCTTCTGCAAACGCAATGAATCAGTAAGGCCGGAGTTGTCAACGAGTGCAAGCGGAGAAAACACAGACACAATAATAATAACAATAAACGGAAATACTAGAAGTAGAAATAGAAGGGAGCGGGTGGGTGAGTGATGGTGGATGGTAAACGGACAGTGCGTGCTCGGAGCAGTTGATCTGCTTGTCTGTTTGGTGAGGCTCCCTTTGAATTTACATGCAGATTTATGCATCATCATCCGTATAGCAATTGCAGCAGCAGCAGCATATGCTCTACAAAATGCAAAAGATTCTTCTACTACATACTAAAAGTTAGGAGTGCCATAAAAATAACTACTGACTTTCCAGACTTAATAAATAGGTATATCATCACCATTTTGTAGTTATAATCGCCTCCCGTGTGTTCTTTATGTAATCCATTTCATAAGTGAACTCCCCCCAAAAAAAAAGCCATGGTAATGAGATATGCTTTTGCTTCATCACGTGAATTCAATTCATAGATTAGCAGTTCGACTCTCGCTTGCTGCAATGTTGTGCATCTTTTGGGGTTGGTGTGTACAGCAGCACAAGACTCGTCTCATAATAAGAGTAGATTAATTATCTTCCTTAATATCTCTTAGGGCTCCTTGAGGGACTCTCTCTGCTCTCCCATGGGGTGGGAGATTAGTCTTGCGTAAGCCAAGATAATTCTTGTATTGACAAAAAAAAAAAAAAAAAATGGAGTGCGGGGAGGGTAATTTAGCGAGTGAGTGAATTAGTATTGGTGTCATTTAATTGGAGTGTAATAATAATAATATATGTGACTTAAAAAGAAAAATTAAAAAAAAAAAAGGTTAGAAGTATATGTGGAGAGGAAAAAGGTGTCAGAACATACCCGAGTATATATACGGTACTACGCCTTGCAGAAACAACTACTACAAGTCTGCTAGATACAAAACAGCGGCGTAAAACCCCAAGCAAAGCAAGCACAAAAGGTTAACGAGGAGGTAGAGAGAGAGAGAGAGAGAGAGAGAGAGGGGTTGGAGTTTGGGAGTGCGGGGGTTTGGCCGGCCTACTGTTTCCGTCCTGTTCGTCATTTTCTTTGCTTCTTTCATCCCCCTTTTCACGTACACAAATAAAAGCGGCATTCATCTATTTGTTGCAGCAGATTGAGAGAGATTTTGGAGTCGTGTGAGCTGAAGAAGAAAGAGGGTAGAAGAGGAGGTGGCTTCGAAATCCCAAAAATAAAAAAAATAAAAAAAGAAGAAAGAGATCGAATCGAATCGATAAAAGGTCAAAATGGATTCAGACTTTGGAATAGCAAGAGAACTCTCTGATCTGCAAAAGCTTCGCGCTCAGTACCAACCACAGCTCCCTCCCTGCCTTGAGGTCGTCCCCTCTTTTCATTTCTTTTCTTTTCACCTTCCCCCCTCCTTCTACTCTATCCATCTTCATAATCCCGCCTTGTTTGCACCATTATGATGTTATCATTGGATCAGTTCCTTGCAGTAATGGATAATATTGCTGCTAATGATGCCTCCCGTCCTAGTTCTTTTCTTTCTCTTTTTTCGTTTTTGGTTCATTTTTTAATCTAAGGGTTTTGTTTGTTTGTTTGTTTGTTATTATTTCATCTATCTGTCTTGTCTATTACAGTTCTGGTTGTTTGTGCTTCCATGTGCATTTTTTGCTCTCTTCTCCTGAAAATCGGATCTGACTCTCATTCTTCATCCTCTCTATGTCGTAACATAATATAATTATTACCCCTGTTTCAGGTTCAAACTTTAAAATTTTTTTTTTAACATTTCTTCTTCATCAGTGGATATTTCTCTTCAGAAGAGTTTCTAGAAAATTTTCCCGTTTCTTGTTGTTTATCGCTGCATTTACCAACAACCGTGGGCTCCAGAAATTCATGCTCAACTTTACTCACGAGTAGTAGTACATTATGCTGTTGCTGTTGCTATTGCATACCTATTACACCTTTGGTGTCTGTCTTGGCCTGTTGCTTTCTCTGTAGTTGGGAGATTTTATTTATTTGGTAGTATTTATTTATCAGGAAGATTACATGCTTGCTTATTAGGAGGACGACTCCTCCACTTTCTTTTTCTCTCTACAGGGAACTACTGTTCGAGTGGAGTTTGGCGATGGCACTACTGCTGCTGACCCACACGGGGCTCACACTATCAGTCGCTCCTTTCCTCACACCTACGGTCAGCCTCTGGCTCACTTTCTCAGGGCTACTGCCAAGGTCCCTGATGCTCAGATCATCACTGACCACCCACCTATTCGGTAATATGCATTCCTGATCGTTCACTATTTCCTTACCTCTTTCAGCTTCTCTGCACAGCTTATTGTTTTCACTCCAAAGTTATCACTGCATGATGCGTTCACGAACTTTATGTTAGAAGTGGAAGAAGATGATGAAGGTGCGCTGCTGATGCATTCATTCTGTCTCCCCTCATTTACATCTATCACTTGCTATCATATTGGGAATCTTTAGAGATGGGAGGATATGAGTGAATATGAATTAAATTTAATCAGATGAAGTGCTTCAGCTGCAGTGCATCTACTCATCCCCTCCTGTGTCTGCATATATGCATGTACAGGCATTCAAACAACATTTAGCAAATTTTCTGTCTTGATCTGTAATGCGTTTATAGGAGAAGCATGGATGAGTAACATGTTGTTATTATGTGTTTATGCAAGCTTTTTATGTTGATTTGAATGTGGATGGTCAGTTTTTATACACTTTCTGCGTTTTTGTTTTCCTCGTTCAGGGTGGGATTAGTTTTCTGTGGTAGACAATCTCCTGGAGGACATAATGTCATTTGGGGACTTCACAATGCTCTCAAAGTTCATAATCCTAGCAGCACTTTGCTTGGATTTCTGGGTAAGTGATTATTGAGTTTTACTGACTTCTTCCTGCTCGAGTTGCTATGATTCTGATGGATTGCCTATTGGAATCTTCCTTATATCATTGGCCACATGATAAGAGTGCTCTTGCCCTTTTATTTTAGTTTTGTCAAATTATTCATTTACTGTCTTCTCTGTCATGTTAACTTCACATGATATAATGGTTGAAACAGTTTCTGCTTTTGCTTTAATCAGGTTTTTAAAGATGAATGCATATTTTTATTTTCTCATTAAACAGTAAGTGTTAATGCTGTCATGGTTCATTACCAGGGGGTTCTGAAGGTCTATTTGCACAGAAGACTCTAGAGATAACCGATGACATCCTTGCTACATATAAAAATCAAGGTAAATATTAGAGCATCAGGCTTTGATGTGATATGTAAACTCAAACTTTTATCTCGACGTTATCCATGCATGGACTGAGATCTATGGACATTTATTGAATGTTTCTCTCAAGGCGGTTATGATTTACTTGGACGGACAAAAGATCAAATAAGGACCACTGAGCAGGTGAAGGCAGCGATGGCTGCATGCAAAGCTCTAAAGTTGGACGGCCTTGTTGTCATTGGAGGTATTTGGTTTTCTCTCAATAAAGGCTAACAAGCCCAGGATATTATGTTGAAATCCTTTAACAGGTATATTTTCTGTTTCTTCAAGGGGTTACTTCAAACACAGATGCTGCTCAGCTTGCAGAAACTTTTGCAGAAGCAAAATGCCAAACAAAGGTGTAGTGTCCTCACGGCATTTCCTTTTCTAAATATTTCTTCTGGATTACCAATTCATTTGTGATTGGCAGAGCTAACCTATTGTCAGTACCATTTTCTGATCCTTATGGGTGTAAAATGTTCACTTCAGAATGATGAACTTAAGTTAATGTATCTTGCTTCTGGTGGTGTTCTTGCTGAACATAATTAGATAATATTATTGTCCTGGAATTTCTGCAGGTTGTGGGTGTCCCAGTCACTCTAAATGGAGATCTCAAGAACCAATTTGTAGAATCAAATGTTGGTTTTGACACAATATGCAAGGTATGTGTACTCTTTAGAAGGGCAAAGTTAGATGCTTTTAGAATTTATTGACAGCTCTTATTGTTTCTGATACTCAATCTCCCATCTCCCCTCCCAATTTTCTGTGAAATTTGAGCTCAGGAAGAGTGACTTTGTAGATGAGCTTATAGTATGATATTTTTTTTCCTGATCAAGCTCATCTTGCAAACATTTTTGTTGATGTTTGTAACTTTGTTCCATAGAATGTGGATCATTATCATTCCCAGAAGAAGATTTCAATCATGGATTATCACCGGGCATAAATTGTGCTACACTAGGTGTCATTTCCTTTAGACACATGAATTGAAAATTGATGATTGTAAATGTCAAAGATTTTCTCGATATAAAATTCTTTTGGTTTATAAAAGCTGCTTAATTTTTAAGATAGTAGAGGACGTTTGGGCTTTGGGTTGCAACCAGGTATTTGCACAATTGAGTGTGTTAATCACTGTGTAGTTGATTCAGTTGAAGATACATCTTTGGTTTGTTTGTTATTTCTGAAGTCATCTTTGATTGACTAAACTTGATTACTGCTCTGCCAGTCATTTATCATTCTTTTTATTAGAGATGAAGAGAGTTTTAAGTACAGAAGTTTTGAAGATACATTCGTGGCAATAATGAGCCAGAAACTGACTTCATACTTATGGGACTCCTTTCAGGTTAATTCCCAGCTTATTAGCAATGTTTGTACTGATGCACTATCTGCTGAGAAGGTAATCATCTCTGTCTGGGCATTCATTCTGGTTTCACCTAGAGCATCTGTTTTAGGGCCCGTTTGGGTTGTAGTGACTTATTAAAAAGCACTTAATTAGTATTTGATCAAAATATTTATTAAGTGCTTAGTCATATTGTTTGGTGTATAGTTCAAATTGTTTAGTGCTTAACAATTTTAACAAAAGTTGCTCTAAAAACACCTATTTTGAGCTTATGCCAAAAGTTCTTTATTGGCCAAAAGCTGCACTCCTAAATTCAAGGAATGATACAAACCATGTTAAAAGTGCTTTTGTCTTCTAAAAGCACCTTTTTGGCAAAAGCACTGCAACCCCAAATGGGCCCTTAGTAATGACTGTACTTTCAGCACTACTCAGAATTTTGGTGCACATTTTAGTGCATCGGCTGTTCGTATTTTTTAAATAAAAAGCTGCTATATTTGTTGCCATTTCTTCTGTATACATTTGTGAATAAAGGACTTTAACATTTTCCTCCTGCTCTTTTTTTTTTCCTTTTATTCTTTAACAGTATTATTATTTCATCCGACTCATGGGCCGAAAGGCATCACATGTTGCTTTGGAATGCACTCTACAGTCGCACCCAAATATGGTTAGTTTTTTTTTTTTGGCACCATGTTCTATTACTCTGCACTTGTATTAAATGTAGAATGCTGTTTTTTCGATATGATTATTTGCTTTGTGATCACTAGCCTTAGATTGTTCTTAATAGGTGGTTCTCGGTGAGGAAGTAGCTGCATCGAAACTTACACTTTTTGACATCACAAAACAAATTTGTGATGCTGTTCAAGCTAGGGCTGAACAAGGTTTGGAATCTTGGTCTGCAATAATCAGCATCACTGCTGATGTCTTGACATTGTCAACTAACATGTTATTGTTTCAGATAAATATCATGGTGTCATTCTGTTGCCAGAGGGGCTTATAGAAAGCATCCCTGAAGTGTATGCTTTACTACAGGTATAGATTCAGGCTTTTCCTTGGTCTAAGAATTCATCCTATGTATCCTTCTTCCCCTTTATATAGAATATACCACTCTTTATCCCTGTCAAAAGCAAAGTGGTGAAGAAGATTTATCAGGAAGCTTGTGATTGTCTTGTAGCTGTAATGCATTTATGGACTAAATGTTTCTGTTCAACTATTTTTTTCCCCCTAGGAAATCCATGGTTTGCTTCGACAAGGGGTTTCTGCTGATAGCATTTCCTCTCAACTGTCACCGTGGGCATCTGCATTATTTGAATTCTTACCACCTTTCATAAGGAAACAGGTATCCTTGTTGCCCAATGTCTTTAATATAATTCACTATTTTAGAATTTCATGCATAATGGTGTTCAGTGCCTTAAAAATTATGATCCTGCAGCTCCTACTCCACCCAGAATCTGATGATTCTGCACAGCTATCCCAGGTAACTGAATCTGCCAATTAATGGTACTGCTTGATGTATATGTACAAAAAAAAAAAAATTTTTTTTGGGTGTAATGATTGTTTGCATTCTCTTTCACTTGCAGATTGAGACAGAGAAACTTCTAGCACATCTTGTGGAAGTTGAAATCAATAGGCGATTGGTAAACTTTAATCTTGAGAAAGACAATTCTAACTTTTTTTTTTTTGTATATATTTCCAGCTCAAGAAGCTTTTTGAATATTTGAAATCTGTTAGAAACCATATTTTGTTTTGGAATTAGTTTGTCCTATACAGTTGACTTGTTTTGGTCACTGCTTCTGAGTTCATGGTTGTTTAAGTGTTAAGAAGAAAAAAGTTTTGTGAAAGTACTTAAATGACTAGAAAGTTGTAAAAGCAGCTTAGGACAGATTCCATATCTTATTTAGGTTCACAGAACTACATGTCAGGTAGTGTAATTTCCTTTTTCCTTTTGTCTCATAGTTATCCCCTTCTTTTGGCATTTTAGGCTATTACTTGTTTAAAGTTATGCACATAATGTTCAAATGGTAGTTGAATAAATATTAATCAAGCTTTAGGAGAAAGCACACTAACATGCATTAACATGTTGCAGGATAGTAGTTAGAATTGCATGTGCTTCTGAAATAAACAAATCTTTGTTTGCTCTTGAGCTTTGTAGCTTTTAGTAAATAAACCCGGGCCACTTACTTATTTCATGATCTTTGCAGAAAGAAGGAACTTATAAAGGAAAAAAATTTAATGCCATTTGCCACTTCTTTGGTTATCAAGCTCGAGGGTCACTACCATCAAAGTTTGATTGTGATTATGCCTATGTAAGTTTTAGTGCTTAAGCATTGGGTATAGCTTGGGGTTATGGGTCCTTGTGTCAGGCAAGTGTTTAATCCTCACAAGCCCCATAGTCCCTTCCTGCTTCCTTTTGCAGCCCCTCAAGAAAAAGAAAGAGTTCAGTATTTGAGTCTTGCTGTTGGTTGGGGGAAAAAAAAAATTGTATTGTGCTAAAAAATCATTACCCTTTTGCAGGTTCTTGGTCATATCTGCTACCATATCCTGGCTGCTGGGTTGAATGGTTACATGGCAACTGTAACTAATCTTAAAAATCCTGTAAACAAGTGGAAATGTGGTGCCGCTCCAATTACTGTAAGTTTCTGGTAGCGTTAAATCTTTGTATTCATCCAAAAGTCAAGTGTGTTCATTGCGGATATGATGTATTTGTAATGTTTTTTCCTGTTTTTATCCGTTTTCCTTCAAGTTTCAAATTGTCAAACTCCTTTTGGTGAATCCAGGCTATGATGACTGTTAAGCGCTATGGTCGTGGTCCTGGAACACTGTCCCTTGGAAAGCCTGCTCTGCATCCTGCTACTGTTGATCTGAAAGGCAAAGCATATGAGTAAGTTTTGTTATAGGCTGATAAAATGCTTCTCTTCCTGATGCAACTCTACCACGCCTCTCTCTCTCTCTCTCTCTCTCTCTCTTTGTGGGGGGTTGGGGGGGGATTGAGGACTTATTTACCGACTAGTCAACCTATTTCTCTTGGTTCAGGTTGTTGAGACAAAATGCAACGAAGTTTTTGACGGATGATGTCTACAGGAATCCAGGACCCCTTCAATTTGATGGTCCTGGTGCAGATGCAAAAGCTGTAACCTTATGTGTTGAAGACCAGGACTATATGGGGCGCATCAAGCAATTGCAAGAACATCTTGATAAGGTGGTTCACTTTCCTCTTCATCCAAATTTGATAGTTCATGGCATTTGACCCTTTGCTTGATTTTACATTTTATAATTCCTCTAGTTCCCTGCATATCTTACTCTCCTTGCTAATCCTTTTCCAGGTGCGCACTATTGTGAAACCTGGGTGCTCACAGGATGTCCTGAAAGCTGCTCTGAGCGCCATGTCTTCTGTGACAGACATTCTATCCGTGATGTCAACACCGTCAAACAGTGGAAACACGCCCTTTTGAATGTTAACATGCTATTGCTGAATGGAAATTTTGTGATGCAACCATTGATAGACTACAAATGCAGGATTCCTAATGTCTGTTGCTTTTCCTTTTTTTTTTTTTTTTGGGGCCCGTTTCCTTGACTTTATGCATAAGGTCCATAGTTTAAATAGGTGCTGGAAAATCGAATTTGAAGATAAACGTGGTTTTGGTTTTTTCTTGTGGTTTTCATTCTTGCAACTTTGAGGAACAGAATAACACACTGTAGTGGGCTGGAGTATGTGGTTGGCTGAGTATATGGTGAAGTTTTGTTTGGACAGAGAGAAAGTATTTGAAATAATAATTTGAAATAAAACACTGTAGCACTTTTTTGATGTGATGTGTATGAGATAAAAAGGTGGTTGGAAAATGTGTTGATGATGCAAGCAAGTAAATTTTGGGAGAATTCTCCTATCCAAACAAATGATTTTTGTTTTTTGTTTTTCTAATGACGGATGCCTGTTTTACATGATGGCACATATTATGGGATGAATTGGAAGAGATCAATGACGAGTTAAAACTGGCTGCTTTTGACCTTAGTTATATGCCCATGTGGCGGAGAATTTCGTAACGAGAAGAATGGAGCAACAATGGGCAATGCCACTTCTGTCTCCTTGTTTTCCCCATCATGAGTACATCCCAAAAAGGAAAAAAAAAAAAAAGAATGATTTGGAGAATGAGAAACAAGTGCGAGATGGAGGACTGAGAAGGAAGCGACTGTGATGAAGATAAACATGGGGGAAGTAATTTGAAGTACAACAAGCATAGGGAGCAAAATTGCTCTGCCTTACAGAGAGATGTGGAGGAGCAGAAGATGAAATTGCTGGTGAAGTGCAACAGGTGAGGCAGTCAGTTGAAGGTTATGCCAGGTCGCCCGGCTTGTCTGGTAACTTGAAAGAGTTGAGTTGCAAGTATGGCTGGGTTGGGAGGAGCCCTTTGCTTTCCTATTTCCTTTCTTTAGGGCAATATATTTGTTTCAATGAGTTGGAAGTTACTGCATGACTAATTTCTGGTGGCCGTAGCTGCAATTTCAGCTAATTTCTCAGTCAAGAGATTTGTATTATGAATATTACTGCAGATTTTGTATTCCTTGTCATTTTATTATTCTATATTCTTTACAATCAATCCACGGATGTAAGATTTTGCATGGAATATGCTTGCTAATTGCTGAAGGTTCGAATGACTAGCAGTCTATGATAAGTAATAGATTTACATAATCTAATGTAATTAACAAATGAATAGCATCCCAAGTATGATTACTTATTTTTTTTCCGTTGTTTTCATCCCAACTCTACACTTCGATTCTTGAAGCAGGAGGGCTCTTGCCAAAACTATCTATGCCTCTCCAACTCTTTTTCTAAGCCTCATTTTGTAGCAGGAATCGAGGCGAAATGAAACGAAATGATTTTTGCTACACCACTACTTTGGTCCTTGAAGGATCAAAATCGAGTAAAAGTCTATAGAGACTAGCCGGTACGGTAGGTGATTCATCCATAGAACTTTTTGGCTCTTTACAGTCACTAGATAGCCTGAAATATCCTCCTTCCTTTTTCCTTGGCGAAGGCACGAGAAGTTACATGAATTCAAGCCACCAGCCACATGAAGAAAGTTGACCAGAATGTAAGCGCCACTGAAGCCAAAGCATAAGTCCATAGCATAATAACAGAACATTCACTCTCACCAGCACCAAACAGCTGAGTTATTGTACCTGCCAAAGAAAATCCTGTCAAAATACATTGATCAACGGTCTGCTTAGACCACTTTACACGATTTTTTTCCTTTCTCTCGGCTGGACAATGCCACTTGAAAGCATCCGGCAGCTCTCAAGAACAGCCTGAAGTTTCATTACGTATCCTATTCTCAGGCTACAATTTATACGGCAAATGCAACCATCATAAGAAATATAATACTTAATTCTGTGACTTTGATACATTCGATTTCTCTCTTGGATATTTATGGTCATATTTCCACTTCTTTGATCTCCTATTTTAGGACTGGTGAGACCAGGAAAGTTGAAAGCGATCTGGATTGAATGTGGTGTATATAAAATGGATATGTCATCACTAATTAAAGGATTTGTCTAAAAACAGAATCAGCCATCAAGCTTCCACTCTTGTAAATGTGGAACATATAAAACAGAAAGTATTCCTGTGGAACAAAGCTGTGATTGTGCTTGCAGCACTAGTTTATGGAGAAGGCTGTAATTTTTTCATTAATACCTTGAAAGGAAACAAATAACAGCTAATTAAACACAATGAAACAGCCTACACATGAATGGCTGGCCGACTAGATCCTTCTTTCTGTAAGATGTGCATCTACGAAAATGATGCACTTTCAAGAAGACTGGGAACAGAAACCATTGTTTATAAACAAAACTCAACAATAGCTAGAAAAAAGATCACCATTCAATAGTATGCAGCTGAAACTGTAAGATGAATGAAAGAAAACTTAGTACGGCATAATGTCCCTACTGCCATGCTACATTCCCAATGTTTCATACATAATGTCCCTACTACCATGCCACATTGGGTATCCACCATGGTTCTTTGCCCAAAGGTGACAGGAACCAGTCAAGATTACGATTAGAGTGAGAATTCAGGATAACATACCAATGTTCATTGCAGGAGGAACCGCATACTGAAGCAAAAGAACAAACTGATACAGTGGATTATTGTGCACCAATCCAAATTGAAGTGCAACTTTCACAGTAGCAACGCCTATCATGGGCAAGACAACGTATCGTGCTATTAGAATTCCAGCAATAAGAGACTTGGGAACTCCTGAAACTTGTAAACCTGAGCAAGAAAAAACAACATGCAGTCAGAAATAGTAGTAATCGTTGCGAGGAAATAGTGAATCAATCAGAAGCCGAAGTAGGATTCTAGTCCAAAACGCTTGTGCCTTTTAAGAGGTTCCCTCCCATAATTAATGTAAGAGCTGGGATGGCTCCGTCCCTGCAGTCATAACAGATCTCTGAGGAACATGTATTTCAAGTCTTTAATTATGCAATTACAAAGCCAGGAAAGGGAGGAAGTTCAAAATGACAGCTAATATGGAACAAAAATGGAAGGAGTTTGAATAAGGAGCAAGCTGATAAATCAGAAAGGTAAAATTTTTGCAATTGAAGATTTCCAAACTCAAAACTTCAAAGACATGGTCAGAAGTTTGCCTGTGCAATTGGAGTTTTCCAAACTCAAAACTCTGAAAACATGGTCAAAAGTTTGCCTACTCTGTTAGCATTCTTGTTCTCGAGGCCAAATGAATTTTTTCATCGCTCGTTAATATGCAGATATTGTTGACATTCTTGTTCTTGAGGCTGAGAAGAGCATCAGTCTGAATCATCACTTCTCTGGCTTCTTATTGGTAGAATAATCATGTGGGACAGTTACATGAATTGAATCCTAAAGGCAGTTTATTAAAAACTCTAGAAAATATCAAACTCACATTGAAATCCCTTTAATAGTATGACAGACAGTTGCTTTGGAATCTATCAGAAGATTTCCTTTAATAAACTTTAACTATGTCCTCATTTGTCGCTCAATTTTGATGCAGTAAAGTAGATGCTTATTAATTGGAGGGGAAAACCTTCGAATAATTAAATGATGACTGAGAAAAGAACAATTAAGAACCATACGAGGAGATAGGCAATGTACCCCAGCAAAAGTGCAGTGTCATGGATCACATGAAGAGGCGCTGCGTCACCTATAATAAACCTTCGAAACTGAGGTACAAGTCCAACTACAAAACCAACAATCTGAAAGACTAGTCAGTATTGAACTGTGTGACTTGCAATCTATTAATGGATCATAACTTGATTTGTGTGAAAAATGATAGGCTTACATGATTCACTAACCTGGTGTTACCTGTTCTCTTAGTATTTACACACATAAAATGAACGAGTGATTCTTTTCTAAGACCGTATATTTATCATGCAACAAACATAGACTTTTGCCCACATGGCTTCATCTAATAAGAGAGTGTGGTATGGGGTCCATTCCACAAAATTGCAGTTCAATACTTGAGCAGAGGTGTGCAAGGACTTACTACGTCGATGTTCTTTCAAAAGATAAAATATCCATTATAAAGACAATGCACCATAGGATCTTTGAACGGTAAAATACCCTTTATAAAGGCAATGCACTGCATGATTACACATTGACTAAGGTTTTGAGACTGCATGTTTTCCCTCCCACTTGAGCATATTAATAACTGACGCAACAATATCAGTTAGGTATTACCACTATGTCAGGAAGATCTTTAACACATTTTCAACCAGATTATTTATATAGGCTTTTATACTAAATGAAAAGAATCATTCTCGTGACATGTATTTGACTAAACATCCCAAAACCAACCTCCACCCTACTCCTTAAAGAAAAGGAAACGATTTTAAAAGGACTAGTGAATCATACTGCTGCAGTAGTTGAAGGTGCAAATAACCTCTTGACGTTGACCTTTCTTACAACCATTTCCACATGTTGCATTATCTTATCCCAAAGTGTTTCCTGCAGAAAATACCAGCCGTCAGAACTAGACGAGTAATCAATATATAAAGGTAATGATGCACTTCCTTGTTTTTGGAGAAGCTAACGCAGCCCATTTATACATTTATCCTTCCAAAGCCTGGCTAAAGATACCACAGACAGTTCTATAAAACAATTTATTCAGTGTATCAAGATGAAGCATCACTTAAAGAACAATCTATTTGGCGTATCAAGGTGAAGCATCACAAGAGGAATATGTGAAAACTAATGTTGTCTCACAATGCAATCAATTGAAGGTCTCCCAGAAAACTGCCGTAGGCTGGCTCAATCTGGCAATGTGCCTTTGATCATTTCTGTCGAGAACTTGTTCGTCGAAGTATCCATTCTTGACTCATTTCCTCCAAAAATCCTAGTACTACAAATTGCATTAAACATGCAAAAATGTCCACGGTTTTATGCCTCCAACAGCTCTTTTCTCCTTTAGGTTGTCTCTGCTTCTGTTAAGATTTAGGATGGCCTTTGCTTTCATTCCATTGTAAACAAATGCTATTTAGCCAAGGATGCTGAGAGCAGAAGAGTGGAATTTGTGACAAAAGTTTTTGATTTTATTAAAGAAGAGGATATCGAATCCCAAAGAAACTATTGAGTTTGTTTTAATCTTCTTGGACAGAAAGATTTTGACACAGCTCAATGCAGATAATCCACAAGTGAATAAGGCACTTGTTTTTATACATGAGTATCTTCTTGATCCATCCAATCTCTCTCAGAGGAAATCCTTTCTTTGAATTTCGTTTTGTTTTGCGGTGGGGGAGTTTTGGGGGAAGGGGAATGTTCTATAAGATAAAATTTTCTTCTTCTTGCAGATTAAACACTCAGCAGAAAAAGCATAAGGTGAAAATTAACCTGAGCTATGTCCTCAAGTCTAGAGGAAGGTAAAGCAAATTGATCTGGATAGTCCTCAAAGTCTTCTAATTTATCAGAATGAAGCAATGGATCTGTGCAACTCCCAGGAAGTGATACGTAGCTTTCCCTTGGCGACTTAGTGACAGAGAAGTCACTTATTTCTACCTCCTTTGAGCTTTTGCTTGAGGATATCCGCACGGCGTTATACACGTAAGACCATAAGAAGATGGCTCCTATCTGAATCATGATAACAAATCAACGGACACATTCACCAGACTCCCATAAAAGCAGGAAAAAAGAAGGCACCATGTATAACTTGAGCAGGCTTTCAAACAATTCAGATCCTCCACCCTCTCTGTTTACTTCGTAGTCAGTTCAAAGAAATCCTTTCAGCACTACACATTATTCAGGTGTAACAAAAGCAGTCAACTTATGCAATAATATCCCTCTTAAGTATATGAATTTATGGTTGACAATTTAATTTTATATCCCATGTACTCTTAAAAAGGTTCAAATGTGGTCAATACAATGCTTACCAACTTGTTTTCCAACTGAAATTAGCTCTAAAGCATATTTTTTGGTTTGCAAAACACATTCTTGTTTTTAGACAACCCTCCTAGGAATCATGTGGACCGACCACACCACTTTATCAAATTCACTCCTTTCATAGGTCACATTAGGCCACAGTAATGGCTACCAATCATGTTCCCATGTGCTTCCCTTAAACTGGAATGACTGATAGAGACATACCGCCATTGAAAGAGAAGCATATGCCATTCCATATGAATGACAAACATCAGGAGCTCCAAAAGGGCTTTCTTTCTCTTTACAAACTGCTGGAATTACAATGAAAAGCATGTTTCCTAAATTTCCTGTTCACAAACATGAGAAAGTGTATTATGCTCACCACAATACTAGCCATGCAATGAGAAGAGAACTCAATAAGCAATAACAGAAATGTTTTCCCTTGCAGATGAAGGATCAGGAAAATGATGATGCAGAACTTGAATGTACCCTTTCCTCATTTTATTAGGGAAAAAATTTAGCCATATAAATGTTACCAAAAACACCCTTTTCTTCAGAACAAGAAATACATGTACAGCAAATTTTACCTGCAGCACAACATCCTATAACAAGCCCATGCAGATGGCGAGGAGCTCTTGTCATTTGAATGACCAGCCACCCAAGAACTGAACCAACAAGGAACGTGTTGAGTATATTGAAAGGCATGAACCACCTGCACATTTAACTGGGGTCACACTTAAAACTCTGAACAAACGAAGAGAAGGAAAAGAACTTTATAGGGAAAAAACATGTCGTTGAATGAAGTCAGCATTATGGTAAGAACTCACAACTTAACCATGCTATCATATGTTATTGTCTTTGCTAAGTTGCTTGACACAATCGCTGGATTGAAGACATAAAATACAATCTGCTCAAAGAGAGAGGCAACCCAGTAAATTTGGTGTCACATAATTAATGCCCTCAAAACATAATCTTCAAATATAAACTGATTTCAACTCTGTGCAATCATCACCAAATCAAAGAAGGTGCAAACAAAAGGGAAAAATGAAATGGTACACCTTATAGGAGGCTCTAAGACTAGACATGGACCAAAGTTCCAAGCCTAGTAAATGGGGACTTGTTAGCACGTACACTCATCTAGGAATTTGGAGACCAAAAAATACAATTCATCACTACAACAATTATTAGACAACATACAGACACAAGAAAGGATATATGTCTGTGTGGGTATCACTATTCAAAAGAAAGGACTCCAAAACAATGAACAGAATATTTTGAAGTTGTTCTTGGTATATTGTTTTGAGAGTTCTCTTCTTGTGGTTTTTGTATGTAGGATCCATACTTATATTGAGTTTGGTTGTGGCGGTGTGGCAGAAACACAAACTATCAATCTCCTTAAGGAATAGTGTCAATGACTACTTTTTTCAAGTGTGGGGTCTTGTCAAAATAATAATTTACATCTTTCTTATAACTGAATCAAGATAAACAAGCATAGTTGTACATGAAAATGCAGTTCAATCAATTCTTTGATATGGGAAAAAAAAAATGAAAAAATGAAGCCTGAGTGTGCTCCAAAACCTGCAAAAGCAATGTGAGACCACAATCCTTCCCTTCTTGACCCTTTAATTAACTC
The DNA here is from genome assembly GCA_013103745.1 of Gardenia jasminoides. Lineage (NCBI taxonomy): Eukaryota > Viridiplantae > Streptophyta > Magnoliopsida > Gentianales > Rubiaceae > Gardenia > Gardenia jasminoides. Next base: position 95,370,433 of record CM023103.1, read on the forward strand.
TCACTTCTACGACATCACTAACTTGCATGCTCAGGATACTAGCAATCTACTGGGGGGTCTCAGTTAAGTGAACAAGATAACAGTAAATTTTCCATTGAATCGATGTAGGAACATCAGAATCCAACACGAGCTTACCAGTAGGTGTCCAACAATTTCATCAGTTATACAGCTCAAAAGGATGCATTTTAAAGAACGTCCATCACCAACCTTAGCATACATACCCACGTGCATGCATATAAGTGAGAGAAGATTGACAAATATACTGTAAGGGTGTTAATGTGTTTGACATCTCACTTATGAAAAAAAAAGCATGAAAAGCCAACTGTTAGCTGAAGTGTGTTTCACTCATCCAACTTTTAACGCTCAGGGATAGCATATAAAGAGAATCAAGACAATAACAATGTTTCTCTTCTGGTTTCACATAATTAGCAGTAGTAAAGGACATGAGTTAAAGCATTATCAGAATGAGTGGGGAGGAGACATGATTCTTGCAGCAACCAAAGTAGAGAAGCGAGAGGCATGTGGGGGAACGTAGGCGGCTTACGCAATTCAAATGCTTCCTTGCATCCTCGCCCAATATGTTGACTCGATCCAGTGCAAGATACGAACCAAGTGCAGTCACCAAAAGGACTTTGAGGACTGGAATGGCTGCAGCACTGAAAAGATCCAAAAGCCCCATCCGGCTGGCTGCTTTTATAACTGGTAAATACAACCAGAAGTTGTCAAACTGAGAAAATACTCCCCATTTAGCTGTATATTTATTCTAGTGGACTAAGGAAGATGAAAGATTGTGAAGCGCAGTGATATATGGACATGCACCAAAACCAGCAACCTGGCTCCAATTAATCACCGAAGTAAGTTAGAAAATACTAGGGAGAAGAGATGCTATATGTAAAAGTATGAAGGTCATGTCGCGTAGACGAGTTGAACAGATGATGAATTGGGCTGACCAAACTTGCTCTTGATGCAACAAGGAACATGGATCTTGCATTGTATCCGCCATCCTCCCGTCCACAAAGCATACGAGTATCGTTTATACAAGGACACGGCTAAATCAATAAAAACTGGAAGTAGTTTTCTTGTTTTTTGTTTTCAGGGGGTTTTTTGTTTTTTTTTTTTTTGGGGGGGGGGGGGGAAGAAATTAAGGCTGCCATATGGTTGATAATCGTAGCAGTAGTAAAGAAGAAATTGAGATCGCCAGAGAGGATTGGCAGATTATGTATTGCATGCTGAATCTTGAAACGGTGGAGATGAAATTGAATCATGAATGAGCAAGAATAAATACCATGCATCCGGACGAAGACAGACGGGGATCATACAAGAGAGGCATACCGGTGAATGCGAATTAATATGATCGAGAGAAGAAAGGTATTATATATTCCTCGAGAGATTGAGATAGATTGAATAAAAAAAAAGAAGAATACAAAAACCATGCAAAGAAAGAGAAGCCGGAATTTACCAGTTTTTGTGTGAAATAAGACGGATCATCAAGGCAGCAAGAGAAATGGAGAAGGTGAAAACTAAGTATATGGTGTCATATCACAAGTGCGGATTTTTGGTGAAATAGAGTGATACCTGGTAGCAGTAGAGTATTGTAGAATGCAGAACAATTTGTGGGGAGGACTGTTTGAATAATGGTGGTGCACTCTGGTCGTAGAGATGAAGTGGCATTCCCACTAACTAGTATTACAGATTACGCAGGTGGGATGATTCCTCCGACAGAAGAGAGAGACTCCGAATTTGACAAATGAACGAACACACATTACTCACTCGTCACTTTGCATCTAAAACCTAAGAGACACACATGACAAGCAACGTCCACGCACCCCAGCCAGCCAGCCGACACTTGTCAGTATTGCAGAAAGACACATTGCAGCGCTCTGCTCAGATGTTTTTTGAGTTGCAGAAGGGATATACACTCATCACCGAATTCTCTCTCTCTCTCTCTCTCTCGGGAGAGTCGTGGCCTAACAAGTTTTGTTTCTTGATTCTTCCCTTCTGCCGCCCTTTTCCTTCATTTTTTTTCCATTTTCCCACTCATAAATTCGATTTATGGAGGCGTACGTATTGAAGTTTTGAAAACTTTTTGACCCGAGTTAGTCATTTAGTACTGATTTAAATCTGGGGGGCCTATTTCTTCTTCTTCTTCTCGTTACTTTTTGTTGTTGTTGAACAACGGGAACGACTACTACTACTAGTACTAGTAGTACAAAATTAACAAAACAGTACTAGTAGAATATCAACAGTATATTTACAAGTGGATTATGGTTTTTAGTGGAAATAATAAGAATCCACGTGATTAGAAGGCATGGACGCAAAAGGAAACATATGTATCAGTTTTGCAAACAAACTGGAAAAATTCACGACCTGGACATATATAAATATTTTTTTTTAAAAAGAAAAATGTGAAAGACTACTGGACAAATTCCTGTGGGGACTGAAGGTGTCTCCATGGGATGGAATGGAATACAACAAACCAGTGACTGAGAAGATAACGAAAAGAAATGGCAAGCGGAAAGAAAGCTCTTTGAGCAGAGGTCGTGGAGACCAAACAGAAACTCTGGAACACATGCTTTTCTTCGGCACTGGTAGAATGAGGTAACAACGGAAGCTGCACAGAGAGTGATGAAGGAAGAGAGAACACGTATGCTTGACGCATAAATCTATTCTGGGAAATCCAAAAAAAAAAAATGCAACACGATTCGATGACGACAAGAAGAGGTACCCAGGGATTCCTGAGAAAACAAAGGCTGCAGCACAACGGCAAGAACAGTTCAGACAACTGCCAAAGATGCAGGAATGAACAAAGCAGAGGAGAAATGGAGAGTTCAGAGCTGAACTGTGATGCAGCAGCTATTAAAGAAAAGGAAAAAAAAAAAAAAAAGAAGCTAGTACAGCCCTGTAGAAGCATGGTACGTAGCAATGAGTGAAGATGGAAGAGTTGGTGTCCACTTGCACTGAAAACTAAGCTCTGAGAATTAGAGATGGCAATGCAGAAGAAGGCAGGCAGCAGGTGAAGGATGGGATGGAGTGAAGTTCCAATCTGACCCGCAAAATCTGTGAGGATAAATATTGATGGAATGGGTAGCAGATGAAAGCCCCTCCGTGTCCGTTCCCGCCCTGCAAATGTTAGTATGCTATAGCGCGAAGACGTCATCACAAAAGTTAGGAAGGAAGGTGTGGTGTGAGTGATATTGTCGGCAAAGTTTGGCTCCAAAAATTGAGCTCCTTTCCAACTCGGTAATGGCAATGGAAATGGTATCAGCCGGCCGGCCGAGGATGATTTGATGAGCAGTTAGTTGCTCTCATTCATAGTAAGTGCCTATCTCATCTTCATTTTAGAAAAACTGGAAAAGAGAAGATCTAGTTGGGTCGGGGAAGGTAGTAATGTACTTATTTTAGTTTGTAGGGTTAATTTAGCAGTGAGTGAGGGGAACAGGCAGTACTGCATGCACGTAGTATGCTAGCAGTAGTAGTAAGTAGGACGGGACGAGCTTCTTCACCCTTCCCAGAGAGCAAACAAAGAGTGAGTATAATTTGGATAATGTAAAACAGCTACGTACTAGGGAGGGACATGTAACAACATATCTGGCATAATATATATATATATATTATTACTATTATCATTATTAATAATAGAGCACACACTGGCGTGTAATTGCAGGGATGTCTGAATTTTGATGGACAGATGGGTATATATTATTATTATTATCATTATTATGGCAAAAAGGGCATCGGCTACGAATTACCGGGGGAAAAGATGAGGAAATGTCAGGTTGCTGGGGGGCTGGGGAGAGAGATTAGAGTTGGAAGATTGGAAACAAGGGAGGGGGAGGGTCTAAATTGGGAATTGAAGGAGAGATACACAGACTGCAGAGGCACTAGCCTTGTATATTGATGACCTTAATTAGAAGAGTCAGTTAATCCTCGACGACTACTGTAGCAAACTCAGCTTAGTTTTAGTTAGGAATGACGATTTCTGACATAACACGACGGGCACAACTTGAGCACGATATAAACTTAATAAATTCTAGCACTACCCAAATTCTTTAGTATGTGATGTAAAATAAGATGTGATTGAAAAATGTACAGGAGGAATTTTTGTAGAAAATGGAGAAAATTAAAAAAAAAAAAAAGAAAAGCAATAAACAAGGGTAACTTTATAACTTACATTATGCTTGAAAAGCTTCATCACCTTTTTTCTTTTTAAATTTTGAATGTTTTGACAACATTAAATTTTGTATTGACTATATATTTTAAAAAACTTATTGTATATTTTAACAACAATAGCATTAAACTGATTATCAAATGGATTAAAATAGTTATTAAAATGTTAAAGTATTTTTAGCATAGATCAATAGGATAATTTGGCAAAATAATGCATCATATCAAAAGTAGTTTAATCGTATAAAGTGCTCGAATAAATAGCTCATGAAACAACGTAACATTAAAGTCTAACACAATTAAAAAAAAAATAGAGACTACAGAGGCACGCTTTTTTACATATGTACATGCATATATATATATGTGTGTGTGTACACGTGTGTGTTATATATCATCATCATCTGGTTCGTATCATCATTCATCACATGATAAGGAGTTTGAATGAATTGTTATTTGTTGTTATGGGGGAGACAAGAGCCAGAGAGAGAGAGAGAGAGAGAGGGAGAGGAGGTAAACCCGTTCTAAGCATTTGAGCTACGACCCCGCACCTCTCTCTCTGCCTCTCTCTCTCTCTCTCTCTATCTCTCACACACACACAATCACTCCGGCGCTTGGGCTTTCTTTGTGAATTTTCTTTCCTTTCCTTCTTCCTCCATTTTTCCACACGCGCACACACCCAAAAAGAAAAAGTAATAATAATAATAATAATAACAATAATAAGAAGGTAGTAGGAGTAGTATACTACCAAATAATACTCTATAATTACTAATCTAGTAGTAAATTTCATAGTAGGTATCTATCTAGCTAGCTTTATCAGACCCCGTCCCATATAGTACTCGCTCCAGTTTTGCTATATTTTGTGAATTTACTCCTACTTACCTCGTATTGTGTACTAATAATATAATATATATTTTGCATGTGTTACTAGCAGGATTTGTTATGTTAGTACTACTCTATGTCTCATTTATATTTTTTATTTTAATAATGGTCAGTAGCAGGATTCTCTTCTTCCCCAATTTGACGCGAGGCTCTGTCCTCCTCCTCCTCCTCCTCACCACCCTCTGCTTCTGCACTCCATTTTTTCTTCAATTTCGATTCACGACGATACCCTCCTCCTCCCCTCTCTCTCTCGCTTTCTCTCTCTCTGTCCAACCACAACCAACATTTCCCACTCCACACCAGTGTTAAAGACGCAACCTCAACCATTTCTCACTCACTCACCACCAAACCCTAATTAACCCCCCCCCCCCCCCCCCAAAAAAAAATCACAAAAACAACGAACAACCTCCTCCCTTTTGCTTTTTCGTATTTCCCACCTCCTAATTAATTCTTCCCCACCACCCCTCCTTTTCACCCAACCCTGGCCGCCGTCGCCGCCGCCGCCCACTCCCAATCCAGGTACGTACCTCTCACCTCCTTCCCCAACCCCCCGCTCCTTCTTCTTTTTCCATTTCCATTTTACTACCGTTTTAATGATTTCATGTTTCACCTTGCCTTATCATGCTATTCCATGTATAATTTTCTGTTCATTTCCCCATTCTGGAACATGATACAACGGAGTCATCAACCAACCGACCAAACAAACAATCCCTAATCTCGCCCTCCTGCGCTTAATTACTCTAGGGACGGAGGGAGGCGTGTGCCTTCTCTTTTTACTCCTTTCCTTTTGACGTTTCATCCTTTCATAGCTTTTCCGTCTTTTAAAAAAAAAAATTCCTGTTTATCACCTTTTAATTTCTTCTTTCTAAAGATTTCAATGGTTTATTCGTTTTCTCCCAATGCATAACAATTTTTTTAAAAAAAAAGAAAAGAAAAAAACTTTATGGGTAGAGCTATATATAAATGGCTTATCTTTCTTTAACACACACCCCCCCCCCCCCAAAAAAAAAAAAATCTTGTACTCGTTGCATGCCCCCCGTCCCGGGGGATAGTTGTTACTAACGTGTAATTCTGGGAATTGGTGTTAAATGTTTGTTCTGCTGGTTTGCAGTCGACTTCCCAAATGGATAAAAGCGATGTGGAGATGGAAGATGCAGCTAAAAAGCCCCAGGAAGGGTTAAGTCACACAACCAAATCTGATGATGCTCTTAGTTCTCCTGATGCACATGTCAACCAGCCTCAGGGGCAACAACTGCCCGCCCACAAAATTTCTGCCGAATTACAGGGAAACGCCGAAGTTGCAGCTGATCCTCTTGCCCAGGAGGAACACGGTGAGCCCAAAGTTGGTCAAAACAACAATGCCCTGATGGAGGTAGATCAACCAACCAACATCAAGGCCGAGGGGAACAACCTAAGCATTTCCAAAGTTGAGGATGGAAGTCCTGCCAGTGGTTCTGAGGTTGATGGCTCAAACGGTCCTAAAGCTCAGTCAGAGGAACCAAACAAGGATAGTAAGGGAGTTGATGCAGCAGAGGAGCCTAACAAAGATGACCCCAGTGATATATCTGTGGAACCAAACAAGGAGGCAGTTAACAAGGCAGAAGAGGCAGCAGAAGAGGAGCAATTGGTTACTGCAACCGGAATGAAAGCCCAAACAGATGTTACGAGTGCAGCAAAGGAAGAAACCTCTCCTGAAAATAGCAATGAGGTCGAAGATACTGTTGACCATCTTTTTGAGGATAAAAAGGCTTTTGAAAAGGCTGACGAGCCAAAGAACCACAGCCAGAATGGACAACTGCCCTTTCAATTACCAGTGAGTGAGGTTCCCCCCAAAAAGAAAGAAGTAGCGGATGAGGTTCTGCAGAGTGAGGGTGAAGCAATGGCAAAAGAAGATTTTCTTGAGAATGAGACTGAAGGTACCCTGAATGGGCGCAAGGAACCTGACGTTAAATCAGTCCTTCCAGCTACAGTATCTGATGACAATGCTAAGTCGGGTGATAAGACAGTAACCAGAGCAACTAAACCAGAAGCAGGTGACGCTCCAGCTGTAAATAAGCGTCAGCCAGCTACGCCTGATTTCCCTGTGAAATATTCAAGCAAGAGGTCTGGAAGTCATAGTGGGGAAGCATTGAAACATGTAGCTAAGGATGCCCAGGTTTTTCTTCCCAAATAATATCAAATTCAAGAGATATTAAATGGAAATCTTTCAAGTCTTACTTTGGATCAAATTTGAAAGTGAAGTTGTTATCACCTTTGGTGTCAATTTATGTTTTCTTTTTCTGATTTCTAGATGCTTGAGGGTGAAGATGGAACACCAGAGGAACAAGCGGCATTTATAAAGGAACTTGAAACTTTTTACAGGGAGAGGGGAATGGATTTTAAACCACCCAAGTTTTATGGGCAGCCTCTTAACCTTTGCAAGTATGTTCCCCTTTGTTGTGATTGTGTGATTTTATCTTCCTAGTATAATTGTTGGTATATCATGAACAATTTATGTTTTTGACTGCTAGGTTATGGAGATCTGTCATTAGATTGGGTGGCTATGATCTGGTACGCATGTTTTTGCCTGATTTAGCTTGCTTTGTTATGTTTCTATGCTGGATGAGGTAAATGCATTTGTTTACTAGCCCTTGAATACTAATGCCTGGTGATTAGGTATTTCTTTTCTTGCCTGCTTTTAAGGTGTGGATGATGTATGTAGTAGATTCTTATGCGCATGCGTGGAAATTTGAATGATGAAACAGCGCTAGTGGTAATTGAGGAAAGCTGATACTAGTAATTAGGCCATTATCAGTTTATGTTTACATCTGGGTTAGGTTTGATTTGTAATTGGCCCTCCAAAGCAAAAAATTGTCTATTGACCCTTTGCAAATATATATTGTCACCTTCCAAACAAGATATTGGTCAGTTTACATTAAAAAAAAAAAAAAAAACTGTCACCTACCTGAATTTAAGATTGAATTCAGCTCTCAAGAATTAGAATGCTGATAGAGAAAATGCCGAGGGAACTTCAGATGCCTCTCTTTCTTTCTCTCTCTCTCTCACACACATGCATGCATCTCTACTTTTTACTAACCAATGACCATCGGCAAGAGAGTAGTGGAAACTATAAAAGAGGATACCCTTGGAAACAGATTCTGATGTCAAACCATCAGAAATAGGTGAAGAAAATAAGCTTTCTACAGAAATTATAGTTTTAAGGTTAATAGGGGGAGAGGGCGAGGATCGGTGATGCTGGGACATGGTATATAGAGCTTATTGAACTTTTTTTTTTAATGTAGATGACAATTTTCTGGCAATGATATTAAGATGAACTTCTCTTGTAGGTTACTGGATCCAAGTTGTGGCGGCAAGTTGGTGAATCCTTTCATCCTCCCAAGTGAGTTTAATATGTTATATTGAAATTATACATGTATGAATAGAATTCCCTTTTGCTCTTTTATGCTTCTTTGACCGTATAGTTGGTTGATATGTCACAAAATGGGTACCATCTCAGGATGTAGTTATGTATTGCATTATTTTTGAAAAGTAAAGAAATGGTTGTTGAAATTAAGGTTAATCACAATTAATTCTCTTAAGGTATACCGCATTTCCCACCTTACCCCCGAACCTTTAATTTTTGTCACTTAACCCCCTATAGGACAAATTACCCTTCCATTGTTTTGACTTTTCATTTATCTTTTTTTCTTTCCCTTTTTCCCTCTTTTATTTCTTTTTCTCTTTCATCTCTCTTCCATGCTTCCCAATAGAAAACTTCATCTCAACAAAAAACTTTATTTTGAGTTTGTAATTGTATTTCTCAGTGAACCTTTAAAAGGCATCAAAAGCTAATTTCAATCTTCTGTATGATGCCATGTGTTTCAAATATCAATTAATGATTATTAATCAGGTCACAAATTCATCATGTGATAGTTTCTTGAGAATAAAATTAGAAACTGGAATGGAGGTGAAAGAGCAAAAGAATTGAAAGGTTAAAATGTGGTATTTTGGGGAAATACTTTGGATGTTTTGTAATCATTGAGGAGAAGATAGATCTTTACAATTCCTATTCTTTAGTTTCAATCACTCAGATGAAGTTTCTTGTGGGAAGGAGGAAGAATTAAAGAAAGAAGAAAGAGACAAAGAAAATAGAGGAAGAATGGGGAAAGCAAAGAGAGAGAGAGAGAGAGAATAAGAGCTTAGAATAATAGAGGGTAATTTTGTCCAATAGGGGATAAAGTAAGACGAAAAAGGATTCGGTGGTAAAGTGAGATATGGGTGTATTTTAAGGGGATTAATTGTGATTAACCCTTGAATTTATTTATTCCTTTTATCAGGCTGGATTTATCTGAGACTGGACTTTTGCATTCCTTTCAGGACTTGCACTACAGTTTCATGGACGTTCCGCATTTTCTATGAGAAGGTATTATGCCTCAAGTTTCAACCTTTTCTGGGCTTACATACATAATGATTTTCATTTGGCTTTCATCCATTTCGTAATAATTATTTGGTCACAGATCAAGTCTGAGGAAGCAGGTAGTCATACATCACTATATGATAGTTGTACTACAATTTAAGCTCTTGACTAACATTGAAATGTCGTGGCAAGCGTTTTTGGTATGTGATATTTACTTGGTAGTGGGTCCTTGATAAAATCCTGGTTCACTTATCTGTTGTCCTGGGAAAAGGAATTGAATATTGATATTTATTTGAACATACATTGGATAAGGAGATTTACATGTTCAAATTCAAGTGGAGAATGGTACATTCTATTTCTCAACTTAAGGTTTTTTTTGGGAGAACATGATCGGTACAATGTCAAACTTCTCTTAGCTTGTTGATTCTTCTTTTTTCTCTATTTAGTCTCTATTAGAATATGAAAGATATAAGATACAAAGTGGTGAGCTCCAATTCCCTGTTGCTGCTGTCCCTGAATCAGCTGGTGCTGACAATGAGGTGAGCTTGCTTGCACAATATAATTGGTTTTGTGTATATATTTATTATTTCCTTTAGCTCTTTATTAGACTGACAAAGATTTCTTTTCATCTCTTACACACACATGCTTTGGCATTATAGAATGTAGACAAATTGGTTTGACTTTAAAAGTTTCATGATTGTACGACCTTCATTTTTTGCTTTGGATAAATATTTTAAAATTCCTAGGTTTCAAATTTATGAACTACATAAAGTAATTTAGGGTAGGAGCCCTGGCAAGTAGGTTTGTCCAAATTTCAAAACATCTCCCTTTCCTTTCTTTTTTGGATAGACTAAAGGACCACTGGGTGGTTTTGAGGCGAACAATACTTTTCTGCTGATTGCGACTTTTTAAGCGCACATATTAGCCAGTCAAGCAGACAACATGGACTGTGATATTGCTAAAGAAAATGAGCAATGCTGAAAATTCTAACATTACTGATAATCGTAGGTTAATTGAAAGCTGATTAACATGGAGTCAAGGAAATGCAATATCAATTAGCATTTCAGACATTATTTTGGCCTGATGGTCTTCATATAATTATTTTGAATAAACTCTATCTCAAACAATTTGGAAAACTGACTCAAGACAGAAACATGAATTTAGTGGGATTCACTTTGGGTACCTCCCTCCCTCCCTCTATCTCTCCCATTATCCTGTACCTCCCTGCCTCTCTCCGCCCCCCCCTTCCTTCTCCCTCTCCCCTTTATCGCTCTCTCTCCCCTCTCCCCCTCTCCCTCTGGCTCACCCTCACCCTCTCTCTCTGAAGATATTACTAAATTCATATGAGTCCTTGTGCAGGGCAATGGTTACCAAGCTTCAGGATCTGGTAGGGCAAGAAGAGATGCCGCTGCTCGAGCTATGCAAGGTTGGCATGTTCAACGACTTTTTGGATATGGTGAGGTTAGTGAGCCTATTGTAAAGGTGTGGAATTTCTAACCTTTAATATGCTTTTCATGATTTATTTTCTGGTTATGAATGCCATATTTATTGGTTAACTCTTGGTGTTGACTTGCTTTTCTTGGACCATGCTTTCTTAGGATAAAAGTCCCAACAATATGCAGAAGCGTGAGAACAAAGTGAAAAGCATTGGTAAGAGAATAAGGGGATAATATCTTGTTAGGTTTCGACTTTTTTCAGGTTTAGCATGATCTATAATAATAATAAAAGTGACTAGCCCTCACACATGAGATGTGCTCTTTCTAGGTTTATCTGATAACAGAGTCCTGTAATTGTCTCTGAAGGCTGTGGAATTTGTATGGGTTTCATTATTATTTTATGATTCATGTACTATCTGGCACTAAGATGTCTCTACAAATAAAGCATCTTAGTATATTTGCTATCAGTATATAACATAACCAATCGCTTATATTCACATTTGTGTGAAAGTAATCTGTTAAACCCTAATTTGTTGCGTGATTTTAGGCTCACTTAAACAGAAGAGACCAAGTGAGATGGAGCTTCCTGTGAAGGCACAGAGGACTGAAACATACAGGCAGTTAAGTCTCAAGTTTGTTATTCTTTTTTCTCATTTGTCTGTTTTGTTGGTGTCTTTAGTTTTAATCTTCTTGGAGTGATCGATTACATAAGCTTGAATAGAGAGGTTATAATGAAAGCCACTTTGTGCTTACTTTTGGCCTATTTCTGTCTTTGGGCTTTTATATTACGTTTCACACACACCTATGTATACTGGCATCTCAAAATGTCTTTAGATTTCGGTATTGCACGTCTGTGGGTTTTGTTGGGAATTGGAAGGTGGTGATGATTGTGGATCTGTATTCAAACTGAGTTTGACAGTGTTGTCTGCACTTTCAAGGTTTTTAGCTGCTTGTGATTATAGGCTAAAAAGTTGCCTGGCTTAACTAGTTTAACTTCCTAAACACGTTCTAATCATTTGGGTACATAGTAAATTAATGTGAATTTTGTCTTAGAGGCTATTCAAAGTGACCAGAAAAGTAGCTGATTTGCTAACCCCTAGTTCTATTTTTTGGGTTGACGTTCCATTGGATGCAGAGATAATCTTACTTGGCAGGTTTTTTAGCTCTTACATTAGGCAGACAACAATAATTCGAGCATCATACTCTGGAAGCTTTTTAAGAAATGCTTGCTCAACCCTGTCTAATGCAACCTCAGTGCCATTGTTGTTCTCTTGACCATAATTGATTTTTGACTTCTGGAGGATGGGAAAAATTAAAGTTTTCATTTCATTTTATACATTACTTCTATGGAAAATTAAAAGGGAAAACACTATATGGGTCAGAACCTCTTTTGAAGTAGGAATGAGAACCTCAAGGCAGAAGTACATGCTGCGGCAAAGGACCTTCTTTGCCTGAATGGAATTGCTTCTTATTCATTGTGATGCCTGAATAAGTTTGTTGTCAACTGCAGCTATAATCATGTGTGGTCTGCTGGTGTAAAATTTTGGTCTATGAAAATTTCAATATAAAAGACCCCTTTTTATTTGTTTAAATAGTTGTGAGGAATTAATTAGATTACTCTCCAGCTTTTCATGCAATGCTAAGTACTTCCAACTTGCCAGATTGGTCACAACAGTAGTTGATGTTGGCCCTCCTGCTGATTGGGTGAAGATAAATGTTCGTGAAACCGTAAGTTTATACCAGACCTGTCTGAGCTGTGAATGACTCCCATCCTAAGGTTCTCCTCCACCCTTCTCTACCAAATATTTGTTGTTCGCTTTTTGCAGAAAGATTGCTTTGAAGTTTATGCTCTAGTCCCAGGGCTTTTGCGTGAAGAGGTTCGTATCTACATTGCCTAGTTTATAACCTGTGAACTTAGTTTGTTATTTTGTGCTTGCTTTCAAAAGTTTTATCAGTTTTTGGATGGAAACTCAATGTGGATTGGGTGTCTACTTAATCTTGTAATCTTGTTGCTTTTGGATCTTCACATACCTGCTTCTTTTTTTAAGTGAATATGAAGTATCATATGAAATGAAATTGGATTTCTGGTTGGTGTGTTTCATGTATGAAAGCTACATTGAGTTTATTGGTCTTGTTCTTTTTGCCCTATGTGAAGCTGGTTGATGCGATTATATTTGCTTCTACTCTTATATTTTGATAAAACTAGGTGCGAGTCCAATCTGATCCAGCTGGACGGCTGGTCATTACTGGTCAGCCTGAGCAACCTGATAATCCATGGGGTATTACAGCCTTTAAGAAGGTATGCCTTTTCTAATTATTAAAGTTGGAAACATCTGATGCTTCCTTGTACAGGGATTTGAACATACCTTTTTTTTTTTTTTTTTTTTTTGGGTGCTCATGTCAGTAGATTTGTTCATTATTCATTGTTATTATGTGTCATTTGGAAGATAGAAACTTGCCTGCAACTTCCATATCCAGTTAGGTCATGATCATATGGTTTCCTTGACTACTAATATTTGATTGGAGGAAAGATAGATTTGGTTTTCTGTGGCGACCGTAATCAATTTCTTATTGTGTTATTTGAACTCCAAAATGTGGACAGAATTGATGTCAGTGACAGTGAAACCAAAATCTTATTAAATCTAACTAGTAAGAATAGGATAGAGTGTATGTCTCTGGCATGCGAGATGTGTGGCTAATGTCCAACTAATTATGGTACGTTGGGAAAGGTTAATATTTTAGCACTGGAGTTGTGGGGGGAACTTGGGTGTTGGCACAAACGATATGTTGAGTATATGCTTTCTACAAGTGATGCTATTGTGGTCCACACACTCCAACTCCATTTTTCTGTTTGATGTTCCATAAATTTTTCTGTAAGGTGATAGAAATTTTTGTTGTAGATTACGAAATTTCTTTTCTATAGAGTAAGAAGAATCAACAAGCAAAAGGCTTGCTTATACTGCAGTAGTATGTGTAGACCTCCATAGGGCTTATTCTGGGGCTAGCCTGACGTACTCAAAGAGTAGAATCTTGTGGTAATTTGTGCATTATCTATATTTTGTGCTATTTCTTTGAGGGACATGTACAATTCATGCATTGGTAGTAAGTTAAGGTATTCTTGGTGTACATATTTTGACATCATGTGAAGAGTGAGATCGACCGGAGACGGTCACTAGATGTTAATATTGGGGAAATGTCTGTGCTTTTCAGGTGGTGAGCTTACCTGCTAGAATTGATCCACTCCAGACTTCTGCTGTTGTTAGTCTGCATGGACGGCTCTTTGTTCGAGTACCTTTTGAGCAGGCTAATACCTAAGTCAAGGATTTCCTGGAACAATTGAATCATTATAGTTGTTAGTCAAGAGGAATTGCTTGAGCTCATATAGTTCCAAAGCTTGTGAATTTGAGATTGTGATGGGCTGATGATGGCTCAGGTGGTTTTTTTGTTTTTTTTTTCAAGTGAAGACAGGTAGCTGCCCTTTTTCACTTTAACTCCCGTAGCTTAGGTGGCTTTGTTGTAGGATCCAGAAATTTATGCTGAGTGGTTAGGATCAATCTTTGTTTTAGTGGTTGCTGCTTTTCTGCAAGATTTGCGTTGTTAAACACGTGGACCAAATTAGCCACACAGGAAAGCTTGATGGTAGGTTCGCTAGCTTCAAAAAAACTTGGCTCTTCGTTTTAGGCAGAATGAAAATATTCGTTACCTCTTATGCTCTATTCCTTTGTTGTCTCGCTGGTTCGATAATAAACACAAGGCAAGAGGAAATAGAATGTGGTGTAATCTTTATTATTATCATCTTTTTCTCCCTGACATATTGGAGGACTCGAGAATTCCAAAAAAAAAGAAAAAGAAAACCTACTAAAATGGCCAATTCAGGCTAAAGCCATTACAGGAGGATGGCCAAAGGAGAGTTGTATAATTTAATGTGGAAATGGAAGTTATGCATATAAAATTACCAACTTTTATTATTATTAGTAGGGAGAAGGATGCATAGTGGAGTTGTGATCCGTGTCGCGTAGAACATGCTTCTATTGGACGTGACAGGCGAGTGTATTGTCGCGAAAGTTTTTATGATCGGGAGCCAGCCATCTCAGTCGGTGCAGATATTGAAAACTTACGGGAATGGATCTCAAAATTGGTGATCGTGATACCCCCTGTATCTGTATCTGTATCTGTATCTGTCTATGACTTCGTAGGTTGCTGTGCAAATCATTAGAGGCAACTATACTATATGTCACGTATATGTACTTGATACTGCAGTAAGACAAATTTGAGCATGCAAATTTTCTGGGCTTGGTTGGCTATAGTCTGATGTGTCAGCGTATACATTCATTAGACAGATAAGATGATGTTAAACTAAGTGGGGCGGGCAGGCAAAGAAGTAAGTCGAGCGCCCTTTGTCTGCTGGGTATCTGTGAAACAGCATGCTCACCAATAATATGACATCGTGGATGCTTACCAGAAGCGTGGAAAGAAAAATGACACTGTGCATGCTGAGAAAAGCCTGAAGCATAACATATTGATAACTTGGCTTCATTTATTCATCCTCCTATTCCCCCTTCCAACATTCAATTAGATACTTGGAGAACATTCGACCATCCAGCTGTTTTGGGTCATGAATACTAAAACACTAGTGTAAAGATTCCCATTGACCCTTTACACTTCATTTCTCTTCACCTCAACTCATGGTAAGTCAGTATATATATCTGATGAAAAATGTCTGGTGAGAGAGCGACAGAGAAAGCGAAGGAGAAAAAGATACGTGTCCTTCCTATTCTCTGCTCTTTATTGTATTTCCTGGTTTCAGAGTGTAGAACACCAATGTTGAAAACATTCGATGCAGGTTTAGAAACAGTCGATATTGACTAGCAAAATAGAGTACCAAACATGATAGCGTCAGGAATTGGTGGCATCGAGCAGCCAATAATTTACTATCACATATGAAAGTTTGTAAAAAGCAGCAGCAGCAGCGAATATATAACTGAAAATGAGGAACTGGATGAAACCTAAGAAAACTAACAAACAGTGTGGGTGAGAGGGGTTGCAAATTATTCTGGAGATTTATTGCTTCTATTCTTGTTACCGTATACCAATCCAGTATCCTGCCAAAATAGATGGGAGACGACTATTCCATCAATTAGGTGGATCGAATGCTACATTACCAAAAAAAAAAAAAAAAAAAAACAGGGGATTGAGGCAGCACAGCAGGGGGAGGAGTAGGAGGTACCTGCGGATCAGGGATGGGTTTTCGTTTCTCAACGTAACGATGAGGATCCGAAGCTGCAGCCAGCGCTGCCCTTTCCTTTATGTATATATAGAAAAGATCAAAATCCACAAAGGAAGTCAGAAAACTCCACAATTTTAATTCGAGAAAAATTGCAAGAAAAATTAAGAAATCTAGAGAAACGGAAGAGCTTTTTTTTGTTGGGGAAGAGAAATAGAGAGAAAGGAACCTCTTGGTCCTTCTTGAGTTGTTGGGAGGGCTTAATCCAGAGGAAGTAAGCTAGGGTTCCAGCCACCGCCCAGGAGGCCAAATTGATGCGTCCACTTAGCCCTCCCATGGAGTTTCCCACCAACGAACTCACCCTTCTTCCCCACCCTCCTTCCCTACTGCTCCCCATTTTTCTTCGATCAATTTTCTTTCTTTCTTTCTTTCTTTCTGTTATGGGTCCTCTGCACCACCACACACAACAGTTGTTCCGTAGGATTCCATAGGAGGACGGTAGAGTTTCGACAGTGAATCGAATTTGGTACTCCCAAATAGGAATATAAATGCTTTTGGACGGACATATTAGACATTATGATTTTATCATTTAATATTTTTATGGGTAAAGTTGATATTTTGAAAAAAATTTATAAAGGCTAACTAGAACTTTCCTTCCACTTCTTCCCATTTTTGAGTTGGACAAAAAAAAAAAATCTTTTTCAACCAAATTTATCCGTCTTCCAATTTTCCTTGTTTTCTCTTATTTTCTATCCAAATTTCAACTCCCAAACCAAGCCTAAACATTTTTCATTACTTACTCACTCTCTCTCAAAGTGTAAACTTAATCTACATCCCAAGTTACAAAATTGCAAGATGGCAAAATTGTACACATTTATGTAGGGGAATAGTTTTGCCTATATGCTTTGTAATATTATTGACACTTTTTCTTTAGCAGCAAAATACGTAGTGTGAATGTATTTAAGAGAGGATGACCAATGCATCAGAGATTTGCATCAGAGATGAGGAAGGATAATATGTAGAGGAGGACAGTCGGACTGTAAAGAAAGAAGTTATAGTTAATAGTCGTGTTTTTTGACTGATGACAGACTAAATTAAAGTAGCAGACTCCTTTTTGTAATTGTGCTCTTCTCCTTCACTCTCTGCTTCACTCTCCCCGTTGGAAACCAAGGGCCAGAGGTTAATGAACAAATATTACTACTTTTTGCAAGTTCCGTTCCTGAATATATTCCCATGGGCAAGAGTTTCTTTTTTTTTTTTTTTTTTGGTTTAATCATTCTAGGTACAACAAGGAATCTTTTCATTCTTTTGCTAGTATATTATTTTTTTTTCATTCCTTCTAACTTACAGTTGAAATAACGTGACAAGTACTCATACAGAAAACGGTGTTTAGTTGCAGGAAATGGTGAATAATCGAGGGTCAGGTTCCTAGATGAACGAGAATCAGCTTTGATTGTAATGGGATCATGGTGACATTGTACTATTAAAGTGTTGTAGTCAGTAATGGAAGCCTGTAGACCAACATTTGAAATAATCTTCTTTTTTCCCCCTTTTTTTTGTTGTTGGAAGGAAAATTGAATTGAGTTCATCATCTCATCATGACTTGGTAGTATTAACCCGGATTCGGGTTGGATTGCTTCCCGAGTGTCACTCCTGGAGGGAACTGGTATATTCTGTCATTTCTTCTAAAATTATAGTATGACTCTGTGGCTTACAATTTTGAAACGAACATATATTCAGTAAGTATGGTATAAGAAGAGTATGCAAAAATAGGAGATTAAAATTTTTGTCTTTTAATTTGTTATTTCTTCTAGATTTTCCAATAATATTTGTAATATAAGGAGCAATGGCATGTAATTTTCTGGGGTAGTATATCCAATGAGAAAACTAGCATTTTTATTTAGGTATATATAAGTAGTGTTCCTATTTGTGTGTTTTTGTTCTATATATGTTTTCGATTTGTCTGATGTATCTGATGTTGTGAGAGAATTATTTTTTTACATCATTTGATTCATGCACTTTTGTTTATGACTTGAACATCTGATGTTGTGAGAGAATTATTTTTTTACATCATTTGATTCATGCACTTTTGTTTATGACTTGAACTTTTGATTATCACGAATAGAATTTACTGCTCCTTAGATATCGAAACAACTTTTGCTCTTTGCTTCTATGGCGTTTTTGTAGGAAGCAGCTAATAACGTTATGTAAAAAAGTCTTGCTCAGCAATTATGCATTATGTATATCAACCTTTATCATTAAATTAATAGATAAAACACTCAATACTATGTTTCTAGGGATTTAGAAGATACAGAGACAGCAACATCCTTTTTCCTATCATCACCTACAAAACATCAACCACAAGAACAGGTAACACTACCGTGCATTGCGCGGAATCCCCTCCCCCTAGTATAAAGAAGAAGAAGAAGAAGAAGAAGACAGAGTCCATACTTGATTAGTACTACTAGTTAACAGCACTAGGAAATAATGGCCGCTCGCTCTGGCCCTCTTAATATCGCGCGAGGCGGAAACCATCCAACAAACACCACCGTCCCTCACCGACCTCATCATCGTCAGTCTGGAGATAATACAGCAATTCAATTACTCAAGTCTTGTCTCTTATAGATCATGATCAAGTTAAGGTGAGGAGCGATTAGCCCCGCCTGACTGTTGCTTTTACTTCGCAGTTCACACAGACCCAAACCAGACCTGACCCCGAGTTGTGCATGGATGATGCATCATTGCATGCAGCTAGCTAGCCACACCTACGCGAATCAGCAGAAGATGTCTTTGACCTCTTTTTACCAGTACAAAAATCAGCAAGGAAGGTGATCAAAGTAAGGACTAAAGACTAAACCAATATTTCCGAATCAATAATTAATTACAGAGGCAGACGACACGAGAGGGACACACAAAACACAAACTAACTACCACTTTGGGAGGGAGGGGCTTCAACCTTCGCCCACTGAATTGAATCTGATCTTTTTTTTCTTTTTTTTTTTTAAGAAGAGGAAAAAGAGGAGGGAGGGGGGGAAGTGTTGGTATTCTTCCTGACCCTCTCCTGACAGAGACAAAGGGTGAGAGATGCTACGTGCAGGCGTATGCGCATCACCTCCTCCAACACTCACATGCTTCCCTCTACTTTACAGCTGCAACAAGCTATTTCAGCCCCACAACAATCCATCCCAACCCACCCCCCCCAAAAAAAAACCACCACCACCAAAAGAAAAGGAGGAAAAGGAGGAAAAGGAGGAAAAGGAAAAAACGCATGGCCACCATCAAGAACCATCTCTTTGTCTCCTCCCTCATCTGGTCTCCAATCCCCCTCCTATCTTCTACTTCTCACAAACTTGCTCCGTTTTTTAAAGTGTACGAAGCAACTTTGGTGACATCCCTGCTTGATCTGTTGTATTTCATGTGACTTTTGACCAGCTGCCCAGCTGCAATGGCTGACATCAATGATAGCTCCCCACCAAGTACTGCACCGGCTACAATGGTGGCTAGCAGCCTGGCATTTGATCCTGGGGACTCCTTACTCGCCCCCTTCACCCCAAGCAAGTTGAGGCAAGCCGACTGAGAAGCAAGTTGAGTTCCACCACCTACAGTTCCAACCTAGGCGGGAAAAAAAAAAGACTAAGCTTTCATAACACGACCAGAGATCAGAAAGAATATGGATGGAAATTATTGCTCAATTTAGTACTTTATTTGGTCCAATCACCAGCGAAAATAAACAACAACGCAACTACATTCTTTTGGCAAAAACATTCACTGCATGGAGCTGCCCGACCAATAAAAATAAGCAACTATAGGACAGAGTATTGAGAGGTATCAGCTCCCTACATTAGCCAATAACTGAGTGGGCGTCATTACTATCAGAACTTAGGAAGAAAGCGACCAAATACTGTTGTTCATCATACCTCAATGGAAGGCATTGTGACAGAGATGTGAAGATCCTTCCCGTTGTTGACAGCCTCCATCATAGTGATGCAGTGAGAACTTTCAATGTTTTGTGCTGGATCCTGACCAGTAGCTATAAAAACTGCAGAGACAATGTTGGCAGCATGCGCATTGAAGCCACCAAGAGCACCAGCTACAGCAGAACCAGTAAGGTTCTTGAGCATGTTAAGCTCTACAAGTGCTGGTACGGTGGTTTTCAGTACCTTGTTGACTACCTCCTCACTAATGGTTGCCTCACAAACAACCGACTTTCCGCGTCCTTCAATCCAATTTACTGCAGCAGGTTTTTTATCAGAACAAAAGTTCCCTGCATATGTGGGACAAACTGCCGTAAGTACAGTTTTCGACCTCATTAAGTCAGGAAACAAAGAGATCATGGTTGTCTAAAAAACATGAGTGCAACTTTTGCCCTCATCTGCGTGCACCAGCCTTTGCCCACTCCCCGCCCAGAACTGGTGCACGTAGTCGGATATTTTCTCTTATCAGCAAGCACAGCATACAATAACAAGTTAAATTTCGACAATGATGATTTCATAGAAAATAGAAAGTAGGATGAGCCAAAGTTCAACAAGTTAAGAACAGTCAAAAGCACCTGAGCCAACACGTCAGGCAAAAGCCATGTATATGTAAACGAAGGATCTAAAAATACACAAGATGGACTATGCAAATAAAGAAGAATCATTTGTGACTAGATAGAAGGGGGAGGGGGAGCATGGATTTGCAACTCCAGCTGATTAATACAAGTCACCAAAAGCTTTTGAAGTGATAATGCAGTTAAAGCACTACTCCCTATCTGAAAAAAGTGACTATACATCCTGAGCACTTGCCTGAAATACCAATAACATCCATATCGCAAAAATCACTACGAAGGAAGTCCAGAACATTCTGAACGCCTTTAGACACCATGTTCATTCCCATAGCATCTCCAGTGCTGCAGCTAAATCTGATATATAGATTTTTTCCTGCAATAGAGCACTGAATACCCTGAAGCCTAGCAAATCTGCTGGACCTGTGACCCCGCCAAATAAAAAATGAACAATTAACACAAAAGGCAAGCAAACTAAAAGAAGCTTAATATGTGCAGAATAAAAATTTGATAGAAAGGATCAAGGCATCTGGTCCTCCAGATGACCGGAAAGAAGTACTTGGCGTCATGAGTGCAACTAAATAATTCACCCAAACTAATTAATTCCAGACACACCAAGATTAAAGCTTACAAATCACAAGCAGCCTTTTTGTCTTCTGTTACATGTTATGTTCGTACAAAAGTGAAATGCTTCAAAAGGTTGCAAGCAACTGAAAGATGGATGTGCCATCAATATTATGCTTTTTAATGGTGCGCTGAACAGCAATGTCCTTGGAATCATGACGGCACAAAGCAGAATTCAGTCCTGCTAAATCATCCCAAAAAAGGGAATGGAATGAAAAGTAAAAATGGGGGGAAAAAGACCCGATCCCTGAAAAGTCCTCCAACAGTACCGACTGTGATCTCACACGTCCAATGCCCATCAAGGTCAGCATAGTTAATTTGGAACAGGAAAAGACAAGAAAATGAAGGCCAGGATGCCGACATCTCAGATCTACCTCTACCACACAATTAGTAGACCGTAATCCAACCTAAACTTTGACAGAATACAAATTTGAAATTAAATCTAGAGCCCCCCAGAAAATACAGCGGAAGAGGTAACAGAAAAAAGAAAACAAAGCGGAATTTTAAAAAGAGGGGTAAACATTTTACTTAATTAAAACTAAAATCGGGAAGAGAAGCTTACTTGCTAAAAACGAGCGCCAATGTATCGAAATTAAGAGGGTCCTCCAAGAAGAACTTCAGGTCAGTGGCCCTTTTGGCAGTGGGGAACCTGACAACAGGGGCTCTGGTCATCCCATCTCTCAACAGGATACCGGTGGCTCCTCCGGATGCATAGATGGCCTTGCAACCTCTGTTGGTACTGGCTACCAAACAGCCCTCCGTAGTGGCCATTGGCACCGAGTACTCGCAACCGTTGAGCAACAGAGGCCCAGCAACCCCCACCGGAATCTGCACGTATCCAACAGGCATCTCGCAACACTGGCCCAGAATAGAGTCATAATCAAACCCGTCCAACGGCATACCGGAAAGAGACCTCCCAGTAATCCTCTGCACCGCCTCGCGGCGAATGGAGGCTGCTCGGAGGCAATCTCCTAAAGTTGATTCCAGGGAATAGGATGGGATATCGCCGGAAACCACAGAGTTGACGAGCTCCTCGTCTTCTTCATTGGGGCAAGGGATGCCGAGGGGGCTGGTAGTGGGGGGAGGGCCCTCCATTAACTTGGGCGCGGGAGAAGGGGAAATGGGGGTGGCGGAGACGAGGGAGGGAAGGCGGCGGGGGCGACGATCCTCGTCGAGGATGAATCTTTCGTCCTCAACGTCAACGTCGACGTCCCAGTGGTCGTTAGAGGGGCGGGCAATGAAGGATTGAACAAAATCAATACCGAAGAAACCTAACAAATAAATGAAGGAGGCTATGAGAGAGAGAATGGCGGCGAGCTCGGAGAGGGTAAGGACGTGGAGAGGGATGGAGTTGCGGATCTTGTCACGCCAGCGGTGAAGGAGGTAGTAGGCGACTGAGAAGAAGAGGGTAAAGAAAATGCCGTTGGTTAGGTAGAGAGGGAGGGGGAGAGCATCGGAGGCCTTGGGGGTTGGTGAAGGGGACCGATCCAGGACCCTGGAGGATGCGGAGGAGGAACCCTTGTTCTGCTGCAGCTGCTGGTGGCGGGGGTCAAGTGAGTTAGTTGGAGGGCCAGATGGCTTTGGCGGCCTGCGGCGGACATCCATGGGTGGGGGGGGGGGGAATATTCCGGCGGGGAGAGATGTGGATTACTGAATCTATTAAACCGAAGCTGAATGAACACAAGAGAAGAGGGACCGTAAAGCTGTGGCTTGTGGTTGTGGGAGGGAGGCTGAAAGGAAAGATATAAAAATTTTGGGGAGAAAAATGTAATAAAGTGGAACTGTCTTCTTTTTTTTGGGGGGGGTTGCCCGCGGAGAGGAGGGGAAAGTGGGGAGGCGGGGTTGGTAAAGAAGTACCAACAGGAGGGGGCTGGCTGGAAATGCGCAATTGAGTGATTGAGTGGGAGGAGGAGCGAAGCTTTCGGGAACATTGGCGAGTACTTAATATACTAACAGGGAGTTCGCTTTTTTTGTTGGCGTTTCTGCTGGCACCTCCCCATGTCCGTCTCCTGACTTCTGTCAAAGCCTGTTTAACGATTTCAATTATGTTTGGATTAAGGACAAAAGTTTGTGTTGGAAAGTGATTTATTGGTATAAATTTGCATTATTCAGCTTTTCGACTTACTTTTTATTACAAGAGTGAACAATGAATAATACAGACAACAAAATTAACTCACGCAGCAAAGGTCACTAACCTTTGCATAGTAGATTATTTGAAATAATTTTTTGAAAAAAATACTGTAGCACTTTTTTGATGTGATGTATGTGAGATAAAAATGTTGTTGAAAAATGTATAATATTTTGAAAAAAATACTGTAGCACTTTTTTGACGTGATATATGTGAGATAAAAATGTTGTTGAAAAATGTGTTGATAATGCAAGCAAGTAAATTTTGGTAAATAATTTCCTATCCAAACAAACTGCATGTTTGGATTGCCTCTCTCTTTTTTTTTTTCTTTTCTTTTTTCTTAGTACAGTGAGTGCAAAATGGCCATTGATTTACATTATCAACACATTTTTCAATCACCTTTTTTATTTCTGATACGTCACATCAAAAAAATTATTATAGTATTTGAATAACCAAATTATTTCAAATAATCTACTATCTATTCTCTCAACACATTTCTCAATCACTTTTCTTATTCTATATATATTATATTATGAGAGAAGTTGTCTAGTTTTGTCTTCGTGCGAGCACCTTAGGTGTCAGGATCGCAATCCGGATCGTGGGATCTTGCGATCCTACGATCCGAATTATGACTTTCGATTTCGATCCGATTTTGATACGATCCTTCCATTTAAAGATATTATGATAAAAATTTTAATAATTTGATCATAATTTTGTATAGAAAATTCTACTATTTGTTGCATTAGAAATTAGATTCAAAAAACTTTAAAACCACATAATTATGTTATGCTAATTCCTTATCTATAAAAATTGGTATTTAATTGTCTCGTTAATAAATACTTAAATGATACACACACATATACAAAGTCAATTTTTTCAACTATCTTGTCTAGTAATTGCATTTGGACTCGAAATTGAGAAAGAACAATATTTTTAATTTAATCAGATTTATTTACAATACGTCACATGTAGTTCCAAAATTTTTATTTAATTTTTAGATTATCCCAAATATCTTAGATAATATGATTTTAACCTCAATTAATAATACTATTATATTGATTATACATGAGTTGCATTATTTATTGCTGTATATGTGAATTGCAAACATCAAAATTACTAGTAAGATTATTTTTTACTGTTTTTGTAAGATCGATCGATCCCACGATCCGATCCTGCAAAATAAAAAACGATCCAAGGTAGAATCCCGATTTTAAAAACCTTGGCGAGCTCCCAAAACAAAGTGCATTCGACTCAAGAGTTTTTGAAATTTCCACTTTTGGTTGCTATATTTTTTGTTAAATCAAAATAGTCACTCAATTAGTAACTTGTAGAATAGTACATTTTTGGTAACTCGATTAATAAAAGATACACTTTCCATTAGGTATTCATTCTGCCTAAAGTTGTTGCTCAATAGAAAATTCACTGACCTCCCTTGTCAAAATTTTGGATCCGGTATCCACATCATTTGGGATGAAATTAATCTTTTGCCTTAACATTTTAAGGTTTATTACAATTCTCTTTTTTTTTTTGGGAAATAAATCTTTGCAATAATTAGTGCAGTGTAATTTAATATAGTTTTCAATCTATCTTGTATTAGCTAACATAGATGATATTTAAGGATGAAGGTTGAGAATTCAGAAGTTCTTGACAAGGGTGACATCTCTCTTGTCACTTTATTTCTTGCGCTGATTCTTATGTTTAGTTATAATACAAGTCTAGTTCTTGTTTTCTTATTTTTAATATATTGCTAGTTTTACACCAATGATTAAATGAACTATCTCTGCTTGTTATGTGAGTTTTTTTATGGATATTTGAGTGATATCTAGTACAAATTATTTCACACTTTTATTATTACAGTAACAAGTTTCTTATGGATATTTATATCTAGCACAAGCTATTTAACACTTTTATTGTTATAATTATGATTAACTGATCACTGGTTGTAATTATCTAAATGTGTTAATTCATTAATGAAAGTTATGATTCAACACTAGTTCATCGAAATATTAAATTTAGGGATTAACTCAATTATGTAGAGTAAGGTTCAGTAAAAAATTAGGGATTAATATCAGAGTAGTAGAAGTTTTGAGTTATATTTAAAATTTAAAAGTAATGTTCAAACATTGCATGCATCGGTATCTATTTGGAATTTTGGTTTCTAAACCTCTTTTACATTCTTGCTGTGTTTAATTTTGATCAAGTTTTATAATACCTACTTAGTCTAGGCGTGGTTTAATTTCTTTCCATTATTTATGCTCCAAAATAGTTAAACAAGTACTTTACCTCTTAATGAGACGGGGAATATAATTTTATTAATTTTGATCAATGGTACTCCCAAGTTTAGCCAAACATATACATTTAACGTTTCTCACCAAACAAATAAGTTTTGCACATTGATTATAAATTCATACTAATACATCCAGTGTAAACTCGCATGCATTTTTTTTTTTTTTCCATATTCATTCCGTGTGGCATTTTGGTTTCTTTACACGTGTTATACATATACATACATACATACATACACATACACACACATATAAGAGTGTGTGTATGTGTATGCGAGTGTGTGCACACACATACGTGTGATTCTAACCTTTTATGTGGTTTTATTTACAAATAATAGTGGGTAGAAAATAACATGACAGGCAAGTGAGTTTGTTTGGTGCATGAGCATATATAAGTACAATAGTACCGAAAGATTCATGAATCTCGATGAAATGAGATTAAAAATATACAAACACTCACACATGTGTGATTCTAACCTTTTACGACTTTCATTCCAAATAATAGTGGGCAGGAAATAACATGACGGGCGAATGAGTTTGTTTATTGTACGAGGCA
Source organism: Gardenia jasminoides (assembly GCA_013103745.1). Classification (NCBI taxonomy): domain Eukaryota; kingdom Viridiplantae; phylum Streptophyta; class Magnoliopsida; order Gentianales; family Rubiaceae; genus Gardenia; species Gardenia jasminoides. Next base: position 95,396,668 of record CM023103.1, read on the forward strand.
TAATGGTGGCGAAAGAAATAGGGATGGATGAATCTCAATGAAATGAGATTAATCGATCAGGAAGATCAGTGCCAATATGGTGAATTTGTTTTGCTTGAGTTTTATTTGAGTACTTTTAGGGTTTGTAGACTCATTTTTCGTCCATTGATTTCTTTACTCTTCGCGTTGTTTAGATGTTCATGCATGAGAAGGCCATAAAATTCCATAATTATAAAATGGTGGTAATAATTTTATTTTTTCACTTTACCCTTTCAATTTATGGAAACTAACATACAATATTTTATTGCTATTTATTTTAATCTTTATTTGATTCTCTTTTTCTACGAGGTAGTAATGAAATATTATTGAACACGTTATGACATTTGTTCTTTCGTGCTAAAAATATTGCCTCGAAATATGCATGAGTCTAACAAACTAAAATCTATCATATATGTATTGCAGATGAGGTTTTAGATTGGTTGAATGATAAGGCTTCTAACTTTCCATTATTTTTTTTTATAGAATTTTGAAAAATTTTAATTATCTAATGTACATTCATACATTTTGGATTTCAAATGCAAGAAGTGACACCACAAATGTAGAAATTTGGATAAAATTTATTCATAGGATAGTAAATTAAAACAAAACATCACAAGTCGTATTAAAAGTTAAAAGAATAAATAGCAATAATTTTTTTAACTTAGTAATACTAACTAAAATGATAAACTACATAAAAAATAATATTCAATGGTCGTAGATTTAAAAAAATTGACAGTAGTACTAATCCTGAAAGTTATGAAATCACTAAATTAATTACAGAGTCCTACTGATACTTCAAAATGGAAATTATTATTTAAACTCTTTGTCTTTCATAAATAATAACAACAACAACACAACATCAACAATAGTCCTACAAAAAATAAAAGTAAGTAACAATATAATTTAAGAGAAATATATAGTACATTTATCCTTAAATTATATCTACACAATTAGTATATATCTGATCTAAATTTTACTCTAATTAGGTTCAAACAATAGTCTAAAATCCAACCACTAAGAATAATCCTTAGTATTGCTGATTATATTTTTGTTATTTTATTCAATGTAAATATGTTTATACTACTATGTCATTTTTTAGAAAAATGACTAAATCTTTTTTTTTGGTAATTATTGAATGTATTATAAGATATTATTAGTTTTTTATTTGTATATTGAGATGCCAATAATTACATGTATTGTGATTAATTCTTAGTTTTATATTGTTTCATATTGTGGGATGTAAAATTAAATATATTCTAAATATTACGAATTATGGGTTCTTTTTTCCCTTTTGTTTCAAATTATATCTCTCAATTTGGAGGATGAATATGAAATTAACTAAAAACATTTTCAAAAGAAAAGTTGTCAATATTCAATTCAAATTTATACTATAAATAATTATACTTGGTGCTTTTATTTTAAAAATATAAAAACAAGTATATTTTAAAAGTTTAAAACTATACTGAAGGTTATGAAAGTTTTTTTTCTCTTTCTTTAAATATTAAATTTCTAATTTGAATGTTGGAATATAAACACTTTTAAACCTAATTAAATTACACACCCAAACAAATATTTGTTGACAGGTCAATCAAAGTAAATAGGTTATCATTTACAATTATAAATAATTGAAAAATATAGTAGAATAGGAGATAAATATGTTACAAAATTAGGTTAAATGAAGGACAATTGGGTGAGAATATTGTTGGATAAAAAAAAATGTAGAATTTATGAGTGGAGGAAAATGTTGTAGGAATGTGGAAAGATTTGATCAAAGATGTGAGAAATAGTGGAATTGTGAGGCAGGAGAAATGGTTTAAAGAAATGGTGGGATATAATATTACGTTTGATGTGTTTTTAATATTTCTTTAAATATTTTTATAATCATTTCCTATATGTTTTAATATACTTTAAGATTTTAGATAAGGCACATAAAATAGAATATAAATTAATTTTTAAAATAATAATATTTTGATTGTTAACTTTTTTTATATAACTATTACAAATAATTTATTATTATTATTATTTTAAATATAAACCCGTGCATAGCACTGCTGAGAATTCTAGTTAGTTAGTATCTAAAGTAATTTTAGGTTGATTTTTTTATTTTTACAACTGGCTCAGGATTAATTTGGTTAATTATCTTATCTACATATTGAATGTTTACAATATCTCGTTTGGTACTCTTACTTAACTCTCAATTTGTTTAGTATTTATATTGCACATCCTTTTCAAACTTAGGCTTATTTTAAGTTATACATGTAGTGTATGCGTTTTCATTTTGAAGTTATATTTGAGTAGTTAATCTAAACAATGGTTTGTCTATTTAAATGAATGTTTGGATTTTCCAAACTTATGTTGTAATATGTTATGTACTTTTTATGTAAAATATGCTATCGTATTTTTGACAATAAATATAGAATAACTTTTTTATACACGGTTAGTGTATAATATTTTTTTTAACATTAGTAGGTTCGAATTATTTTATATAATATAAATTTAAATTTGAAATTCAAATAATGTACATGTGGCATGTATCAAAAGTTGCTAACGTTAAAAATTTACTACGCTGTCAGTATATAAAAAGTTAATATATATATATTATATGTGTGTGTGATATGAAAAAAAAAATTGTAGTAAAAAAGAAAAGAGCTATTCATGTTTGGAACCAAATATTCATGTCCTTAATCACGATGTCCAAATGGAACAGAAGTCATCACTCCACCGGTTAGATTCTTGGAAAACCATTCATCAAAAAATATATTGATCCAGAAAGGGGGAAATGGAGAAACAATGGATTATGCAGGGGAAGAAAGGGAGAGGGACCCACATCAAGCCCCTTCCAAGCTGTGCAGCTCGTTTTTGTAGAATGTTTATGATTGAGATTGGGAAGACAGCGGCTGAGATTTGAGGACAGAGAGCCTGTGAGAGAGAGAGATAGATGATGATGACGACGATGTTTGTTTGTGTGAGTGTGAGTGTGTGTGCGTGCGAGAGAGCGAGAGAGACAGAGAGAGAGGATGTGTGTGTGTGTGTGTGTGTGTGTGTGAGACTGCGTGAGAGGGAGAATGAAAGCCCCCTTCCCCCACCCCACCCCAGCCCCAGGCCCAGGGGAGCAGCTGCAGATTGCCAGTGCGAATGAGGTGGCTAAGCCCTTTTATTTTATCTCCTCCTTGGGTGTTAAATAGTAGTCATAGCTGGGTGGGAGGAGTAGAGCAGTACTGCTGGCTATTATCTTTCTTTCTTTTATCCCTCGAAAAAACTTTCCATGTTAATAATAATAATAATGCTGCTATAAAGTACTACTAGTTGTAAATCCTGTCTGTGAAAAGAAAAAGGGGGAAGAAATGATCATGAGTCCCCCCTCCCTCCTCCAGCAAATCCTCCTCCTCCTCCTCCTCCTCCTCCTCAGCCCCGCCCCTGCCCATGCCCTCACCCTCGCTCGCTTCTTCTGCTTCTTTTCTTTCTCCATGGCTATGATCCCAATCATTATCCTTAATATTCCTATTCCTCGACCAAATCACAACTCAAAAACAAATCCCCCCCTTTCCCAGCCCTCCACCTTAATCAATTCCACAACCACCACTTCTTCCTTCCTGCTACTACAACTCTTACATCGCTCTTAGCTCCCTACTACGATTACTGGTACTATAGTTATTGTAACAAGTAGTAGTAATAAATACGTACCCCAGGAAAAAAAAAAAAAAAAACCTCTTTTGCCAACTCTTCCTACTCTGTTCTCTTGTACAGCTGATCTCCCCTCCCACAAACCCCACTTCCCCTTCTTTTGACCTACTATTACCCCTCCTGCCTTTTTCCACCTCAGTTTTTAGCCCCCCCCCCAACGCACAGCTCTCACTCCACTTGTTTCCTCAATTGATCGAATATTCAACGGCTTTGTTGGGTTTAATTTGGAGGGGTTTATGTAGGGTTTTTTCTGTTTCAATTGTCGTTAAAAATGTTTATCGAAGGATCTATCTGGTCGAGACTTTTTAAGTCTAATAATAGTTATGGTTAGTGCATAGTAGTAGTAGTAGTGTCACTAATAATCATTTCCAGCGTTGCTTTTTCCTAAATTAAGATTAAATTTTCATACTCTTCGTTCTCCGAATCTTCTTCTCCCTGTTCTCTCTCTCTCTCTCTCTCTATCTCTCTCTCGCTCCCTCCCTGGTGGAATCCAATCAACCCCCCCCCCCCTTCTCTCTCCCCTTTAAAATTAAAGGAAACACAAAATCCCCCTTTTGGGTTTCTTTTCTTGATTGTCATATTCAATGGCGTATCAGCACCAGCAGCAGCAGCCGCCCCCGGTTCCGGGTCCGGGCTCGGGTTCCAGCTCGGGTTCTGGGCTTCAATTTCTCAATTCTCCCTTTGGGGACACCACTTTCACAAAGGTCTTTGTTGGAGGCCTGGCCTGGGAGACTCAGAGCGATACCATGCGTCGCTACTTTGAGCAGTTTGGTGAGATTCTCGAAGCTGTTGTTATCGCCGATAAGAATACTGGCCGATCCAAAGGCTACGGCTTCGTGAGTGCTGCTTTGTTTTTCTTCCAGTCTCTCTCTTTTGTCCTGTCTTCGTCAATCATATTCAAGAACAAGACCCTTCCTTTGGTAAACTTTATTTGCATTTGTTGGAGGATCCAAACATTGATCCCCTGGCCTTCCCCAGGGAAAGAATTACGAAGGTTTTCCTGATTCATTACAAAGGAATGATTATTTTTTGGCGAAGGGATCTATTCTTTTGGGCTAATGAAATACTGCTGGCAGAATAACTGCTGCTTGATTTTTAACTTCCAATGTCTGTCTATTTTCTTTATTCTGGTTATAGATTCATAATTCAGTTTCTACCTTTATTTTGTGACTTTGGAATGAATAATTATTCAATTGACTTTATTTCCCAAATGGTATTTATATGGAGTGTTTATAGGTAACTTTCCGGGACCCTGAATCAGCTAGGAGAGCATGTGCCGATCCAACACCAATTATTGATGGTAGGCGTGCTAATTGTAATTTGGCTTCGCTGGGGCGACCTCGGCCTGCGCTGCCCTTTGGTAATCCTATTTCATCTTAAAAGCTACGTGTTGTTTACAAGCCTCGATGTATATTTTTTTTGTTATTTCTCCATTTCTGAAGGTCTGAGTCTCTCCATTAATATTTTAAGTCCCCCCACCACCACCCCCCCTCCAAAAAAAAAAAAAATGCTCGAACATTGTGTTCCATACTACCTGTTTCTTAGTCGTGGAAACATCTAATTGGATATAACTAATTCGACCAGCAAAACTGTCCAAAAGTTATTTCAGAATTACAACTTATATTTAATAATTTTTTTGCCTCTCCTGTTTTCAGATACGTTTTAAGCATATGCTGCAACATCACCCATCAAAGTTGCCAATTCTTGTAGCCTTTTAAATTTAAAAGAATCAATTCTTGTGATCCTTTTTTTTTGGGTTGGGGGGGGGGTGGAATTAGAGCAAGCAGGGCTGTATTATTCAGTTAGTGGTTGCTTGAAAGCTAGTTCTTTTCTGGAATTTTCTATGTGAATAAAGAGGCAAATAATTATGGCCGGGCTGACAATGATTAGTAGTCATGTTTGCTGGTGCTTGAAAAGAGTGCTAAGATTGAAGGAAGCAGAAAGAAATATCTATGGGAGTACCCAACGTTCAATCCACAAATATGAACAATTTGATATGCAGTCAACGCATATCAAATAAAAACAGTTGCAGTTTGTAGAACTATTGGGTAAAATTCAACTTCTGCATCTGTTGATTCCCGTTTCAACATGTGAATTAACATGAGGGTACACTTGACAACTGTGTATCTAATTTCAGACAGTTAGGAGCAATTTATTCTTGAAAAATAATGACAAATCAGTTAGCGCCGTGAGGTACAACTGTTTGTCTTGCTAATTCCTTCATTCTTCAACTTGTTGTGTGTTAGTTTATGCTTCTAGTGCTACTGGTCACAGGACGGCTTAGATCACCAACACCTTATCTTGGAGGTCTTCCGGCTAATAGAGGTGCCTATGTTGGAAGTTTTGGGTATCAGCAACCAGTTTCTTATGGCTATCAACAAGGCTTGATGTATTCTCCATTTGGGTAAGTTACTTTTGACTTGGTACTTCTTGTGCTATTCTCTAGCAGTTAGATGATTGGTTTGGGGATTAGCATCCTGATTTTCAGGAGTTATATGGTCAGCATGAGTGGATGAATTGGTGTGAATGCCTTTTGTTTTCCAGTATAAGTGTTATATCTTGGATTTGAACAGCTTCTTCAGTGAAACTACAATTTTTCTTGTCAAATTCTGCTTCCAGAAGAGATAAATAAATGAGGAAATCAAACACCCTCACTCGAGGGGGGAAAAAGCAGAGGAGAAAGAAAGCTAGGACATTTTATGTTTGAATCTATGATTTTTCTGATGTTTTCTTGTTTGATGTGAATTATCTTGTTTGGTTGATATGTGGCTTTAATTTTGTACCTTGGTTACTACATGCATGGCCTTTCTTGGTGTTTGTCTATGGGGGTCTTGGTATGCTTGTATGTTGCTGGTTTTTCTGGTTGCTGCTATGCGAGGTCCCATCTGATAACTGGACAATGGTGCATTAGGCCTATGTTTGTTTTGCAGTTTTCTAACAAAATTTTTTAAAAATTTATTATTTAGTATTTATTTGTTTGTTTATTTATTTTTTACGTTTTCCATGAACACACCTTTTTATCTCACATACATTAGATGAATTTGTTTAAGTCTATTAATATTTTATTCTCAGCTCATTATGTTACTGAGTCACTTGTCTTTTTAAAGTTATGCAATTTATTATTTATACTTGTATGTGTAGCAACAGACCTTGATAGGGACCAATCTGGTTGATTGGATTGTCAACATTGTCATTCTCCCTCCTGAACTATGTAACATTGTCATTCTCCCTCCCTTTTTAGATTTATTCATGTTAATAATTCGATGTACTCTGAGCTAAAAATCCCTGCTGCTTTATAGTTAATTGAATGTATTTCAGGTAATGCAAATTTCTGCTTTTTATCAATTTCAGGTATGCAACATACGGTTCAGACTATGTCTATCCTCAGGTGAGTAACATGGTAAAATGTCTAATAGAATGATACAGAACGCCCTTTTATATTTGATTATACAAGATTTATCAAAACATTGCTTTTAATGCTAAACTTTTGCATTCTGCCTTCATAGGGTGTTTACAATCCTTATGGGGGGCAGCAGTATGTTCACGTGTATGGTCTGCCTGGGACTGTTGGTACAACTATGTATCCTTACAGCCAGATGGGTCAGACAGTCCCAGGGAGTCATAGTTATGCAGCATTGCAGGGGTATACAATGCCCAGTCATCAGCTTGTGCAGTTTGGTGGGCCTAGTGTCAATGCTATGACTACATCATCTATACCAACAATTCAGGCTCCATATCCAACAGGTATCATGACTCCTTTATAGATAATTTTATCTGTTTTTCTTATTCTTCTCTCAAGGAGGCCTTCACTCCGGGGGTTGAGGGGCAGTGCAAAGAGTCTCATCTGTGGGCCAACTTTGTAAATTTCCTTCTCGTGTTTCTACTTTATCTTTACAGATTCTGCTTTGTGTTTCATGCATCAATACTTCTATAAGACTTAGAATGCAGTGCGTTTTAGTTTGTTCCACTCTTTAGACTCTCCTTTCTCTTGCATTAGTCTTAGGAAGAGATTATCTTTTTCCTCCTCTCTCTCTCTCTCTCTGTTTTTTTCTTTTTTTTTTGGGGTGGTGGTTGTTATTTTCCCTTTTTTCAGTTAGTAAATGGTCAGTTTCAATATTCTGCCTTCGAAATATCAGGTAAGCAGATGTAATGAGGCAATGTTTTTCATTTAGGTATTGCATCCCCTGTTCCACCACAGCCTCAGTTTCTACTTCCTGCTCATTCTCCTCAGTTCATGCAAGGTAGCGGTTCTGACCAAAATGCAGGGTGAGGGGTTTATAAAGGTAGGTGGCACAAATTTTTGTTCAGGCATAACACACAATTTTTTTCTTTCCGTTTTTCTTTAATGATATATATATATATATTTTTTCAGTTACCCTTAGATTGCAGCAGGACTAAGAGCAGCAGTACTGCTACTTGAGTGGCGGGCTTCGTATCTAGCCTTGCAAATTAATCATTTTGCATTCTAGAGGTATGTTCTTAAGTCTTGGTTCTCTTGATAATTATTAATATAGAAATGAGAATGTACTCATGCCGGGTGGGAGAAGGGACAAGCATTATAGGTTGTGGTGTAAATTGACATGGGAGTAAAACGAGAAAGGTTTATATTTTTCATAGTACTCCAGAATTATGAGAAGAATGTGGGCTTTGCCTTTGGATACTGAATCCATTCTCACGGGAAGACAAAAAAACCCCAGATATTGTGGCCGGAAATCAGCAGTTGATTTGAGTTCCGTATTTTCTGGATTGTTGTTGATGTCTTTTGAGGTGGGGGTTGTCCAGGAAGGAGGGTTTGCTGTGTTCCTTTGCAGCTAAAATCAACTCTTTGCATCATTTTCCTATGGTGGTCGTAATATGGTGACGTGCCAGGTTTAGATGTGCTGAATGGCTGGGTGGTGGAATTTGACGAGAGGAACAATGCTGAAGTGTTTGAGAACTAACATGATGATGATGCAACCGTTTCTGGATTGGTTACTCAATGCGTTGTTGACGTTGGGAGTTTTATGCAGGTCATACGTAATCATGCTCACCAGAGAAGTTAATGTTGGAGTCGCTCACCAATGGTGGAGAGAGGACCTGGAAGATGCAGATAGCAGTTCTTTCAGCAGCAGCGTCGTCGTCGTCGTCGTGGTCATCATCAGCGTCATGTATGTAAACTGTTGCATGCTGTCAGTGCAAGGGATGACTGGCAGAGAGCATCGTCACAAAATCGAGGGATGCTGGGAATTGGTTTCCGGCGCCCGAGTAGGGAATAATGAACCATGTAAAAAGCAGTAGTAGTGATTTGTGGTAGAATCAACATATGATTCTTTGATAGCCAAAAGAGTCCCAGCATTTTGGGTCTGTAGATAGTCTCTGGTGTCTCCCTCTCCGTACAGGGGGGGTGGGTGCATTGGTGCATTGTACGTAAAGTGTCTGTGAGTCTTGTGCATAACTATATAGTTACTGAGTCGTGTTGGACATTAAATTCTGTAATTTGGATTTATTTTTAGATGCCAGACTTGCAAGTATTTGTGGATTTATCTTTTTCTTCTGTTTGTTTCTCGTCTTGGGCTGTGTTGGATGTTTTTCTTCCACTAGCGAATAGTTGTAGCTGAGCTAACGGCAGAGAGTCAAACGCCACAAGCGTATAATTTAATGAAGGTGGAGGATGAAAGAAGCCTCCGTTTATTTTACGGACAACTGGGAAATCTACAAATAGTACGTGGTATGATAAAGACTCACCACACAACTAAAATTAGATCCTACTTATAGTAAGAGAGGGAGGAGGTGAGCTGGACTTGCTAGGCTCTCTCTGGAGTTCGGTGCTCAGAGAGTGTTCGTAAGTAATAAAATGATTTTTAAGGTTTTTGAGTCGATTATTTATTTATTTATTTATAATAGCCGGTGTTAAAGGGTACACACCCAACGTCTGTGCAGCTTAGAAATAATTATTAATTTTGTTTTTACAAAATTAAATTTTGTCTTCATAAAGGCGATTTATGAGTAATTTTATTTTTCTTTTTCTTTAATGCAGTTGTGGTTGATTTGGTGGTTACAATATTTAAAGGAGTTTGGGGATATTATATTGAAAAATGTGATTGGGTGCGTGGTTAGGATAAAAATTAGCTTTTTAAAGACAAAAATTGAAAGCTCAAAAAATGACACAAATTATTTATCCAAACTGCCACCCCTCTCTCTCTCTCCCTTCATTATCTCATACTAAATTCAGAAACAGGTAATTAATGGATGGGCGAACAGCGTGGACATGTTGATGGGATTGGGCCAAATAGCCCATTGTGTAGGAATCAATCCGGTTTAGCGAAACCCCTCCAGCTCCTCCAATTCAAGGGGTCCAGCCCACCAAGCCACATAGCATTACAACTGCGATGGAAGACGCAGTAGTCGGAGCCGGAGGTTGGGTCGGGTACTCAGCGGCCGTTTCTCCTAGTCGTCTTGCTGGGGACAATAGACTCTTCCGCCTCCGCCTCCGAGAGTGCCTAAACCCACCGGAAACACTACTTAGCAAGAAAGAGAGAGGTTTATCATCTACAAAAACAGCACAGCTGGATATGGGCACCGACAACAACCACCAAAATAACGATACCACCACCGCAACACTCGCTCCTAACATCAGCACCACCAACAGCAAGTCACCTCCCAAACCCCCCATTAAACCTGCTGAACCCCCCACTCCGACCACCACCACCACAACCCTCCCACCTCTGCAACCACTCGGCTCCTCCCTCAACACTGTCGACTCCGAATTCATCTCCATCCCCAGCTATTCTCGTAAGTTTAACTAATCTTCCTGATCCTTTTCCACTTTACCTTTTCCTTTTCTCAATTCTTGGTTCATATAATAATCATTTTTGCCCTTTTTTCTTGGATTTTGTGTTGTTTGGGGGTTGAACTGGGAGGTGTTTGGATTGTATATCTTGTTTTGTTCTGTTTTTAACGAAAGGAGGGAAAAATATTCCATCTGTGTAGGATGGTTTAGTTGGGACAACATCCACCAGTGCGAGCTTCGATTCCTGCCGGAATTCTTCGACGGAAGATCAGCCTCCAAGAACCCCAAGACTTACAAATACTACCGGAACGCCATCATTCAGAGATTCAGGGACAACCCCGCCTCCTCCTCCTCCCCCACCAAAAAGATCACCTTTACCGAAGTCCGCAAGACCATCGTTGGAGACGTCGGCTCCATTCGCCGGGTTTTTGATTTCTTGGAAGCCTGGGGTTTGATTAATTACTCTCCCTCTTCTTCTTCTTCTTCTTCCAGTAAGGCTGCCGCTGCCCACCAACAACTCAAATGGGATGACAACAAGGACTCGTCCTCCTCCTCCGCCACCAAATCTCCTCCTCCTCCCCCTCCTCCTGATGCTCCTCCCTCTGCCTCTGCTGATAATTCCACTACCGCTGCCGCAGCTGGCGGCCCCAAGAAGAGATTGTGCAGTGCCTGCAAGTCTCCCTGCACCATTTCTTGCTTTACTTCAGATAAGGTTGTTCCTTTCTGCTGCACTACTACGTAGGACTAGCTTTCATCTTTCTTAATAGCCTGGACTGCACATTCCTACTGTCAACTCTTCCTTTGACAATACGAGACTCTCTTAATTGCTGGACGGCGGTTGATTTCTTGCAAAGAGCTTGATCTAATAACCAATTAAACATTGCTGTGTCTAGAAATTACCTACAGCGGCCCTGACACGTCTTTCTTTCATTTTTGGATGCAGCACAATTTGACTCTTTGTGCAAGGTGCTACGTCAGCAACAATTTTAGGGTTGGAATCAATTCTACAGATTTCAGAAGGGTCGAGATTAGTGATGCCGTAAAGACCGATTGGACAGACAAAGAAACTCTCCACCTACTTGAAGCTATTATGCATTATGGTGATGACTGGAAGAAGGTAGCTGAGCATGTTGGTGGTGGTAGAAGTGACAAAGACTGTGTGGCTCGCTTTCTTAAGCTTCCCTTTGGTGAGCAGTTTGCTGGAACTCCAGAATCTTCCGAGAGGGTGGATCATCTACTTACCTCAAAAGATTCATCCTTCCAAAACAAACGGATGCGCCTTTCGCCGCTTGCAGATGCAAGCAACCCAATTTTGGCTCAGGTAAAAGCTACAGTCTTTCATTCTTTAGAAAGTGCAAGCTTATTGAACCCCATGAAATTTTTCTGGTGAATTCGCTGAAGACGAGCCTTTATCCATACACTTGCTGCCTATCGATGTCAGGTAATGCCAGTTCAGAAGAATGACAAAGACTGCATTTGTCAAATGTAATTACTGTATTGAGAAGATTATGAGAATGACCTTAAGTAAACTAAAACACATGCTTCTTTTTGATTACAAGTCTAGTAGTTGTTAAAAATGCAAGGTTTGGTTTTGGTCAATTTCATCAGAAGTGGCTGCATGGTCCTTAACTTCTCACTCATTTATCTTATTACTTAAGTTCTGCTCATGTATCTTTAGTTGTTTCTGTTAATTTCGTTAGGCTGCTTTTCTTTCTGCCCTTGCTGGGGTAGAGGTAGCAGAAGTTGCAGCACATGCTGCTGTGACAGCCTTGTCTGATGTTGCTGGTGGAAAAATCAAAGCTAATCTGAAATCTGTTCCTGCTGATGCAAAACAGCAAGGTATGTTTGACCTTTTGGGAAAGAGTGAATTAATGGTTCTTTTGCTGAGTTCCAACTCTCCAGTCAATTCTAGGGAGAAAGGTGAAATGTGTGTTACACAACTTCTCGTAAATAGTTTGAAATGCCTCCTCCTAGATAATTGCCTCTGTTTGGCCTTGATATTTTGGCATATACAAGTTCCTGTCACCTAGCTATTGGTGGTCGGTGAGTCAGCGTGAGAGAATCTGTCAATTGAGGTTGCACATCATGGAATGTGATTCTAGAATTGTTCACAAGCATTTAGTTTGAGATCCCTGCAGCCAGTGGTGCTTGAAGGAGTTTGTATGCTGGACCATTGTAGCACTAGCTGCTTTGTGCGAAAACTGTAAGAAAAATTACTAGTAAAGGATAAAGCTGAATGCTAGTGTTGCCTACTGCTTGAATCTGTATGCTGTTGGCAAATTTGCCTGCTCTTCTACAAGACACCTTCTGAATTACACTTTAGTAGGTTTTCTTGTGAATAAATATCACCTTGACCAATAATTGCCTGTGTATGCAGCCAGTCCAGCACAGGAACTACACAAAATGTGACATGATATGTCACAAACAAATGAAGAAGTAATGTAAGAGGAGTTCTAACATACTTGTAATCATTTGGATTAGTGAGTAGAAACAAATAGGGCCCCTTGATATAACAGGAGCATATACTGCATCTCTTCTGATGTGCCAATTCGTGGATGTGCTGATTCTTTGATTGTGCTGGCAAGAATACAGTTAACGATCTAACAGTCTCCATAAAACTTAATTGTTCCGGGTCAGAATTTGATTAATGTTGACCTAACAGATAAAATTGGTCCCACGTATTTATACTTCTGAATTTTGATGACTAATATCATTTATGTTTTGCTTTTCCCCCATATGGTGTGCTATGCACACACCGTCATAACCTTCTTGTGCTAGTAATATAATTCAGGAACTGGCAATTATGTAGTCATGTACCTTGGTGCTAATCAGTTCTTTCCAAAGATGATAAATTTTCTTTTCTGCAGATTTTGAAGTCGCTCCCCATGATGACACTGCATATACAATGGATGGTGCTCTTGCCGAAGCACAATCTCAGCTTGAGAAGGAAGAAGAGGATGTGGAGAGAGCCCTTTCTGAGATAGCTGTTCAGGTTACGTTTGTTGGGCATTATTTAGGAACATGAAAATTTCTGCAAATAGGGTTCATTATCTGACTTTTATGAGGACAGACTTTTGCTTTTGCTGACAGTATTCAGCGACTCATAAGGTGGATTTTCTGTCACATGCTTTGCAGACGAAGGAACTTCAAGACAAGATTGTTCACTTTGAGGAATTAGACTTACAAATGGAGAGGGAAAGCCAACAATTGCAGCAGCTTAAGGATCTGCTCTATGTTGACCAGTTAACTTTGCTATTTTCTAAAGCCGCAGCACATAAAACGGGAGAAAGCATGGTGGAAAACATCAAAACAGAATGATATGCGCACAAGATTAAGCCCTTCTGCACCAAATGTGCAGCCCATAAGCAGCGTACGTTTTTTTTTTAAATCCATGAAGTGGTTAGTTTTGTCAGCTTGAAAGCAGTAACTTTGAATTGTTAGTTGTTACCAAAGAGTTGTACTTGTCTAGTCAGTTCGGAGACTTTTTTGTGCTCTCCTTGTTAGTCCTTAGGTTATTGTACAAATTTTTAGACAGGCTGCAACGCATCACAAACAACCTGTATTTTTTTTGTATGAAAAAATTTAGACGGGTTTAATTCCAATTACTACCATTGTTTGGGGTAATTTTTTTTTATAAGAAAAAGTTTGGATGGATTTGATTCCATTTATTTTCATTGTCCAAGACATATCTTCGGGATCATAGATTGTTTACGTGAGTTCTTACAAACTGTGCCGTAAGAAAAAGGTCAATGCTCTCTCACAAAAGTGTCGTCAGCCTATATAGGAAAGCAGCACCTCTTTGTGAGTAAAAACTTCTAATGGTCGCATAAATATCACCACTAGTACAGCGGGAAGAACACCATGGGGAAACTTCATGTCATGCCTTTATTCTTAAAGGGAAATTGCAGAACTCTTTAGGATAGTATATCAATCACAACACTTCCACAACATATCTTTGAAGTTTTCCGTTTAAAGCCCATAAAAGCGTGTGCTAAATTTTGTACAACGTGAGTGTCTGAGTTGCTTTTCGAGCAATTTAAGTTCTGCAGATCAGCTAAGCCAGTACAATTTGAAGTTAAACAACAAAATCTACACACATAAGATTTTATTTTATATTGGTCAAAACATACATAAGATATTTGACATACAATTGAGTATTTCAATATAGGAGAAAACGGCTCATTTTGAGCATCAGTTAGAATCTACTCGCCTATTTAGCACTTGGACTGAGCAAAGGTACATTTAATTCACAATGGCTGACAAGTTCCCAGAAAATAGAATTTCACCTGCTCACATCAAACTGCAATGCTGGATTCAAAGTTTCCGTGCAACATATTCCTCCACCTAAGACCTTACAAAATTCAGAATTCCAGCCTAATTATAATGAACCTCGTTTGCAGCAACTAGATTAATCAGATTAATCTGAAAGAAGCAACAGCCTGCAAAGAATCAGAGCATATCATCATAAAGAAATCAATCACTTGATACTTACATCGGTTTAGCTCTCTATTGCCTGTCCAGGTTCATGCATGTAGTTTGAATGTCTAACTACTAACAAAAATAGCAACCTTAGATTTAATACCAGTTAACTTTAACAACTGAGAGTTGCATACCAAAACTAAGCTGGCAGGATGCAAGATATAGACATCTAAGCATGACAAAATTACATGGCCAAGATCTGAATTTAGAGCACAAAGACTTCCGATTCAGAAAATTGAAACAATCAAAGGCTAGTAACTTGACCTTCTCGATTGTGGAACCATATTTCCCTGCCTCCTCTTCAACAAACTGTAGCAAATGGTAATCATCAGTCCGGATATTAGGAATCATGAGTTACGAAGTACAGTCAAAAACTCAAAAACTGACTTCCAAAATACAATATGGATAGAAGAATTGCAGGTGATTAAACTACAAATACCTGCCCAGTGAGAGTATACAATCTATTGTACCAACCATTATTTGCTATTCCAAGCACTGAAAATAAGTGTCTACGACTTTCACCAGGATTTTGGAGTGTGTACTCAATGTAGTATAATCCTACAAAAAGAAATTAATCATCAACAGAAAAAAAATCGGACATTCTAAACCACAAACAAACCCCTCATAAAACAAGCAAATGCAGACTGCAAGAAAAGAAAAAGAGCAACGACTCCAGTTGCTTGGCAGGAAATGAAAAGGATCATAGACTGGAAGCATGGCTGATGAAAAGGCAACCCGTCTAAACCTTACTTTTCTTGCCCTATTTCCCAGAATGTTATAGATGCCGAGTCACTAAATTACAATATGTGATTTATGACTGTGCATAGATTGTTTAATCAACAACAAACAAGAGGTCTGTGGCCAATGACTGAATATTTCTTTCACGTTGTCACGACATCATACACAGGAGAAGATAGTGTTACCATTAGCAGCTTTGGAATCTATAAGTTTTGCTGCAACACCTGGTGGCCTTTGCCAGCTTCTGTCCAACCCACTAACCTGCTTGGATCAGTTAAAAGTGTACAGGTTAAGCATGTCAATGTCACAACCATATCTGAGGTAGGGATTGGTGGAAGCAAAGGAACAGACACCAGGAAAATAAGATCCTGGGGGGCTGGCAAAAGCATAGGGGAAATTTGGACGAGAGGAAGAGCAGAGAAAACTCAAGACGGACAAAGTTCCCACCAGATTTTCTGCAAAAGCATCAACTTTGCCAAAGGATTCCAATCTGGTGAAATCAGCACCGAGGCCCGTGATCACTATGCTGACTGAAGGAACAAAGTGGTGTTTTGTAAAATTCAGGAAGTCATACTGAAGCAGTGGATGGATAAAGCAGAACGTAGATTGCAAGCAACAAAAATTTACCATTTGAATTAGAAGGCTCTTGAGGGTAGAAGGCAGTGAGCGACCTTATCCCATCACCCTCCCCACTGCCCACTTGCCAATCTGGAGATTAATGATACCTCATGAATAAAGAATCATGTTTATGGGGAGAGAAATTTAAAGCATTAACTGATTATAAAAGAAGCTAGCTAAGAAGCAAAGTGGAAAGCCTTGAGCCAAGATGCAAACTGCGAATGCTGTTCCCCACCTTGAAAATTTAATGCATTTGCTTGAAATTTAGAAGCGTAGTAAATCACCACTACTTAATAGTAGCAGATTAAGAAAAAACTGGCATAATTGGAATTGATGATTTTGGTAAAAAAGAATACTTGGAACTGATAAATTTGATAATGCGCAGGGATTTCAGAATCCACACCCATTTAACCCAAGACTATGGTTATGGAAGCGATAAAGGGTAAAACTTTTCAAGGAATGGAACACTAAGGATAGCATGTATAAGAGTAAATACAACAGGAATGTGTGTTGCACCAAATTCTGGCCAATATGAGGCCGAATCAAGAAGGAAATAGAGGGAGGAAGATAGTGAATGTACCTCGAGGTATCAAAATCTGAAACTTATTAACATCATCTGAATATACACGAAAATAATCTTGTGCGGCAGCATCTAAAAAACATTCCAGACGAGAGGGGAAGGTGTAAAGCAAATGTTGCAGCGGGAGGAAAACAGTAAATACAGTGAAGAGAAAGATGGAAGGTGGGGAGGGGAGGAAAAGAGAGATGGAGGGCTGTTTATCTAAGTGCAATGTTACCAGTGTCTTCTGCAAAAGCAACGGAATTAGCATTAGCAAGGGGAGTAGTGATGAATGTAAGAGGAAGGGAACATGATCCAGCAGCAAAGACACCCTGAAGCAGCAGCTCTCTCCTGGTGGTCGTTCGGCCAGCAGCAGATTGGTTTTGCTGCTGACTCCAGCCACTGTGCATGGAAAGGTTTTTTTTTTTTTTTGGGGAATTAAAAAGAACTAATCAGTCAGCAAATTAATGGTTTGAGATTTAATTATGGAAAAAAAAATCTGGGTTAATTGACAAAGACAATTATCCTATTAGTGAATGTGGTGGGATTGAGGACAGAAATCCAGAAGTAGAAAAACAACATGGGTAAAGAGATCAGAGGAGAATAACGGGGCGGAAGGAATACCCGTTGTCGGTATCAACATCAAGGTTGGAGCAGGAGAGATTGGAGGGGGTGAGGTAGGTGCTTCTCCTGCGGAGGCCTCCTGCAGAGAATTGAAGAGAGCCGCCCGATAACATAAATGGTTGAAGATGGGTACAGGAAATAAACCAATTTTAAAAACAAAATTGTACTAGGGAAGTCTCAAGTCGGTGGGCTAGACTTACAACTAGCAGTAGTAGTACGCAGTGATGAGTAAAAGGAAGAAGAAAGAGAGGGAGGGACGGTGATGGATGACACCTTGGAGTTTGAAGCGAGAGGATGATGAGGGTTTAGCAGTGGTGGCGGTGCTGGTGCAGGAGTGGGAGAGGTGAGTGAGGCTGAGGGGGCGGTGGCACGGAGACTGCAGGCTCAAGAAGAAGAAGGTGCTAGAGCCACTGAGGCCTTGAGCCACCAATGCCATTGTTGCCAATTACGTAGTAGTTTGTTTTTTCTGTGGGGTATGATTATATGATTGGGGTAAACGGTTAATTCGCACCTCACACATTTCATCGGTGCCTCACATTGGCCATTGGATATACTATTGGATGCTGCTGCTGCTCTAATAAGTAATAAATAATGTGTGTGGCAGTGGTAGTAGACTAGTAGTGGTGGAAACTGGAAACAGCTTTCTTTTCTCTTTTTATTATCTTCTGTTCCGTCCGTCATAGTATATATATATATATAATAGTATATTCTTTTATTATGGCGCCTCAATTATAGGAAAAAAATTCTCTCTCCCTCTCTCTCACTTTTGTTTTTGTTTTTGTGTTTGTTCCTAAATCCATTCTTGTAGTTTGACGAATAAAAACAGGAAAAGACAAAACAAATATGTGAAAACTACTCCTATAAAGGATGTCGAGGGATTTTCTTTTTTTTTTTTGGTGGGGGAGGAAGAAACAATAATATAATATATTCTCTGTGCACTTTGGTCTACATAATTTTTGGAAGACAGAGGAGAGGTACTAATTCTTTGGCTTAAATTAATCACCATGCATGCAATGCAGAGGAGTTGTGAACATAGGGAGTCCATCCTAAACACTACAATGACTAATTAAAGTTGTTCCACTCGAGAGAGAGAGAGAGAGTGTGTGTGTGTTTTCAAGTAGGGTAAGATTATTGGAGTAATTTGGTATACACATATAAAGCATATATATATATATATATAGTGTGTGTGTGTGTGTGTGTGATGGTGATTGAAAATCAAGAACAACAACTAATAGTAAGAGTGGTACGCCCATCAGGTTTTTCCAGAGCAGAACATCCTTTAAAAGATTCAAATGTATGGAAGCATTATTATTGTACGCTGATAAAACGTCTTTGCTTCTGATTACACACACACACACATATATATATAATAAAAAAAAAAAGCAGATCATAAAGGTTTGTAGGAGACACGGCACAGTAGAGTAGTGTTTGAGGAGTAACGCTTGAATTAATAACTAAGTAATAGTATATATATCAGCTGAAGAAATGACGACGTCCTGCTTGATTACTCCTCCTTAATTGCTGCAATTTTTTTTATTCTGATAGATTCAGAGAAGAGGAGTTTGGCATGAACTCTCCGTCGGTCCGTACACTCTTTTTCCTAAGGTTTAAATATTCATTCCTTTCCTCATTTTTACACCAACCGTACTGGACATCACACAAGAGTCCGTCAGGTCAGGTAGAAGCGCTCTTAAACTGCTGCTAATTTAATACACTTAATTTATTATTAGTATAGAAATGGATATATTTATATTTAGTGTACTTGTCTTATTTAAATATTTTTGCAATTACTGCTAACACTACTCTTATACTTTTAAAAAAAAACAAAGAAACTAATAGCTAAAGCCCTTTGGAGGAGCGAGCGTCCACGCTATATCCGCTAGCCAAACCTTTAACACAAAATACATAAGCGACTGATACGCTCTGTATACCCCCAGACCAGACACATGATATACACACACACAAACACACACACACATATATATATATATACATGTAGCATTACCTAATTAGGAGCGAGAATATACGCATTTGAATTTCCTATGTCATGGTTCCTTCCTATTAATAATTAATAATACGCCCCAACGGGGGAATGTATGAGTTGGTAGCGCTTTATTTTCTTGAACTTTAAAAATGTGCATTTTACCTCAACACCAAGATAAATTATGTTTGTATTTTTATTTTTCACAAACTCATGTGCATATTTTTCTTCTCCTCAAATTCTCTAATTCCTGTTTTCTTCTTCGATGATCAACGTTTAGCTTATTGCATTTTCTTATTAAAAAATACATTCATTAAAATATTATGCTAGCGCATGATGATGTGATATTGGGTAGCAATTTTTTCAATTAATTTATCGTGTAAACTCATGTAGTACTCATGTTAAAAAGAGTGAGTAGTGTAAGCCGTGATTCCGTAGAGGTAGAAGATTAGAGTAAAAGCACAAAACAGTTAAGGATGGCATAAAATAATAAGTATAGCAAATAGCACAACTGGATGCCTTTCTCATTTTCAAAACAAAACCGCTAGCCTGTTTACCAGGGAACTAACTCAGTGACCTACAGCTGTTCTATTCCACACTGCTGCAACCAAGGACTTGTTTGTTACTCTATAGGACTCGGTACTTATTTGTAGCACGGGCACAGCTTTTGTACTTATATGACAAAAAAAAAAAGGTACGTAGTAAAATTTTCTGGGGCAATAAAATCACTAGGGCCGATTTTGTACAAAATGCATAAGATGTAAGCGTATGTTGTAACTCACTTTAATTTTATGGGCCCTGTGCATGATATGAAAAATAATGTACAAGATGTAATTTGAATCTTATTATATATACATATATTTTTACAAAATATTGACCATGAACCTTCAGAAACGGTTACGTGTCCGTTCTACTACGCATTTGGCAACCATTACAATTCGTACAGTAAGAAAAAAAACTACTACTATTCCTCCTCCTCCTCCTCCTCCTCCTCTGCGTACTAGTATACTAGTAGTAGTACTAGTCCGTAGTTAAACCCCCAGCCTCACTAAAGCCAAATTGCTGCTCAGGCTTTAATATTACTGTTTTTTTTTTCCTTTTGGGTTGATCTTAGAAGTTTCGTTTTTGAAAGAATGCTGTGGGCCAAATCACTTTGTGATAAAAATGGTGTGGGTGCGTTGCTCAGCAACAACAGTGAATGAAAGAAAAGCTGCATATATGGTAGGACTATCAAGAATGGATGGATGGATGGATGGATAATGAGAAATGCAATGAATATTATTATAATTAGCATTATTAGCCTGACTAAAACAGGACAACAAAACAAAGGAAAAGGGGGGGGCGGAGGTAAATGCAATGCATCCAAATCGAAATTTGAATCAAAAGAGAGTAATAAAATTTTGGTTGTAATAACTAATTAATAGCATCATGGCAAAAGCAATAATTAATGTTTGATTTTAAGCAGCAGAGGAGTGAGAGGGAGCAGTTTTTGGGAAGCAAGTAAATGCCGAATCCAAAATGCGCAATAATCCAATCCCCTTTTTAGACTTTTTCGGTATTAGGCCCTGAAGAAATCAAAAGCGGAAGGTAGGAAGGGAGATTAGGGGAATTGGGACAGAATTTTAACCCCCTCACCATCCCCAAAGAAATAATATAAATATCCGGGGCCTCCTGCTCCTGCTCCTCCTCCTCTCCTGCTGCTGCTTGCCTTGCTAGTGCTAGTGGTTCCTGCTGCTGTTCGAAAATCACAAATACACCTAAAACAATTAAACGAAAATTACACCACACCTCTAATTCTCAATTTCACCCTCCACACCCAACCCCCCCCCCCAAAAAAAGGAAAATGAAAACCCAAAACCCCTGCCGCACCCACCGCTGTCCCCTGATTCCTTATAATTCACCAACAAATTTCGCTTCCGCAGTCCCCTTTTCTTCCCCATTCTCAACCCTGGATTCCATTCTATCCTCCGCCACTTCCGCCTACTTTTTCCCATTTTTTTATTGGTAAGCAATTTTCCTTTTCTTTTGTTTCTTTTTTTTTTTAAATTTTAATTTTCGCTGAATTTTTTCTGTTGTTTATTTTTTTAACTATTTTCTTTTCAATTTTGCTGTCAGTTTTTTCTTTTCCAAAGAAAAAAAAAAAAGAAGAAAAAAAGAGAGAGAAAAACCCTTAAAAGTCCCAAAAATTCTGCAGCAATGAATTGAAAAAAAAAATAAAAAAATCCTGGTTGTTTTGGCTGGACTATCTTCCAGTTTTGAGGTTTCTGGTTTGCTGCCCCTTTTTCGTTTTATTTGATCTGTTAAAAAATTCGGACATTTCTGCATAGCGCTTTTCTTCTGTTTCTCAAAAGCCATTTTGCTTTCCACTCCCACACCTACCATTTTTTACGCTTCTCGCTCTTCGTTCCACTTTGTTTTATGTCTCTGTGTTTTCTGCTTGCTACTTTTATTACTGCTGCTAAGCCTTTAAATTTCCAATTCTTTTCCTTCCCAAAATTCTACTCATAATAAGCTTTCAATTTTTTAAAAAAAAAGTTTTTTTTTTTTTTTTTTTTTGGTTATAACTAGCAGCAGCATAAATTACATAGTTGGGGGGTTAGCTGCTTCGAAGTGACTTTATTTGTGTGTGTGTGAGAGAGGAAGCCAAATGTTCTTCCTCCTGAACAGAAGATCAACATGTTAATGCAGTAGTAAAAAAGTTAACATTTTTATTTTTCCTTGCTCCTCTCTTTTTTCAGGTGACCTTTTACTGGGGAAACAAAGCAAGCAGCCGTTTTTTTCTTCTTCCTTTTTTTCCCCCCCGCGGGGAATTTTTAGAGTAAAAAAATTAAAAAAAAAAATGTCAGCGTCCGAGACTGGAGGCGGAGGAGGAGGGGAAGGGGTCCCTGCTACCACCACCAGGGACAACAACTCATTCTCCCTCCCCTCCATCCAGAAATCTCCGCCACCTCCTCCCGCTCCCCCACACCCCCAGTCCCTCCTCCACAACCTACCTTTCGCCTACCCCAACGACCCACCTAATCTCTACAAACCTCCTCTCTCAGCCTCTTCCCCGCCATACCACCCCACCACCGCTGACTCCTCCGCCGCTGCCTCTGCTGGACTGCTGCTCTCTAACAATGTCAACCTCAATTCGGGTGGCGACACCGCCAAGCGCAAGAGAGGAAGGCCCAGAAAGTACGGCCCAGATGGTTCCATAGCCATGGCTCTCGTGCACTCTCCTCCTCCTCCTCCCGCTGCTGCTGCTGCTCCGCCTCCACCTGGCGTAAATTTCTCTCCATCACTGCACCAGCCTCCCTCTCTTGCTGTTCCTCCACCTTCTGGAATGCCGCCATCACCGTCACCTTCCACCAAGAAGGCTAGAGGCAGGCCACCTGGTTCTGGCAAAAAGCAACCAGTTGAAGCTTTGGGTATGAATATCAATTTTTTATACTTCTGCCTCCATCTTAAATAAATACTGCTTAGTATTTGATTTTCGTCATCGCCCTGGCCACCCTACGTATATTTAATTTGTTTGTCCACGTGGTTTGTGGGGATGGTAAACATGGGATGTTCTGCTGCTTTCAGTTTATTCCCTTTTCCCCCAACCTTCCATTCTGCGAGAAGCCTAAGTGCTGTGGTTTATTTTAATACTAGTACGTGGCCGACTGCAGAGACTGAAAGTGAAGGAATATTGGTTAACCCTGGAAGTTTGGATCGGGTTTGATCTGGCACCCAGAATCTAAGCATTATACTAAAATTACCATTATGCCCTCCTGCCTGCTGGAACATTTCCTCTTTTACTTTTCGGAAAACCACTACGTGTCGTATAAATTTCCCCCTCACATGTATTAATTTAAGCTTTTTTCTAATGTATTTTGGTAATATTTGATGAGCCTTTGACATTTAGCTTAAGATGTATGCTGAGTCTTTATGTTTCTGCTTTTTGCTGTTTGTAAAGCACAGGAAACGTATCCTGAACAGGTTGTTTGTCGCCTGTCTCCTCCAATATTGAATGGAAATTTTCTGCTTTTTTATATTATTTCTACTCTTTTCTATCTTGTTGCTCTTTCTTGTGTATAGAGGACTTGGACTTTGGAGGAAGTTCCTCGAAGCTTTATGGTTTTTACTTGGTTAGATGCATGTGGAGAAAATTGTTGCTTCTGGGAATTTGTGTAGTAGTAAAACCTATCCTTTAAATTTTGAAGTCTCACTTTCTGTACATAGATAACTGAATCATTCTTTTGTTTCCCTGAAATTGTGGTTTCAATTGTCAAAAGTTTTATGGCTAATGTACGTGGGGCTTATTAAAACGTGAAAAAGTCTACTTACTCTGTTGGTTTTTGAAGTCATTGCGAGCTTCATGTTGTGTTCTTTTTTCCTTCATATCCTCTCTCTCTCTAAAATTGCTTTTTTCAGTGGTCAGAGTTGTGTGGTTTGTATAGTTTGGATACTGCAACATGAAAACACGTAGTTATTCTGCTAATTTTGTGAAATGGTTTTTAGCTTCTATGTTGCACTTGCCTCTCTTATTTCCTTGTATGTGTTCTTACATTTATTTCTGTTATTGTTTTGGTGCATCCCCTGGAAATTGGATTCTGACAGAAGCTTTTGCCTACAGGATCAGTTGGAATAGGATTTACACCGCATGTCATAACTGTCAAAGCAGGAGAGGTTAGCTCTTTAACAGTCTTGCTGCTAACTAGAAAAGCAATAGCAATGCAAAAGCCAAAACATGCTTATGTAGCCATTATTGTTAAGGAGCTGATGTGAGTGAGCACAAAATCCACACACATACACGTATGGATGCACAGAGTTCCTGTGCAACCATAATCAATTAGTGTCTTGCAACAGTTATGCTGTTTTTCTACATGTCCATGGTATTCTACATTTTCCGTCGTGCAGCTGGAGAAGCTTTTTTCTTCCCTTGCCTCAATAGATGTGATTTTTGTTTCAAGGGATTGTTGCATGCAGAAAGTTCTCGTTTGGTTTACTGAAAGCAAAGTATTTCTATGGTCATAAATGTCAATCCTAGAAGAGCCGTTTACCGTAATTTCATTTCTGGCATTTTTTGCTTCAGGAATGTTCTTGCTTGATAGAATCTCTTCCATATGTGAGTTCTGGAGTAATTAGATTTAGCTTGTGCTCGTCAGTGTACCAATTTAGGATTCTTTTTCTATAAATTCTTTAATTTTCTGCCTCTGTCTTCTGC
Source organism: Gardenia jasminoides (assembly GCA_013103745.1). Classification (NCBI taxonomy): domain Eukaryota; kingdom Viridiplantae; phylum Streptophyta; class Magnoliopsida; order Gentianales; family Rubiaceae; genus Gardenia; species Gardenia jasminoides. The sequence goes on from CM023103.1 coordinate 95,421,329, forward strand.
AACCATATTTTGTGAGCAATGAATGATGCAGTAGTTGATATGTTGAGTTTTATAGGGGTTGTCTTTATTTTAATTATGTTTATATTGACATGGTAGTTGTACTTGGCGTACATCGGCTCATTAAATCATGCCTTGATGGAAGAAGCTTGATACTTAGACATCAAAGATTCTAAAAATGGCCTCCCCTTCTATAATGTGTTTCAAACATTTATCCTATGGAGAGTGTTTAGTTGAAACAAAAAAGCGCAATGGGTTAATCAACCTTATTATTTGCTTTTTGCAGGATGTATCTGCTAAAATAATGTCATTCTCTCAGCATGGCCCTAGAGCTGTCTGTATTTTGTCCGCAAATGGGGCCATATCAAATGTAACCCTTCGTCAAACTGCAACTTCTGGTGGAACTGCGACTTACGAGGTTTTCAGTGCTTAACTGTTTTATTCATATTGCTAATTGTGATGGTATGACTGGTGGATAATATAGGATTCTTAGGATGTTAATGCTGGTAAATTGAAAGAATATTTCTCCTCCTTTCTCTCTCACGCACATTTGCACTGGTTGTGAGTTACTATTGGATTGATGGACTTTTGATGTATCTTACACTTTAACATACATATCCCCTGCCATGATCACAAAGAAGACATATGATACTTTCCTGGAACACAAGATGCATTAAGAAATCTAGCATGTTAAATTTAGAAAGGTTCATTCTTAGTGTACTATAGTCCTCTGAACTTCTTGCTGCTTGTGTTTGGGAATCAAGAGTTATCTTGGTGTTTATGTTGTTTACAGATATCCTTCATCTTGAAATGTTATCATCTGAATTATGTCCATTCTTAGTATATCTTTAAGTGTTAGCATGTTATTCTTTGCTTCGTTGAACTTGCACTTCATTGGTGGAAATATTTATCTATTGAAACTCAAGTTACATTCTCATTTCTTATTTTTGTTAACCCTTTCCACGCAGGGTCGGTTTGATATTCTGTCTCTTTCTGGTTCATTTTTGCTCTCTGAAGTTGGTGGCCAGCGGAGCAGAACTGGTGGGCTAAGCATCTCACTGGCTGGACCAGATGGACGGGTTCTTGGTGGTTGTGTGGCAGGTCTTCTGACAGCTGCATCCCCTGTTCAGGTTTGTTTTGCACTTGATATGCTCTTTCAATAGGACTTGCAGTGGTCTCTTTTATTATATGCTTTTTCAATATGACTTGCAATGGTTTCTCTTTTTGTGCTTTCTGTTGTTGGTTTACACATAATTACTATTTTATTAATTAATACCTTCACTTCTATTGGACTTGCAGTAATTTGGTGATGAGAAGTCTATCAAACAGGCATATTACCTTTTTCGGCTTTGTACATGTCAAGAGTGCGTAGTGCACTCTTATACCATATATGATATTGTTTACCTGTTATGCACTGATGACTTTTGGGGCTTGAGATGATGGAGATACACTTTCTTTCTGTGTAGTTTTTTGAGTCTGTTGTTTATCTTTTGGATTGGGCATACATTAACAAGTAACAGATCACAATTTTGCCAACTAAAACCTGTATATGATTGGACAATGGGATTGATAATTTCTTGCTTGCAGGTCATTGTTGGCAGTTTTGTGGCTGATGGTCGCAAGGAATCAAAAGCAGTTAACCATGTGGAGACTTCATATGCTCCATTGAAGGTTAATCCCGGTGGTGCAAGTGGGGCTAGCAGCCCTCCATCTCGTGGGACTCTCAGTGAATCTTCTGGCGGCCCTGGCAGCCCATTAAATCACAGCACTGGGGCCTGCAATAATGTTAATGCACAAGGCATGTCAAGCATGCCATGGAAATAGTAAAGTGAATGAACAGGGTAGTTGGCAGTTTAGCACATCTTGTTAATCCTGGGGAGATTGTAATTCAAGAGCTAGCTTGTAATTTTAGTTGTGCAGAATGTGGACCAGAGTCATTGTACTGTTAGTCAACCTGTGTTTTATTTCGTGCTTTAATAATTAGCTTAAATTTAGGATTTTAAAGATGCTGATGTTGTGGTTAGTTTACAACTGTTGTAATTTACAATTTTTTGGGGTTAAATGATAGTGGTCAGTTTGGGGTTTTGCATTTTTCTGTTCTTTCTAGATGCGGAGTAATTTTCTGCTCCTCTCCTTGGTCATTTTTTCACTTATGGCCTTGAGGAGGATGAAGAAGGGGTAATCCGGCCATAGAACTCGACTCGAGCCTGCAGGGCTTGTCTGTATGTAATTGTAGCGTACAAAAACATTCTGGACTGGTTTTTTCTGATCACCGTCGTGCAGATTTGGCACAACAATGCGCGCAGATTATATGCATAGCAGGAAAGCAAATTTTGAAAGAACTGAACGTTTTCAGCCGGAATGTCATTAGTATCCCATCCAAGTTTCAGTTATGAACCCGAATTGGTAATCAATTTCCTTTCCATTTGCACCTCAAATCGGGTGTTCAATGATTTTTGTGCATGGACATCTTCACTTGTAATTTCTGAGGTGATATTAAAATGGTGAGGAGAAATATAAATTTAAGTTGTGCCATCTAATCTAGCTTTCTGGGGGACGCATCACTTGCCAAAATAGATCCATTTCTCGCGTTCACGGCCGGGTAAAATGAACCACGGGCGCTGCAAGATCCATGTGCCTTCATTTCCCCTTTGTAGACAACTATGTGCCATGAGCAATTTATCCGCCTATTCTATGCCCGGTGGCAACTGTGCACGTAAATAATGCAGTCTTGTCCCTGATAATCCACCTGATCAGCTGCAGCATTAATGAATCTGCTCGAGTAGCTGCAGTTTATTTCTACTCAGCAGCAACACCTCAAGGACTCAATTGTAGGAGTGGCAGATTAATGTTCTCTTGGAGCATTTTACAGAATTAGCCTAAATTCAATAAGTATTGGAAAGAAAGAATAAAAGCCAAGCTCATATAGCATTTAAGAGAGCTAAACTACCAAAAGACATAGAAAAGCACCATTTCCATATCATAAGAATTTGGCATAAATGAGTGTATCTATTAGCGGCTTTCCTACAAGTTCTGGAACAGCTCTATAACAGTCTTGACATACACGGTACACGCCTCAATGTATGCCTATCTTTTGGCTCTCTTCAACAAGAAACGCAATGAAAAAAACCCCAAAGCAAAAGTTTGCCAAAACCATCCCTTGGAATTTGCAGGATCCACCTTCTTTGCAAGATCCCAAGCATATATTGCTTCACCAACATGCAATGCAGCCGATACAAGGAAAAGCACCCTCAATGCTGTCACAGAACGCAGGAACAGAAGACTAAAAGATCTAACTAGGGGAATAGGTCCAAAATCTGGAAGGTAAGCAGCTGCAAATAGTGAAAGCATTCCAATCACACAGAACAGCCATGCATATATTGTAGGCCCATCCAAACTTCTCCTCTTCTTGTCTTGCCAATATGAGATAGTTGCCGCCATACCCTCACGAGGACTCACCATGGGGATGTACCCAAGCTCCTCTTTTGCTTTCACAAAGGAGAAGTAATGGGTTACACCAACCTGCCAATGTGTAGAATTTCAAGAGATGCTGCCATCAAGTACCTTAACTCAATTGGCAGAATTTCAAGAGATGTTGCCATCAAGTGCCTTAACTCACATCCAACTGGAAGAATTAATGTAGAGGAACTTTTTTTTATTTCCAAAAGCAAACAACTGAAGAAAATCTATTTTTAACTTACTAATACACGCATCTCAAACTAGTAAATTCTGTTGTGTGTCATAGGAAGTCAAAAACATAAAAAAATTAATGTCCCAGGATGAACCCAATTGCTTGTATCCCCTCATGGTATAAGGCATTCACCTCACTCTGGCACAACATACTGGGCATAGTGAAGGAGTAACTTAATCAACCAGCAGACAGGGGATGACAGCTTATCCTCTTTTGAGGATAAGAAGAAAAAATATTAAAGAGTAGAGTTCTCTTGAAGTCTCAGAAACAGACTTCTCCTACTGATATGAAATGTGTTCATTTTGATCTCACTAAAATCAGAAAATTTTCAAGGAGACTATTAGGGATTACAGTGATTGCAATAAGAAAACAAAGAGAGTAACAAGATTGACAATTAGGTGGTTGGGTTCCAGTTATTTATTTATGGTATAGCTAGAAAATATATTCTAAGTATAGAGAGAATTAGAGAGATAATTAATTGGCATCTCATAGGTGCACCTTGTATGCTTCAGCAGGAAGCAGCAGTGGTTGAGGAAGCCACGATTTATTCAACCATGGGTACATAATACTGTAAAAAGCCCAAAAAAAATTCCCCAAAAGCAGAGCATGGGGAACAGCTAATGACGCCTTTGGGAGGTCATAATCTAAACTGTGGAGCAGTGGACGGAGGAACTCGAAACTATTGACTGGAGAACCTGCGCATAAAAGAGCAATCACGAAGCTAGATGACAAGTTAGGTATTCACCTCAAGCAAGTTCAGAATAGTAGCCTTTCCAATGAAGTTCACATGAACAACAGAGATTAGCATCAGATATCAATCTGATCCAAGAGTCCCATGGCAGTAATACGATTTGGGCTAATAATATCAAGTCTGAGCTAAAAATGAAAAATACCGTCCGATATGAAGTAAGGCTGGCCAGCAGCAATGGGAGATCCTTCTTTTCCAGGGATGTCATCCAAAAGTCCCATGCTGGCTAACAGTAGGGCCAATACGAGGTTATCCACATAAACCCAGTCTGTTTTCACACTTGGATTTCCAACTCTAAACGGCAGCAGACCTAACTTGGCAAAATCTACAATCCTTGGCAGGTGCCTTTCTTCACCTGGCCCATAAATTGCAGCAGGACGCGCAGCACATGTGTACAGGCATTTTCCATTTTTGTTTGTGTTCCTGTGGACATAAAGAATGTGAAACGACTCAATAAATAAATGAAAGATTCCATAAGGTGAGAATGTTGCAAGCTTTAAAGAAGTTGCTGTTTTTGAGATAGATATCTGAACTGCACCAAATACAATAGACAAATATGGGAGACACAATAATCATACATTGTTGGGCAGAAGTATACTTATGAACTGATAATGCTAAAAAAACTCAAAGTAGAGTGTCATCAAGTACTATATTCACCGCATGATGAGCTGATGTGATTAGTTGAGACATGCATTGAAACATGATAATATGCTACTGCAGACAGCTGGGAGATGGAAAAACATATTGATTTTGATATTAAATATAGAAGGCAGGTATGTGCATGTGTGATGTATCCAATACCAACAGAGACTTTTTTTTTGTTGGGGGGGGAGAGCATCAGAGCAAGATTGCATAGTAGGGGTAGTTATTTAGATACTTGAAGGGGCGGCCATTCGTCTTCAAAACCAGTTGCTCGGCAATAGCTTTGCTACGACCATAAGGATCAACGTGATGATCCATGGGGAAGTAAGGTAGAGTTTCATTGCCATTCACAATTTCTTGGCCACCAAACACAACATTGTAGGTGCTGACGTATACAAGCCTAGAGATCCCGTGGTGGAGGCAAGCATCCAAGACATGGCAGGTCCCATTGATGTTCACCTCGTCCACTCGGCCGTACTGGAGCATTTCCTTCCCGGACATGCCATAAGAGGCCAGGTGGAATACACAGTCCGCCCCGCGCAACGCCTTTTCCACATCATCTTTGCAAGTAACGTCGCCTGATACATATACATTTATTCACCCAAAAAAAGAAAAGAAGAAGAAGAAGAAGAAGAATAAAATTCAGCCAAAGGACTTGTCAATTCCACGGAACCAAACACATATTAAAATGACCAAAAAATCAGATAACCCAGCAACTGTAAACTCTGAGGTGAACCAATCAATGGAAAGCTTTCCAATTCAATTTAATAAAAAAGATGTGCTAGGACACTAACAATTCTGATGGCAAGATACAGCATCCGAATTTCATCTGGGACGAATTAATACTTATCAGCGGACTAAATTAAACATTCCACTGAGAGAAACTAGTAAAGTACTTGATACAATGGGAAGGCAAAACTCTGGGAGAATTCTCTGTTTGCTCTTAAAAAGAAAAGTTTTTATTTTGGAGCCTTGACTGAGAGTGCCCCTCTCCTGAGGAGCCGAGGAGAGGGTGAGGAGATGGGGAAAAGAAATGCTATTACAATCATAGGAAGGAGAGGAGACGAGGAGTGACCTCGGATCAAGTGGACCCCATGTCGGCGGAGACGGTCGGAGAAGGAAGAGTGGATATTAAGATCAAAGGCCTTGACTGAGAGCGCCCCTCTCCTGACCAGCTCAAGGCAGAGGGCGGAGCCCACGAATCCTGCCCCACCCGTCACCACAAAACTCTTTCTCTCTATCCCTTCGTTCTCGCTCAAATGCATCTTTTTCCCACTTCTCTTGGGGGTTAGCAGGGTGTGTGGTGTGTGTGATATCTGTCTGAGAAATATTCGCCCTGCCGCCGGCCGACCAGAACTGTCAAATCACAAATGGATGATGTCTGAAGCTTACGTAAAAAGAAGAATGCGGCGGTGGGGATGCGTTGACCGACAATTACCTGCGCCCCTGTTCCTCTCTGCAGAGACTCTTAATAAGGGAGTGCTCTTAAATATTAAAAAAAAAAAAAAAATCCCAGCTCCGTTGGAAGCCCTTGTCTCCACTTCTATTTTTGTTGTTTTCTTCTGAGAAACATTACACTGTAGTGTAGAAAAGATTTACCCTTATTATTATTATTTTCAGGTTTTCTCAATTGCAGAGCGATTTAGCGATTTCAAAAATTTGCAATAATTTAACTCAGTAAAAGAAACTAAAGTTACTAATGTAAAAACTGCCTTTAACATGATAACCAAAAAAAAAAAAAAAAAAAATTCTTGCTTAATTTTTGCTTTTACCATTTTGATTCTTCTTGTACAAAAGTAAATTTGAAGGACCATTTTAGAATATTTTTCATAATCCCATGGTTCAAATTGAGATTTTCTTTTTCAAACTTAAGGATCCAGTTTTATTAAATATTGTACTATTCTGTAATATTGGAATAAGACTTTCTGAATTTGACGAATAAAACTGAATTGTTTTACTAATTTGGATGAGCAATTGAAGCTTTTTTGTTTTCTGAGGTTTATTTTACCATGAAAAGATGAAAATGAGATTTTAGATCACTTTGAAGGACCAATATCCTCAATTAACACAAGTGAAGGATATCATTTGGAAGTTCAAGAAGTTGAGACACACACACACACACACACAAAAAGAGTCAAGACTCTTTCTTTGACCACAACAGCTTCACCGAGTGCACGTCGGTTTTAGACCATTATGTTAAGCAAATTATTAAGCTGTAATAAGATTATTCTAACTCGAAACCACACCACCAAAAAGGCTTCTCATCATGCAATTCCTTTCTTCTTCTTCTTCTTCTTCTTCTTTTTTTTTAAATAACAAAATGTATGGTAACCGTGAAGGTGAAAGATATATACATTCCAGGAAGCAAATGTGGGAAGTGGGAAATACTTTATGGTATGGCCACGTCAAAGCCAGTCACTAAAATATTTTATGGTACGTTGCATTGGAGCAGATTAACAGTAGAAGCCCAGAAGGAACGACAAATACATAAATAAATAAACAAACAAATAAATAAAGTGGTGGGTGAAAATCCGACTTATCATTACATAATGCCACAGGTTTCCCCTGATGATAAAATATGGACGAGAGAAGTATACTTAGTAGCATCATATTTCTGTGCAATGAAAAAATATCCATATATATATATATATATATGCATTGCACCACTGATTGAGGAAAGCAAGAATTAGAAGTTGAGGAAAGCAAGAATCAAGAGACTAAAAACGGAGAAGAAAAGAAAAATGGAAACAGCTACATAGATAGCTAGCTGGTGCGTATACCAACGGATCAACCGAAATCGAAAGAAGAATTTAGAGAGTGAGAGAGAGGTAGAAGTCTAGAAGAAATTGTTGAACTTGTTGAAGGGGAAGGGGGTCGCGGCGGTGGAGGCATATGCATTCAGGAGGAGGAGCTCATTTTGAGGAGACCAGAAATCAGCTCGGAGGCCGCCTCTCCTCACCGCTTTCAGGATCTTGTTCCGGTGGGGGTATCCGGTCACCGTTACCTTCTCACTCTTCGCATCCACTTCCACTTTCTGGATCCCTGTCCCCATTGTTTCTTTCCGGTCAATAATATTACTATATTACTCTTATATATGTTTAATTAAGAAATGCTATATTGTAGTATTATGTATGATCCATCAATGGATTCCATGATATATATATTTTTAATAGTAGTATAAATACTACAACGTCTCTAGCTAGTTAATTTACATACCCTTCAACTTTGACAGACATCTCCGGAGTCTTCTCTCATGTATCCCAACCATCTCCACCTTCAGCTCTACAGCCTGCCATCCACGAACCCAACCAAAATTAATAAGCACGCACTAATAATGATATATAGTAATTTTAAAAAGTACTAAACTTTAGACTTCATGGAAGAAACACACACACACACGCAATAATGTGTCTTTTAAGTGAAGAATAATGACTAATGGGAGAAGAAAGAGTATACAGTTCTTTTATTACCTCCATGAGATTTAAGAATAGGCGAGAACTTGTTGATATCTTTATGTGAAGAATACAAGAACCGAAGAATTAATAAACTAAAACCCAAGTGTATATATCTGATTTGGAATAATAGTAGTGTGTTCCAGATCCACTACTGACGGAGAAGGAATTAATGCGGAATGAAGAATATGTCTGTAAATTTCCGGAGGAGGAATGTGTGTGTGTGTATATATATATCGCAGAGACGGGAGGGGCACGAGAAAAGGATAAAAATAACAACGTCTGGGACATGAAAAAGTGAGTCTTCTCTTGGGGAATGAGGTACTGGCCCGGCTGCTAAAGATCATGTTTAACTGCTAATCAAGCTTGTATCTTTTTCTTTCTTTCTTTCTTTCTTTCTTTGTGCTGCTTATGACGTTGCTTCTTCTTTACCAAAGTGAAGCAAATTAATTTAATTACTAGTACTAGGTTACTTGGGCAAAATGTTTCAAGTACTACTAATAAAATCTTCTTTGTACTACTAGTGCTGTCAGCAAAGAACCAAGCAACAAGAAAGAAAGAAAGCGGTCTGAGAACCAACTTTAACACCACTACTGATATCAGAGTAAGCTCAAGTTTCAAGGGGGTTTTGGGTCTGGACTCTTGGGATAAAGCATATCTGTCCGTCTCTCTCAAGTCTCTCAAGATCAATCAAATCTACAATCATTGGGGTTGACGGGTCCAACCAGCCTTTCCTTTTCCAGAGAGAGATCTCCTTCCTTTGGCAGCCCCCCGACAGGACAGAATATTACTCCTCCTTGGGTAGGACGGCCTACTGCTGTCATCTCCTTTTTCACTGCTGTCTCCGCAGTCTGGCCATCCATATGCACCCATCTGATAAATTACTTACTATATATATATATACTTTTGTTTAATTCTTACGTTATGATGCTAAAAGTCTCAATCTAAGCACGGTACGTAGTAACACTCCTCGTACATCATCATTCAATTTCTTCTTCAAGAATGCTGCTGATGAATTTGCCTCAACAAAATTCGATCCCTTGCTCCTTCCGCTGGCATGCATGCGTTTAATTCCTGCTGAATCCCAGGTTATGTATGCATGCAAGTCAGGGAAAGTAGGGAAAAGGGGAATAAGGGGAGAAGGAAACATTTAATGGCATATGTGTATGTGTACATGCTGCATATGCAGGGGAGAAATAAACCCAGGAGCACGCTTGGAATTTCCCTTTAATTTCTTGTTGTATTCTAGGCAAGAGTGTCATAATTTGCTAATATTCTTACGTACTCCGACGGGAATATAAAGAAACACTCAAAAACGGAGTTGGGTGGGGACCATTCATGTCGACTGTGTACTATAATCGTCAACATTTTGAATAATTAACCTACCGCTACGACGAAGAGTCGGGGCGGATTTAGATTTTAGACTAAGGGCAGGTGCCCCTTTTAAAGAGATTGTGTAATTGTCCTCTTAACTTTTATTATATTTTACTGTAGCCCCCACTTATAAGTTAGTATTAAGAAATGAAAATTCATGTATGCTGATTTTGTAACTCCATAGAAAAAATTCAAAGGCTAAAAATGTTTTTTGTTTTTTTTTGTTTTCCTTCTACAAAATTTTAATTTTCCTTATAAAAATAGGTGCGTTGCTTAGTTATAAAAGTTAATAAATAATTGTGATACTTAGTTTATTATGAAAGTTAAGTGCACCAAAAAAAAAAAAAAAGAGTAATATTCATGTTTGACCATCATGCGTGAATTATATTTATCGCACTACTGTAAAATGAATAAGTTAGTCCACAAACTGAGTAGCAAATCAAGCAGATGTAATAGGTTCAGGAGGGAGACAAAAAACTACTACTGCTTTTCTGTGTTTTTTTTCTGCCACTTTGAATTCGCAAGAAACAGCTTCCATCCGTCCTTTTTTTCTTTTTTTTTTTCCTCCCTTTAATATTACCGCGTTCTTTCTTGGCATGAAATTCAACACTTGAATATATATGCAAAAGTCCATTGCCATCTGAAGTTAGCTTATAGTAATACTAGTAGTAATTCTTTAAAAATCTAATAGTAACTAAGGATTCTGACATAGGTGAGCGAACCTTCTTAGAGTTTTTCATCAACTCCAAGAAGGCACTACTGACTTCTGGTACTATTCATTTTGGCTAAATCCATGGTTTCAGGAACTGTCTACAATAAGCTACTCCAACTTTGCTCATGACAACTACGATCACTTTGCTTAATGGTAGTATTATATATATACCAGTACAAGTCTCTAGAGATTTTCTTGTTTAGTAACTTAAAGACATTAAAAAATTCTCAAACAGGTTCGCTCCACTATCCATGAGCTTTAACTTATTTTAAGAACCCATTTTTTTTTTTAACGTTTTCTATTCGTGGACTTAATTAAAGGATAAAATATAGAGAGTTAGTTATCCACAGTGAAAGTTGGTTTGAGGAAGCAGTAGTGTAATGGCAGGACCCAGAAGACAATTATTGAAATTTGAAATAAAATCAAGAAGTCAAGAGAGCACAGTGCAGAGGTTAGGCAAACTGGTTGCATGCATTATATAAATAATAAAAATGTATTTTCTTCTATCTCCAGTCGATCAACGACTCGACAACTGATGCTTTAATTAATAAAATGTTTCCTCTTCCAATTGGGCGGCTTTCGCTGACCACATTGGTGCCTTATTGTAGAATTTTCAAGTGTTGCAACTTTGAAGCTAGCTCGGGCCTCTCCCTCCCTCCAACCCCAATGCAAATTGAGTATTTGAACAGCAATGCAGAGGCAGCAGTAGTAGACAGTAGTGTAACACCGTACCTTTTCTTCTCTTATTTTCTTTTTGATCACCTCATTGATCTTGGTGTGCATTAATTCCATGACATGAGGATTATTGGGATCATATCCTCACAGCAAGCCACCATGATGCATCAAATCACCCAATTACCAGAGGTTAATTATCTTGACACGCAACTCATTTTAGCTGCAATTGTCTTAGTCTTTCATAATCATGCTATAGGTCGGCTCCTATAATTACCCCCACCACCGTCACGCCAATCATATACATATATATATATATATATAACCACTCTCTCTCTCATCAAAACTTTTCCATGAGACCGTCCACTATGTCCACACGCTTCATTTTCATACGCATCAATCATATGTCGTGCCTTTTGTTGTCTATTATTCTTCTTCCACACACACACAACAGTCAGAAAAAGGAAAAATGTATATATAACCTGCAGCCTCTTAATGTGTAGTCAATACAATTCTTCTGTTTTTCCTTTAAAGAAAATGAAAGAGGCGCCAACCAAAAAGTTCAGGTCAGAAATTGCCATGTTGGGATGAAGGTTTTATTACTTCAGTTTTGGGGTAATAAGCAATAATAATAATTATGAGAGCAATGGCTGCTGCTAAGGTACTACCAAGTGCCTGCGCATGAGTTTAACTAACGGTCTTTGCACTGCATGGAGTGGAGAGACAGACAGACAGATAGATAGGTAGATGGATAGGCAGATAAGATGGAGAGGGAGGGGCTGCTGACGGGTGGATGTGATGTACTACTGCTGACGGGTGGATGTGAAAAAAATGCCAATCAGCAGTCCTTGCAGCTGATCAGTCATTATAAAAAAGAAATAATTTTGGAAAACGATAAAGCAATTAAAAGAGAAATCAAGCCCCCGTGTGGATTTAGTTGATCAAGCCCCTTTTGTTTTTGAAGCTGCAGGTTTCCCTCTACTGTTACTGTCTGCCCAAATTCTCTTTGGGTCTCTTTACTTCTTTGAGAATCCAGAGAAAGGAGGAGCTGTCGCTACCAAAAATGTTGGCTAGCCCAAGATATCCCCTAGCACTAAACCCACACCCAAAATAAGAAGATAAGCTGAGGTGAAATAAAAGGCAACAACTAAGGAAAGAAAGATGTCCTCCATCCTGGCGAGTGGCGACCATGGTGACACCACTAAACTCTTTGTTTTTTTTTTTCCCTATTTTTTTTACACCCTTTCCCTTCTTAAGTCGACTGTGTGTTTGAAAGAAATAAGTTTTATTTTTTTCTCTTTCTTTGTTATTATTTATTAAAAAGAGAATTAATAGTAGTGTGGTTCTCCGTTGTTCACTGCAAGTTATACTTCTTCTTTCACTTCACTACTGTGTTTAATTTATTTAGTTCGCACTCCTCCTTCCTACTTCCTAGTGGCGTGCTACTTTGCAGGGGCACAATCTATCGTCGTTGTGTGTATCTCTGGGTTCATCATGTTTGGAAGGAATCAAAACTAAGAAAAGAAAAGGCCGAAAAAAAAAAAAAAAGAAAAGAAAAGAAAGAAAGAAACACACTACTGCGGATGACGAAACACACAGAGAAAGGAGGAGGCACCAGGGACACGAATGAACCGAAATGATTGATGATGGAATGAATAGTAAGTGTAGTATTTTTATATTCTGGTACTTTAAGGTGGGGAAAGGACTTTTGGTTGGACTGCTGGCTTAGTGAGATAGAAAGAAAGGTTGTTCTATTTGTCAGCTTCTATTTGTCTTCTTCTCAACTTTCTCACCTTCTTCTGGCTTCATCTTCTTCTTCCTCCTCCGTCGCTTAGCCCCCCACCCAAAAAAAAAAAAAAAAAAAACCAAGAATAAAAAAGCACTTCCTTCCCCTATGTAATGTAACTACACTACTCTTTTCTACTTAATTTTGTCATCTGCTTTCATCATATATATCCCTTTCTCCACCAGTCTTGGAAAATCAAGATTCTCTCTTCACTTAGTCTACAACTTAATTTCCTCAGTCAAAAGGGTTCTTTGCTTACTGTTTCTGCAGCTCTGCTTTCATGCTTACTCATAGGCACTTCTCGACCAATATCGTTCCGAAAGATTTACCTTTTAAGATTCAGATGCAGCGGACTGAGTGAACTATGGAGTGCTTCACAAATGATAAGATTCTGGGTTGGGGTCTCTTCATCCTGGTTTAGAACTTGCCATTCTCCCTCTTCCACGACAACCCTTTTCATATTGCAGTTAATTCGTCAGTAAGCCCCTGGAATATCCCTACAAAACACCACCCAACTGTGCTGTTCCCCGGCGCACGGGACGATCGGGGACATTTGTGCCTCTGTGAAATGTATGCCAAGTTGACTGCTTCAGGAGCTGTCTGTGTCACCTTTAGATTATTCTATTCTTTTCCATCTCTCTCTTGTATAAGTACACCCAGAAAGATTGGTCCTTGAATCCTCAGATTTTTGTTTTTCCCCGCATTCTTTGCCATTAATTCCCGGCCTTTCTTGCCCTCACAAAAAGGTAGGCAGTGTTTGCTCACTTGAGGATTCATAGATGTGGATCGTTTTCTCTTTTATAGTTTTCTTTTTTCTTTGTTCAGGTTATGCTCTTCCTACTAACCGTCCCTAGTCTTTTCCAGCTCGTACTAATACTTTTGTACCACTGTAGGAGGCATTAATCTCAAACTTACTGTTGCGGTTGAGCCCTGAAGATTGGGAGCATTTCAAACCATTGCGCATAAATAAAAACAAAAAAAAGAAAAGAAACAGAAGATGAAAGGGACTGTTTTTGTTGCTCTATCGGCCACAATTGGCAACTTTTTGCAGGGTTGGGACAATGCTACTATTGCAGGTAACTTGTTCTTGTGCTCTGGTTTGAAATTATAAGCTTTTAAATTCTGAAATATTATCAATCGGAGTCTTTTGGAGGATATGTTCCAGATGCCATTCTTATTTTCCATAACGAATTTATTGGGTCTTTACTGTCTTTTCTCTCTTCAAAAGTTGTGGATATTATCTAGGTAGCTGTGTTGAGGGTTTACATCATGCTGTTCATATATATGAACCTGTTAAGTTTTTATAGTTTTTATTTTTATTTTGCTCCTCTTTCATGCATGTTGGTAGGTGCTATTGTTTACATAAAAAAAGAGCTTGATTTGGAGGCTACTGTGGAAGGGCTAGTTGTGGCCATGTCACTCATTGGTGCTACCCTCATCACAACTTGCTCGGGGTCCATATCGGATTGGATTGGACGACGTCCAATGCTCATTCTTTCATCTTCCTTTTACTTTATCAGTGGCTTGGTCATGCTATGGTCGCCAAATGTTTATGTCCTACTTCTGGCCAGGCTCCTTGATGGATTTGGAATTGGGTTGGCAGTCACTTTAACACCACTCTACATATCTGAGACTTCTCCATCAGAGATAAGGGGATTACTTAATACTTTTCCGCAATTCACTGGTTCTGCTGGAATGTTTTTGGCATACTGTATGATATTTGGGATGTCCCTGATGACTTCACCTAGCTGGCGGTTGATGCTAGGAGTCCTTTCTATTCCTTCACTAATTTATTTTGCATTAACAGTATTCTATTTACCTGAATCTCCTCGATGGCTCGTGAGCAAAGGAAGGATGCTTGAGGCGAAACGAGTTTTGCAGAGACTTCGTGGCAGGGAAGATGTTTCAGGTGCATCTTTATTTTATTTTAGTTTTGTTTGCCTCATTCTACAAAATAAGTTTATACTTTGGTATTTATGCTAATCTGAGCTCAAAATTCAGCCTCACTTAGATGAATGCAGTTTACCATGTTCCCACATGAGCTAGCTTGTGCAACTAAGTCAATGATTTGTTGTTCATTACAAGTTTGACCTTTCTTCCTTTCTTTGTACTCCCCCCCCCCCTCTTTCCCGTGAGGTACTTGACAGGTATTGCAGATAGAGCGCAGAGCTTTTTCTATTATTCCAATCTCATACATATATTCAGAAAACAAAAGGAGAAACTTTGGCATATAACACTTGCATCAATGCTTCTTTCGTTTGCAGGGGAGATGGCTTTGCTTGTTGAAGGTTTGGCAGTTGGTGGTGAAACATCTTTAGAAGAGTACATGATTGGTCCAGCTGATGAAGTTACGGATGATCAGGATCCAGCTTCTGGAAAAGAACAGATCAAATTGTATGGATCTGAAAAAGGCATGTCTTGGGTTGCCAAACCAGTCACCGGTCAGAGTACTGTTGGCCTTGTTTCCCGCCAAGGAAGCATGGTTAACCAAAGCATTCGTCTTATGGATCCTCTTGTGACCCTCTTTGGCAGTGTCCATGAGAAAAACCCTGAGATGGGTAGTATGCGTAGCATGCTGTTTCCAAACTTTGGAAGTATGTTCAGCACAACAGAGCCACACGTCAGAAATGAAGAGTGGGATGAGGAGAGCCTTCAGAGGGATGGGGAAGGTTATGCATCAGATGCTGCTAGTGCAGATTCTGATGCTAATTTGCAGAGTCCATTAATCTCACGCCAAACCACGAGCCTAGAGAAGGACATGGTTGCTCCTCCTTCTCATGGAAGCATCCTGAGTATGAGACGCCATAGTAGCCTCATGAAAGACAATGCAGGAGAAGCTGTTGGTAGCATGGGCATTGGTGGTGGTTGGCAATTAGCGTGGAGATGGTCGGAGAGAGAGGGTGAAGATGGAAGAAAAGAAGGTGGCTTCAAAAGGATCTTTATGCATCAAGAGGCAGGCCCAGAGTCCTTGCGTGGGTCTGTTGCTTCACTTCCTGGTGGTGATGTTCCTGAAGATGCTGAGTTTGTCCCGGCTGCAGCTCTGGTAAGCCAACCTGCTCTTTATTCCGAGGAGCTTATAAATCAGCATCCAGTTGGACCAGCAATGCTTCATCCATCAGAAACTGCTATAAAAGGTCCAGGTTGGGCTGCAGTTCTTGAACCAGGAGTTAAACGTGCATTACTTGTTGGTACTGGAATTCAAATATTGCAGCAGGTAGGAAATCTGTTGGTCTAAGTTGTTCTCTTCAACTTTTTTGCTTGTTTTCTGAAAAGAGAAATGGACAGAAGCCTATTTCCAAGTCAATCTGTTACTGTTTTTATCTCATCATTGTAAAATGGATTTGACGGTTCTTAATTTGTGAGTTATACACTAGTTATCGCCTGTCTGAAGTATGATCGTGTCATCTGAGATTCTTTTTCCTATGTTTAGTATTTTAAAAAATTTTGTTCTTTTTTGGTCTCCAAGGGATTCTGTTGTTTCTTATCTTGTTTGATATGGGTTTCTGCTGGACTTTGGATCCCCTTGTAACAGAGTGTTGCTTGTTTATTGCCATAAAAGCAGCAAGAGATCTAGCTTTGTACTTAGCCCTCAGGATTGGCAATCTGCTTGGCTTGGGTAACAACTGAAAATTGATATGTGATAATTGGGAATTTGGAGTCCTGACAAAGTCTCTTTAACAAATTTTAATACCCAATAAGTGTCTTGTATTTTCCTTCATTCTGTTTTATATCAACTCTAAGGTTACAAGTTTTGAAAATCATGCAAGTTTTGGCATCAAGTTCTTTTATATGCACTCCCTGGAGTTCCTTCAACTGATAATTGTTTCACTAACGTTTAGTGTGTGTTGCATATCATGAATGGCGAGCCTCCAACACTTCTTGGTACCTCACTTATTTGTATCTGATTTGTAAAGCTTACTAACCAGGAGTGCATCTCATATGATGTCTTGACCTTTTTCAGTCTCTTGTCTTATTATCACTGTTTGTGCAGTTTGCTGGTATAAACGGGGTAATGTACTATACTCCACAAATCCTAGAACAGGCAGGAGTTGAAGTTCTTCTTGCCAATCTTGGAATTGGGTCAGACTCTGCTTCTTTCATTATAAGTGCATTAACAAACTTTTTGATGCTTCCATCGATTGGTGTTGCAATGTGGTTCATGGATCTGTCTGGTAGAAGGTAACTTTTTCATCATTTTTCCCCCTCTTATACAAGTTTTATCTTTTTGTTATGCGTATTATTCTCAATTTTGCTGCACTAATTTGTTTGTGTTGCATTTAACGCTAGAATCGACTTATTCATCAGCACATCTAAAATGCGTAGGCATCAAGCATGGAAGTAAGATGGAGTTTCCATCATTTTCCTTGAACATGAACTGCACCGTGGCTTTTTTTTTTTTTTTTTTTTTTCATCCCACAGTTTTTGAGCTGTGGTTGAATCTTTGGCAAAATATGCATCTCTGAAACAAGTGCGTTAGGAGAGGTACCATTCTTTGCAAAGAAATTATGAACCACGGACTTGGATGACTTGGCAGGGCATCTTAATCATCATTCTGTGTCATCTGAAAGTTACTGAATTTACATCTCTCTCAATAACCAGCTGAAAATCCTTGATGAAACCAATCCTCTGCACTATGAAGGCAATGAAAATGAAGGAGCCCAATTGAAGATAGATAGTGTTACAATTGATGATGACGCTGGCATTCAATGCACATTGCTACATGCATTTCTGTTGAAGAATTACTTGTCCTAACTGTTATTTATTTCAATTTTGGAGTTATGGTAGTCTAGATGTCAAAGTTTGTTATCTGACACAGTCCAAGTTATTGTATGCACCTCCTCTTGCTTGGGTTCAACACAAAGTAAAGTGTCAAATCACCTGTTTCAGGGCACTGCTGCTCTCGACCATACCAGTTCTTACAGTGTCACTGGTTATTCTGGTTGTTGCCAATGTGGTGGATCTTGGCACCACAGCAAATGCTGCAATCTCTACTGTGTGCGTCATGCTATATTTCTGCTTCTTTGTCATGGGATATGGACCGGTTCCCAATATTCTTTGTGCTGAAATATTTCCGACACGCGTCCGTGGACTCTGCATCGCCATTTGTGCCTTGGTTTACTGGATATGTGATGTCATTGTTACGTATACGCTACCTGTGATGCTTAGTTCCATTGGTTTGGCTGGTGTGTTTGGCATCTATGCAGTTGTCTGTGTGATCTCCTGGGTATTTGTTTTCTTGAGGGTTCCAGAGACCAAGGGCATGCCCCTTGAAGTCATTACTGAGTTCTTTGCTGTTGGTGCGAAAAAGACTAGTGCTGCTGCTTAGAAGTAGCTACTTCATTGGGCTTCACTACCTTTTATTAGTTTTTGGCATTACTTCAGAGATGAGATTAGATTTTTCTTTTATCTTACTACTGAGGATCCCATGACCAATTATCATACGTGTTACTTATATTATGTAGACTAGAAGATTTTTCTTCAGTCCTGTTGGCTGTTTGTACTGTATGATAGTTTAGTAATAGCAAGATGCAGATAGTAGTATATGTGGAAGGACTCAATGATAGAAAGTTGAAGTGTACTTCATAAATAAAAAGGAAAAGAAAGAATTTGCATATAGTAGGAATACGTAAGAGTTAGGCTAACATTTCGCTTTCGTTTATTATTTGTTCTTTTAAGTTTCTTGTATAATATATTTCACACCTCAGTTGGGCTTTGTATACTAATTTTTTTCTTTTAAGTTTCTAGTATAATATTTCACATGTCCAGCTTGGCTTTGCATACTGACAAGATTTAAAAAGCGGAAAGATGAAAGGGAAATTTGAACCTAAAGTTTTAAGTTCTGAATTCTTAACTTTAATCATTAGGTGAGGCCTCCTCGGCGGGCTTTGTATACTAATTTAATCGGTTTTAAATCTCAGCTAAGCTAAAGAAAGGCTCACAGACATCATGTAGTTGATTAGTTTAAATTGAAAATTATTATTATTATTATTATTATTATTTTTGCTATCATTCATTGTAACAGCGTTATCATGTACTTGAAATATGTACTTATAAAATAATATACAAGAAATTTTCTAAGTAATCACAATGCAAGGTGGTATCTCTTCCATTATTTACTCTGAAAAAGAAAGACAATCAACAGGAGAGCCACTCGGTGCCCTCAATATAAAGTACTAAAAGAGTCGTTTCTCCCCGCTCCCAATATTTACCCGACAACGCTAAAATTTAGCATGAAACAAAAAGTGAGGAAAAATGTATGCAAACTTAAGAAAATGGCCAAAAGATTTACACTAAACCTAATACGAAGAGACATCTCCTAAACTACAGCTACGTACAGAAATATCAACATGTTACGCAGATCCCATCTGCAGATGTAAAATGGAAATTCATCCATAGGTCAATCTCCTCCGCTTCTCATGTGGCCGGGCTGGCCCAGAACTCTTGAAACTTGCAAAACCTGAAAGAAACTGACATAATTGTCTGCGAGCCTAAAGCTTTTGATGCTTGATACTGCCATGGCGTGATTATAATTCAAGCCTTCAAGGTTTCTCCTCCTCATCAGAAGCTGGTCTGTCCAAAAATGGATTTTGAGCAGAATCTCGACTTGTGTGCTTAGAGTTCATCTGACTATTATTGGAACTCCGTTCTACCTGATCTTCAGACTTCAAATGAGATTTAAGTGGCCTCTCAAAATCTTGCGCAGCTATAGGATCAATCACTAGTTTACCAAGTTTTTGCTCCTACACACAAGAATGGGACACCAAAGGCTTGTTATTAAAATTACCAAGTCATGAAAGGCTGCATAAGTTACATATGCACAGACCTGACGAACAGCACCTGCTATGAACAGCACAAACCATGATCCTTAGACGCAACTAAGCATCCATCCACCAATAAACAGATGTGTGAACATATATAGGAAAGTAGAAATGTTCACCATTCTCAATAGTAGGACATCTACCTATGTGGCATAAACAGCAAAGCAAATTATGGTCTTTGACCCCCAGGAATTGACCTAGTTTAGGACCTCAAGACACAACCACTGTAGTTCATCCTTTGTAGTTCATCAAGAAGTACAAGATAGATAGACTACAACATAGCAAGTTAATAGCATCAACAAAATGCACATACTAGCTTGAGGACTGTATTAAGTAATTACTATAAAGATCAAAGCTCATAAAACCTTGAATCAAGTATATGGATACAGAAGAACCCAACCACAGACCATTTGCTAATGTTTGATCGAGTATCTTAAATCAGCTAAACTACCATGAAATGCATATGGGAATCATTTCTCTTTTGTCCAATTATATTAAAGACAGAGCTTTACTAAGGAGGCTTACGTTTTGCAGTGCTTCAAGCTTCCTCTGAAGAGCTTCATGCTCTGCCCGTATACGGAATGGTACTCCATGCTTTTGATACACATTGTGTTGTGCCAAATCTTCATTAATTTCACTTGCAGTGGTTGCAAAAGGATGATTTGCAGGAATCCACCTGACTGTATCAGGGTCCACATCCGGGGGTATGGAGTCACCTTCTCTAAGGAAAACCTTTGGTCTCTTCCATTGATACGCACGTGACCTCCTCTTCTGATGGATAGCTTGTTGGTCCTTTGTAAGGGTCACCGGTGCTAAACGGAATACTTTTCCACACATCTCAACTGTTGAGTTGCTTGTACCAATCTTCACCATTGGATTATTGAATGGATCTTCATACTTGAGGGGCGTTGATCTGTGCAGTAAAATTGGACCAAATTCACATTATAAGCACACAGTTCAGTTTAAGCAATTGCCAGGTAATGTTTATGTCTCATGTTTTTGAGTTTTCTTTTGTAAAACCTAACAATCCCCAAAAAAAAAAAAAAAAGAAAGAAGTAATTGTTAAAAGTATTTGAACTTTAAAAACCGGAATTGTTTCCAAAGCATACATGCCTCTTCTATCAGATAAAAGAAGCTCAAAGTAGAAAGTATCCAAGGGCTGAAATGGGGAGGGTGTTGGGTGCTGCCCCTAAGTCAAATGGTTGAAATATGCTTCCAAAAGTAGAGAAAGATTCAGATAACCTTTCAACACATAAGCAGCCCACACACACACTTCATAGTAACAGGTTTAGAAACCATACATGCCTCTTCTATCAGATCTCAGCTGACCACGCCGAACAAGATCAGCTACAGAGCCAGGATGGCTGTATCTTGACTTCCTTGCTGCATAGCTCCTTAACAAAAAAAGTAACAAAGCTGCTGCAGCGCACAACCCAGTTGCCAAACTGGGATTGAAGTATTTATTCTTCTGCAACATAAATAGAAGCCAAAACCTAAAGACTAGCAGAACTTACACACTGAGCACATATTGTTTGTAAGTTGAAAACTCTTCTTGGATAAATGAAGAAATCAATTAAGCAATGCAGATAGAAAAACACAGGCTACCACAAAAGCAGCAATCTGAGTATGATAGTTATGATATGCTGAATATGTAATTAAAAGGGGACTAATGTACAACTTTAGTAATACAGTGAGAGTCCAAGTAGCTGCAAAGTCGATACCCCTGTCCCTATAGTATTGAATGAAACCATTGACTCATCCGAGAAGACTGAAATTAGATCCAGACTTGCAATTCACTCCTTTAACAGAAGCTACTGGCAACCCGGGAAAAAAAATTTTAATCCACCATAAATTCTTGATTTTCAGTGTCCCATTAAAAGCTTGCAATTTGGTCATGCATCTATAATCAACCTTAGAAAAAAAAAAGAAAAGAAAAAAAAAAGTGGGGCAACTCTGAAGCAGTGCAAGACACAGAGTAAATGTTATAGTCGTATAAGTAGGTAGGCACACGAATGCAGACAGTAGTAAGTCCACACCAACAACTAGTAGTTGAAGACTTGAAGTTAGTATAAGAAACAGAGTCCTATTAAAATGTTAGCAACAGCAGGATGAATTTGCAGCATTGGAGCTTTAAAAAGGAAAAAAAAAATTAAAAAAAAAACAGATATTAGCAAACAGATGTAGCAAAAAAGTAATGAAAGAAATTACCGGGAGGATAAAAGTGGGAAGGGAAGCGACAACGGCATGGTGTAAGTTAAGAGTGGGATTGTGAGAGCTGAGACGGGGTTGATTGGGTGGTTGGTGAGAATTGAGGGGGAAGAGCTGATGTTGAAGGCGGTTGTGGTGTTGATCATCCTTTACCGGAGGAGGATCGCTTAAAGCTCTCACCTTAAACTTCAGCTTCAAAGTTCTAGTTGAAGAATAATTCCATTTTGCACAACCAGTAGTGACAATACTGCTGCTGCTGCTACTAGGCATCCCCAATTCGGTTTTGAAGTCCAAGAGACTCGGGAAATCCTGTCGCTTTTTATTTTTATTTTTATTTT
The DNA here is from genome assembly GCA_013103745.1 of Gardenia jasminoides. Lineage (NCBI taxonomy): Eukaryota > Viridiplantae > Streptophyta > Magnoliopsida > Gentianales > Rubiaceae > Gardenia > Gardenia jasminoides. Next base: position 95,443,767 of record CM023103.1, read on the forward strand.
TGGGGAGCGCAACAAATAAATAAATAAAAATAGAAAAAGGAAGGACATCGAAATCAGCAAATCGAATAAAAGTGAAAGCAAATATACAAGTTCAAAATTATTATTGTTATTATGATCGTAGTAGTTTACCTGGAAGGAGGGTGGGGCATGAAGTTGGAGCTGTATCGTGGAAATGGAAGCCATTATTATGCTTAAAAAACAGCAAATCTCATTAGCCCTAAAATTTGAAAACAAACAAATTAAAATCGACGAGACATTACTTTAAAAAAAAAAAAATTTTTTTTTGGGGGGGGTGTTTAAAAAGAGCTGGAATTTGGGATGATAATAGGTATGACTCAGTCGTTACCGCTGGCCCCGGGTAAAGCTAAGCGGTTGCAGAGAAGGTAAGAGCTAAGTAGATGGGCAAGGGTGAACAAGTCGAAGTCGTCGTCGTCGTCGCCGTTTCGATTGAGGATGCTGCTTTTTACTGTTGTTCTTCTCTTCTAATGATAAAGCATCTTATTATTCTTCCCTTCACTTTCACTTCCACCCAGTTTGCGTTGACACTTGAGACTGAGAGGGAACTATTGCAAAGTTATCGCCGGACGGCCGACAGAGAGACTCCCAACTCCAACAGCTCGTAATAACTGTCAAAAAAGTGTGGGAAATGTTCGAGTGTGTCCGTCGTCGACAACCTGAATGGGGATGGATTTGGATTTGGATGGCGTTGTTGATTGAGTCTTCACAATGGCAGATGGATCAGGAAGGACGCCTCTTCTGCAGCCCAGTAGGATCCAATCTCCTTTTAACCCTCATTGTGGGCTCTCTCCATCTTTTAGCATTGCTCGAGCACTTCGTCCCATGTGTTACAGCCCAGCCCACCGCCATTATCATTATCATTATTATTATTATTATTTGCAAAATGAAGCTTTCAAAAAAAAAAAAAAAAAAAAAATTCTAAGCATCCGATTGATTGATTGATTACGCATGCATGAAGCAATTAAACAAAATGGAAAGGGTTGTCTCAACACACACTCCCACACACACCCCACCCCATCCCACCCCACCCCCAAAAAAAAAAGAAGAAAAAAACATAAATATATAATATTTTTTGAAGGTAGTGGTAGTGATCGAATATACTGCAAATTCCCTTTTTTCTTTGGGGAATGACGTAATAGTGGTGATACACGATGCTGAAAGGTTGTTATTATTTCCAAAATTGGGAGAGGAGAATTATAGCGGCGGTCGCATTAGCCACCAAGTGTGTGGGTCCTGGGAGCAACGCAATTGTGAGTTTGCCTTATCCATCACAAAATGAAGGCCATAAGAATTCCTCTGGTTCAGAAAAAACCAACCCCGGGGGGTAGCTACGTAATAATCCTGCCTGCATGGACGCTTCTTGGCCGCAGCAAGGCCTCCTCTTCATCAAATCAGTAGTATCATCAGTGCTTACCTAACCCCTACATTCTTCCTAAACCTAAACTAACTAATTGTCCTAAGCATAATAATGATGATGCGATGCAACTGCAACTGCAACTGTTGTGGTAGCATAGCATATTCTTCTTCTCCCTGAGAAACTGAAACCGAGCTTTGTTAATATAGTCTTTAAATTGAGTCATGGCGGCAGAATATACAGGCAAAAGGAATTACAATGTCCAACTGTTGGATGAACTTGAAGCTCTCAGCCACTCCCTCTACCATTCCCACACTTCAACTTCTACCACCCGAAGGACCGCATCCCTTGCTCTCCCCAGAACCTCTGTTCCTGCTGCTGCTGCGGCTGCTCCTGACAATGACGACAACCAGCCACAGCTCAATCCAAAGCCTCGATCCAGGCGCATGTCCCTGTCCCCCTGGCGCTCTCGCCCCAAGCCCAATGATTCTGCCGACCAAGCCCAGCCCCAGGACACAAGTTTCCCTAACAAGGACCGTCTCAACAAGTTGGACGACGGAGAAAAGGCCGCTGATGCTTCAGACCGGAAAGGCCTCTGGAGTTGGAAGCCGATTCGAGCCCTCTCCCACATTGGCATGCAGAAGCTGAGCTGTTTGTTCTCTGTCGAAGTCGTCGCTGTCCAAGGCCTCCCCCTCTCCATGAACGGCCTTCGCCTGTCTGTCCGTGTTAGGAAGAAAGAAACCAAGGACGGCGCGGTGCAGACCATGCCCTCTAGAGTTCAACAGGGCGCTGCTGATTTCGAGGAGACCTTGTTCATCAGGTGTCATGTTTATTTCACCCCTGCAAGTGGAACGCACATGAAATTCGAACCTCGTCCTTTCCTCATATACGTCTTTGCAGTTGACGCCGGAGAGCTTGATTTTGGGAGAAGTTCTGTGGACTTGAGTCACCTCATTCAGGACTCCATAGAGAAGAGCTTCCAGGGTACGCGGGTTAAGCAATGGGACACGAGTTTTAATCTTTCAGGAAAGGCCAAGGGCGGAGAGCTTGTTCTCAAATTGGGGTTCCAGATTATGGAGAAAGATGGCGGTATTGGGATCTATAGTCAATCTGAGGGACAAAAATCAGGAAAAAACAAGAGCTCCTCATCTTCGATTGCCCGTAAACAGTCAAAGTCATCCTTCAGCGTCCCTAGTCCCAAGCTGTCCAGCAGAGCGGAAGCTTGGACCCCTTCACAGACTGGAGCAAGAGCAGATCTTCAGGACATCGATGACCTGAATCTCGACGAACCAGCTCCCGCACCTACGGCTTCTCCACCTTCCCGCAAGCCTCACGTTCCAGATGCCAAGATAGAGGATGATCTCCCGGATTTTGAAGTTGTGGACAAAGGAGTAGAGATCCAGGAAGACAATAATGGAAACGAAGAAGAAGCACCATCTCGAGAGAACTCTGAGAAGAGGTCGGTCTCAGGTGAGGTTGTAAAAGAAATTGTCCATGAACAGTTCCATCTCGCAAGACTGTCAGAGCTTGATTCGATTGCTCAGCGGATAAAAGCTCTCGAATCGATGATGAAAGAGGAAAAGGCAGAGAAAACAGATGAAGATACCGAATCACAGAGGTTAGATGCAGAAGAAGAAACCGTGAGGAGGGAGTTCCTTCAAATGCTGGAGGATTCAGAAGGCAATGAGTTAAAAAAGCCCGGCGATCATGAAATCCCTCAATTGAAGTTGGAAGCGGATGAAGACTCGGGAGAAGCTGAGTCGAAGGTCTATATACCAGATCTCGGAAAGGGGTTGGGCTGTATAGTTCAGACAAGAAACGGGGGCTACTTGGCAGCCATGAATCCTCTGGACACTGCAGTTGCAAGAAGAGACACCCCAAAACTGGCGATGCAGGTATCGAGACCTGTGATTGTTCCATCGAAAGCGACAACTGGATTTGAGTTGTTGCAGAGAATGGCTGCCGTTGGCTTTGACGAACTTGGCTCCGAAATTTTGTCTTTGATGCCTGTGGATGAACTCAAGGGTAAAACGGCGGAACAGATTGCTTTTGAAGGCATTGCCTCTGCAATTATCCAGGGGAGGAATAAAGGAGGAGCCAGCTCAAGTGCAGCTCGTACACTAGCTTCCGTTAAATCCATGGCAACTGCATTGAGCACGGGAAGGAAGGAAAGGATTTCAACAGGAATATGGAATTTGAGTGAAGAGCCGGTGGTGGTGGATGAGATTCTGGCATTCTCAATGCAGAAGCTGGAGGCCATGGCAGTCGAGGCTCTAAAAGTTCAGGCGGGTATGGCTGAAGAGGAAGCCCCATTCGACGTTTCCCCACTGAGCGCAAAGTTAAGCGGTGAGGGTGGTGAGCAAAGCAGTCATCTGCTGGCTTCTGCAATTCCGCTCGAGGAGGACTGGATAATCAGAAGAAAGGGAGTTGGAAATGGAAATGGTGATCCAGAGACCATGAGGACAATTGCTGTGGTTGTCCAGCTGCGGGATCCCCTGAGGCAATATGAAGCAGTTGGAGGTCCAATGATAGCACTAATCCATTCAAGTTCAGCCGACGCAAAACCTGCAGGCAACTACGATGACGAAAAGACGTTCAAAGTTGTAAGCTTGCAGGTTGGGGGTCTAAAAGCCGGGGGCGGAGGGAGAAAAACTCAATGGGACTCAGAGAAGCAGAGGCTGACGGCCATGCAGTGGGTGGTGGCATATGGGCTTGGAAAGGCAGCTGGGAAGAAGGGAAAGCGTCAGGCGTCCAAGGGAATGAAGGGACAGGACATTCTCTGGAGCATTTCCTCGCGAGTAATGGCTGGCATGTGGCTCAAGGCAATCAGGAACCCAGATGTCAAGTTCGCTAAGTAAGAGCAAATTCAGGGTTCTTCTTCTTCTTCTTCTTCTTCCTCTATATATATATATATATATATCCATATTCCTTATTCGCTCATGAACACCAAGCTAGTTAGTCGTGTTTATACATACTGTCGCACCAATTTAGCCAAAGAAGATGGTATAAAACATGTCACACTATTGTTGTTGAAGTAGCATGAGATATTGAGTTATGAAAAAATTGTACAATAAGGGGAATATGATCATATTTTGAAACAAACTAAAAAAGGAAAAACAAGGTGTTATCCAATTGGGTAGCGGACAGGCACTCGATATTAGTACATCTCTCTCTCTCTCTCTCTCTGCAAAGTACTACTATTTGCTTGTTAAGATACTGGAAGGAAGGAACGATGATGTATTTTTACGCACTCCAATCAACTACTTCAATTTTAGCCTTGGACAAAGGCTTTCCAAATACCATGACGTCTATAAATAAAACCACCGGGCCACGTCACCAAATGTAATTCATAGAGATGAATCTGCCACTCCCCCTGACTGTTCCAGTGCTTCCAGTTCCACTCCAGAGGCTGTTCGTTCGTTCCTTCATCCCAAATCTGCCCATTAAATTCATAACCATGACTGGGCCCATTATTTCTACGGTCCTTTCTTGGCACGAGATTACGGAGTTATTGATTATTAACGTCTTTTGGATGGATCCTGGTCTGGTTCAATGGAAAACTCCAAACATTACAAGGGGAAAAAAAATGGAAACTTTAAGAGAGTTAAACCACGACTCCGGCTCATGTCCTACCCACCTCAGTTGAATCATGACAAACAACAAATCGGACTCAAATTTCTCTGATCCGTGTTCACAAGGCCCATACCGGGGACAATGGATTCCCGTCGCCATGAAGGCCTCAAACTTTAACCAAACAATAATAAAAAAAAAAAACAAACCAAACAGAGATAGCGAAACTTTTGAGACAACAATTCAGCCACATGGGCATATTTTTCCCGGAATCGTAATATCGGACACAGATGACTTACAGTTAACGTATTTCACGAAATCGTGACATCAAAGCATTTCTGGTGCTGAGCATCAATGCGAGCTGATATCTCAGTTTTTACTAATCATAATCCAACAAAAAAGTGGAAATTTTCTTTTCTTTGGTCAATGCCAACCTACTCTCTCACAAGTCATATCTTACATTCCACCTTCCATTCATATCAGCATTGATTGTCCAGTTGTTTTCTCTGATCTGCATATATGGAACCTAAAACAACAGTGGAAGAAAGAAGAAAAAAAACAAGTCCATTAAACAGAATATACACATACAAACTAAGGTAAGGGACAAGTCTACACCATGAAGGACGAACAGCAAACTGTGTCAAGTATTTTAAGGCCACCAATTAACGAGGGGTGAGTTGTATTAATTTTACAATGAAAAGCAAATAACAGCAAAATCAAAACAGATGAGCAACAGCAATTTTTCCAAAAAGTCCAGGCTTTCCTTTTTCTTCTTGCAGAATCTTGCAATAAAAATTATCATGGCCTCGGCAAGACATTCTCTATTGATTTTCAGGGCTCATAGAAAGGGTAGTAAGTGGTTGTCTGGGCTTTCCTCAGGCACCATCTCTTTCTTTCCCAATTAAACAAAACAAAATGAAAAAAGATTCAAAAAGAAAAGGTCCAAGACATGAAAGAAAAGTTAGATATGTAGGAAAAGAGCAACCACAATCCCTCCTTAGGAACACAAGAAATCAATGTCTCTCAACTTATATGCTTCTTAAAAAGAAGACATGTATAAACCACACAACATCACACCATGAACCATAAGCACTTTCTAAATGCATCTATTGTCAGCTCTTGGTTTTGCTGTACTTGAAACTGTGATCTCCGCAATCCAAAGCTGGTTCTTTAATCATGTCATCCTGTGTTATTTTGTTTCATCTCTCCTACCTAAGGTAAGACCACTAAATCTGTGTTTCATCATGCTTCTTCATCAAAAGGATCTATTAGTCCAACCCCATACAAACCCTTTCCAGGAAAGGTTTGAATTAACCACATTCTGCAACATGGTCTTACTCTGTCCATTCAACAAACATGCTCAATCTCTAGTAGTCCTTGACTTAATCTTCTTTTTTTTTTTGGTATGTATCATTGTCCTGCCAAGCCCAAGAATGTTTCTTTTACTCTCCCTATATTTTATCCCCTCTGCAGCGGATTGATCCTGAATACCAAGGCTACCACTTGCAGGCACTCATTGACTTTCAAAACTTATGAAATTAGGGTTTGATTCGATTCTGTTGAATCTATTAACCAAGAATGAAATAGGTGACTATTCCTGTTATCACCACAAAGAGAAGGAAGCAGAGCTGATGGCCTTGACAGCTAACACAGTTTTTGAGTTGCTCAGGTTTCCTCCCTGAATCAGGGAGGGGAGAGTGTTTTAACACACTGATTTTGTAGGAAGCAGTAAAGGAAAGATGAATACCTTATCAAAGACTTCATAACCAACTTTGAGCCTGACATCCTGGTCTTTTTTAAAGTTGAAAATGATCCAAGAAAATTCAGCTGCTCCTCTTGACCTTTTCTGTTAAAAGTAATAGAATGTGCAAGAAAGAGAGGGAAAGAAAAAGAATCCTCAAAACTCTTAAGTATCATCAAATAACATCGTCAAGCAGAAATGAAATAATTTCCATCAGCTGTGTGAAAGCCGCCAACAAAAAAAAATGAAGAAAAAAGGAGAGGAGAAAAGGTACATTTTTCATTTGAATAAACACAAATGTGAGCAGAAGAAGAGGAAGAGGAAGGGAGCGGGAACCGAACCTGTCTAAATTCCTGGTCAACATCACAGTGGCCCTTAACATGGAAGTTAAAGAAGCCATTAGTAGTGACTGTAAATGCCTTCTTAGCGCGGACGGTATAATGAAGCTTATCCTGCCTAGTATATTTCAATCCAACTCCAAGACTTGCTGAAAGCTATTACCAACACCACAAGTAGTAATTTTGTTTGTCAAAATTCGGAATAATTAAATTAATGGGGAAGGGATTAATAGTAGGATTAAGGATGATAATAACAATCTTAGAAAAGAGAGGGGAAATTGGTTGAGAGATTTACATTGGGATACAAGTGTCTAATCATAGCACTCAAGTAAGTCGGGGCTCCGAGTCGAGTGTCCAGCTCCCCGTGAAGCTAAAACCCACACCATTATAAACATGAATTCCACAACAACAACAACCGATAACAACAATAATAATAATCACAATAATCATATAAATAATAAGAATAAGGGCGAGGGAGGGAGCGGACAGCCACCTGCAAGCGAGTATTGGAGTCGATGGGCAGCTTCTCCTTGGCATGGATTCTCAGAGCTTTTGAATCTCCCCCGTACCTAATTGAGGTCTCCATTATCCCCAACACCCTCCAATCTCCTCCTCCTCAACTGCTACAGCGACCTATGTAGGTTTGTTTGTTATGTATTCGACCTCTACTTGGAAACAGAGACTCTGTCCTCTCCCGCTCCTCACCGCACTCCAAAGAAAGGGTGCCTCTTTCTCCACGCAATAACGGATCAGATAGGGAAGCCTACGTACGGAGACCACCTCCAATGTCTCAACGGGCCTTTCTTATTTGCACTTCCTCCTTTTCTTTCCCTTCTTTTTATTTTTGGGATCACCAATGGGCTACCTTCACCAGCCAGACTGGGCCTAACCCTCACTCATCCTTTATCCGCTCACCACTCCATTAAAATGCTAATTGTCATTCTCAAACTTCCAAAAAAAAAAAAAATTAAGTTTTTCTATTATGGCAAGTGCGGAATGTGCGCAGAGATTTGGAGTCAAGGCCTTCGCTTCGTGAATCCTCGACCTCAACTCAGGTTCAAACTTAATTAAGCAAATATAAAAATAAAAGAAAATTATAATTTTTATGAGTGGACAAAAATGGACATTTCATTTCAACATGTATCAAAAATAACATACATTATTCACTTTTTCTTCAGTTTTTTATTTCTTTTCAACCATCTCAATGCCCAACTGTCAAATTTCAAACCCTAAATCTGATAACGAGAAATGCTTTTAAAAGCCCTCTTCTCACCACAAAAGAAATGCCTTTAAAATCCCAAAACCCTCTACTCACCACGAAAAAAATGTCTTTAAAATCCCTCTCCTCACCACGAAGTACATTATTAGCTGCGAAGCCCTGAATCTGATAACGGAAAAAGCCTTTAAAAGCCCTCTCCTGACCACCAATACATTATTAGCCTTCTAGTCAATTATGTGTGGACTCCCAACTTGGGTTTGACATTGACCATCCACACCAAAATCAAATCCTTTTTTAGCTTCCAAACACCCTCACCACAATCGAATCCTTTTTCAACTCCATACACACCACCATAGCCTTCAACAATCAGGTTACAGCTCTGCACTTTTTAACGTATCATCAACCGCCTCATTCCTCCTTTCTTTAGGATAAAATAACTGTTTTTAAGAGAGAGGGGGAGGGGGGTGTTAGGAGGGAGGAAATTCTTGAACACGGGAGGAATTCCATACTAAAAGATACATCTGCACCTCAGCAAATTTTTGCAGCATCCCAGTGAGTTAAGTAGACTGCAGACATGGCCTTTCCATTATCAAAATGGCATCACTAATAAGCATTCGTTATTCGGACATCTATCACCTTCTCACTAAGCCGTGGGATCTCTGCTGAAGCCCTTCGGAAGTTTCACATCCATAAATAACGCCCAACTCCAAAACCAAAAACTCAAAATAGAACAATACTAACAATAATTAAGACATCTTGGCAGCCATAGCTTTAATTATAAAGTAATGTATCGCCTTACTAAAAGACAATTTCCACTATGGAAAAATGACAACAGTAAACTGAATGTTAGCCTGTCAAATATATAATGCCCCCAGTTAATGCAAAACTTTTTTGATCCAACCCATTAAAAGGGAAGGGAGAGATCTTCAAGTTGAGGAAACCACTCAGATGTATGTTTGTGCTCCATAGGACTATATCTCATCAATCACCTCAAGAAGATCATCAACTTCCTGTCTCAATGCTGTAATTTTCTGCTGGATTGAAGCCACACGACTCTCAGTGTCTCGTCCGCCAGACCTTTTCTCAAAAGCATCAACCACTATGGAGTGCTTTAACATAAGCTTTTCCTGGAGTTCTTTCTCTTTGACAACCAGTTCATCCACCTACAGAAACAGCAAGCAAGCTTAAATATACCACTGGAAGACCATGGACCCTACACAACTAAAATGTACCAGCTCCTCCTATTTTATTTGATCAATAAGGTCTTGAAGAAGTGCTTGATTCAGAAAAACTAAGGTGATTGGTGCAAAAGTTAAAGTCACAAAAGCAAATAGGTGATAATAACTTTGGGCAGGATCTGAGCAGCCTGTGGAGAAGACTGCAAGAATGCTAGCAAAGGCTTCAATTCCTTGGAAAGCTCCTTCAGTGAACTGTCAGCTGCTTTTCGTGCAGCTTTGCAAGCTTGAGCATCACCAGTCCTAGAAAGATCACGAAGTGACGCTTCCAGCTTATCATGGATTGCCAAACATCTGTTCACAACACCCTGGAACTGCTGAATAGCAGTTTGTACCTAAAATCATGGAGAGCAGAGCTATAAGCATCCCTTGTACTAACATGTTGCAATCACTGATCTAATCAGCCTACCTCGTCCCATTGCAATTTTGCCACATAGGAAGCTGAAGACTTCGATATTGTCAAGTCAGCATGCGTGTAAATTATGCAAGCAATAAAAAGGAAGAAAAACCCAGAGATTAACATCAATGGCTCCCGGAACAAAGAAAGATTGTTGAATCTGTATTTGACCTATAAAAGAGGAAAAGCAAATATTTAATGATTACAATTTGACAAACATAAATTGGTTAAATGACATGAATGAAGAAAGTTACATGAAATGCTCTGTAGAATACCAGGCAATTTTGTAGACATTACAAGCTTAAACAAGGTCTACCTGCATATGATGCTATTTTCCTTTCTAAAATACACTAAAGTTATTATGATCATAAAAAAAAGCAACTATAGCAAATAAAAAAGCACCCTAATGTCAAGATTAATAATAAAAATTTGAATATACCTTTAACTTGCCATTCTTTTTCTAATGTTTTTCATTGAATCAAATAGCGTTAGCCAACCTTTTCTCTCTCTCTAAAATGAAATTACACTCACGGAACCCTGTACGGTCTAAAAGTTAGAACCCTTTCTTTCTAGCTCAAATTAACTTCCCTTGGCAAACCAAAACAAACTTAAGTTGCTAAGTTGGACAGATTTGAGAACTCAAGCTAAATGGCGCGGTTCAAGCACCATTTTCACAAGAATGTATTGTGTGTGTGAAACCCAGCCAACAGATAAACCAATTTATACGTATTTCTTCCTTTATATGTATATGACATGAATCTTATTTGCAACTCTGAATCTCAAGCTATTCAGCATAAATACATGTCACATTTCCGGAACCCTGCTGCACTTGTATTTAGCAAACAACATGATTTACTAAGCTGGCTTATATAAATTTGTATGTCTAACTTTTTTGAGCAATCTAATGCAGCTTAATCTTGTCACTTTGGCTTTTAAAATTGAGTGGAAGTGTTCCAGCAATAAATTGGTGAGGAATTACCTGAAAATATTGGTTGTGCTCAGGGACGACATTTGCCTTTTCCAACACTACTACTGGTCTACCAACCATATCCAAATGGGAAAACTTCATCTGGAAAGAGCGATAATGACAATGAGCAGCAGATTAAGGCACAACTAATGAAAACCATCAAAAGCACATATGTACAAAAGACCAGCAAATCAACAATACCTCTTCCCACTGTTTGATAGGAAATGGCACTGAAACAGTAATATCTTTTGAACCCTCTGGTAAGATAACCTACATCAGAGAAAGTTGCCAGCAGAAATTACCAACTTTGCAAATGAAACCTTAGTGCCGTACATAAATGTAAATACTTCAGAAAGCCCAACCATAAATACAACTCTTGAAACATAAAACATATCACAACATGCCAATATATTTGGGTACCAAACTACAGAACTTATCCAGATAAATAATTTCTAGGCACTTTAGTCATAATATATTACTAGAAAAGAGCTTAGGAGTTGATTGACTTGAGCTCAATCTGAAAGTCATGAACAGAAATGAAAATCAAGTCGACTCAGATTCTCAAGCTAAATTTCACATTGGCTTCTCAATCAAGTAGAGAAATGCCACACCTACTTTGGATATAGAAGCAACTCTTAGGCAAGCCATTACTTGTCGTAATCTAATAGCTTCTTGTATATGGAACCATGTTGCAAACAAAATACTAGAAACAGATACTCATCAGAAATAGGAGGCAAAAACGCTCCTGCTTTGGCAGTTGATCCTCATGACAAGAAAGAAACTAAAAAAAAATGGAGAAGCTAAACCCAGAAGAGACGTGCTACAAGAGCAATACCTTCACAATGAGATTGTCAATCACCAACTCATTCATTGGAGAGCCAAAAGAGATATTTAGAACACGTTGTCCCTCTGCCCGAAACAAGAAGTCATGAAGGGGAAGGCCATACCCAATGGTAAAAGAAGTTTTCCAGCCGCCAAACAATGGATACCGGGGTTCAATTTCCAGCAGGGTCTACAATTAGAGGGAAAGAAGAGTTATTGAGATCATCCAAAACACCCAAAAGAAACCTTGCTTTCAAGTCGGCCTGTCTGACTACCTTAGTCGAATCACCCCATAAGTTAGACGTTGAGATATTGCCGATCTCATCCCTATAATAAACAGAGTGAGTCCTCGGCGGTAATTTGGCAATAAGATGCCTGAATGCTGATGCACCTCTTAGATGAGGTCGAGCCTGATAGTCTAGCCTGTGATGTCAAAACATGACAAAGCGTAAACCTTCAACACTGGATGGAACAGAACATGCCAATACTGAAAATAGAATATGCGAAAATAAAAAACCTTGAAAACTCGCCAATGCTCTCTGCACCAGCATGGAATAGATTGTAATGCTCTGTGACTTGCACATTACCCCAGTGGGAAATCTCTATCTCACGCACCAACTCTTTAGCAACAGCAAAAGGTCCATTGCTAACAAAATGAACCATTATCGGGGTGTATGAAAAAGGTGGAAGATTCTCATATGGTCCATATTTGATTTCTGAACCAGAAAGCTTTGTGTTCTCAAGTTTTGTATATGATTCAACCCTTGGCTCAGGCAACTTAACAGTAAAGGACTGTGCCTTGACTGCATAAGGAGAGAGATAATAAGCACTATCCTGGAGCACCACAAGTTGAGTATCAGCTTGAGTGATCTTCTCAGGGAATGGTCGCAGTGCGTGGGTGAAAACTGCCCTAATCTCCAACGTCAACTGTCCGCCTTTACCCAGTTCCTTGGGTAGAGACACAGAATACCAAGTCAATGAGGGGGGCATTCCTTCCGGGTTCACAAGCTTAATAGGAAGGGCCTGGGAAGAAATTTTTGATTTCCCTTTCTCTTCGGTAGTAGTTGCTGTCAAGAAGGCCAAATTTTTGGACTGGTGATCAGGGAAGGGCAGCAAAACCTCTGACACACTATCAGCTCCATTGTTTTCCACCTGAGCCAAAGAAAAATAATAATAGTAAAAGATTTGGCAGACAAGCACTCGCAAAATGTGAGCTTAAGATGAAAGAAATTCAAGGGAAAAAAAAAACATAAATCAAGTCATGGTGGCTGCTAAGTAGTAGAAGCGAATAGTGCACCTTGAGGGTAGTAAAGGAGCGGACGTGCTGTGATGTCAAATCAACCTGCAAAGGGAAGGCACGGGGGAAGTCTGACTTTAAGAGCTCGCAAAATTATGGTTGAGTATCGAAACTCAAATATCAGTGAAGCTACAAAGGCGGTTAAAGATGAATACGTCTGCAGTTTTAATCCAACAATGATTAGTTCAAAAAACTCCGTGACGCAGGGAAATTTACACTTTAGACTTTGTTCCAATTATTTAGTACCAGCAGTAAATCAGACGATCTCCACCATACTAGCTCTGACTTGAGCAATTGTGCCATGAATGGTTACTTCACACGAATTCGCACTTGGAAATGAGAACATTCGGTCCGACAGTAAGCCCTTAATAAACCCTAGTGATTTCCATATAATTTCCACACCCAAGAAAAATAAAAAAGAGACTAAACACGCACACACAAAAATACACAAACAAATACATATGTATTATATTTATCGCAGGAGGGAGAGAGGGAAGAAGTTAGAAGAGGTACATACACGTCGATCGACCTTGGAGATGACAAGATCCGACAGCACAGGTGCGAATAGTATGGAAAAACTGATTGCTAATAAGACCAATGATAGATCACAGCCAACAATTCCCCTCATCTTTCTGCGTCTCTTTTTTTTCCTGTAGTTTTGGAGATGATTTTGACAAAACGCAGCAAAGAAAAGAAAAAACTTCAATGATTGTTAGTGATCAATCGATTCAGAGAGAGGGGAGAGGGTTGGGGACGACGGCGTTTAACGTCTTTGCTCAGTCCTCAGCCACCAGCAGTATCTCTCAGTGATGAAGCTGCTGCTTGAGTGAAACTGGCTGCTCTCTGCTAAAACTGGTTTAACCCACTTTTACTGGAATTTTGCTTTGTGACCCCACAAAATTCGGAGAGTATTTTGGACAGAAAGTATTTGAAATAATTTTTTAAAATAAAACGCTGTAATACTTTTTTAATATGATGTGTGTGAGATAAAAAGGTGATTGAAAAATGTGTCAATGTAAACAAGTAAATTTTAGAACTAAATTTGATATCCAAACAAACTGTGAAAACAAAAGGTGGAAGAAATTATGGAAAGAGAGTTATTTATTGGAAAAATTATTCAACACGTCCCTCATATTTTACCAAATAAATTGTTTGGTCACTCACTTTTAAAATGATAACATTACCTCCCTTACAAATTCAAATCAATAAAAATTGATTTCAACCTATATTTTCGTCGTTTCTTACTCTGAATCTATCACATAACTCATACATGATCATTTTTTAAGGAGTTAAAGGGTTAGATCTTATTTATAATTAAATAAATAATTTGATCCATACTCAATTTTGTCTCTAAAAAAAGATTTTACTCCAAACCATATTCATCTTTTCCTCTAAAGAAATGAGATTTAATCAAATTTATATTCAATTTTGTCACTAAAAAAGTGTGATCTGACCTTTTTGTACATAAAATTTGATAGCATATAGGTCTCATTGTGATTTCTATTAGAATAACAGAAAAAAAAAGGTACTGTTAGTTTTTCTAGTCCTTGTAAAAAAAAAAAAAAATCTTTTCGTTTTCTCAGATAATGTTTTTCTTTTTTGATACGGAATCATTTGGACAATTTTTCCTTTTTAGCTCCCAATTTTTCCAATTCAAACATTTGAACAATTTACATGGGTGCTCTAATTAATTTATGATATTAAAATAAAATATGATTGGACTCAAAAAAAATTAAAATATCTAAGTCCCTCCTTTCAGAAATCGTTTAAAACTTTTGATCAAGGAGTAGATTTAAACATTAACTAGGAAATATTTGTTGTATGGTTTTATTTTAGGGAAAATCATTCAAAACACCTTTCAAATTTCACCAGATAAAACTTTTTGTCCTTTACTTCTAAAATATTATATTAACTTTACGTTCCTTACAAATCCAAGTTATCAAATTTTAATTTCAATTTGAATACCCAAACTCATAGACCTCTCATGACAAAAGGAGGAAGATAGATTTCCCAATTAAAAATGAAAAATGCTTTCTCCATTGACCTGGATACAAAGTACTCCTAAGGTGAAACAAACTAATGTAACTCGATCACTAGACTTCCATCTCATAATAGAGTTGAGCCAAATGTTCCAGCACTGTACCTTTTCTTTTGTACATAGAACAGGAAACATGTGTGCACATAATCGTGCACAATTTGCAGTTGAACTTGTTTCCTATGTTAAATGGGAACAAAGTTTTCCCCTGTGGCTAAGTAAGTGTGCACAGGAGGATAACAGGGCAGTCTTTCTTATATCGAAGATACATAAAATCTGAACATGCCGTTTTGAAAAGAAAGAAAAAAAAAGGATTCCATCTCATAAGCCGTGCAGCTGCTGGCCCTCTACTCAAATTGTAAGCAGCAACTCTGCATTTAGCATCTTATTTTCAGCTGAGAGCAAAACAAAAGGGAATTACGAAGATGGAGGAGGAAGTCAGAGACACGTTAACCCTCTCATTCTCATTATCGTTGTCATTGTCCTTCCGGTGGTTTTACTTCTAAGAGCTCAATATTCAGATCGAACGTTGCCCCTGGCTGTGAAGTTAAATCCAACAAAATAAGTAATATCAGCACAAAGATCAAAATCACATTTACACCCATGTTCAAAGACAAATAACAACTTTGGGGCTTTTGGGGGCAAACCTAGAAGAGATAGCTTCATATTAATCCCCACACTTTCTTCATTTGACAAAGTTTTTTTTTCTTTCCCTGAAAATAGAGGAGTTAGGATTTTAATAGCACCTGTGTTTTTATGCATTGGGGAGTTTTCCATGTTGAAACCAAGAGAAGAGCGAACCTCACTTTCACAGGGTAGGCCAACTGCCACTCATGTAACGAGTAACAACTAACAACAAGTGCTCTTTTGCTAGATTTCGGTTACTCAAGTTCAAAATCTACCAACTTCTTTCATCTTATATCTCCTCTTGCAAAAATCAATAGTTGGAAACAATAGAACATGGAACCTAAATCATCCAAACATAGTGAGTCATCCTATCATGTCAAAAGTTCAGTGAAATGCCAACAGTCCAGACCTTTTTTCTTCTTTGCTTTTTGGACAAAAACTAACTCTAACATCATGACCTACTTGGCATGAAATTTAGGTTCACTCATAGCTCAGACAGGGAATGGTACAAGTAATAAGACTATTCTTTGGGCAACCATATCATTCTGTAAAAATAAAAAGAAAGAGCAGACATTGGATAAATTACCGGTATCTCATTCATTCCCTTTGGGCCATATCCAGCTTCTGGAGGAACAATCACAGTCCTCTTCGCAGCAAGAACGAAAAATCAAAATCAAACAGAACACTAATAAGAAGACTGAACATCAAACCCAAGAAACAGAGGCATCTAACAAGAAGCAAAACTACAATTGCTTTTAGCATCCAACTGTCACTAAAAATAGAGCATATCATCACCTTTCCCCCAACTTTCATTCCTTCAGTTATTGTGTACATGGCCCTCGGAGGCTTCGGTGCAGCCTGTGCAGAAAATAAACCATTCGGATTTTCTACAAACTCGCGCTTCCGTTCTTTCCCTGGGAGAGCCCCAACCTGGAATTCATAAGGCTACTTAAAAAACAAAATTATTTTCAGTCAGTAATTGTTCCATTCACCCCTGAGTTTCACAATATACTCCTGCATTAACTGACCCTTGCAGAGTTATAATGCTACTGTTGACAGACAAAAGATGGATAAAACCTGAGCAATGATGCGATTTCCAGCCAAAAGCTTAGATTCTCGACTAGACACTGCAGTAATACCGCGGTATAGGCAGTCAAAATGAACCTATAAGGGTAGATTCCAGAAGGTCAATTTGATTTCATTGGCCAGTAGCAGAGGAAAGTCAACATCCAACACACCTGCACTATTGATCCTTTTTCAGCAACAGGACCCCTTCCTTCAACGATATCATAGTATTTTAGTCCATCATCTGTGTCAAAGGAAGTTATATGACCAAATGAAAACAAAGGCTGGTTGCTCATGCCTGATAATATGAAAACTACTAATGAAGTTTGCTTGAAAGCTAAATTATAATAAGACAAACTTTATTGCAATTGATAGCAAATCGATACTTCACCAACTTGTTTCATTTGACTCAGAAATTATTGAATAAATAGCTTTCACAGCTTCAGTGCAAAGTACTTTTTCAAGGTACCTAGACAGTTCGAGCTAACTGCTAAGATTATCAGCCTTATCCATCTCACAGCGAAGCAAGAAACCCTTTAGATATCAGTAGTCGAAATTAAAATTGAAAGCAAGGATAACAGCAACGGGTAGGAAGGTACAGCTTTAAGTAAAATTTCTTGTGCAGTGACAATGTAAGTGATATTTGGGGAAGGAATTTCATTCATTTCTTTTATCCTAAAATCCAGAGATGTAGTCTGAGCATGACATTAGGCAGTCAGTAATTAGTCAATCCTCAGGCACTAACAGAACACAAAGTAAACTGAACCACCTTCAGTCCATAATTGAAAGTTTTACTACTTCACATTGCTCTCGAAATCAACAGAGTATTGTCACATCTGTCCTCAGTGGCCACGCATAATGAACCTTAAACAGTTCTCCAACCATCACTAGGCAGAATTTGGTCTAGAGAAGGAATAAGATTTGTTCATCAGAGCCACAGCTATTTGGGAGAGTACGGTTAGAATTGCCTTGTTATATCGATCATAAAGCAGCAAAACTGGAAGCTCAGGGCTAAAAGAAGATTTCTTTCTCCGCCCCCAAGCCCCACGCTCACACGGAGCTCCTGAAATTTCGTCAAGCCTCACAGAATGAAATTGCAGTCTGACTGGTAAACTACAATCAATCATTGAGGTATATCCTTTCTCAATGACGCCCAAGTAAGGTACACTGAAAGCAAAACTGGCAAATCGTTGAGTTCTGGTAAATTCAATTTAATCAACTTGAACTGAACAATCTGTGGTTTTAGGAGGAAAACCCCCAAGGGAAATAATCGGATGAGCAAATTTAAATGACGAGAAGTTGCAGGCGATGGAAACAAAGAGAAAAAGAAAATGAAACTTCGGAGAGACAAGGTGTAAGGAGTCAAGAACACAACTTTAGGCTTTTCCCAGCTCAAAACAATGTAAAGAACGGTTACACCTTGGGCCTTAAGATTGCTGCCTACTGATCTTTATTGGCTACACACGATTCGACGGTTGCATAAAAAGATTCCAACAAAGCAAAACACAATGAAATACTATGAAATCAAAGTGAGCCTACGGAAATTTGCAAGAATAAGTGAAATAAAATAACAGAGAGATGAGCCAGGAAGGACTGACAGCTGGTGAGGTAATCTTCGAGAGGAATGGTCTTTTTGGTGCGCCTCTCTCTGGCTAGCAACGGATGGATGGGCAGAATAAGGTTGAGAGGAGGCAGCAGAGATATCAAAATTGCGGACCTTCTGGAGATGATCATGGGCATTGGCAACACAACCACTTGCCTTGTTTGGCCGGTGGCTTCCACCGAACCATGCCAAGCACGGCTGATTCTACCAGTGATAGAACATTTCTCCAAGCTGTGGATTGAAGCCATGGAACTCCAAATTTGCCAATTGTTACCACGGCGAACCCCCGAGCTTTTCTTGGTCTGTTTCCTTTTTTGCGATTTCTGTCAGCATAAAATGTGTTTCTTTATCCATCTGTATTATCCGCAGCCCTTTTTCGGCATTTGAATTTGTGGCACTGGCAACTACAAGAGCTCTAGCAGCTCCCGCTCCTCCTCCGGTAAATATTCACTTATTGGTAAAGGGTTCACAGGTTGGATTTTTGGGTAATTTTCATAGACAAGACAAGACAAGACGCCCCCTGGGGTCTTAGAAAGTGGCATGTAGGAACCAAAAGTTCTATTAAAAATTGGGACATGTCCATTCATGAGTCATCCATCATTGCGTGAACAATTTGATTTTTTTTTTTTTTTTTGCCTTTCTCTTTCTTCTCCTTCTTCTTCTTCTTCTTCTTTTTTTTTTTTAATAAATAAAACCATCTAAAAGTGGTAGGAGGAGAGGGTTAGATAGATCTAACCTATTTATCAATTTAAACCTTACTGCTTAATTTTTATAATATGTTGTAAAAGGATAAATTTGCTCCATAATAATGGCATCGTTCAGGATTCTAATTTTTGACTTTGTAACATTGCGTTTGAATGGTAGATTATTTGGGATAATTTGTTGAAAAAGATGCTGTAGCACTTTTTTGATGTGATATATATTAGATAAAAATGTGATTGGAATTTGTATCGATGATGCAAGAATAAATTTTTAGGCCAAAAAAGGCAATCCAAAAATTTGAGAATTTGACGTGTTTTACTCGTCTCCCATTTATTGGCCTAAAAATTTGAGGTGTTTTACTCGATGATTAGAATTTTAATTATTGGCTGGCTCTTCTGCTTTTTCAATGCATTTGTGCTTTGTATAGGCTGAGTGTAGCATGCAGACACTGAGCCGGGAGGAGTCTCACCTCTCAGTGCAAGTTAAGACCGGTTCTGATTTCAACTCTACACCATGCGGTTTTAACTCAGGAGTTGGCACAACTGCTATTTCGCCGCCTCAAAATGAGGCAAAGAATTGATGGCGTTATGGGGTCATTTACACAGCAGTAGGAAATCATCCTGAGATGTGAAATGTTAAAGAAGACGACGAAAAAGAAAGAAAAGAACTCTAAAAACGCTAATAACAAAAGGGTGCATCTGTTTTTCTCTTCCAAAGCATCAGCGGCTAAGTGAGGGGGTCCTCCCAACTTTTTACCTCCCTCCACCCTGAAAATGCATCATCACGACATGAGCCTCTCTTTCTGACACAAATACACGGTTAGGTCAGGATTGCAATTACAGATTATTGGCTCAAAATCCTGCTGCCATCGATGAAGACTCATGGGCCGCTCAGTAGATCACCCACATCGTCGTGGTTATGAGGATGAGGAGGAGGAGGAGGAGGGGGTCTATTTTCGTCGGGAATGTCCACACTGGCGGTGATGTTAGCCGCGCTCTGTCCGTGGGGTGTCCGCAACTCCAAGCCACTCATCATCTCCAAGCCTGACGACGATGGTCCAGCAAGTTTTGGGGAATTTTCTGGCGATTCAACCGGGCTGCCTCCCATTCTCCGCTTTTGAGGGGTGCCGGGCTTGGCATTGTTGTTTTTCTTTTTTGCATTCAAGGTCCATTTCGTGAGAGCCTTCTTGGTTTGCTCGTCGAAGATGGATTTCTTAATATGCGAACCCATCTAAGAAAAATGCCCAAAACAGCACACCTCATTTACTTGCTCACTCAAGTGTTCCTACTATTTTGGACTATATTTCTGCCCTTGCCAACAAAAAATAAGGAAGGAAAAGAAAAAACAAAAGAAATTCCTTGACAGATGCATGGGACAGACTCTCTAGGAAGCAGCACATTGTCGAGATTTACAAGTGAGGACATTTTTCTGATGAAGGTGCCAGAATCGATATTCACTTAATTCTGAAATTCAAAAGTGGATCAGAACAAGACTGAGGCTGACCTGTGTAACAAGAGCATAGAGGGGAAGTGTGATGTAGCTGCACAATACTTGGACGGCTACCCTGCTCCAACATATTTATCTTGTTACTTGAATGAGACTTGATGATAAAAATTGTCAATCATGCAAACATCAATGCCAACACTGAATGATCCATGCTGCAATTTCCAGTTTTCATTATTCCTATCGTGATCACATGTCCATGTAAAGATAAACTTAACCAAAAGACAGCTGGAAATTCCTAACAAGATGGGACATTATCCTATTTCGACGTTGAGGTTTATATTCAGAATGTGTACCAGTTACAAGGTAATCTCTTTCCATTGTTGCTCCTTGCCATTACTTACCCCATGACAACTCTCAGAATGGAAAGTTCGAGGCCCTCGTAAAAGCAAGAATCGACGCCAAATTCATACTGCAACGCACAAAACACTGTTGTTATCTGCCTGATTCCTCCAACTGTAAGTGAGGATCGTAAAAGTATAGAAGCCACTTTCATTACCGTTGTCCAAATGAGGAATGTTATCTCGAAGGCATTCTGAACATGCAAGACAGAACCAAAAAAAAAAAAAAAAAAAATTTGTCAGAGTTTTCTTGCAATGCTCATATACCTACAGCTAATTGTTATCCATGAGATGCTGCAGACAGAAGAGGAGGCGCCAATTTATGTTAAGAAGAAAGGACTTTATGGTTGAAGAAGAAACCAAGTAGTTCAGTACCTGGAAGAGGGTAAAATGGATAAGATGTAGGATAAGATGAGGTCGGCTGAACCAAAAGTGTCTGTCTGAGACTTGAACAAGGGGTATGCCCTGGACTACAGCATGTCTTTCTTGGATTTCAACTGCCATCTGTGTTATAATTGCCTGGAGCTTTGTGCCAACTGCTAGTATAGTCTTTAACCAAATTATGTTAGTTATTCCAAACACTTTTCCTTTTATGTATTCCTTTATTCTGGGGGGTTGGGTGAGCAGCAGAATAAAGCATAAAATTGAGCAAAACCTCTTACCACTAGAGGCATTAGAGACAGCCATATCATAATCTGTGATCCTGAAAGAAATAATATACATAGAGTTGATGTTAACCTTACGATGCATTTACATATTTCTAAGATCTCTTCTTAACAAAATATAGAATCGAAAAAGGGTACACAATGGTGAAGGAAAACCCACCGCCTACATTGAGTAGCAGATAGATCACTGCAGAAGCCCATAACGTTGGACTAGAAGTACCATGAAGGGAAAAAAAATTAAAAAAAAAAAAAAATCAGACGGGGCTTATTGGTGGCACATCAAAGGATGGTGCAAAAGCAACATGTTTATTTCAACCTTATACTGTAGCTCTAACAATACATAAAAAGCCGTACCTGATTCCCACAACGATCTTGAAGTCATCTTCTAATGATCTTCTGATGTATTTTTGAAAGTCAAATTTACTTCCTGGAGCCAAATGGACCTAGACAAAGAGGATATGCACCAAGAGTATATATGCATACTTCTGAATTTCAAAGAATTCAGAAATTCTGGATTTTAAGAAACTTACCGAAATGAATCCATGGCGCATGGTCAAATAGTCAGCTCTACGAACGGACCTAAAAAATTGTCTGTAAAAGCATACCTGAAAGGCTTGAGCTTGTTAAGAGTCAGGTCAAACTAAGGACATATGACGATGACAAATCGGAACTGCATCAACTATACGAGGTCAAGTAAACTATGGTAATCTCATCCAAGGCACTTACCAGTTCAGGTGCCTAATAAGATGTTTGATTGAAGTTTATGCTCGATCTTTGAGAATTTTAAGTGTTAATAGGTCGCAAGATTCACAACTTACTAAGTTCATTCTGATTTTACTTTACTTGCAGAAATTCCAGCATCATGTTTTCTTATAGTTGGTCTGGCTTTATAGGCACTGCTCCCACAATACCTTTCCCATCAAAAGGTTAAACTAGGTGTAAAAAGCACTGGAGAGAGCTAAAGCAGTTGTACTTTATAGCTGAGACTCTTGAATATACTCAATGTAACATGTATCCCAGTCTAACAGTCATTTGGCATGTTCCTAATACACAAGATCATACTGGGATGAAAAGACCTTCATACAGAGCAACACAAATGCTCGATACTTTCTCTTGACAGATAGAAAGGATACAAGGTGTTCCTATACAATATTTCCAAAATGGAGACATGTAACGTTGGACAATTTTTCATAGCGTAAAATTGAGTTTTCTACGTGAACTCTATTCTGATTCACAGATATCTAATTCTCAGCCAAAAGAAGAAATTTAAAGACTGTCTGATGTCAGTAAAGTAAGAAAAGATTGTCATTTCATACTAGAATAATACAACTGTTGGATTATATGTGAGAGAGTGAGAGTGTGTGAGAGGGAGAGAGAGAGAGATCTGGAGAGAGAAGTCGCACAAGAAGCATGGAATCAGGACCTCATATAAGTAATCCTTGGGTTATTAGGTTATCATACCAACTTTTAGAACAACTTCCATGTAAATAACAAGTTACACTTGCTCAGTTACCTCCCCATACATGGTAACTTATCTTTTAATGAGACCATTCATTCCTTGTCAGACATACAGACAAAAGTTTAAACCACATAGAGTAAGCTATCTCAAAATTTATACCTGTTATCAACTATCCCCCGTTTAGGTTCTTCCTGCTGTTACCATTATGTCTCTTGGGAGAGAACTATTGGAGTAAAATGATGCATAAGAAATTCACAGTAGATCTTACACATGAGCTAAAGTTAGGATGTAATTTAGGAAGTGTGAAGAAAGGAACATCAGGAGTAGGCAATATGTTATCCCATTTCTTTTATTTTGTTAATGTGCTTCTTTCTTCTATAAGGGCATAAAGAAATATGAAGAGAATTTATTCACTGAGAATAGGCAATTCGCAGACAAAGTTACACCATTTTTAAGGGTATAAAAAATTTGTTCATCTCCAGAAACTTATGTAGTAGGATAACCATAGGTCTTTCTGCCATTAATGATTTTACCATATTCTAGTGGTTGTAGTTCGCATATGATCAGATACGAAACCTTCACTTAGAGTTCATAGAACACAAGGCAAAAGAATCAATGAAGTGATGGAACTCAAAGGATCAATCAAGAAGAACGCTACAATGAGCATCAAATTTCATCTAAACAATGCAACTTCATTTTAGGTCTACCCTAGAAAAATGGAAACAATGAAGTGACCCATAAAATGACATTAATTGTTCTTACAGGGTAAAATAGTATGGGGTTTCTGGCCATGGAACCAGTATTGTCTCTAACAAATGATGTCTCATGTGTAAGCCTAAATCTTGAAGTATCTGCAAGATAGGGGCACAAAAGAAGAAGACATTTTTAGCACAAAAGTACTAACCTTACCATCCTTAGTCCAAAAGATCCCAGATTATCCAGGAACATAGTTCAGTGCGCCTAAGTTAAGCAACAACTGATGCTAACTTGGAATAAAAAAGGACATGGAAAAATAAAAAATGTAACAATCAGACACTACCGTTGGAAAGTTCAGTTTCACGAACTGCCTCTCGTTCCCATTCCTTCCATCCACGAGTCTGTGCATAATATTAATAACTTGGTAGAGATAAAATTCAATGAAGATACAGTGCAATAAAAGATGGTCTATATTGGAAACTCAACCTTATGATAAGGGAGGATTTCTGCTGACCAAAGCAAGTGAAATTAATCTCAAGACATTTTCTAAATCTTCTCCTACTAGTGTGCTACTTTTTCTGCCAATATTAAGAAGACCATACCACATAACAAAAAGACTTTAAAGAAATCCCACCTGCAATCTTCCAAGGGTCATCGTCATGGCACCAAAAATTACATGGAATACAGCCAAGAAAAATATGAAGATATGTAGCTGGTGTAACCCATTGACAGATATAACAGGCACATATCCCTGTCATCAAAAATCTTGTCTGCTTTAGTGCCAAAGAGAGGATATACATAGTCAGTACACAACGAATGCTCTTATCAAATATTCAACATCTATGGATAAGTGTGTCTGAGAATTGGTAATTTAAAAACAGATGAAAATCTTAACACATTTGCACTTGTACCTGGAGACTGATAGAAGATCCTTATTTGGTAAAGGGGACTGTCAAACACATATGTTATGCTCAACTAAGTATATTCTCACCAGAAAATCTGTAAGTTGTGTGTTATGGTTTTTCATCAGCTTCCTACTATAGCAACTTAACTGAAACGTCTGGATGCTACAGAACTCATGGAAATTCAATCTGGGTAATGTTTGTGGTACAATTTTGATAATGGAATCCAGTACCACTGGGAGACTGGGTTTTTCGGTACTGGAAATGTATCATACAACTCCTACACCGTCTTTAAATGGATCCTCTTAATAGATTCTTTTTGCCTTGTGTCTTTGCCTTCCAAATGGCATGCATCCTAATGGAAGCCATGCTATGCAGTGACCTCCACCTTGAGGGTAGCATCCTTGAAATGTAGCTTTCTAAGATATTAGGTTTAAAAGTCGTCTTTGCGAGACCATATATTAGGAATTCTAATCCTATGTGACGTTGCATTGCTGTTCAGATAATCCTTGTCAGAAATACATCTGTAAAGCCGTAAAAGATAGAGATGGCGGGGTAGCATTAACTTTATAACTGCAAACCATAATACTATCCAACCAAACAAGACTCCCTTCTTACCCCTAGGAGGATTCTACCTGAAGATCTGTAAACATTCTCAAGTAACTACAATTCCATGATCCAATCCTGTTATTACTTCTTCAAATTTGAAAAGCAGAAAGTTGAATCCACACCAGGTTGGTTTTCTATATAAAACGTGAATAAAAGGAATGATATTATCCAAATTACTGTCCATCATAGAGATAGAGTGGTCAACCTTAATATGTCAAACACATGATGGTGGACTCCTTGTCAAAGTGAATCAACATTAATACTTTTTTGGTGATTGCAACAAAATTTACCCTGAGCCCTCCAATTCGGAGTTTCAGATTTTCTGCAGACAAAGTAATTTAAGCACCTACAATGTTTACTTCATCCCTCCCCCCCACCCCCCGACAAAATTATTATGATTATTATTATTTTTTGTCTTATTTTCTGCAGCAGACCATGTATTGTTTTGTGCTAAACTTGATCATCAGTAGACAGAGAATTCTTACATCTTTGCAAGCGGTTGCTGGAGAGTCTGCCAAAAACCTATGGGCATTCCATAGGAGCCTTCTATGATGTTCTCCCACAACCTTTGGAGCTTTATCGGAACATGGTAACATAGTTTCTGCAACCTCTAGAGGAATACAGATTTTGGATATGTAGTTCTGACCAAAAGTCAGAATTAAGGAAATAAATCCTAGAACCATAAGCTCTGAAAGGATAAAGCAGAAACAGAAAGATGAGACGCTGAGAGACCATTGGAAAAGTAAGTTGAGATACCCTCCTCTTCTTATAAGGGTACTGCTACCAGATAAGTACAGTTAAGAAGCGTCCATACCGGCTTTAATCTTCTCTAGAGCTTCACCCAGAGCTTCCTTGCGTTTCCTTTGGAAAGTCTGAAAAGATCAGAAAGGTAACAGAGGAAAAAGTAGGAGGTTCAAAAGCATTGCCGTGCGTCTAAGTTGACTGGAAATACACGCTAAGTAGCACAGTAGAACCACCAAGAAGATGAAGTCGTTTCTGATTTCAAATAACATTACGGCTCA
This sequence comes from Gardenia jasminoides, assembly GCA_013103745.1. Classification (NCBI taxonomy): domain Eukaryota; kingdom Viridiplantae; phylum Streptophyta; class Magnoliopsida; order Gentianales; family Rubiaceae; genus Gardenia; species Gardenia jasminoides. The sequence goes on from CM023103.1 coordinate 95,469,954, forward strand.
AAATTCAAATAAATGCTTCGCCAATGGTTATTTAATCATGACAGAGCTAAAAAAAGCACTAATCTAGCACAATCCAATCCCTCCAAGGTTTGCTGAGAACTCTCTGTTTTTGGGTACAGAGAAATATTAATTAAGAGGAAGACATAATTAGTTACTCATGGATGCATCCGAAGATTGCAAGCTAAAATGCATGGATCACGCTCCTCTAATCGGTATAAATTTTGAAAGTGCATTAAAACTGGAAAGGGCCTGCAATTTTTCATGCAGACAAACCTCGAGCAACCGTTCGTACATTAAGTAATTGCACGTAAAATATCCCCACGCACAAAAAAAAAAAAAAAATTAATGAATGAAAAGAAGGATGGTTGTTTGTTAAATCCACAAAATAAATATACCCCATAGTCCTGGTTCCCATATATTTCTGCTAAGAAAACAACATTTTTTGTGCCAACGCTCCATTTAAACGAGGAACGGAAGCCAAAAAAGAGCACGAAGAAGAAGAAGAAGAAGCAGAAGAAGGCGTAAAAATAATAATAAAAATTAAAATTAACTTTAACAAGGAGAAATCGTAGAAGTACCTTCCCGATTCCATGAAGGACTTTCTCCAACAATATAGAGATAACAACGATGACAGCGGAGACCAATGCGACTGCCCAGGTGGGAGTCTTCTCCAGAGTCCTTCCTGCACGATCTGCCGCCATTCTCTGTTAAAAGGGGCCGGGCCACCTTTGACGATGCGTATGTAGATGTGGTTGGTACGCACTAGTATTACGATGTCTCTGTGGAAAACAGATCAACTCTCATTTGTTGGTAGCGTAATGCAGATTAATGGCAGAAACTCAGTCAGGTTATGGAAATTCTTTGATGAAAGGACGGACCCCCCATTGTTTTCCTTTCTCTCTCTCTCTCTCTCTCTCTCTCTCTCTTTTTTTTTTTTAAAGAATAATGTGGTATTGACAAAATTGGAAATGGTTCGAGAACAGGAGATGATGCCGGTCCGGTGGCGTTGGTGGAAGGGTAACGATACTGAACCGGATTGTACGGACGGAAACAAAAGGAGAGTATTTTAAAGTCTGTAGTAGTACGGTACTGCATGGTTGTATGCATCAGGTATCAGGACATAAACTTCTTCCGCATGCATGGGTTCTATTCTAGACAGGATTTTTTGTTTTTGTTTTTTTTTTTTCTTGTACCAAAAAAAAAAAAAGAAATTATTAATCAGTAATAGTCCTTATTAGTGCTCCCTCTGGGCTCTGTCTCCTGATGGTCGGAGGCATGCCGGTGATCAGTGAAATCTTTGTTAACGCGAATTTATTTAGTTGTTAAAAAAAAAAAAAAAAAGAGAGGATAGACCTCAATCATTCAACCATATAATTCCCACCCTCCGTCCCTCGACTATTTTTGTGTGATCTTCAGGATTTTATCAAAGTCTCTCTTTTCCCAAACTAGAAAAATGATTAGTCTAATCCAATAAATTAAACCCCAAACGGCACCGCACCGGCACCGGCACCGGCACCGGCACCGTCAACATAGATTGAGTCCTTGTACTAACAAAATTTCGTCAATCCTGGACGGACTCCACCCATCATCTCTCTCTTTCTGATTTTCACAGTGCTCTGCGACTTGACGGGATCCCAAAATCATCTTGCATGTGCATGTCAGCAAAACTCGTCTTCTTTAACAACAACAACATGTAATGGAGAAATGAAAACAAGAAACACGACTGAACTCGAGATCTATTTCTATTTTATATTTTACGAAATAAATCAGTATCTTATTTCCTAGAAGAAATAAATCAGTATCTCATTGAAACCTAGATGAAATTTGGTTCTGCTGCGAATCGCTTGGAACGAACACAGGAAGCTGACCTCCCCTCTGTGTTCTACCCGGCTGATAGAGACTTGATCCCGAGCTTCGCTGCGGTCCAGCTGCCAATCCCCCGCTGCCTCTCTTCCCTCCTCTGCCTACCTGCTCGCTCACCAGTGGACCGCCAAAGAAAATGGACTGCCCCGTGTACGTGAGCTCAGCTCCAGAAACGTGGGAGGAAGAAGAACCAGGGTTTCTCGTCCCCGCAGACACAAAACGCCCAGCTTCCTGGTCCCAGTACACTGACGACTTGGGGTTTTCTGCAACTCCAGGATTGTTTTTCCTCGCGAGGCTCTGCTTCAGATTATCTCCTCCAGCAGCCTCATTCCCATCACTGGCTTTCACTGACCAAGGTGATTGTTCTGCGGAGGATTGATAGACTGGGTTAAAGTGGTCCCTGTTTGAAGATTCTGGCCCCAACGGGGAAGGAGTGAGATTTGCTGCAAGAGGACTGCTTAAATTACTAATGCTGTGACCGCATGTTTCATTATCTTCTCTACTTGCACGGCTTGGTGGATATGAGCTCTTGGTAGAAGATAACCTTGACGTTCCCGCCCGAGCGTTCCTTTCATAAAATCCTTGGTTTGTGCTCGTTGGACTGCTTTTACCACTCATATTTGTACTGGACAAATGATCACCATCATACTGATGGTGTCTAGAACTTACTGGACGGAGAACAGATGAAGATGCTCTAGCCTTGGCACCGGCTTTAATTGCCTCGTTAGAATCTAGTTTTGCAAGTTTCCATGCACTAATTCGGACCGGACGCTGCCCCACCTTTTTCCCCTTATCAGCTTGAAATGCATCTGGATCAACTGTGGATGGCAAGCGTCCTGGCTCTAGATGAGGGATAATCTCATCCTGTATATGGGACACCAAGAACGGAAGCATGTCAGTGCATTTTCGTAGCCTAGCTAGACTTTGAGATTTCAAAAGAAGACAAATGAAATGCAGTAGCAGATAAAATAATTTTTTTTCCCCTAGTAGATTAGAAAGGAAGTTGCAACTCTGATCCAGTAAAAGGTAGGACCATGAACACAAGCACCAAAAATGAGAATTTCATTGAACCCACAAGTCAATTACCACTATAGAATGCCAATTTCATCGAGTCCAGAAGAATTCAACAAGCCATTAGTTTGGGAAAAAGAAAAGTACATAGCAATACGGTGTAAGACATTCAAAATGGTAGCAATCACTTGACCAAATAGCTTCACCAAATCTTTAAAGATGCTAAACTTATTAAAGAATATGCGTCTAAATGACAGCATATAATATGCAGTGCACCCCACAGTCATGCACATGAATCTGTTAAGAATGTAGAATAAGAGAAGCATCAGCACCTGCTGGTCCATAAAGATTCTAGGAGGAGTGCACCAAGCACCTTTATACTGCAAGCCCTTTCCAAGAGAACTTCTACCACTAATTGCAGTCACAGCAGAACTTGTTGGCGATGATGGCAGACTCTGCTGTTCTTCTCCGTCAATGGAGGGTCCAGGAGGTTCACTCTGGGTCCTCATAGCAACAACGTACTCGTATGTTGTAATACCCTGTAGAAAAGGTTATGGTTTCACTAAGTAATGTTATCAGAGAGAGAGAGAGAGAGAGAGACTAAGACTAACCTTTCTAATCAAAATTATGTGGAAAAAGAACAGTTCACCCAGAGGCACAGTTGCAAGAAAAGAAACAGCTGTGCAGAGAGCCTGTAAAATAAGAAAAATGAAAAGAAAAAACAGTCAAGAGAGACAAAATCTTTCATAAAATTGTACGAAGGTGGCTTATAACATGGAAAAACCTATATGCTGAATCACAGATGCAAACTAGACAATCACAAACTTAGTTCACAAGAATAATGCACACACTACTGCTGAAGAAACTAGTACACGTAAGTATTTAATCCAGAGCCTGTTGCACTGTTTGCAAATACAGTAGCAAGGTAGATCATGCAAATCCAACACATGCACAATGATCAGCTTAGCATTTGACAATTATTATACTGTATTTGAAGTACTAAGAGTTGTACCACTACAGTGGCAAATGGGGGTCGAGAGAATCCATCTCCAAGTCTATCAGTTATCTGATGTTCTGTAGCCTTTCTATCAGCAAAGCAACGAACAAGGACCATAATGCCCACCGCACACTCAAAAGCAAGCTGACCCCACAAAGTTCTCTCAAGAATGAAAGTGTTAGGAACAAGAGATAGTCATAACAAGCCAAAGCTGTGAGGAAAATAACTCAAAACTTGAACAGCAAAGAAACCATATAAGAGCTTACCCAGACAAGGCTAGCTGCCATTAGGCACACAAAAGTGATATAATTTTTCCTTCCCACACAATTATTTAACCACTGCACAGATCATAGCATTGAATCAAAGTTAAACTTATCATACAGATAGCAACAAATGCTTTTAAGTGTTACAGAGAGTTCTGCATAGAAAAAAGAGGTGCACAATGAGAAATACAATTAAAGCTAGTAAACAATAAGGGCAAATCCTGGGTTTGAAGCAGTAAAGAATAAAATATCACCACAACAGGTCATATAATTCTTTAATGACTGATCCTTTTATCGCTCCATGCACATCATATTTTACAATCAGCCTCTTTTCAGCAATAGATGGGAAATTGCAATTACTCAATGTGTCAACCAACAAAATGAGAATTTGCATTCTAATAATATGTTAAACTCCAACTTTAAACCAACCCGACAATGATGATCAAATCCATCAACACATTTGTCACAACTCCGGCAATGTTTACTGAATTTTCGAACCTGCAAAAGAGAAAAACTCTCCTGAATGATCTGGTTCCAGTACATGAGTTCAATAATTAGAGATAAAATTGCAGCCACTTTAGAAGGCAAAAGATAAGAGGAGGGTGTAAAGAACAAAAACCGTAGAAAACTCGATTATGATGTAATTCTCTCAAAAAGCAGCAGCTGTGGTGAAATTCCTCTAACTTCTTTCTATGTTCCCAATTTTCATATATATGTAAATACATCCACAATGATCTTTAAGAGCCTTGAACATAATAATCATTTTTATACCTCAGCATTGCACAATGTGCAGAACAAAGCATCTTCCTCTCCATTTTGCTCCTGTAAATGGTCTTCATCTTTCCGGCAATCGGCCTTCACGAGAAAACCACAAAAGAGCCCTCCAACTGTCGAACAGCAACTTGAACTATATCGTTCAGCCTTTTCTCCATTGTTCAATCCTACCTTACTTGGCTCCTCTGTATATGATAATTAAATGAGCAGACACCAGTAATCTATCAAAAGTTACAGTTACCATCCACCTCCTTGGAGGATATGAGGACATGAAAGGTAGACTTAACAGCAACAGCTGACGAGGCATTAGAAACTCAACTTTTCCTACACCTAATGATGATTAATTGAAAGACATTTCTGATAATCTACACATCTTATGACTCAATAAGAGAGGTGCTGGATGAAATTCTATCAGCTCATATCCCAGCATGTTTTATGTCTCCAACTGACTACTAAATCAGACACCATGCTTGATTTTTGGTTTTATAATCGGATGATTCAATGACAATCAAAAAACATACCAGGGAACTCAGAGTTGTTCTGTGACCTATGTAATGTCTTGTCAGGTTCGATGAGAATACCAGGATCAGCAGGATCAATGGCTGTGCATCTAACATAAAGTATAAACACACAGAGAGCCTGAAAAGATAATCACAAAAATAAGAAAGCAGCAATGTGAGAGAAAGAGAGAGAGAGATGGGGGACGGTATTATCTCAAAGATACAAGAAGAATAGGTCCCTGTTGCACTCACCAGCAAGGAATAAATACCAATGGCTATGTATTCATAGATGTCCTTCCCAAGAAAGGGAGCAAAAAAGGCATAGAAAGCAACAGATAGCAGGAAAAAAACAGTTATCGCCACCACCTAAAAAGAGACAATATTGATGGTGAGAATGCTTGATTTGAGCCTAATTATGGTGCTTTTGGGAAGCAATAATATGGAACCATGTAACAGCGTAACAACAAAATTAAAATTATGATCTCATATAGTTATAAGGACTACAAGAGGATTTAAAGCCATTACTAAACTCACTGTCAAAAATTAAAGTGCAGAACTATCCTTTAAAAAATCTGAAATGGGAGAAAGTGGTGCTAATGAAACTTCAAAGAATGTAGCAGAAACACACACCAAAGAGTAGCCTTAGGTGCATATTATGTCTTCAAGGTAACAATGGCAGGATACGTATCTAGTGAACAAAAAGCTATTCAAATTCTGAATAAGCCCAAGAAAAAAGATGGAAAAAAGATGGACAAGGCCATATTACTGGAAGAAAGGGTATGAAGGAATATTAAGAGCCAGTTACCTGAGTAAGATAAGCCAGAGCCAAAACCTTATGGAAGCACACAATTCTTGACGACCACAACCCCAGCACAGCCCATGAGGGATAAGGACTAGGAAATGATCATAAAAAATTGAAGATGTGCAGCTCCATAACTGTCTTTCTAATCCATGTAGATGAGTTTTTTTATTATCAAAGCTTCCTCACTTCATCCTTTTCAAGACTGTCCTTATACTAGTTATGTAGCAGGTTTTGTTCCTATGCTCTAACCAAGTCCAGAAAATATCAGGAATCTACTCAGAGAAGTGTCCATAGAGGTAATTGTAAACTTATGACAGCTTAATACTAAATCTTGCCTTGGATGAATTGAAAAAAAGGCGCTATAAATTGTATTTCACCCCTAAAACTCCTCGAAAAATGCAAGAATAGTGAAGTAGTTAAGAAAAGATGACAAAAGCGTAACAGAGAGAACAAACACCGGAATATTGTGCTACACAATTTTCTTGAGGAAGCATAGAATACAGGAATATAAGCCCAGCCCCAACCCCAACACAAAAAAAAACCCATAAAGAAAGCAAAAAATAAAAAATAAAAATAAAAAGAGGAAGGAAAAAACCCACCGAAATTTTTACAGAAAAGAATAAACAAATCAATGGCATCATGATTTCACATTTATTCAGAAATAAATTGTCGAAAAAAAAGAAGAAGAAGAAGAAGAAGAGTAGGAACAAGCAGAAGCGATAATGTTGTGACAGAAAAAGCCTACGTTGCACGATCTTAAAGAGTCAAACAGGTTTAAAATAGAAAGAAATGAGTCAAAATCTCCCTCTATTTCCCACAGGTTACCCCAAGACTACATTTTTTTTCCAAATTTCTCACTTCATTCAAAAGCCAGAGGAGTTATTAGAGAGCCTACCTGAAACGTGTGAGCAGGAAGTTGCCAGCCATGACGCCTAGCCATGATCAGGACCCAAGTCAAAGCGTGTCAATCACCAGCATTCACACTTCAAAATGGAAAAAAAAATTGAAAATAAAACTTTAAGTAATTCAAGTCGAATTTACAAACTTAAATCTCTGAATGAGATTTTGTTCAAGAAGTACTTAAAACTCCTTGCATCTCTCACTCCATCTCCTCTTCCATCATTGACTGAACCAGAGAGTCTGATGGGCTTTCTGAGATTTAAGTCACGACCCAGATGTTAAAACCTTACGTAAATGAGTCCCATTTTCTTGATTTGCAGTTCTAGGGTTCGTTATGGATCAATAGGCCAGTGAAGTGAGGGAGGAGGCCATTGAAGAGGTTACAAGCTAGAGGAACAGGAAGGACTTCGGTTTCCGTTGTACAAACGGTAGTAAGTGGCATAGAATACAGAGTCTTGGAGTGTGGGACGTGCCCACTGCCGGCTAACACTTCAATTGAGCCCCCGAATTGGCATTTTAGCCTATAGTCGTTGGAGGAACCACGACTACCCAAAACACCAGCATTTCTTGCGGGGGATTGGGTTTTGTGGCTTGTTTCCCTATTCTTTTTTTTTTTGTTCTTCTTCTTCTAAAATTTTCACCCCGGAATTGTAGCGCTAGACGGCGAACTAGGACTTACAGTTACTGTAGGGATAATTTCAGAAACCTCCCCTGAGGTTTTCCATAATATCACTCAGCTCCCCTTAAGTTTTTAAAATCTCACTTTTCTCCCTTATTAGGTTGACAATACTAGATTATTCTATCAAAAGTCACAAATTGACAATATTACTCCTGATCTAATAACTATTTAACTAAAATCCAAACCAAAATATAATTTTAAAACCAAAAAAATGTATGTAAAAAAAATAACTATCTAATAATGGTCCATATTTCTCTACATCAAAGTCATGCTAGAATAACAAAAAACACAAATAAATTAAATCTAATCAAAATCAACCACTTAAGGGGATTTTGCCGACTAATTAATATCTTCAAAAACTTTATGGACAGTTATAATTAAGGAACTCAAGAAACTTTTTTAGAAAATATATTTTAAGACATGGTGTAGTTTAAACTGTATTGATAACTAAAATAATTTCTTTACACGTACAACTTTTTCGAGGTGTAAATTTTGCTTTTATTTCAATACAACTAAAATAAATAGTTTAAATCAAGAAATTTACACTTTATAAAAATATAGCCTTAATTTATTTTTTATTGTTGTTGTAAACTTAATAAATAGGATGATACAAGGGTAGTATCAAAACAACAAATTTTATCTTTCTTGTATTTCTTTCAAAAGGGCTAAATTGTTACAAGAAATGTCAATTCAAGAGAGGTAAGTAAGATTTTAAAAATTTGAGGAGAGTTCAGTGATATTATGTGAAATATCGGGGAGGTTTCTGAAATTATCCCGTTCCCATATGGTTTCTAAGCGAACCATTCTTATTATTATTATCATCATCAACTGAGCGAACTAGGACTTAAATTGGAAACAATGCTAGGTTTTAAGAATTATTTAAGTTGGAAACAAATCCCCATTGGATATTCTTAGTATGGCATTCATGCATTGAATATTTGGAAAAGTAAAATAAATTAGAAAAAGGGTATAAATAAATGGAAGAGTAATAATTAGTAGTGTGTATTTACATGATTAGTTAAGTGTGATTTAGGTGTGTTAATGAATGTTTATTAAATGCCTATTAGAAAAATCCAATCATATATACACTAACATTGTCAATATATACACTAACATTGTCAGTCTATCACACGATTAGATGCATGATACATATATAAAATTTTGAATTTTAAATTTAATTTTAGATTATTTGTTATACATTCGGTACTTATGGTCTATATAATGTTAATGTGTACAAAATTAATTCTTTCTTGAAAAGTGTTTTGATAAGTTCGATATTAAACAAGTCACCAAGTGACACAAATTAGCTCTCAATTCGGAGTAGTCAATCCTGGAGGATAAATTCTGCCCTTATTTTTAAAGTTCAATCTTAAAAATTACTCGAGCATCGTGTGTTAAAGGTTGTTAAAAGTGCTAATGAATTGATGACTCTTTGTGCTCGGTATGATATGTCATTGGACGAAGCTAAGTGGCTCATTGAAAATGTTCTAGAGTGAAAACTTTTATCAAAATTGAATGATGTTCTAAAAGTAAGTCTCTTTGCTTGATAAATCCCAAGGGGCACAATAAACTTTTATAGCCAGTACCCATTGTTACCAGTATGAGAAAAATGTCATACTTTATTGAACAATTTTTTTTTTCCATGCTGCTCTAGATGCTTAAAACTAATATATTTCCTCTAGAAAATAGATATGCCAGTATTTTTTTTTCTTTTTTGGCACGAATGTAAACATCTATAACTTGAGAAAGAGGGAATTCAGTTGAACTATATAAAAGGACCAGAGACTGGGCCTTCGCATTTAGATATTTCAAAAGTATGGAAGCAAGGTATTTGCAGTGTAGTTATTTATCAAAAAAATTTTATATTTTTCGTGAACATATTTTCAATCTTCTTTTATCTTGTGCACGTTGAATCATTACCGTACATTTTTTTTTACAAGAACCTTCGGAAAATATCAATCCAAAGGAGGCCGATAACTTCCGTGTATATGCTAGTACTGGACGGAGAAGTGAGATCAATACTAATTTGGGACAAAACGTACGCATGGCTGATGCAAGAGAGCTCAACCATAGACGTCCCGCTTTAGTTTGTTATCATGGCAATGTTGAGTTCTGTCCTGACAATGAAGTAAGCCTTTTGTTGGATAGTCGACATCATGCTGTAAATGGGAAAAAATGATTCGACTTCGTAACAGATCAATCCCTTCTCTCTCTCTCTCAAAAAATTTTTTTTTTTCTTTTCTCAGTTTCTGGTGAATCATGACGGCATCCATCATGAGAGCAATATTTGATCAGTGCTAGGTAAAAGTGGAGGCTGGTCACTGAACCTGAGAAGAAATCATTATGGATGATCAAACTCATACTGTTCCCTTTCTAATCTTTGGATACGTGAATGCTCCAAAATATACGGTCCATTCTATCTTCTTCCGTCGTGAAGTATGCTTTGAATTGTGAACAGCGATGATAGCAATGATGGAAGTATTAGAGGCTTCACAATAGGAAGACTCTTGAGAACTTTCTGACTGAGCTAGGAGCCGCGTGAGAGGCATTTTTGCCCTTTTCTTTTGGACTCACAAACAAGGTCCTCATTTTAATGATTAAGCAGGTGAAGTATGACCAAGAACACCAGATTTATTGGATTTTCTTTCTTCTTTCGTTTGTGCCAGAGCAAATATATGAGACTTCAAGCCGAAATTGGTAGAGATTAGTGCACAAACCCAACAAAAATAATTTGTTGTTGACCATGTGGACACTTAAATGAATTAGGTAATATTCTTACTAACTAAAATTCTACAATGCTTTGACTTGTGGATACATTAGCTTGAGTGAACTGCTCCTAGACATTAAATATTTGACGTTACTAGCTAGTTCCTTTTGGTCGAGCATGATGTGCTTGAATATTTGTCCAATTCTGTCTTATGTGCTGCCAAATGCTTTGATTAGAAGAAATTCCTTTCGCCTTATCAATGAAGTTGGAAATGGACCCATCATGTTGTTTATATATCAAGATGGCATTGTCTGAACCAAAACATGGGTTGGAATCTGGTAAGTCACTGATTTCTTGAACCCCATCATCTGTCTTCTCACATGCACGATGTATCGAAATAAATGATATAACTATCATTGACCCTTCTTTCCTTTTCTTCGGACAGCGCCTGATGTATAAAAATAGCTGATATAATTAACTGTCGTCGACCCTTTCTTAATTAGGGTTGGATCAAGTGCATACTAGTAACGTTTTTTCCCCTCCTTACCACGAGAAAAACAAAAACAAGTTTATCAACTGCTGGCTGCAATTCTTGCATGGTTAATGCGAAGGACGAATTAAATTTTTATAATTTTGTTGTGGAAGAAAACGTTGAATATTTGAAGGGCTTGGCGATCTGAATTGTCAATGTGACGGTGAGTATGCTAAATTATGATGTCAGACAAGTTCGGAACACTCTAATTCTTTAAATATTGTAATTTCGAAAGATGAGATTACAATGCTGATTTATAGCTCAAATCTTTATGGTTGCAACTTGAAACAAGTCAAACTTGTGGGGAGCTTTTCTGAGTTGGTCTTAACCTAACATTAAAACTTAAGCTCCAATAAAGGAGTAGTAGTTTTGGTGTGGATTTGCGGCCCATTATATATATAATACATAACTAGAGCTTAACAAATGAAAAATCTGGACGATGGGGGTCTACATTTCTATGATCTGTGGCACAACCTAATGCGCCGTCTTGGGTAGGCCGCGGGCAGAAGCTTCAAGATCTGAAAACTCAGTTAGTATCAGTCTGATAGGACCTTGCAGAAGTAGGAGAACTTTCGGCTTCTGGAGCATTAGAGCGGTGGTTGAAGCTGTGAAGCAAATGGAGAGGTGTGAAGAACCTTGGTCTGGGATGGTTTCCCCGCTGGTGAAATTGGCATTACTAGTAGTAGTATCTGTTGCTGCCCTTGCTTTGAGCAGCTTCTTCCTGTTCTTAGCCGCCTGATGCCATTCCTTCAGAGGCTTGGCAGTTTGCTCCTCAAGAATTGCTTTCTTCATGTGGGATCCCATCTGCAAATTAATGTTTACAAAATGAAATAGCCGGCTTGTAATTATTTAGTTGAGTTGACTCCTTAATATTGGCTACCTAGACATTTGATTAATTTGAATCAAAGGACAATAGGAGCACTATTCAGGAGAGGTGTGTGTATATATATGTATATACAGACGATATATGTGTGTGTACCTGCGTCACCAAGGCATATATATATAGAGAGGGAATGTAATGTAGGTGCAGAGGACTTGAAGGGCAACCCCAAGGAATACTCGAAGCAATATCATCACCAAATTATCATGCATGCATGCTCCGATCCCGAGCTCCTACTGCATCCCAAAATACACATAAATGAGAAAATTCGTTTACTCTAATACCTCTCTAAAAATTGATTTCATAATTTAAGTCTTTACTTTACTGCTAATTATGAATTCTATTTGCTAAGCTCTCACTTGACATGTGTATGAGTGTATATTTCTTGTTTCAGAACATCTTTTATACTACATTAAAAAATATAAATAATATTATGATTTAATAGAAAATGTATTGTGAATATACAACAGCTTTAGTTAAACATGACCATCGTAAGAATTATTTATCAAAACTATATCCGTAATTTATCAAAAAGCTCAAAATAAATTTAAAAAAAAAAAAAAAGAAAGCTCAAAATAATCTTAAAAATCAATAGATCAAAGAGTTTGAATCTAGATAATCTTTGTAAAATTAAAGAAATTTAAAAATACAAAATATTCACATCAAATTTGGCAAAAAATAATTTATATTTAAGAGATGTTATATTTGGATTAACATAATCCCGTGGAAAAAAAAGTGAATTGTAATTACTAGTGCAGTAAAGTATATGGATATATTTATTAAAACACTCGGGAATCCACAGAGACTTACCCACGACCACAAGAAGTATGCCATTTGGTATGCATTCTGCAAAGCCAGGAAAGATACCAGACTTGTCACTTGAATCAAAACAGGAAGTAATGAATTGTTGACCACCAAATAAGTTTGATATATATATTCGGTCACAGATCGATCTTTTTATTTAATGTCATATGCATATGTATGTATCAGAAATATATATTTTGGTTGTGAGAAGCTTTCTGATTTTTCATTCTCGACCAAGTGAAGACATTGTCCCAGGTACTTTGGTTACTATTTTTACGAGTTCTTGGTACGAAATATTCAGGCTTGCATAATATATATTCAGGCTTGCATAATATGGTGAATCAGTTTGTATGCGTGGATATCCTTGTTACAGTTTGTAGAAGCTGGCCGGCCGGGGAATTCACCTCGAACAAGGTAAAGTGTATTAAGAAGAGAATCCACTCGGGCCGATTGAACCAGAAGAAGTCATTGCTTGGCTCCACCACAGGAGCTCCTGAGGTTTTGTCCTGGATTTGCTGTGCCATCTCCGTTATAACCAGTTCAAGTTTGGTGCCCACTAAAACAAGCATCTGCATTCCACGCATAAAACATACGAGCAAAAAGGCATTTCTAGTGGTTAGAACAATGTAAAGGGGGCGAAGAAACTAGTTATTTACGTGCAGTTAGCTTAATTAAACATAACCAGTACAGCCGAATCAATGGGATAATTTGTTAATGTCGGCAAAAAGCTCATATACGAGTGAAAGAAAATTATAGGCGCCGGAGAGGGAGAGGTAGAGGTAGAGACTTACGGGAAAAGTTTAAAAGCAGAAAGAAGACTACAAAGGACCACAATGGGATGCTGCACATTGAAGTCAAAAGTAAGTATAGTTTAGTCTAAATTTTATTACTATGTGAATGATCAGTAGAAAAACTAAAAAAGGAGATGATGAATAAGTCCTGATATATTATAAATAAATAAAAAAAAGTCCACCCAAGGGAACTGAATCTATATGTCGGATGCACATATAGTTTATGATATACGACCTAGTATGCCATTTGACACTTGGGAATTTTTCATGCAGAATATAAGTGCAGACTATTTCTTTTCATATAAAGTTTGAAAAGGAACAAAGAAAATAGGTGCAACATTTTATTTTTAAAAACGAAACTAACCTTATTCCCAAGACCCTCTTATAGTCATCTTGCATGGATCTTTTTATGTACCTGTGGAAATCAAATTTGGCATTCGGAGCAAAATGCGCCTGCATGACATGAGCATTATTGTCAAATACTACTATGTTTTAAGTGCGAAATTTGGAAGCTGAAATATAAATCTGGCCGGTCACGGAGATAAGTCAATTAATTAGAGAAGGAGCTTTTTGCGGGGTTTTTGGTGGTGGTGGTTGGGGAGCACATAATTCACAGAACACTTCACCTGAGGCCTAGGCATCTTAGTGGACGAGAAAAGGTGCCAAATCATATTTGGGGGCCGGGGGGGGGTGGGCGGGGCGGAAAGAAAAGCACGGAAAAAAGGAATTGGAAAATGAAACAAGCAGCAGAATTAAATAATTAATTACCATTGGAGAACTGATATTCCAAGGAAGTAGTTTCCAATTCCAAAGCCTTCCATTTTTTCATCTGTTTTTTCAAGCAATTAAGAAAGAAGTGCTTAGATAATTTTCTATCGACCATCATCACCTCTTACTTTTTCTTTTCTTTTTTTTATTACCAAAACGATAACATTTCATTAATATTTAATATTTCAAATTACACTATTAGAGCAACTACTCTATTATATCTGCTTGAACTAAAGCCGACAGCCATGCTGGGAAATCCTGTTTCCAATCAGCTGTAAATGATGGCTAATAAAGTTGTTTTCCCTTCCAGTGAAGGAGAAACAACATTCATTAAATTCTTTCCTTAAATTCTTGATATCCTGTAGAATTGTTGCTATACTTGCATCCTCTGATTCTTTATTGATCCTGTCCACTACTTGTTTGCAATCACATTCAAACACAACCTTCCTCCACCTTGTTGCTTTGCTACTACCATTGCCTCTCGTAATGCCATTGCTTATTCTTGCTTTGCATTGGAGTAGCTCTGAACTGGATATGCCCGAGTCCTCAGAACCTTTCCCTGCCAATCTATTGCTACCATACTCCATCCTGCCTTATTGTTTTTACTGTCTAATGCTGCACCTGTATTTACCTTCACCCAATGTACTTGAGGCTTCCTCCATCCTCTTTCCCTTTCCCTTCCAGCTTGTCGTGCAATTCCCATTTCCAGATTTTCCCCTTGTGCTTCCTGATACTCCTTCCACTCTTGCATTGCCTTGTTTACCATTGCCATTGGACACTTATCCTTATTACTAAACTATTTTTTATTCCTGGATTTCCAAATCTGCCAAAGTAAGTTCACTGTTAAGGTTATGTGCTCTCTTCCATTTTCTCTTATCAGAGCATCACTGAGCTCTTCCCACCAAAGCCAAAACTTGTTTCTATATTCATCCAATCCATCCCATGTTAGAGGTGCTGCTTTCCATATTGCTATTGCATTACTGCAGAAAAATAGCATATGTTCCAGTGTTTCTGAACCTTCTCCATAGCAATTACAAATGTGATCTCCTTTAGAACACCTCCTGATACGCTCCTCGCCCTATCTCAGACGAGACTCGAGCCACGCATGGGCCACAGGATCTAGAATATTGAAATCGGGTTTAAGCAGCGGAACCTAATTCGATTTTGGACAACTCAAGAACGAATTAAGCGGTAGATGACACCACAATTAAGAGATGACTTGATTGATAAAGTCAAAGAACATTTAGAACATCTAACGTGCTCAAGGGGTTGCTTCAAGAAGCAAGAGAAAAGCTCTCAATTTGCAGGAAAATTCAACTTCATTAACTGACTAAAAACGTGACTTGAGTAGCCTTTTTATAGGTTTACAAACAAAACCCTACTAAACTAAGGAAAAGGAAAGGGTTCGGTCCAATTAAATCTTATTTAAGCAGGCTGGCTGAATCCTTTAAGTAAACTAAATCAATTTAGGAAACAACTAAACAATTAGATGTGACACTAGACTTAGTCGCTTATTCCCTAAACTAACTAAATGTACTACTACTCGGCCAACATCAAACATTAACCAAGCATAAGTTAAACATGAAAATAACAAGGAAATAACTTGGAAAGCCGATTTGCATCATTCCCCTCCTCTTGAGAGGATTTGTTCTCAAATCGACAAAGCAAAACAATTGCCACAGCTCCTTGACAAATCTTCATGACCATGTACCAAGAAGCATGGCGTTTGCGCATGCGTAAGAACCATATGTCGACCTTATGCATAGATGCACAAACCAGCAAATAAGAAAAATTGTTGGAAATGTAGGTTGGGAGAAGATGCAGCCGATGCAAATCACATAATGAAGTAGACAATTTCAACCAACAGATACAACTCTCGGGGAAGAAAGAAGAGCAGCAGGTCGGCTCCTCAAAATCCAGCAAGAAAGACGAAAGACCCAAGCTAAAATCTTCAGGTGATGCTTCAAAAGATGCAGGTATGGCACAAGTTAAAACGAAGGATATCATGCCGTGAGAAACCTGCACAAGAGAGAAAACACTAAACACACCTCCCTTTGACTATTGAGTTAACTGGCAATATGCCTTGAAGGCGTTTCCAAATAAAGTGCTTTAACTTGTTCTTCATGTTTAGTCCCCACAGAAAATTCCAAATCTGAGAATTTCTTCTTCTTGTGCTACTTGCTTGTGCATCCTTCATTTTGCCTTTATTTCTTCTTTGCTCCTCCTGAACCAAACGATAACTAGATTTCACTGTGTATTCCCTTGAGTTAGACTTCGTCCAGTAGATCCTATCTTTCACTTTCTGTAAACTCAAAGGAATTCTCAGCATGCTCTTCCTATCTTCCTCTTCAAATATTTCTTGAATTAATTCCTCATCCCATTTTCCTTCCTTTATTTACTCACTTACTTTTACAATTGCACAATTTGTTCTCCTTCTTGTCTTCACTTTCCCATCCCCATTATCAGACAACTATCTATCCTCCCAAATGTCAATGCTTTTACCATCCCCTACTCTCTTTCTTAAACCCAACTCCAACACTTTTCTAGCCCCCAATAAACTTTTCTAACACCATGAATCAGAACTCTTACTTTCTACTTCCCGTAATGATCTTCCTTGAAGGTATCTCCCCTTCATAATCTTACTCATTAGCAAATTGGGTCTAGTGATAATCCTCCATAAATTCTTTGCTAATAGAGCCTGATTAAACTCCAGCAAATCCCTGTATCCAAGACCTCCATTTGCCTTTGTTTCACTCAGGTTTTCCAGCTCAACCAATATATTTTCTGTTCATCTTTCTTTTGACCCCACCAGAACTTTGTCATTTCTGAACAAATCTTTTTGCACAATTCCTTAGACAATTTAACACAAGCCATTACATAAGTAGGTAAAGCCAAGATAACAGCCGTCAATAGAATTTCTTTCCCTGTTTGACTTAACAGCTTTTCTTTCCATCCTCTTAATTTGTTGACTGTCTTCTGCCTAATGAAATCAAAGATCGTCTTTTTGACCTTCCTATTACCAAAAGCAGTCCCAAATATCTACTTTGTTGAACCTGCCTCATCCCTTCTAGCTTCTGCATCACCTCTGCTATCCAGATGCTCTCCCATACATTTCCAGTATCCTCATCAAATTGGCAACTTCATTCTCTGTAGCTTTGCAAAAGATTAATGCATCATCTGCAAAAAATAAGTGAGAAACACTAGAAGCATAATTAGCAATTTTTAATCTTGTCATGTTGCCTTTCCTGTTTTCCTTCTTAAGTAATGTTGAGAACCCCTCAGCACAAATTAGGAAAATATAAGGTGATAAAGGGTCTCCTTGTCTCAAATCTCGTGTTGGCTTTATATACCCCTTCCTTTTCCCCATTAAGATTTATAGTAAAATGACAGTAGTGATACACTCAAGAATCCATTGAATCCATCTTCTGCAATAACTCATCTTTTCCATAACTCTATCCAAAAACACTCATTCTACCCTGTCATATGCCTTAGACATATCCAATTTATTAGCCATATAACAATCTTTACCTGTTCTTTTATTTTTTCAGAAATGAATACATTCTTGAGCTATTAGAACATTATCTAAAATCTACCTTCCTAGAACAAAAGCAAATTGGGTAGAACTAATGCAGATACCAAGGACTCTTTTGAATCTGTTTATCAGCACTTTTGAAATGATCTTATAAATGACATTACATAAGTTATGGGTCTATATTCAGTAATCATGGAAGGAGAATCAGATTTTGGAATAAGAGTAATCAAAGTTTCATTGACAAATTTGAGCAAAAATCCAGAATGGAAAAAACTCTAAACTGCATTAGAGAAAAATCAGTCATGTCTTAAATCTAGAGGTGACCACGGTTCAAATTTGAACTGAAACCGGACCGGAATCGGACTGGCGATTTATTGAACCTAAACCGGAATCGGAATTGAGAAACTGGAACCGAAACCGTAACCATGACTAAAGGTTTAGGTTCAGGTTCATAAAAAATTTGAACCGGATCGAAATCCGTTCAAACTATCTAAAATACATTTATATCCTGAGTTGTTGGGATTTTTTAATTCAATTTAGAATTCAATTTTAATAACCAACACCAAATATCAAACAGTTTCAATTTTAGTCCAACAACCTATTATCCAAAACTAGAGAAACCGAAACCGAAATCGAAAGAAATAGAAATCATAATTGAACCGGAACCGGAGGTTCAAGAACCGTAACCGTAACCGTCCTTACAAGGGTCGGTTCAAGTTCCATCTTTCAATGAAACCAGAACTGGCGGTTTTTAAACCATGGCCACCCCTACTTAAATCTACTTCAGATTGGAGACACTAGGAGCCAGAATGGTTTTTACTGAAATTGTAGGGACTAAAATCACCCACGTGCTAGATATTGGTGACCATTTTTTAGGGATAATTTCACAAACCTCTCCTAAGGTTTATGACAATTGCAGGCAATACCATCTATGTCTAAAAAATTACACCTACCTTCCCTAACGATGTAAAATGTCAAAAATAACATTCATGAATTTCTCAATTTAACATCTTCATGAAGGGAAGGAATGCATGTTTAAAATTAAAAGTAAACAAATCATAAAAAAAAAGGGGGAGAGAAAGAACAAAGAATAGCAAGAGTAATAGATTCTCTCTTGCTCTGACTTCCCCAATCATCTCAGTCCAATCTTACATAACATTGTAATAATTTGGAAAGAAAATTCTAGATTCCTACAAAAATAGGTTACTTACTCAATTGGTATTCAAGAATTTTTTTTTCTTGATTTGTCCACGTGAATGTTCATTTCATTTGGGGGAAGAGAAATGAATTTGATAGATAATTTCTTAAATTATGCAGCAATGTAGTAAGTTTAAAATTACAAAGGAATTTTATTTTTATGGAGAAAAATCACCAAGGGCAATATAGGATTATCAATGGGGATATTTTGCTTACAACAGCAAAATGAGCCCCCAACTATTTTCTAAGGGAGGTTTAATGTAATATTTTAAACCTAGAGGAGGAGGAATTATTACACCTTAGGGGAGGTTTGTGGAATTATTACTTTTTTTAATCAAAATTTAGGGAGTAAGACATTAGGGACTAAATCTACGTTACGCTATTTTTTTTTTAAATTTTGTAAATTTAAAAAATGTGATATTCCACATTTCCACTTAGGTACCATCACATTTGCTTTTCATTTTTTTTTTTTAAATTAGTCCGTTCGTTGTTAGCTATGTTTGCCATCATCGATCTCATCGAAACGGAAAAACGGGAAGTGCTCCATTCTCTTGGGCTTTCTCCATCCTTTTTCTCCACTCTCCACTCTCCAGCCTCGCCGCCCCTTCGGTTTCACAAGCGCGCGCGACCACAAGCACACACTCAGAGACTCTCTCTCTCTGTGTTTCTCCTCTACCTGTAAGCTATTTGCCGCCGCCATGACAACTCTTTCAAGTTCCTTGGTATTGTCTAAGAACCCATCATTCCATTCCTCACCCGCATCATCAGGTATTTCTCCCACTTATCATTTCCGTTTATAAGCATGTAACCCCGATGATCTTAAAATGTGCTTTCTTTGGGTCAACGTTTATGGAGCTTTGTTGCGAACAGAAATCAAAAGAAAGTGAAAAAATACAAATAAAAAGCGAACATTTTTTTTTTTTTGTCTCTCTTGAGTTTGGTAGGTCCCAACAAACTTGTCTTTCAACCACCGTTATGGACATGATTTGCGGTATTCTATCTTTCTTGCATCAATGCAAGTGATTTTATGATTGATCCGGCTTCAGTCAGGGGATTGTGATTTTCACCTTAGGTGGAAAAAAATGAGGAGTATAAGATGGAAGGACAATTAACGCAGTCAGAGCACCGGAAAAGGGAAAAAGCGTACTGACTATTCACAAATTTAGGTACAAAGTATGCTCAACAGTTCACGTGTTATTAAGGCTTACACTGCTAGGGGCCATTTGTTTCCTAGATTCAAAGCAGGAAAATCTTGTGAATTGCTATTTTACCTGCTCTGTTTTGTTAGTAATCAAGTGTTCTCTCAGAACTATGTCTTTCAAAGTGGGCTTCTCAAAAGGTCTGTGAAGATCATATTGGAGATGATTAGCCTCTTCAATGCCGAGAGCAGTTCAATACCTCCATATGTATGGATTTCAGTCTGTATCAGTTTAGCATATCAAGCCTAGATCCCTTTATGGAGACTTAGGGTGTGCCAAGTGAAAGTCTTGTTTGACAATTCAAATGCGCTTGACCTATTATTTGGCATTGTTGAATGTGAGATTTAATTCATTAGGGCTTGTATCCATGTGATTAATCACCATCGGCTTCCCTAACTCTGACACCCTGTGGGTCAGTTTTGTGTACTGAATCGTGGCTTGAATCCCCATGGTTTTACTTACTGGGATAAGTGTAGCTATCCACTGGGCTGCAGTGCCAGTGTAAGTTGCACCAAGATGTGAGCTAAGCTACCCCACTTCTGAGATGTTAGATGGAGTGACTTGGGGCTCATCATGGTATACTCAAATCATTTTGAACAAGCACACATTTTGCGCTACTCGTGAGTTATTATGCATGCAGATCAAATGGACCTACTTACATACGAACGAAGATTAGGCAAACTATTTGTGTTTTTCTTAAAGTGTTGAAGCATTTATCTAGCATAAATCCACAAGAATATTGGAGACTGACATCAGAGGATATTATATTTCCTGTTTTGTTGAGCCCTAGGATCAATATGTACCCAAAAAGGTTTTATAAACAGAAAAATCTTTGGATAAAGTTGAAGCATATTTTAAATAGTCGAGTCGTGATTTGTAAGGCGTACAAATTTAATGATAAATATAGAAGTGCATAACAATTAGCTAGTATTTTGCTCACTCCTTATTCTTTTCTTTCTAGTTTACTTCTTGTTTTGAGGCTGCACTTGCAATTTTCTGAATGCTTTTTAATGTTTAGGTTCTTCTCTGAAGACAATAGAGCATTATATGAGGAGCACTGTTCCCACCAACTTGTCCTTTGGCCCGTGGCATACAAGGAAATCATCCATATCTAAAGGAGTGCTAACTGTTCGTGCATCCTATAGGTATAGCATCCATCAAACTTGTATGACTTATTCTTAGGTGCATCAGATTACTTTGATAGAATATTTGTTGCCTGTAAGCCTTCCAGCACTAAGAGTTATTGATACTTCCAGCTCGACATTTGCATGCAAGATTTACTGAAGCTTATTTGGGAAAAAATGAATCTTTTCTGTTGGTGTCTCTATAGTTCTTACCAAAACAGCATAATACTTAAGGCTCATATCTTGTCTTACAGTCATCAGATTCTTTCATTTGTTTTTGTACAAAAAGGGTGTGAGAAAATACCACACTTGTGGAAATCTGAGTAAGTCTGAACAGAAAGCATAGGACAAAAGTGAAGTTGACAAGTATGATTGCAGAGGTAAATTTGAAACAAAAATGGGATTGAAATATGATGAAGAATGAACATTGTTCTCATGGTTTCCCTTCCTTTTATCACGTAGATAGTACTCCAAACTATATGGAATTATATAGGACTTGTTTCTTATTACTCCAAACTATATGGAATCATATAGGACTTGTTTCTTATCTAATGGCAGTGATGGAAGGTCAAGCACTGGGAATCTCTTCATTGGTGGCTTCATTTTGGGAGGATTAGTTATCGGGACACTTGGTTGTGTATATGCACCTCAGGTGGTAAACTTTAGCAATCCTAGTTTATGATGCTCTCCTACTATATTTTTTCTCTCTCAAATTATTAATCTGAAAAACTGGCCATCGATCAGTCAGCATTATGCAAAGATTTACTGTACTTGAAGACTGCTAATGCTTAATGAGAGTGTAGGAAACTGATAGTAAATTGTGTTAATTCTGTGAACAAATCTGTTTGTTGTCTGCAGATCAGCAATGCACTAGCTGGAACTGACAAAAAGGATCTGATGAGAAAATTGCCAAAATTCATATATGATGAAGACAAAGCTTTGGAGGTAAGCAGTTTCTTTATAGTTATCATCCACAATGATCTTTCCTCCATGGAGTCAAAAAAGGATTTTACATTTTCATTCTCTTTGTGAGTGCCCTGTTCAGATAGGGGAAACCCAGGAGTATGAGGGATAGGGGTAGGTATGTTTGTAGATAGCTATAGGATGACCAAATTTGAGCACTTTTTGCCTTGTACTTTTCTTGTGCCGTACTGTTATTGTGCCTACTTCAGCTCATTCTACATCTGTGGCTTACCTTGGTTTAATCACATTTTGGTATGTAATTTTCTTTTCATTTCTTTGCGTTTCCCATAAGATGAATTAGTTCATCTTCAAAGCATCTACAATATTCATGCATGGCTTTTGGATTATTAAGATTGATAAGATCTACCATGGTTAAAAGGACTTGATATGACTTTATTTGTTCATGTGGCTAAGTTGAAATCAATGTTGAAATACTTCTGCAAAGTTGTTGGAATATGTGCACATAGTACCTTTTTATGTCTGAGTTGTGCTATGATCTATCTCCAGAAACAGCGGAAGAAACTATCAGAGAAGATTGCACAGCTGAACTCTGCTATAGATGATGTTTCAAATCAACTGCGATCAGAAAATACCCCAAATGGAGCAGATGTTAATTCGGATGAAGTTGAAGCTCTCATATAAGATTCTATTGTCGTTTTTAGTTTTATGTGAAAACACAATGACTTGTGTTTAGAGTCTGAGGCTATCGTATGAGAAAATTGCCCGGTGCAATTTTGGTAAATTTGCTCTTCTTTTGAGGGCTGATTTTGGAATAATTTTTGGATTTTCTGATGTTCATGAAAGACAGCTAAATGATAATGGTTGTGGGTTGTGATCATCGAAAAATGATGGATTCTAAGCTTTTGTTTGTCTCGGTATCACAACCCGGATTTGGTTCTGTGTAACTGATCTGGTTTGGTTGAGCAGGGGCTACATCATGTCTCTGGAATTCTTGTGTTGCTTGTGCATATCACTGAGTTCTGAGTTTCTCGTGCTGCAAATTACTTTGGATTTTTACATTTTTTCTAATTTGATCTAAGCCAATCAAATTGAATTTTTGTAAGAAGTGCAAAAGTAATACAAATGCCAATCATTGGCTGAAACATGACAATTCACTCGACTGGGGCAACAACTTCCATACGTGGCTCTCACTGTCGACTGAGACCCGTCGAGGTAAATCTATGCTCCAGCAACTTGTGCGGAACTGTGCCACTGCTATTGTTTCTTTGGCAAATATCGGAACTTGTTTAGAGCCTCCAAATTATTTCACTATCGGAACTTGCAAGTTGTTTTGAGATTTTATTCGACTATTTCAATGAAAGGAGGAGTTCTATTCAAATTAAAGATTTTTAGAATTGAGTAGAACCCAACTTTTCTACTTGAATTTCTTATTGCTTTTAGTATATTTCTATGAGCTAATTCTATCTAAAACTAAGAATGCTCTTAGGCTCTTTGTTTGTTTGACGGAAAAGTTTGTGTAAGAAAGTGTGTGGTACGAAAAGTGAAATGAAATGAGTTAAAAGAAAATGAAATTAACTTTCCCATGAATGTTTGATTAACAAGAAAATGATGCAAAAAAATATATATAAATTCTGATATTTGTTTAGCTGGAAAAGCATGGAAAATAATCACATTTTTGGTATTTTATATATATATATATATATATAAACTTAATAATTATGACATTTTGCATATTAGAAGAGTTGTTTATCTAGAATTTAATCACATTCTTTAACAATAAGTATGTGTGTGTGCGTGCACCAGTATGTATTTATATATGTAGGAACATCTCTATCAGAGGGACAAATATGTGTATAAGTTATTTTAAAATGTATAGACATAAAAAAAAAGGAGCATAAAATGTAAAAAGAAAACTACTAATGTCATATAAATTCAATAAATTACTAAAGAAAATAATGTCTAATTACAAGCCAGTTGTTGGAATGGTAAATTCTAAAATATTCTAATTTATGTAGAAGTTTAAAATAGTTTAGAAAGAGATGAATTATAAAAAATCTAATTAGTTGAAACTTTCCATGACTCACTCTCCTATCAATTTCACCAAGAAAATTTTCACAGAAAAATGAGCGGTTATTGAAAAATTTTATGGGGTGGGTCCGGTAAGTTTTCTAACAAACAAAAGTTCAAAACTGGTAGGAAAATTACTTTCCTTGACTTTCCTTCTGTTTTTTCCTCGTAAACAAACACTATCTGAAGGAATTCAATGAAATCATTGGAAGGAAAAAAAAAGAAAAGAAAAGAGTAGGATATTTAGCTGGAACTAAAGATGGTGGGACCTTTTTAGCCTTGCACGCAAGCCACTTATTAGTCAGTTTTACCTCATCCTCATGCACCAACCATAGGCTTACTGTGAAATTTGTGGTAGCAAATAACAATACATGAAGGAAACCATTGGGCCAGTGGTCCAATGGCTAGTGAGCCTTATTAAGACTCTCTCGTGCACTAGGTTGGGGGTTCAATCAACAAGAAGTAAAGTGCTTCTTGCCCTTGAAAAATTCAGAGAGTGCAGTAGTGCACTTGTCTGGTTTGGTGGTTAATCCCCCAACCCCTATATAAGCCTCTTTAGGCTACCCCTCCCCCATAGAGTAGGTGTAGGTTAGATAGGCTACCCCTCCCCCATAAAATAGCTGTAGGTTAGACACTTACCGATTGACAAAAAAATAATAATAATAATACATGAAGGCGTCAATTCATAAAAGATGCAGGGGCAATCAAGGAATAAAGAGGATGGGTGAACCATCTTCAGCACTGAATTTTGATGGTTCAGACCAATACAATCCACACGATCTTATCTGGTGTCAAATCTTTGTGTACCATCCTCACCACTCATCCCCTTAACTCAATTGCAACCATAATTTCTGGTTTTAGATTTTGGCAATGAGAACGTACATTACATACCTGTACCGTATGTAAGTATAAATGTGGGAAGGGAGGAGTAGTAGTTTTAGTTAGTTGCAGCAGCCATGGCCAGTACTCATGCAGCTCTTGCTTCTTCAAGAATCCCTACTAACACTAGGCTTGTTTCCAAGACCTCCCACTACAACTCCTTCCCTAGTCAATACTCCTTCTCCAAGGTCAACTCCTCATCTCCACTGCTTCATATCTTCCTTTTTGTGTTAGTCTTTTTTCTTAATTTATTTTGTTCCATGCATTTTAGTGTCCATTTTCCTTTTCCAGGACACGTACTCAAACAACTTATGTGGCTTTGCAGAAACTTGAAGTAGATGAATACTCTGGTCTTAGATCCAGCGGATGCGTGACCTTTGCTACGAATTCGAGGGAAACTTCTTTCTTTGATGCTGTGGCTGTCCAACTTACCCCAAAGAGACAAGTATGTACTAAATTCATTCCAGTAGAGAATTGATAATTGATTCATGTTTTGCTGCATCACCAGTTAATCCTGACATTTTCCACACTCTTTTAACTCTTTAGCAGAGGAACATGACTGGTCATGCAATGATTCATGTAATAGTTGGTATCCTTTCTATCAATGAAACTAGCAGATTGTACTTTACTTGTTCTTGATAATGCAAAATATTGGCCCCAGTTTGCTCGAAAATCATGATAAACAAGTCAATTATAAGGTATTTTCACTTTGAGGAACTGTTTATCAAGTTAAAGGAGCTGCCTCTTCTTATTCTTTTACTTCTTAGAGAATCTGATCATAATCTCCATTCAGAAATTTGAAATATTTTAGGTTCTAAATACTTGTTAACCTTGTTGGGGGTCACTGATTATTAAATCATTGACAAGGTCATTGGAATATGACTGAAAAAGAAGATTCATGTAACAGTACTTACTGATTTTTTGGACTCGGCACATGCCAGACTTCATTTTTTAAAGGGAGAATCAACAAGACACGTAGATGTACATGAAATGAATGTTTGGTGAATCTAACCATTTCTTTTAGGATTACCTTTTTTTTCACTTTCTTCAAGAATTGATAATGCACATACTTGAAAGATTCACCCACACATACTTAAAAGTAAACTACTGGTTTTGTAGAATGTTTATGATGGTGGCGGAGGATTATTTGATACTATCATGCATACCTTCTTTGACCGCGAACTCTTAACATGGTCTCTGTCATTAACTTGGGTTTTTATGCATAAAAGACTGCAGGATCAGCCCCACTTAAGGGAGAAACTGTTGCCAAATTGAAGGTAGCAATAAATGGCTTTGGACGCATTGGCAGAAACTTCCTTCGGTGCTGGCATGGGCGAAAGAACTCACCACTTGATGTCATTGTTGTCAATGACAGTGCAGGTGTTAAGAATGTGAGCCTTGGTGCTAAACATTCCTAGAGAGATTCACACGGCGATTTGCTGGGTTACATATTGATACTTTACTAATAACACATTAAACACTAACTAGCTTTCCGAATGTACAGGCATCTCACTTGTTAAAGTATGATTCGATGCTTGGAACCTTCAAGGCAGATGTTAAAGTTGTGGACAAGGAGACCATTAGTGTTGATGGAAAGCCCATTCAGGTTGTCTCCAGTAGGGATCCTCTCAAGCTTCCTTGGGCTGACCTTGGCATTGATATCGTAATTGAGGTACACACTGCAATATTCCATTTCCTAAGCTTTAATTTCTTCTTAATTTCAGCTGGGTCTGTCATCAAGTTAATGTCTGTGATATTGGGCTACCAATAGCAATTAACTTTTCTGCCATGAGAACTATAACGAGGCCGTTAGAGTTGGAAGGAGTCCAACGGATCGAATTAAGTTTGGGAATAAGTTCAAATCCTCTTTTAGGCTTAGCTCTCCTATATAGATTGATGCTGATGAAAGTAACATTACCCTATTGGTTTTCTTGTTTCACTTCTTGCTTATAGGAACCCAGGTGCCTTAGGCATATGGAGTAGGCTGAATTTAGAAATTTAAGAAATGCCTTTGATCATTAATGAGCGATAATAGAGTACTCAAGGCTGAAGAATCGACTGTTTTCTCTTGACAAAAAGATTTTCCTAATGGCTGTGGAGTTGGTTTTCTAGTTTATGGAAATTGCGTAGACACTGCCTGGCTTAAGTACGAAAGCTCGACTAATTAAAGCTTGTTGAAATCAGGGGACAGGAGTATTCGTGGATGGCCCAGGAGCTGGGAAACATATCCAAGCTGGTGCAAAGAAAGTCATTATCACTGCTCCAGCAAAAGGTGCTGACATCCCAACCTATGTCGTAGGGGTGAATGAGCAGGATTACTACCACGAGGTGGCTAATATCGTAAGGTGGATTACTCAGAACTCTTTACTCATCTCTACAACATCTCGGAAAAGTACTACATTCATGGTTTCGTATGTTTCATGCATCAATTGTCAATCCATATGTTGGTATCAAAAAAAAAAAAAAAAAGAAAGAAAGAAAAGAAAAGATGTAACTTTAGCATTTGTGAAATTGCAGCAATGCTTCTTGTACCACAAACTGTTTGGCTCCTTTCGTGAAGGTCCTGGATGAAGAATTTGGTAAACATCTGATGTTCTTCAAATAAATTATATACACTTGCTTCCCTTTAGAAATTTCAGATAGTTCTCCTTATTTTCTGATCACTAACTGAGACCAAACAAAAAGAAAAAAAAAAGGTTCAGCTTCTTATCACTGACGAATAGTACTAAATAATAATGGATTGCAGGTATTGTGAAGGGAACAATGACGACCACCCACTCCTACACTGGTGATCAGGTACTCTCATACGCAAAGAATGATGCATAATATTGCCTTGTGGTGTGGTTGCTTCTATTCCAAATGGACAGCATGATGAGTGTAGTTGCATTCTTTTCTCCTATATATATACATATATATGTATATATGTGTGTGTGCAAATTCAGAAAGAGGATGGTTTTGCTGCATGCTTCTATTGCAGAGGCTTTTAGATGCATCACACCGGGACTTGAGGCGAGCCAGAGCTGCAGCATTAAACATCGTCCCAACAAGCACAGGTGCAGCCAAGGCAGTGTCCTTGGTGCTGCCGCAGCTGAAGGGTAAGCTGAACGGGATTGCACTCCGGGTTCCCACGCCTAACGTCTCCGTGGTCGACCTTGTTATAAATGTTGAGAAGAAAGGGCTGACGGCTGAAGATGTGAATGCTGCGTTCAGAAAGGCTGCTGATGGACCGCTGAGAGGCATATTGGACGTGTGTGATGCTCCTCTTGTATCTGTTGACTTCAGATGCACTGATGTTTCTTCCACCATTGACTCCTCCTTGACAATGGTAATGGGAGATGACATGGTAAAGGTGGTTGCCTGGTACGACAATGAGTGGGGATACAGGTAAAGAAAAAAAATTTTTAAAAAAAGAAAATGTTTTGTTATCCTTAACAGGGAAAAAACAAGAAGATAGATGTCAGTCTTGCATACGTAGAAACAAGCAGAGATAGAGAGTTGTGGTGGAAGTGTCTAAACAACTAACTGAATCTATTGCTCAGCATACATGTCTCTGTGTGTTAGTCCAAAATACATATTCCTTGTTTGTTTTTACATCATCATCTGATGAAGAGGGAATCATTCTTCTTGTTGACACTTGCAGCCAACGTGTTGTGGATTTGGCACATTTGGTAGCAAGCAAGTGGCCGGGCGTGGTTATTGAAGGGAGTGGAGACCCATTGGAAGACTTTTGCAAGACAAACCCCGCTGATGAGGAGTGCAAAGTTTATGAGGCTTAAAAAAAAATTCCTCTCACATTCTTCTTCTCTGTCTCTCTTTTTTTCCTTCTTCTTTTTCCCTTTTAGGCTTGCTTGCCAATTGGTGATACAAGCCGATCAAAGTAACTAACTGCAATTTTCGCATGTCTCTTAGTTACACTACACGTGGTAGTATTTTTTTGCTAAATTCTCTGGTAGCTTTAAACAGATAATAATAATTACGTACGTACAAGCAGACTCGCTCTCAACGCATAGGCATGACAGAAATGGCAATGTCCAAGACCGCTAAGCCAGAAATCCTACAGAGTCTCGAGCCTCAAGAAAGCTGAACGAACCGAAGAGTTTGCAGAGTCTGCAAAAATGCAAAGTATATAATTGACAGTCTCATCTTTTATTAATCCCCGAAACTTTCCCTAAGTAATAGTGTAGGATTACGATAGCTAAAAGAAGAAAGAGAGAGAGAAAGAAAGAAAAGAAAAAAAAAAAAAAAACTCATCTCGAATCATACATTAATTTATCAAATTACTGCTTACACATTTAACAATGATTTAGCCTTGTTTTGTTAACTCAAACCCCACGACTGACCAATATTATATATATACTAGCTAGGGTGAAATCGAGCAGATCAAGCGGCTTTGAATAGATTAGTGCTCATATTTTTCAATTGATGACACGAGTGAATTCACTGATGATAACTTAGAGAGTTGATTTTGATGATGCAAAGCTCGAATAACATACAAGTAGTGCATGTTTAATCTGATTGTTTAAGAAATTTGCTTATGCACCTGAAGTTTGATACTATGAAATTTGACAAACTTTTGAACTTTCATACTCGGACTGACTGAATTGCATTCTTCTAATCATCATTATTAATTTATTATTAATAACATCTACGGTAAACAAGACAGCAGCGTTCCCAAAGGCAGCTGAACCTGAACTCGTTAAAACCCCCTCACGCCTTTTTCGACAAGTCGGGGTCACCCTTCTCCTTCTGAGGTGCATAACAAAAGAAAAGGCAACGCAAAATACACACTTCCGTATAGGAAACCTCCGTATTCCACATAATTAACGCCTAAAGATCAACAAAATAAATTCCTCAACAATTGTCGGCTTCTGCTGCGGGAGTTTAAAACCCTAGACATTGAATTTTGCATTTTCCCCAATCCCGATTCTTGGACCAGTCATTTATTTCAGAGATCTTCAATCAAATGAGCCAGCCATTTGGCTTCCTGACTTGCCAGCCAGAACAGAACCCTGAGAAATGAGGAGGAGGGGTATTTCAGTTCCTTTTGTACTTTCAGTGCTGCTAGTAGCTGTAGTATTATCTTTAGCTGTTGTCGTTGCATCCGGATCTCCATCAAGCTCGCGGAGCTCCGACCTCGATGATGACATTCCAGCTTCCGACCTTCCATTGCCGCTGACGTCGTAAGTTTTTCTTTTTTGACATTGCGATTTCACCTGAGCTCCATATGAATATAAATTTCTAGTGGGCAAATTAAGGAGCTTACGGTCTGAAAATTTTCTGCTTTTAGCTGTAAGAATGAGAACTTGATTCTCTGATCCAAAAGTTGTCGGTGAAACAAAAGGTCAGCATGAATTAGGATGTGAATATTCTTTAATGAAAGTTTTGGCATTCCAGTAGTCTGTGGATTCCTGCTGATTAAGTACTTCGTTATTTTGATCAAACTAAAATGCCCAAACTTACCATCATTCCCTGTTTCTGACAAAAAGAAAAGCTTACTGATATCATCTGAAAACTTTGACAGAGCACGTGATCTGATTCTAAAAACACACACACACAAAAAACCTTAGAAATGATTGGCTAGTGGAATATACTTTGTCCTTTTTCTTTTGGAATAGAACTCATTACTGGTTCTTATCGAGCCAAAAAGAAGGCTTCTTCTGGTGTTCAACACTAAATCCCATAGAGTGTTAAGATTTATTTTTCCCTTTAGTTGTTCATGTTATGTTCAAGGACCCGTGCATTCTATGCTCTTTTTGTCCTGTGCAACCTGCTGAATATTATTCTATTAAGTGCTATTATCTTCGTGGTCTCAAATTCAGTAAACATGATACAGCAGTGGTGGCCGCACCAGATGGCACAATTTACCTAGTGGAGATCAGTTCGGGAAAAGTACTATGGTCGTTTGCATCAGGCTCCTCAATTTATTCATCTTATCAGGCTGTCCACCATGATGAAGGTGAAAGGAACAATGCCACCGCCTGGGCTGATGATTTTTTCATAGATATTGGAGAAGATTGGCAGTTGTATGTCAACGGAAATGGCTTGAAGAATGTGGTAAGCACGCCTTCCTTGTAATTTGCACAACTAGGAGTTCTTATTGCACGATTATCTCTTCTTAATGGTGTAGTCTTTCTTTACATTATTGGATTTGATTGCTTCTGGTAATTTGTGTATAAATTGAAAGTCTATTGTTTGATTGTTCGTAAGAACTCAAGATTGCATGTGTTCTGATTCTGTATTTTTCAATTATGAGGATCTAGTTGCCGATGGGCTAGATTTGTTCGTTAGAACAAATCTTGGCTTTTTTTTATAACATTTGTACATTGGTTGTTACTCTCAGAAACTCCCAGTGAGTGCGGAAGAATTCCTAAAGAGCACTCCTTTCATATCAGCTAGTGGTGGAATTATGTTAGGCTCGAGGAAATCAACAATTTTCATTGTTGATGCCAAAACTGGAAAAGTAATTCATACCCTTTGTTCAGACAGTGTTGGAGCAGTTGAGCATGAGCACAGTGATGACAATGCCATTGTGGCAAGGACAGATTTCAGAAAATGGGTCCCTCATAGTGGCACGAATTTGGATGGAGTAGAAGAGCCGCTTTATGTTACTAGGAAGGATTATGTTCTAAAGTTTGCTAATATGAAGACAGGAAAGATTTTATGGTATCTAATGTTTGCTGAGATTGAAGCTTCTTATCAATGCAATGCAATTGAAAGTTTTCTGGGTCGTGTCCTTTATACAGAAGATCAAGTTAACCTTAGAAAGAATCTTGATACCAAGTTGCAGCTTCATTGCCCTACAAAGCCTGTTGTCTACCGCATACGTGATCGGAGTTCGTTTGAGTCCCTTTTCAAGTCTAATAGTTTGCCAAATGTTTTTCCTGGAGATAAGGTGCTCTTGCTACCTGCACCTGATCTTGATCCTATGTTACAGCCGGTTGAAAAGATATTAGGTTTGCATCAAAGTAATGGAGGTGATACAGGGTTTGCTTTACCCTCTCCTGAGAGTGAAGATTTTGGAGTCGTGGCTTTGCCTGAAGGAGATATTGGTCAAATTCATGAAATTGGAGGTTTTGCTAATTTAATAGGGTCTCATTTCTGGTCTGTTGCCCTATTTGGTGGTCTTGTGCTTCTAATTGTTACTTTCTTCATTGGTCACTTGGTAATTAGAGAACAAGGTAAGTTAAACAAGCAAGTTGAGAAGCCCGAAATCCAAGCTTTAACAACCAGAAAGAAGAAACCTCGAAAATCAGGAACAAATAGCAAAACTGCTGAAAAAAAGAAAAAGAATGTTCCTCATGAACAAATGGTCAAAGACATCAATGTGCTCCCGGATTATGAAAGAGCAAAAAGATTCTTACAACTTGGGTGGCCTAATAATTCAGATGGTTTCATGGACGGACGCAACATTGGCAGATTGTTTGTCTCGACCGTAGAAATTGCAAAGGGAAGCAACGGTACTGTCGTGCTTGAGGGAATTTATGATGGTCGTCCAGTTGCTGTTAAGCGCCTTGTACAGACCCATCACGACGTGGCATTTAAGGAGATTCAGAATCTCGTTGCCTCTGATCATCATCCAAATATTGTGAGATGGTTCGGTGTGGAGTATGATCAAGATTTTGTCTATCTTGCTCTCGAACGTTGTACCTGCAGCTTATGTGACTTGATATTATCATACTCTAGTTCACAAAATCAAGAAACTTGCGAGGATGGAGATTCTAACTGCGCTGGCAATGAACTAGTTCGACTAGGTTTGCTAGGAGATAACCATGAATTGCAGTTATCGAAGTCTAATGGGTATCCTTCACATCATTTGTTAAAATTACTGAGGTAAGCTCATAAACCTCTAGTAAACAATGGATAGATTTGCATCTTTTAGAGTTTCCATATTGAGATTGCCCTATCACTTCATAGTTTTAGAAATTTTCAAATTTATATGCAAGCCTCTTACATGGTATTATCAAAAGATCACAATTACAGATTTTGGTGTGTTATACCACCATTCGATAGTTAGAATCTTGTCAGTGCCGGCACTTTTGGACATCGCTTCCAGGCTTCAACACACCCCCCCTCCCTCCTCCCCACCTAAAAGAGAGAGAAAAGGACGTGATGTTGTGAACTTTTCGGATATAAATTTGGGTTAAGGGCAATATAAACGAATATGCTCTAAGGGCGAATTCTGACATTTTTGTTCTTCATTCTCTTTTTCAGCATAGTTATAGTTTGGGCTGGATTGCATATGCACACAACTGCAGCTAGCTTTAGTGTTTTTTCTCTACCATTGTCTTCGTTACGTCTCTCATATTTCCTACTGTTATCCACTGATATGATTGCTATGAATTGTTATTAAAATCCTCAACATCTGCAAAATGTAAGATTCACCTTTTCATTATCCTATAATGCCAGGGATGTTGTTCGAGGGCTTGCTCATTTGCATGAACTTGGTATTATTCATCGGGATTTAAAGCCTCCAAATGTTCTTGTAACAAAGGAAAGGGTTTTACGTGCCAAACTTTCAGATATGGGCATCAGCAAGCGCCTTTCTGGGGATATGTCTTCTTTAACAAAACATGCAACTGGTCAGTGAAATTCTTTTAGCTTTATCACTCAGTTTTTTTTTTTTTTTTTTTTGGGTTCTTGAAGTTTGTTTGTAAATTTTGGGTCGGTCTTGAAGTGCCCTGTGGAGTTCTATTTCTTATAAACAATGCATAAACTATTTGTGTAGGTTATGGTAGTTCAGGGTGGCAAGCACCTGAGCAACTTCTTCATGAACGTCAGACGCGTGCTGTAGATTTGTTCAGTCTAGGCTGTCTTCTGTTCTTTTGTATTACTGGTGGTAAACACCCATTTGGTGAAATCCTTGAACGTGATATGAATATAGTTAATAACCAAAAAGACTTGTTCTTGATAGAAAACCTTCCTGAAGCAACAGATTTGATCGCTTCTCTCTTGCATCGCGACCCTGAGTTGAGGTATGCTATCATTTTATTTTCCGATGTTATTTGTTTGAGATGCATAGTTGCACCTCGAAACCAGCATGCATACGCTTGGATGTTGATAATTTTTTGCTACATAAAGTTTTAAGCTCTCTATATAAGCTTCTTTATAATACAAACAAGAGCAAGGCCCATTGCTCAAATTCTTTTTCTTGTTTTTAGGCCAAAAGCAACACAAGCAGTGTGTCATCCTTTGTTTTGGGATTCAGAGATGCGACTTTCATTTCTTCGAGATGCCAGTGATAGGGTGGAGTTGGAGGATAGGGAGAAGGAATCTGAACTCCTGAATGCACTGGAAAGTAGTGGAAATGTGGCTTTAGGGGGTAAATGGGATGAAAAGATGGATACTGCTTTTATTAACGATATCGGACGTTATAGGCGATATAAGTTTGATAGTGTTCGGGACTTGTTGCGTGTAATACGAAACAAGTTAAACCACTACAGAGAACTTCCGAAGGATATCCAGGGAATTCTTGGGCAAGTCCCTGAAGGATTTGATAATTATTTTTCTACACGATTCCCGAAACTTCTAATCGAGGTTTATAAGGTGTTCCACTTGTATTGTGCAGAGGAAGAAACCTTTGTCAAGTATTTTAGATGCGATTACATGTAGTTTGTCTTTGTTGTAAACTGGTCAAAAATCAGTTGTAAATGAAATCGTTAGAAAATTTTATTTGAATGTGAGTGTGTTACGTTTTGAAAAGTGTATCCTTGCCCATAACTTTTTGTAATGTTTTGGCTGTTGAAAATGTGTTTGTGGTGGGAAAAAAAAAAAAAATTGGAATGATCACATGTCCAAACACATTCTCAAAGTAAATGTTGTGTAAGGAAAGGCCTGAATAACAAGAGAAATTCTAAGAAGGAAGACCCGAATAATTGATTGAAATATAGAGATGCCTGCTTTTGACCGTTTTAGTGCAGTCTTCACATTGGTTGCAAAAGAAAGTAAACTTCTAATCGTGGGACAATTTACGGAAATTTTTCCAATAGATGGTCTTAACTACATAATATTGAAAAATTATTAAATAAATTATTTTTAATCAAATAGATATTGTTCACTGTGAGTTTGACAGTGTATTAGGGATGTTGATGGGCATGGGCGGGATTTGAGTTAAATTTTCTTGATGCAGATTCAGGGTTCAAATCCATTAGTTAGACCCAAATTTAGATCTAGACACTTATAAGTTTAAAAAAGAAAATCTAATGGATATCTATAAGTATTTTTCTCAATATTTGATGGAGAGCTAAAGTAAAAATAATATAAATATAATTCAATTTTTGTTTTCAAATAATAAAATTCATATTCAAGAAGGTGAATTATATAGGTTTGGGGTACGGTATAAGTTTGGATATAAATTATAGAAAATTAGACTTTGTCCAAATCCATGAATCTCCTACAGACTTTGGCTTTGAGCAGAGTCTGAGTTAGAAAAGTTAAACTGAAACCCATAAAAAGTATACTAAGTTTGGGTTGTATATGAGTAAAACTCGATCCAAACCCATAAAACGTACCGAGTTTGGGTTGTACCCGAGTAAAATTTGACCCATTAACATGCCCAAGACGGTACAAAGAGAACACGATTGTGTGTGGTCCGTCTTGAGTGACAGATGCGAGGACAAGAAGCTCAACAGGTTTAGACTTTAGAGTTGGCTGCTGTATAGCTCGACGCTCTTGTTTTTCTTCTGCCGGTCATGCTAAGATTTACAATTTTTCAAACCCATCGGGCATCTTAGTCAAAAGAACCAGTAATTGTGCTGCCACATTGGGCACACTGTGCCCCACTGCTTGCAACTTTATTATTGCAAAAGTCCCCTTTCCTCTGTACCCATCAGAGCCGAAGCAAGAATCACTTTCTGGGTTTGAATTTTCGTAGCTGCTCTTGAATTGGAGAGTGATAATACGTGCAAATTATTAATGTACTTCCTGCAGAAATTGCTTTTATACAAGTCAAATATGTCACCACTCCGGTCTCAGACCCTGAATTGAGTTTACAACTCAACAGCAGTCTCTTCTCATCAAACACACACCATAGACCATGGCCCTTTCATACTTGACCAAGAACGGTATTGCACTCCCAGCCCTGATCTTTCTCCCCTTCCTCCTACTGAGCCCCTTCTCCAGCGTCTCCGGTGTCGGTATTAACTACGGCACTATAGGAAATAATCTGCCATCGCCAAAAAGAGTAGCTCAGCTGCTTCAGTCCACCCTCATTGACAAGGTCAAGATTTATGACACCAACCCTGACATTCTTGAAGCCTTCTCCAACACCGGCATTGATCTCATTGTTGCAGTAGAAAACTTCCACGTGTCAAACTTAAGTTCCGATGCTTCTGCCGCTGATGAGTGGTTTTCCACCCGTATTGTGCCCTTCATTCCGGCCACGTCCATCATTGCCATTGCCGTAGGTAATGAGTATTTAACCACCGATGATGATAAGTTGGATCACAATGCTTTAGTCAAAGCCATGCAAAACTTGCACCAGGCTTTGCTCTCACGAGGTCTGGACCGCAAAATTAAGGTCACAACACCTCATAGCATGGCGGTTCTTGCGTCTTCATTTCCTCCCTCGGCTTCCACCTTCGCCACCACCCTCCTCCCTACAATGACAGCCATAGTGGGATTCTTAGCTGATACCGGTGCACCATTTATGGTGAATGCATATCCATATTTTGCATACCGGGATAATCCTGCTACGGTCAAACTGGAATACGCATTGCTAGGCAATTCCACTGGGGTGCGCGACCCCAAGGGGTTCATGTACACCAACATGCTGGATGCACAGATTGATGCCGTTCGATCTGCCATCACCACATTGGGCTTTGGCAATCGTTCGGTCGAAATTACTGTGTCTGAATCAGGATGGCCATCCAAGGGTGATCCAGGAGAGACTGTAGCTACTCCTGATAATGCCAAAACTTACGTCACTAGGCTGATCGAACGTGCTCAGTCAAATAAAGGAACTCCAATGAAGCCCAGGGATAGTATAGAGATCTTCGTTTTCGCTTTGTTCAATGAGAACAAGAAACAAGGGGGTGCCAGTGAGAGAAACTTTGGGATGTTCAATTCGGATGGATCCAAAGTTTATGATGTAGACTTAAGCTGTCAATTTTGCAGCAACAATGGTAACAAAATGGGGTTTGGGGAGAGAGCTTCAGGCATGGCAAGAGGGCCATCAGTTTGGTGTGTGGCCAAACCACATGCGGATGAGAAGGTGGTTCAGGCAGTCTTAGATTTTTGCTGTGGCCCGGGAGGGGTGGACTGCAGAGAGATCTATGAGAAGGGGGATTGTTTTGAGCCTGATAAGGTCCATGCCCATGCATCCTATGCTATGAATGCGTACTACCAGATGCATGGAAGAAACTATTGGAATTGCGATTTCAAGGGCAGTGGACTTGTCACCTTCAGCGATCCAAGTAAGTTCTTTCATGAGATAAGATTAACGCACCTTCTATAACAAGCAATTCCATCATCAAGGTCGACATCTGTTGTCCTGCTTGCTCTTTTAACTTGATGACAACGAGTTTGTTCTAATATATCTGGGTATACATGCAGATTTAAGAAGATCCTTTGTAGCATTAAATTTCATTTAACCTTTGAAGTTAATTAAATTAGCTTTTTTGCCATCTGTTCTGGTGATCAGGTTATGGCAAGTGCAGCTATTCCCAACAGTGAAAGAGCTATGTTCGAGAAGAAAAGGAGGTGCAAGGATGGTTTACAGCTCTCCTTGTCTGGTCTGCGAGTGATAATTACGAAGAGCATCTTGATTCACGATTACAAAATCCATTTGTATTTTTCGCAAATATATATATATATATATATATCTATCAGTGGGTTCTGTGAAAAAGTTGTGGAAATTTTTGATTGATTACTTTAGACTTTGAGATTTTGAGGTTTTCTTTGAAGGATCGAATCGAGACAAAGACGAAAGTTGCACGTCTCCATAATCATAGGCTTTTTTCGTGGTCTTGTGGAAACATTTTCACGGCCTGCCCCAGCACCATTGACTACTTTCGCCGCGCAAGCAGCCTAGTGCTTTATAACCCGGCAATTAATCATTGATGAAAGGCAACAATATTAAATTTCTTTTCTTTTCTCTATATATGCAAGGGCCACTTAGAGTTAGTTCACCGTTACATCTGTCACAAACTCAGCTGCAAAAAGAACTGATGATGTACAAATTTTCTCGTGTGTTTAATCGACCACAAAATCTACTTCAAGTTCAAATCTTAGGGGCATCAATGATTCAGGCTAGAACATAAGCTACGGAGCTATTTAAAATATTAGGGATGTTTCAATTCTTTAAACATGTTAAATGCATTCAGTATTCCTACTTTTATTCTAACCTATCTAAGGTACAGCCCAACTAAATCGCAAAAAACCATTAGAGAATGAACCATCATCGAATCAGCCAAGTGCATGGTCCAATTGGGTTAAGGAAAACCAACAAAAAGTAAACTATTATCGAATCAAACAAGTGCACTAGGCACCCGTTTGGATTTAAAGAATCCACATGATAATGGTAACTGGTTGACCTCCTACCCTAATAATAGGTTTTAGTAACTCCTTTGTGATTGTGTGCATTGACAGGAATCGAACATGATTTCAGGTATGTAAGCGGTAGCAGATCTCCATACAAATTAGCACTACAAGTTTTCTTCCTGGGAATCACAAGCCATGTGTATCCCAATGTTAGCACCCGATGCTGACATCTGCGAGGCCAGAAAAGCGCGAGGATTGTAATAACTGATCACAGTACGGGACTGCTGCATATAGCATAACCTATACCTCGTTAAGCTGACCAAGTGAGCAACAGAAAACAAATGGTTAGAAAACAACTACTGTACTAAGTAATACACAGTTTGAGACAAACCAGAATCAGATTTGAAGACGCTGACTCAAGAAATCAGACACTATCTCGAGACGGAGGCATAAACAAGCAAGGCATCTTTCCAATGATTTCCGCAAGAGGATAATGCAGCTGGAATTGGATGCACGGATTAATGCGGACAGAAATGGGCTTGAATCAAAGCTCTAGCAAAGCTGTGCAATTTTTGCTTGATTTTAGTTCCTTGACCATGTTAAACATGGAACTGTCATCAGTAAAGAATGTGATTTTTTACAGAGTCAAGAGTAACTGATTTTCAACTGGAAAGGAATAACCAATAATCTATCCAAACTGTGACTTTACGTGTGCGTTGTTGTGTATGTGCAGACAAGAATCGACTACACTTTTTCACTAAACGGATAATTTTGGTTGCTTGAGATTGGAGAAGCTTGAGATTGTCTTCTATCAGGATGCTTTCCAAAGTTTATTCCATCTGATAGTGATCTCTCTATTTTCCTTCTCTTTCTGTCTCTCCCGGATGGATCTTCCTTTTCATCCATTAAAGATAATAATGTCTGAAGCCGCCTTGAATGCGAGCTTCCCTGGCCTTCACTTGAAATCCTACCTGCACGGGCAGCTTCCCGAAACTTGTGCATAATCTGCAAGAAATATATTAACAGAGCGATGAGGCAAGTTACCCCGCACAAGAGAAACAGACCCGAAAAGC
Source organism: Gardenia jasminoides (assembly GCA_013103745.1). NCBI lineage: Eukaryota > Viridiplantae > Streptophyta > Magnoliopsida > Gentianales > Rubiaceae > Gardenia > Gardenia jasminoides. Next base: position 95,509,696 of record CM023103.1, read on the forward strand.
TTTTTAGGTGCAGGCGGTCTGATTCAATCTCTGCAGTATCTGAACTGCATGTGCTCTTTGTCAACCATTTGTCGTGTATCCGCTGGAGGTCTCCATTCTCAGATAGAGCTAAAATAGCAGTTGATAGGTCAACAGCCAAAGCAGAATCCCGTGGAAATGCCTAGTTAAAAGAAGGAATTATTAGAGACACAACACAAGAAATGTGCGTGTGCCTAAGCCTATGTCTGAAAAACATGTCTCATCACCATCCATCCATTTTTTTCTTTTGGTGGTTGGCCAGGAAGCTGTTTTCGATTATTCACACCTTCAGAGTCATTGAATAACTTGCAACTCGCTTACGGTTGAAAGAAGAACATAAACGTTTCACTTTTATTAATATAGTTTAACTAAAAAGCAACTCCAACAATCCGATAAAACGATGCAGTACTTTTGTTTTCCATCTGACTTGCAGCAAATGCATTTAGCACAAAAGTTGTTCCTGAAATCCAGATTTTGGATTTATATTTTCAGCCGCTGAACATATTTCTTCATCATTCAAAAGTATCAAGTTGGCAACTACAAGAACTTTCTTGAGTCAACTGTAGCTAGACTATGCATATGCAAAATGCTCCTCAAAGCATTTCAAATGCTGCAACAAACTTTTTGCTCCTAAAAAGTTAACTAGATACCATCTTGAAGTGGATCAAGTGAAGAAGTTAAATATATAAAAATCCTGATAAAACCAGATCATGCATGGATCATTTGCAGGCCCAACACAGACATCATGTAAGTATTGTAAAGTAATACGAGTTTAATCATCATATAAAGCGAAAGCAAATCTATCAGAATATATCACACGCAGGAAAACAAAACTCACAAAGCCCCAACCGCTTTTGGTGAACTCCTGGCCTACAATTCTGAATCCGCATTGGCTTGATAAGAAAAGTTCTATATAAGGAAGTTCATCCACCACAGCAGCAACACCACCTTTTTTTGGACCGCTTAGAAGTTTTGTTGCATACTCTTCTGGTGTCCCAAGTGCGACAAGCCTGGATTTAGGTATACCGATTTCCTCAATCAGATAATTTTCAGCAAAAGAACCCACTTGGTAGCCAATAGGTTCATCACTCTCTTTCAAGCTTTCAATTCCTTTAATAGGAGAATAGAGCTGTTGCACTGTAAGAATAGAGGTTAAACTTGCAGTATAACTTGAGTTAATTATGAGAACCACAAATAGCCATATAATCAGCACCACGCGTCCAAGTGTGCTCACAGTACTCTCTCCTGAAACAAAGAAAGAACAAGAAGTTAAAAAGGTGCCAAGAGGACATCCTGCCATGAAAATTAAGATAGCTGAAAATGCAAAATTTTTCTTACTGTGGGCAAAAAATAAGGTTGACAGGCTGAACCTGCAAAAAGAGCAAAGAATAGCTATCAAACAAGTCATGCCCACAACCAGGTTGTTTCAAGAAACATATCTATATTAACACTACTCAATCCACTTATAACCGCATCAACCATTTAAACCAATTCAAACTACATTTGCCCAACAAAGACTAGTGGATTCCATTAACCTACTCAATCCATTAGACTTATGTGTTGTTTGACCAAGAGTTTAAATTCTTTATGTCATTTCCTTAGATGTCAACTAATGACATTTAACATACTGATGGCTGGCCTTCAAAAATTTCAATTTCGAAACTCACCATAGGATGGTTATTAGTTGCTGCTTTGGTGGTCCACGAAATTCATCATTAGTTCGGTGTTCCAAAATCCAAACAACTATGCCAACGAAAAGAAAGAAAGCAGCAGTAACTCCCCACATCAATCCTGAGAAGGGTCTGAGGAAAGCCCATGCACCAGTATTTAACTTCCTAAATGGGGCCACTACAACAAGTCCTGATGAAACATAAGGCTGGGTGAAATCTACAATCCTTGTCCTATTGGTGACAATTGCAATGTCACCAACAGCACCATCAAACACCTGTAAAAGTAAAACAAAGTTCAGCAATAACAAATTAACTTCTTGAACTTCACTGGTAACCTTGTCTAATTGATGCCACAATTATCATTTTCTTCAACTTTGCACATACCCCTGCACTTATCAGCTTCACAAGCTCACTATAGCTAGGGTTTTCATGGCCATCTCCAACAGCGACGAACTGATATGGAACGGCATATGGCAACAAGTTAACAGCAGCTGTAAACACATCTATGCAGAATCCTTTAAAGGTGCTAGTTCCTGGCACTTGTGACACAAATTCTCGATAACTTACCCGTCTGGGTACTGCAATCTTTAATTGCTTTCCATTGTTTGGGAAAACCCATCCACGAGGCTTTACTACTGTCTCTCCTGGCCAAACTACACCAAATAACTGTTGATTTGCACTTGAACGATTTGGCGGCCTTGAGTAAAGAGTCTCAGGAGGCACAGTGGATAACCCAGAATAGTTAGACCAATAACCAATCACTCTAAAACCAGTTCCAATGACATTTATAATGTCATATGCTGGAAAAACAAGAGATCTATCAGAATTAAACTTGACAGGACCCGTCAAACCAACAAAATTACTCTCCAAAATCTTTTTCAACAAAAGAGGCCCTCCGTCAAAAATCTTCATCTCTTCAAGGTGCAGAGTACTCCTTTCAACAAACTGTAGATTAGGATCACTGGAAAATGAAATTCTTCCACCCTCCTCAAAGAATGAATTTATGGCATGAGCAACCAGCCAAACAGTATCATAAGCAAAAAGACCATAGGAATGCAGACCTAATGAACCATGATTGAGTTTATTCCACCTTGATAAAAATGATCTTTTTGTATCAGAATCAGGAGTATGCTGACGTAAAACAAGAACTCCTTGCATGGAGTCCATAACTTCTGGAGGAAGTGGGGAAGAGGAATCCAACACAGAAGAAAGCCAATCTGTAGCTATCCAAACATAGCCATCACCCATCATTCCAAGATACTGTGCCACAGAAAAAACCATGAACCCAACAGCAGGATAAGCATGTAGAACTATAACCCGAGACTCCATAACTGCAACCTTTATCAAAATGTCCATTATGTCAGTCCTATTAACACCAGGTGCTGGTGGGATCCCTGCTTTGTATGAGATTCTACCGCGCCTAGCTGCAATTGCATCATCTAATGCAGACACACCATTCCTTCCATAATCGTCATCTAGGAAAACCACAATTACATCTTTCCAACCGTAATAGTCTACCATTTCAGCTATTGCAGTCATCTGGTAAGAATCACTCGTTGTAGTCCTAACAAAATAAGGAAACTGAAGCGAAGAGAGAGTGGGGTCTGTAGCAGCAAACGACAAGAGAGGTACGTGAAGTTCATTTGCAACATGCGATATGGTATGTGCCACTACAGAAGATTGTGGTCCAATAACAGCAACAGTTTCCGCCTCCATGAACTGCAAAGCTGTAATGAGACCAACATTCTTCAACTTTACTGCACAGCAGAATTGACCGAGAAAAGGAATTTCTACTATTTTTCCAGGAAATTAAGAAACTGTGACTATATGTTTATATGAACTTGATGAAGCAACCGCAGTTAGATGAAGTTCAGCTTAGCCTTCGAGAAAAATTTTTTAAATATAAATCGAAAAGGGTTAAAATACCAACACAAAGCTCTGTTCTTTTTGCCCAAAGTCTCCTCAGCAGATAGAAATGACAAATATCCAACAAGAAATACTTGAGAAAAATGATTTTTCTTTTACTTACCTCCAACCATGCCAACAAATCCACTGCAATTGGAAGTTTGCATTTTGACAACAAGTTTGGTCCCTGGGAGGACAGTGGAGTCGGAATTGACATCTTTAACAGCCTCCTGAATTGCAATCTTGGCAACTCTGCCAATGGTGGAGTCAAATGAGAAAATAGCTCCGACGTTCACGACAGCTGGTCTTCTTGAAGAAACGTTCCCACTTAACCCGTGTGAGACGAAGACTCCAGATGAGAGAAACCATGAAACTAGCAGAAAATAACGAATCGCATTCATTTTGGATGAACGATGCACAGCTAAGTTGGCAGGCCCAGAAAGGATTCTTTGCTAAATTGATTCATGGGCGGTTTGCAAGATTATTGTCTGAAACAGTATGAAAGTAATTTACCACAGCAACGGTATGTTTGTGAAAAATTATTGGAACGAACCCATATAGATTAAGGACCTCAAGGAAAGCACACAGCTAAGAGAAAAAACAAGATAACTTTGGTGACCTGCATAAGCCAGGGAGCAGCAGAAAAGCAAAGGGAAAAGGGAAACATTATTAGTTGCATACAAATGAGAAACTGGAATCAGGTTCTATGCTGATGACCTTGGAATCAAGAAATGAGAGTCCGTCAAAGTATCAGGAATAAGTACGCTTTTCCACTTGCAATATGTACGGTTGGTGTGGAGGAATCGCGTGATCTGCTGGGGTGATCAAAGAAGAGAAGGCCATTGTGGGCTCTGAGCAGGAAAACAACAAGAATAATTATCCCTGCTACTACAATTACACTATGCAGCACCAGTTGTACACGAATGAAGGGGGGGAGGCAAGATGATAAGGAGAGCCCAAATACTGCACCATTTTCACGCTGCTGCACTGCACCATGTGGGCCAGGTCAGGTGGGTATCTTAAGGACGTCAGGAGTTGGGAGGCGGCACCTTCAAAACCCACTCTTTGATACAACTTTCTTTCTTTCTTTCTTTCTTTATTTCTTTTTTTTTTTTTTGAAATTTCGGAGCTTATAATCCACTAATTAGTCCAATTATTAATGAAATGCTAAATGTAAGAAATTATTGAGCAAATTAAAATTGAGGACAACTGCTTCAAAGACTTGAAGTATGTTGCTGGTTGCTGGTGTGGCTTTATATTAAAAGAAAAATTACTAGAAGCAAGAGGCGGGGCACGGGTTGGGTGCTAATGTGCTACATGTCCTGTATATTATCAGAAAATATTATTTATTGTAATTTAATTTTGTATTTTACATATTCATCTAAAACTCAACATAGATTTTTTTTGCCTAAAAAAAAAAGTCACTTAATAAGAAACAAGCATGCAAAGATAATACAAGAAAAAGGAAAAAATTAAAAGAATTCAAAATCAATAGAAAGTTGAAAAAAGTAGTACGCTTTTTTAATATATATTCCACATCGATTAAACTCTTTTCTGAAAAATAGAAGATCATATTGTAAACAAACTATAGTTTTTCATATTTGTAATGCAATTTGCTAAATGAGATTAATTAATTTGCTCTAAAAATACTAATTCGTAGTATGTATAAAAATAAAAAATTCGGATGGTTCTGGTTCTGGTTCTGGTTCTCCCCCCGCTCTTAATAATGATGATACTTGTGAAGCGCATCCAGAAATTGAAGATAAGTTGGTGGAGTCAAAAAAGGATAATAACGACAATTTATGATGGAACATTTCGTGTTGCCGCCGCAGTGGGTAGTTTTTTTTTTTCAACAAACGGAATAAAACACACACACAGGCGTCTTAACGGAGATAAATCTAAGGGGACCACCAAACTCCAACCTCCAGCCAATTGTTAGTGGGTAGTTACTTACTGGTTATTGCTTCGGGAGGTTTGCAATAATTATTTATTTTGTTGAATCTCAGTTGAGGTTCGGAACTATGGATAAAGCTCACACGCAGCAGGTCAGCAGCCACTTGTTTTATATTTCTCCATGCTTTTCTTTTTCTTTTTTTTTCCGCGAGGGAGAATAATAAAGGGACTTATTTCTGCCGACCATTATAGAGTCAACTAATTATCCTGTAATCGAGTGAGATTGAAGTAGGAGGTCTTGAACCTCCCACTTATATATGCGATCCAATGTAACCAATAATGTGGTATTCCTTCCCTTTTGTTTTTGTTTAATGCGCAAGCTTATAAGGTACATTCAAAGAATTGAAGCAGCCTTATATTCTGTTTGAAGAGGACATACATTGCATGGAAAAGTGAGGTAAAGAAAAGTAAAGATTAGTTTTTAGTTTAGTTACATTTGATTATGAGATAACATCAAAAACATCCCTTGCGGTTTCTCTTAATATCACCTGACACCCCTAAGGTTTTAAAAATATCGCTTACCACACTTACTTTTGTTATTTGTATAACAAAATTTATAAAAATCCCAAACTACCATTTTACTCATTTTGCTAAACAAAAATACTCTCAAGCCACTTTATTTACTGCAAAAAAAAAAAAAAAAGTCACCGCATTTAAAAATAATTTCTAGTTGTACCACTATATCACAAAGTTATAATATATAAAAAATAAATTTGAAAAATGGAAAAGAAAAGATATTTGCAAGGAAATATACTAGTACAAATTCAACGATATATACTTAAAATCAATTTCTTATGAAGCTTATTTTTTCCAATATCTTCACAATTCGAGACCCAAGTCTCTAAGCTACACTAAATCATTTTAAAAGCCAACTCAAAATAAACAGAGAAATCATATATTCATACCCCACCTTATGGTAATCATAAAAATAAAAATAAATAAATTTAATTTATTATAATTTATAAATAAAAAATCATGCAGCCATACAAAAAAAAAACTAAAAGAGAATGTTGGATAAAGAAAAAAAAAAGAAAAGGAAGAAAGTGACTTTTGAATCTTTTTCTTTAATTTTTTGACATCCATTTATTTGATATGTGAATTATGTACCAAATGTGGGTTAAGATAGTCATTTTACAATTACTAAGGGAGGTACATGATTTTTTAAAACTTTAAGGGTGCCAGGTGATATTAAGAGAAGCCTCAGGGGAGGTTTCTAATATTATTCCCTTGATTATTAGTAAATATTTTGAGAAAAAAAAATGAAAAGTCAGTAATGCTTAGTGGTAATTATTAGACTTTGTTTTGTATCATACAAATTTTACTAGACACAAAATGGAGCAAAATGGAAGAAATTTTCACTAATCAATCAAACGTAGGTAATAAATAATAATAAATAAATAAATTTAGTTTCTGACTTCTTTCAAACAAACACGCGCATGCATGAAGTACGACATCAGCTGTTTTACCCACTCCAAGATTAAAAATATTAACACCTTAGACTGAGAGAGAGACTATGAAGATTAATCTACAAATTTCCTGTTAGTTTACACAGAGAGTTTCTTTCTGAAAACAAACAGCCCTTAATTATTAGTACTCCATCCATCCTTAGAAGAAGCTAGGATATAAACCACCTCTCAGCCGAAGAACAACCGCCACCTCACTCCCTCCCCCCGGGGCCCCGGCGGTAGCATTTAGAGAAAAATTATTTTGTCCTCTTTGACATAAACGCTGGAACCCAAGTTAAGATTTTGGATCTGTAATGGGTATAGTTCTTCTGGACGCTGTTGCGTAACAGGTTGTGTTTTGATCTAAGTTGGACTAAATTGTTGGACCCAAGTGCTCCCGGCCCATTCTCTATGTTCTGACCTGCAATTCTGATAACAGCCCGTGAGTGATGGGTCCAGTGATAGGATACGGATGTGGAACAGTGGGACAGTGGAATGGATGCTAGATTGGAATGAACCCAAATTTGTATATTTTTCTTTATCTGCTAAATGGTTGATATTAGATAACTATTCTTTTTTTTTTAAACGATAAAAGTTTTTATTGATGTCAAAGGAGAATATACAATTTATGAGACAAAGGTCCCTATATGTTGATCCTGTGCATCTCAGCACTGAGTAGAAGATACATTCCACTCCTCATCTTGTAATACACTTAGCGCATAAATGCTAAGATCATAATTTAAAACCTTAAAATTGGTTTTATCTAAACAAAAATATCACATTTGAAAAAGATTAGCTAATTCTCTAATATCTTCTAACAGTACTTTCCTTCAAATGTCGCTTGATCTTTTCTCTTTGAGCTTTGAAGCTAATTCCCTGTTTCTAATGATCACCTTGACTTTCCTCCTCCCTTGCTCAACACGAATTTGATTGCTTGTGCTTCATATTGTGTTCTTGATTTTGAGCTTTTTTCTGTCAATGCCCATTCAACTTGAACTTGTTCTCCACATCTCGCTACTACTCCTATCCTCGCTTGGTTGGAACTGACTTCATAAGCAACTGATATACTCACTTCCATGCAATTTTCTTCTTTATGCTCAAGTCCTTTTGATTTCCCAGCTTCATTTGTTTCCAGTGTACTGCTATCTGAGTTGTTGTGCATCGCTCTGTCATACTCCATCCATCCGCTCATTGTTGGCTTTATGGATCACTTTCAACTCCTCAGTATCTTTCTTCTCAAACTCTTTCTTATTTATTGCTTTCCAAATTTGCCACAAAAAGATTGACAGTTAGAGCAATATGTTCTAGACCTCCTTCCTATTCTGCTTGTATGATTCCTGCCTACCAGTTCTTGAAACTTGCAGTCTGGTCCTGGATTCCATTCCATTTGGCAGGCGCTAACTTCCAAATTATCTGAGCATTTTCTGCAATGGAACAATATGTGCTCTACTGTCTTTATTCCATCTCCACATTCTCTACAAAATGGATTCCCTCTTTGACATCTTCTAAATATGTTCTCCTTTCCTGATAGTGTATTGTTAATGCATCTCCAAATAAATAGCTTTAGCTTATGCTTGATATTAAGCTTCCATAATGATCACCATAACTGGCCACTTGAGACTACTACACTTAGTCCTTCCATTTGATTTCCTTCTATTTTACCTTCATCTGCTTCCTGCCACCACTTCTTATAATTGGATTTGACAGTATATTGCCATTGTCTACTATGAATCCAGACAAGCCTATATTCTCTCCCTGTCATACTGAGTGGAACATTCACTATCCTTTCTGCATTCTCTCTGTTGAAGATTCTAAAAATAACACTTCTGTCCTATCTAAAGTTGTAATCAAGTCTTCAACTTTCTGGTATGCACAATCTGGAGGCTGTGTAGTTGAGGGCTTACCCTACTGTGAATCTAAAATCCATCTGTCCTCCCAGATTCCTGTGCTCTTACTGTTTCGATTGGCTTCCTTTTCGATTGATCCTTAGGCCCTTTTTGGTTCTAAGAAAGTACTAAGGAAAAGAAAAATGTTTCCACTAGAAAATGTTTCCTATATTTCGTGTGAGGGAAAGTAGCATGGAAAGGAAATCAAGGGAATTTGCTAGGGGATTGGCAATGTAATTTTCGCCTGAAAGGTAGAGGTGTCAATTATAACTCATTTATAATGGTTCACCCAAATCCGCCCATTAATAATTTACCTAAACCTGCCCATTAATTTTAAATGGGTATAAATGGGTAGTGGGTTGACTTGGTTCACCTATTTAACTCATTTAAAGATAAATATAATTTTATTTAAATTTTAGTGAGTGTTAAGGAGATAAACGCTAAAATAAATGCAATTTTAGAATATTCATTTTTCCTGTTTGAAATAAACGCTGGAGGCAAAGTTCAAGTTGAGATTCTGGATCTGTAATGGGCTAATGGACATGGTTCTTTTGGTCACTTCTGTGGAATAGGTTGTGGTTTGATTTAATGTGGCCTAAAAGTTTGGACCCAAGCAATTTCGGTCCATTCTCTAAGTTTCTGACCTGCAATTCAGGCGATGGAATGGAAAAGCGCCAGCACAACTATGGATTCGAGCAATTTCTGTAGAGGATTTGAGTTTACCGCAAATATTTAGTTACCAAAAAAAAAAAAAGAAGAAGAAGAAAAGGGCATTTTTAAAAATTTTTTCCCCTATGGTATGCCTCTTATTTTTTTTTTTAATATCTCAAAAGATTTTAAAATCAGACCACTTTTGTGGGTTTTGGAAGAGATAGTAGAATAAGTGGAGAAATAAGTAGCTTTACAAGGTTAATAAAATCAAGAAAAGTTGTGAAGCCGGGAAAATTGCAAAAAAAAAAAAGGGAGTATTGCTTACACATAGCAACACCACAAAAACTAAAAACCAAAAAAAAAAAGAAAAAGAAAAAGGAGGAAAGAGAGATATAGCAAGAAAGTCAAATGTTTCCAGAAGCAGCAAGTGGTGTGGATGGTGGAGCATCCTGGTTTTGGGCCTTCCTGAATCTCTTAACAGGCAGAGAATAAAAGAGTGGAAACTGGAAAGGACGGAAGCAGCCAAGGAAGGAAGGAGCCCTCTTCTACTTCACCTGAGCCCCAAACCCCCAACTGTTTCCAATAAGAAACTGCCACCTGCGATGTGTGTGTTCTTGGAGAATTCCCATTCCCAGCTACCGTCAAGTCTCTCAACGGCCGTCAACGACCCACCCAAATTGCCTGCCAAATGCCAGTCCAAACTCCACCGTCCATTCGTCTCGCCCTTTTGTCCCCCACAAAAAAAAGAAAAATCAAGTAGTGAAAAACCAGGTCATCCGGTCAGCTATATGCTTCACCACTCAATCTCCACCACGTGTCAGTAAATCATCCGTCATCGTCTCCGCTTAGGTACCTTCCGTTTCCGGTTACCCACCCCCCTTGAAAACCTTAGCCATTCTTCGTCTTGTTCTCCTCCTTTATATATACTCTCTCTCTCTCAATCGAAATGCCTTTTTTGGGGTGTTTTCTTTCCTTTTTTAATCCTCTTGTTTTTGATCAATGCCTGAATTTGAGCCCAAAAGAATCAAATAAATAAATAAACGGTGAGCAATAGCTTTCCAAAAATATTCTCATCATCTTTCGGAGTTACCGCTCCCTGTATTCCTCTTGGAATCTTGATTTATTCATCCTGTCCAGATTTGGAGGGAGGGGTCAAGGTGGTGAATTGTTTGATTTTTATTGCAATTTTTTCGTGGGAATTTACTTAACTCTTAGTTTCCTAGCTGGCTTTCTGCGGTTGCTAAAATATCATTCGGTTGAATTAACTTTTCATCATTTCTCTACTGGAATTCGATTTGAGTCCTGGGGGAAGGGGAGGAAGGGGTTATGAGATCTTATTTTGATCTTTTATTTTTGGATCAGTTTGGGTATTTATTGCTAATTTCCCATTTGGAGTCAGCCAAAAGGATTAAAGGAAGGTTCTTGATTGAGTTTGCTGGGATATGGCTGAGGAGTTGAGGAATAGTGGGCTGCCGGCCAATTGAAGTAGGTGTTGCATTTTGATTATATCCTCCACATTTTTTCCGACAATCAACCCCAGTTTTCCGAATATTAAGCGTCCTTGCATGGTGCAGCCACTACAACTGACCAAAGTTGGTGTTATTTTCATAAATAACAAAGATTTGGTTGATTTGCTTCTCTGCCAGTCTGAATCTAAGGAGTTGTAGTTTAGAGTGCTGATTTTCTGTGGAGAAGGATAGTCCGAGGTATTGGTATCTTCTGAGGCAGGAACTTAGTTGATGATTTGGAATATGGCAGCTGGTACTGATTGTCCCCCACCATTCACTGTATTAGACAGTGGCTGTATTAAAGAGAATGCGCCTCAAGTAAAGGATGAACTATCGGAGAGTTCTGATGACTTGAAACAGACACCAAATGGTAAACCTCCGCGACATTCTGTAAGCTCGGCTACGTTGCTACAGCCAAGTGATGTTGTAAGTAAACTTCCTCTTACCTAAGTTTCACTCTGTACCCTTGTTGCTGGGATCGTTTGCTTTGTTACAATCCTAGTTTCAGGGATTCGCGCTGCTACTGTTATTCATAATTTTTGTTGAAGTGATTGTCTCTGAGTTGAATAGATTTCTTTGGGCTTGCTGAACCAAGCACTTTAAATCTTTGATGACAGTCACGTTCTGTGCATGCCATTGTAGTATAATGTAGTCCTGAAGTTGAGCTTCTTATTTATGTCGTTATTGCCACATGCTTAAAAAGTCCAATGTCATAGGGAGAGGAAATCTATTTTGTGGACAAATTTTGACAGCAGACTAGAAACTGATTGATGTGGCTAAATTCTCTGATATAGTATGAGTTTGGTCAATTCCTGGTAAATGTCTTCTTAAGTCAGAAGTCAATGTGTCTTGAGCTAATTCTATCTTGTTCAGTGTAATCTTCTCTGACAGAGGGAGTTCTATAAGTGATAGTTTGTAATGGAAAATAACTCATGAATGTTCTCATAATTTTTCTTTTCTTTCTAGGTGAGTATTATCTATCCTTTCATGAACAAAGTGTGCAAGTGTTGGTTATAAGAAGGAAAAAAATCAGACTATAAACATCATGAGATCACTCATTGGGGAAGTTGCTAGCATAGGAAAGAGTGAAACTTCGGTAATTGAGAGTATGCACACCTTCAATTTATTACATCTGACTTCATTCCTTTCTTATTGAAAATGCATCTGAGAAAGAATCAGAGTCAAATTCCGAGTAATGGTTTGATTTCTCCCACCTTGCCTTTGCTATATCCATGAATATTTAGTACCTGAAGCTGTATGCTTGATGATTCATTTTTACCTTGTCAGGATTTTGATGTGACTGTGTGTGGACAGAAGTCACCATCTGATGGAAAATCAAGCTTCCTACCAATTTTTCGGTCGGGATGCTGTGCTGAAAAGGGGTCCAAGCAATATATGGAGGATGAACATATATGTATAGATAATCTATATGAACATTTAGGTGAAAATGCAGGTTTCCCTTCTCCTGGAGCTTTCTATGGGGTGTGTAACTAATTCAAAAATAATCTGTTGCTTAACTACTGTTATTTTTTAATGTGGTAGTTATTAAATGGTATTGATTGAAAGTCAGTAGGTCTTGATTCATCACTTGCAGACATGATTTGAAACTTATCTGTTTTTCTTATTATTTTTTGAAAGTCCATTAATGACATTCTGATTATCATATCTGACTATCAGCTTTTAGATATTAGACAGAAAGAAATTGTATGTTGCATCTTTTGGGAGGGGATACAAGCAACGATGCTCACAAAGAAAAGAAAACACTGAGAAGAATAGCTGTGTCTGCAATGTTTACTTTTAAAAAAGTAATTCTTGATATCTTAGGAACATGTTTTGACATTTTGAAAGATCAGCTCTCATGTTAGTTCCCAAAGTTTTTAGAGGAATTTGCCTTTTTTTATTATATCAATCTTCCACAGATTCCCCCCTCCCCCTTCTTTGTTTAAACTACTAATATAGTTAATAACAGACCGTTTGCAATTTTATGTTCTTGCAAACTTATTCCTTTCCTTGTGTTAATTTTTGAGGTTGTGCCGCAGGTTTTTGATGGTCATGGTGGTACAGATGCTGCATTATTTATTAGAAATAACATTCTCAAGTTCATAGTTGAGGATTCTTCTTTTCCATTGTTCTTGGAGAAGGCAATTAAGGACGCTTTTCTAAAAGCTGATTATGCCTTTGCTGATGATAGTTCCCTGGACATCTCCTCTGGCACCACAGCCCTAACTGCATTCATATCTGGAAGGTAGGTTAGCACCTTTAGTTCAAGTCTTTCCATTGTCTCCTTTGCATTAATGTACTGAACAGTCTAGACTTTCCTCGATGTGATTGAAGTGCATTCATTTGTCAAGAATGAGAAAATTACGCTGACTTAAATGAACTAAATATAACGGGATTGAATACGGGGAGAATTCAGGAACTTAGACTGATCTGCAGAAAAATTACAATGTGGTGCATTGACATCCAACCAACAATTTTTGGAGTATAGAAACTAGTCGGGGCAAATTCTTGGGGATAAACGTTTCTTGGTTTTATGGGAATCCCATTTTCCTTTGAATTACTGAGTTGAGACTTTTATTTGTATTGTTTGCCTGAGCTTGTGGTTTGAATAATCTGGAAGATAGGTTAGAGTTCCATCTCTTCAGTTTGATGTTGAATTTGCTGAATTGTTTCATCTACTTTGTAGATCCCCATCTGTTGGACATGACTCTTCATGCTTAGCTGTTCATTCATGTGGTCCTATTTCTTTAGGAACTTTTTTTTCGCCTAGTATACTTTTTCCATGTACTTATTTGCATTTCATATGCCAGAGAAATTGAGAGCTTTACGGCTTTTTTTTTTTTTTTTTGGGTGAGCGTGAGTAAAAGAGGGGTTGGGTTGATAAACAAAGGCATAATCTCCCCCCCCCCCCAGGGCGCTTCTTTTATTATTTTCCTCCATAATTATTTTTAAGCTTTTTGTCAAGTGACATTGGTTTAAGCAGCCACAATTCTTTGCAGTATTAGAGTCTAATGCTCCTGCTGAAGCTTTCCTGCCTGATATACTAAAGGGTAGGATGAGGCATTACCCTAGCCTTATCAAGGATTTGGCTCACTGATAATATAATACTTGATGATTTTGGATTGGAAGAAATTTACATTCCTTTTTTTTTATTTTTATAAATCTCCTGCTGCTTCCACCTTCACTGTCAATTATTTTCTAGCACAGCTATTAGATCCCCAAAAAGAATCAGTTTTCAACATTATAGCCTCGTGTGTGTGTATGTGAGAATTTAGATTGCATAGTTGTATTGAGTGGTAATTTATTAGAGGCCGGTTCACAATCAGTAATAACTGTTGTGTTTAACTCCAGAGTTGAATGCCTCTGAAAATACTTAATGTATAAATAGATAATTCTAATTCCTCGTTTATCTAGTTTTTGGATTATTCCTGATGGGTTTTCCTTGCAGGACAATGGTAGTCGCAAATGCAGGTGATTGTCGTGCGGTGCTGGGGAAACGGGGTAGAGCTATTGAGCTGTCCAAAGATCACAAACCAAACTGTACATCTGAAAGAATTCGAATAGAGAAGCTTGGAGGTGCTGTGTATGATGGGTACCTAAATGGCCAATTGTCTGTGGCACGTGCTATTGGAGACTGGCACATGAAGGGTCCTAAAGGTTCTTCTTGCCCACTAAGTGCAGAGCCAGAGTTGCAGGAGACTCTTTTGACTGAGGACGATGAGTTCCTTATAATGGGATGTGATGGCCTTTGGGATGTCATGAGCAGCCAGTGTGCGGTTACAATAGTAAGGAAGGAGCTAATGATTCACAATGATCCTGAAAGATGTTCAAGGGAATTGGTTAGAGAAGCACTGAAGAGGAATACGTGTGATAATCTAACGGTTATTGTGGTTTGTTTTTCACCAGATCCTCCGCCTAGAATAGAACTGGCCCCTACTCGGGTCCGAAGGAGCATATCAGCAGAAGGACTGAATCTTCTGAAAGGTGTATTGGAATTGTAATGTACAAGGAGGATAACCGAAGGGAAAATTGGACTGGTGAAAAGAGTTCGGTGAGGTAAAGGAGGACGCCTTAATCGATGGGATATTTTACATCCCTTGCTGCTGCTCCTGTTGTGTTTCATTTGCCTTGATGTAGTTTTGGATCCTTTGTACTGCAGATGTATGTGTTGTACCATTAGGATGAATTGTCATTTGAATTCCAGTGGCACCGAAAACTTACCCTGATGTACAGAAGTAAAAGGATTTAGTCACTGTTGGCAATGAACTCTGGATCAATTATTCACTTTTTCTTGTTTTTTTGGTCCATAAAAGCTACTAATCAGAGTGCACATGAGCGGGGTCGTTACATGTTTATATAACCGGAGTTTTGTCAGTTCTTGGTCACACCTAGTTTCCCGATCAAACCGTTATTTGATTCTTTGTTGAATTATTATGAGAGTATCATCCTCTTGTTTTCAAATTTTTGCAGACAATATAAAATGCAATTATCCAGGGATTTAGCTTTGTTTCTATACATTCCCCAGCTTTTGAGGCAATGATTATATAGTACTTGCTTGTAACGTAAATGGAGATCAGTCCTGCGTGTTGAAGTTTCTCAGAGTGATAGGAGGAGTTCTGAAAAGTCTGTCGCTTACAAACTGGGAAATTTATTTCCAGCTTTTTAGTAATTCTTCACGTCTTGCACACATGATACACCCCACCAAGGCCTCCTTGCAAGGCAAGGGACTTCCCAAGAACCACACACAGCATAGCCTCAATTACAAGCAAGACAGCTCTCTTCCTCAACACACACCACTTCCTCGGCTCCTCCTCTTCCCCCCCAAAAAACCCCCAACCCCCAAAAAACCAAAAAAAGAAAGAAAAAACAAAAAAAAGAAAAAAAGGAAAGAACCCAAAAAAAAAAAAAAAGAATATATCTAATTAATTGTCTCTCCAGTTGGGGTTCTTAGACTTTTCAGCCAGCCATGAGTTCCTCAGTCCTCTCGGCCTGTTCCAAGTAAAAAGAGTAAAAGCAAATGCCAAGAAAGATTGCTGCGTTCTTCTTCTTTTGTTTACTTGTACTTTCATCTTAATTCATAGTAGTATTTCATTCCCAAGGTAAAGGTAAAACTGGGAAGTAAAGGGTTGGGAGGATAGGAACTCTCGGCTCCTTAACCTTTTTTGTGGCTAATCGACACAAGTTTGCATATTTTTGCAGATACCCGCGTGCCAGCTATAGACCCAACCCAACCCAAAAAAAGGTAAATGGTGAGTTTCACTGCCCAAATACTAGTATGTCAAGCTGGATTCATTAGTATTATCGTGGCAAAAATGATTTTTGGAGCCTCCTTCCGTGAAAAAACTGAACTTAAGCAGCAATTACACCAAGCCAATTTGCTTGCAGCTTAAAAAAAAAAAAAGAAAAAAGGAAAAAAGATTAAAAAAAAAAGGAGAAAAATTAACTAGGAGCTTAGAAGGCAGTGGTAGTTACACTAGCACATTTGATATAATGATCAATCAGAACCACCCTTTTGACTAAGAAGAAGAAGAAGAAGAAGAAGCAGCAGCACAGGTGGCTGATGATGGGACTCAAGAGAACCCCTGCCGTCCGATTCTCCACTCTCCAGCCCAACCTACCTCCTTCACTGCCGCGCCTTCCGCCTTATCATACACACCTACACATGGCTCCCTCCCTGCCTGCCTGCTCATCATAAAATTTATTAAATTTTTTCCACCATTATCAAATGGTCAAATTCACATTCAACAAAAGATAGAGAGTGACACCCCACCCTAACTTCCAAATCAAATGTTTTTCTTTTTTTGGTTGGTTGTACTTGTACGTAACCTACTTCTTGTTGATTTGGCCTTTGCACTTGCTCAGATGCTCCCCAAACCACCCCCAAAAGAAGAAGAAGAAGAAGAAGAAGAAAAAAGAAAAAAAGTAGCAGCAGCAGCAGTAGTAGTACAGAATCGTGGGCGTTTCACTTTCCAAAGAGCCTTTTAGAATTCCTCAAAAATTGACTTAATAGGATAGGACGATAAATATATGTAACACTTTCATCAATCTAAAATAAAATTCTAAGACTATCGTTCAAGAAGTAGCATAGATGGAAAAATTAAGAATACCCACACGCATGTAAACCCATTCAATGACAATGAAAGCGTTAGATCCTCAACCCTTAGCTTATTAGCGTTATCACCACTTGCCTCCTTTCAAATTGATGAGCAGCTCATGCACTTACCATTTTTACTCTCAACCAAACATGAGAAGGGTGTAGTGTATCATAGTATACTCGCATGGTTCCAACTCAGGAGGACGGGACGAGCCAAACGCCTCCTCCTATCCTATCCTATTAATAAGAGAATTAAGCAGGGCCATTAACGAAAGTAGTAGCAGTGTTGAGGTGGGACTCTGCTGGAGAAGTATCTGTGGATATAATTTGATAAGGGCGAATGGGCATGATGATGATGATGATGATGATGGTGGAAGATGGAGCGGAGCCCATCTAATCAATGGCAAAAAGGAAAACACAGAAGAAAAGAAATGAAAGAAACTAAAAAACTAAAGGGCCGATAGACAGATAGAATGCCGCTACCTCTCAAGTAACGAACCGCTTTACTAAATTCACTCACTCATTCTTTCTTTCCTCCCCACCTCAGCTCCCTCACTTTCCACTTTCCCTCTTTCCATTCCCCCTCCCCCCCCCCCAAACCACCAAACAAATAAACAAATGTCTTCCCACTAATCAAATACTCAGTCTTCTCCTAAACTACTACAAGTCAAAGTAACCATACTGCTACTGCTACTTGTTTGCTTGAGTAGTATATATATATATATATATTTTTTTTTTCTTTCTTTTCTTTCCTTTGTGTTCACTGGGAAGCCCATTTCTTCCTCATATATAAGTTAACTACTCCCCCTCCCCGATCTCTTATGAGTTCTTGGCTTCGTTAAGGAGCTCCAACATGGCATTTTTATGCAGGTTCAAATGGGATCTCAATCTTGCCTGATATCTTGGCTCCTGAGCTTTGACAATTAAGGTGTTTTCTGTTTTGCTCTTTCTGTTGCTTCTGTTTGAGATCTTTCCTTCTTTTTTTTTTTTTTTTTTTCACTTTTACGTATCTAATACGTGCGTGTGAATATTGCTTAGGTTGTAATAACATTCATTTTCTTTCCCTTCTAATTTGGGATCTTCTCTTCGGGAATGACTTTCCCCGTGTTATAGCTTTTGCCTTCTGCGGATCTCAAATCTTGGTCTCATCACCTGGTTTTCAGGTGTCTTTGTGTTTCTAATGTCAATTCCCTTTCCCAAAACACAATTTTGATGGAATTACTTTTCTTCTCATGCTGATTGATGACCTTTTGTTTTGTTTCATTTCACTCGAATTTTTTATGGCCTGAGAGAATTATTTCACCTACAGTTGCGGTCTCGAACTTCTTCTTTTTCCTTTTACTTTTTTGGGTCCTGCAACCTTTTTTTTTTTAAATAATTTTTTGGGTACGGTGAAATTGGAAAAAATCTCAATTCGGTCAAAAACATTGTTCCGTCTGATACGTCTTCTTAGATTGGGGTACGATGGCGTGTATCCTAGATGGCTATTACGTTTTAGATGAAGAAAAGGGGGTGAGGACATAGTTGATGGGGAAAGGGGAGGTTCTCTTTGCTTTCTCGGAGTATTCTGGGCTTATAATTTGTTCACCGTGATTCTGTAGGTGACTTAATTAAACTGGGTTTGAGAAGAGCAATTCGGGCATTATGCTGAAAAATGAGTGTCTCGATGACTTTGGTGTTCTGATATGAGAAAACAAGACGATGTCTGAAAGAATAACTGGAGAAGAATCTCTTTGTCGAGATGTTGAATCCTTGAGCGTCTCAAAACGCCTGGTTAGGAGCGTCAGCCAGAAGTTGAAAAGGAAGAACCATAGAGGAGAAGGGGAAGAGGACGATGACACCGGGGCTGTATCCTTGAGCTGTCTCACCCTGTATGGCAGGGGTGGAGGATGCAAGGTAGGTGCTGAAACTGGAGAAGAGTTTGTGGACTACGGAGGTAGAAGGCGGTCAACCAGTGAGGAAACTAAATTATATACAGCAATTTGTGGAAAAGAGGAAACAGCTGTTGATTGCTTTGCCTATGGGATGAAGGAGAAATTCTGGAGGAGGAATAATAGAAGAATTCTACAACTTAAAGCAGCTCCACATGACAGCATGAATGTGTTTCTTCCAGATGACATTCTGGAAATGTGCTTGCTGAGACTTCCCCTTACAAGTCTCATGAATGCTCGTCTTGTGTGCAAGAAGTGGAGGAGCTTGACATCAACGACCCGTTTCATGCATATGAGACGAGAAGGGTTGTATCAGAGTCCATGGTTGTTTCTATTTGGATTTGTTAAAGACGGTTACTGTTCTGGGGTGATACATGCCCTGGACGTTTCGCTGAACCAGTGGCATAAGATAGATGCAGCAATTCTCAAGGGAAGGTTCTTGTTTTCTGTTACCAGTGTCCAGGATGATGTGTTTGTCGTTGGAGGTTGTTCTAGCTTGACAAACTTTGGAAAAGTGGACAGAAGCTCATTTAAGACACATAAAGGGGTTCTGGTGTTTAGCCCCTTGACGAAGTCTTGGCGCAAAGCTGCATCTATGAAATATGCTAGATCATCACCCATCTTAGGAGTTTCTGAAGTTGGTCCAGACTGTTTGATCAGAAGTCAGCAAAATAGATATGAAAGAAGATTTTACCGGTCTAGGGTTGGTGGTGTCTGTGATGTTTATGAGGATCCTCACAGACTTTCCGTTCGACGTCAATATAGGCACTCTGTTGATGGAAATGATGCTTTGATACCCCATTCAAAGCCGCATAAGTTATCCGGACAAAAAGGTGAACATGCATACAAGGATCACAAAAGGTATGTAGTGATTGCTGTGGGAGGTCTTGGGTCTTGGGATGAGCCTTTAGATTCAGGGGAGCTTTATGATTTTGTTTCGAATAAATGGACAGAAATCCCCAGGCTGCCTGTAGATTTTGGGGTTGCCTGTTCTGGCGTCGTTTGTAGCGGAACATTTTATGTCTATTCAGAAAGTGACCAGCTTGTTGGATACGACGTAGAAAGGGGGTATTGGGTGAGAATCCAAACCACGCCATCTCCTCCCCGTGTCCATGAGTACTATCCAAAGCTCATATCCTGCGGTGGTCGTTTGTTCATGCTTTCTGTCTCATGGTGTGAAGGGGACGGTCAAATAGGGAGGAGAAACAAAGCAGTTAGGAAGCTGTGGGAGCTTGATCTCATGTATTTCAGCTGGAGAGAAGTTTCAGTACATCCGGATGCACCAATGGATTGGAATGCTGCATTTGTTGCTGATAAAAGTTTGATATTTGGGCTTGAAATGTTCAAAATATTTGGGCAAGTGTTGGACTTCTTGACCATGTTTGACGTGTCCGACACAACGACAAGCTGGAGTCATATTTCAAGAAATCATGTAGCTCACGAGCTGGATGCAGCTTCTTGCATGACCAAGTCGATGGCAGTGCTTCATCTGTAATCTCTCTTTTTTGCATCCATCCTAAACATCAAATGCGACGCGGGACAATTCTTTCGTATCAATCAGTTTGTATTGTCACGAGTACATTGTTACTAGTTGTTTATCACTCATAATTCTTCCATTGATGATTGAACTATTGGTTGTTTTCTCCTCGTTTAATTGTGACAACAATGGAGAGGTTTCATCACCAATTTATTGGTGCAGATTATTTTTTCTGCTATCAGCACCAAGCCCTCTGCAACTAGATGGCTTTAGATGGTGCCCACAGAGACGACTCACAAGAAGAGTCTGGATTAGATGTTGCAACAGCTGAAAGTGGAAGTTGCTAGACATTGATCTCTTAATGAGAACTTGTCCTACTACTGTAGTTATCCAAGTCAATACCGCTTGATGATGCGTAAAGAAAAATGCACACAATCTTTTAATCCCTGTGTCGGACCGAGACTCAGAACATTAACAACTTGTAGCCATCCGGGAAGACAATGGATGGCAAAAAAAAAAAAACACAGGTGAATAAGGTGCAAAAACAACTTTTCTTATTGAAATGATAAGCATAACGTATCAATTTAAGGTTCTAATTCGTAAAAGATATTTTAGCTATCCAGCGCTGTTTCAAAATTTAGCTACCCAGCCCTGTTTCAATTGTCAGCATCCTAGACCTACCCGATATCAGGTGTGTCCTACCGATCAAGGCTGATCACGCAGGCCTTAGCCCGGTTTTAAAGCCAAACTGCTATGTATGGCATCAGATATGTGGTAATCCCTATGAACATTGAAGAACACTTGTTTCAGAGGCATGTACATATCATGTTCTTAAATTGCAAGCAAGATCCAATGCACTAAATAATCTATTCTGGCATAATCTAATCCGTCTAGACATCTTAAATGATCATTCCTTCAAAGCCCTGGCAGCTTTTTCCTAAACCAGAGAACATTACAATCAGCAGATCAACACGAAAAGGGAATGGAAGTTTTCCCCTCAACAATAACTTTTTATTGAACGCAATCATACAAAAAATAATCTTACAGTCCGACTTCCATAAGAGTACAAATATATTGTCCATTTGAAGACTAAAATCTGCAAAATGACATCAATAGGGTGTCTGATAATCACAAGAAGAAGAAAAAAGGAAAAAATTGAGCCCTCTACATATAATAAAGAGAAAAAGATATTATGTACCTGCATTCTATGAGGCTTAAAGAAAAATCCTACAACAACATACATGCCAAATCATTGACAATCATTAGCCAACCTACAGATGTGTTTATCCTACATTTGGAAAGACGCCAGAGAAGTTCGGAATCTTATCCACGTGCTTCAGGGCTCGCTCGGCAATCTGGCGTGTCCGATAATCACCATGCTGGAAAGCATCCACAAGTGCAGTACTTACATTAGGGTCACCAGAAATTTCATAGGCTATATCATCAGAACGCAAAATTCGCTCAACTGCCCAAACTGCCCTCCTCCTCAGGTTCTCTGTCCGTTTCTCCAGTAACACATCAAGTATAGGCCTGATCCCTTCTGCCTCGCACAGTACATGAACCCCTTGTTCAATGTCAACCCCATCATCCAACAAGGTGCACAAAGCTGCAAGAGAAGCCTCAACCACCTTCTCATTGGTGTGGTCTAGGAGGGCAACTAGCTTCCCCACAGCTTGTCCTTCCAGTAGACAAAAGGTTTCCTTAAGTGAACATGTTCCTTTATGTACTGTACACAGTCCAGTTATGATAGTTGGCTTGCCTAAACAGGGAAAAATCGAGACACAAAACCCAGGATTTGGCAATTCAGGCAACGTGGTCAAGTTTTTTGATTCTTGAGATAAGTTTTCCAAAGCCATTGCAGAAACCATCTGAACATTGTCAAGCCCATTGGTCTGTAAAAGTTCTATGAAGACAGCTGCAAGATTGTGGTTGCGACAAAAGGCAATGGCATCCAGCTCATCAGCCAAGGCAAACGTGACCCTTGACAAAACCTTAACGAGACCTTCTAGATAAGGAGTCATAAAACGGCTACCTCTAGTCTCCCCCTGCCGGATCCTAAGAATTCTCAAGTTAACCAGCTGGAATGCGCCTTCATCCAGCATTTGCCGTGTAAGACCTATGTCCCTTTCAGGAAGATCAGCTAAAAGCCCAACAGCAGCTGCTTGCTCCTCGGTTATACCAATATTTTCCGATATGATTTTGATTAGGCTACCAAGCTGGCCAGATGTTCCACGCAAGCAACTAGCTAGTTCTGGACCCATATATGGAGAGAGGTTCAGGAGAAGTTTTATGGAAGCCAGCCTTAAATCCTTTTGAGGAGCTTCAATAAACTGTACCAAACTTATTGTGGCACCAGAGCTTTTAATTGCAGAAACAACACTAGAAATAGTAATCAGAGAGTTAGTTAGCCCAACAAGCACCTGAAGAAGCTTACACTCTATGGCTGGGCCAGTGTTGCTAATAAGATGGAGGAGATTATGAATTATTTCCTCTGAAACCAGAGTTTGTTGTTCAGGTCCAACAGGAACAGAGTCGAAGTCGTATCCTGAACTCACAACGTTAGCAAGGATTGTTGCAGCTACTTCCTTCAGTCGCATGGGCACTTGGTGGGCACCAACAGTGAAGAGATCCTTGACAAGAGGGGGAAGTATACCAGCCTCTATTAAGATTCTGGCACTTGCATCATATGATGAAATTTGATTTAAAGCTTTCAAAGCAGCCTCTCTTGATTGGATATTACCACTCTTCATGATGTTGATCAGTGATGAACCAACAGTCCTAGCTACCAAGACTTTCACATCATTGTTTAGAACCAAGTCACCAAGAAATGCAGCCATGGATAATTTGGTTTCTGAAGATCCTACAACCAACAAAACAAATTGAAAAAATATGCCACTTGGCTTATAGGCAATAAACACTACTGGGAGATACTAATCACACAAAAGTTCACAAGCAGCACAATAATACACTAATTTCCCAGCCCATTAGCCCAAGAAGTTTCCTTCTTTTTATGCGTTTTTGATTCTTACATTTGCATGTGCACATAGCTGAACACAGATAAAAACATATAGAATGTGCTGACAGCTTCACAAGGCAAAAGCCTACAACATAAATGAATGATGGATAGTTCTTCGAGCAGGGCAGTCTATTTGTTAAATCAACAGCATAGACTAGGAGGTTTAGCTTTATTCAAAATAAACATGTAACAACCATGCAGCAGTTGTTGGATGATATCGGAGTTCAACTACAGGCCCTTCCTCCTTCAAAATGCCTCACAAATGTCCCACCTAGAAAACTGCAATAGCAAACTTAGTTAACCAGGCTCACCGTAATTACATGCAAACCTCTACTCTCCAAGAAGCCATTTTCACATGTCAAACTGATGCCCGATCAAGAAGATAGAGCAACTTCACCGGTTTTTGAGGTTCATTCTTAACAGTAAAAGAAACATCAGCCTAAAGAGAGCAGTGCCACAGCCCCCATAACTATACTACTCAAGAGAAGATAAACAGCCCAAACATTTTCAAGAAATATCAGACAAATGAGTGATGATTCCTTGAAGATGCTTACCTTCAAGCAGTAGTCTCAATAAAGGCCGCAATCTACCATTTTCAGCCATTTGTCTGACATTATTCTCAGATTTTCCCAGATTCTCCAAAGTTTTATCTGCCATCTCAACAGCCACAATGTTCTCAGACGTGCTGCTTGCCATTCCTACTAGAATGAGAATTGCTCCATTAACTGAACCAATCTTTTCACATAAAGCTTCAGATTTGGAGAGCTCATATAGCAAAAGAACAGCTTCTTCTCTTTCTTTTGATTGTTCATTGGACAAGAACTTCACAACTGTGCGTACAGTGTCCCCTTGAGCCATTATTTCCTGAAAAATTAGGAAAATGTAAATAGACAAGATAAATAGCTTCTTGTGTAAGTCAAAGAAATATCCAAAATTGGTAACAAAACCTCTAAGAACCTTATTGTCAGAATCTTCCTCAACCACAATTCGAAGAGTTTCCAAAGCTCTCAACCGAGCTCTTCGAAAGCTGCTTTTTAACATATCAATAATCATGGGTATCATCTCTTCATTACGGATTACATGCTTATTTGATCGGCTTTTTTTACATAAATATTGGATAAACTTCAAAGCCTGCAAAATATCTTGCTCTGAGCTGCCCGAAGTCAACGATCTCCGAGCCATATCAAGTTGAACAGCTTCATTCCTAGCATTCCATTCTTCAATCGTGCTACGCAAGGCTATACTTGGATTCAGTTCTGTGCTCCGTAACTCTCTTTGAGTTAACGGGCAAACTGGCCTTCTTCCAGCCTCTTTACATTGTTTGAACCATCTTTCAATGGCTTCTCTCTCGAAAGTTTGCCCATTCTCCAATGTTACAGGATCCCGCATTACCTGTTTTGTCAAAGGGCATAGGAATGCATCATAGATGGGCTCTACATGTAGTCTGTCAAAATGGTAGCTATCATCTGACTGGCTTGCCAGGTCATTACCTCCATCCCAGCTTCCAGCCATCAAGAAAAACAAGAACCTGCCCAAGGAGTCAAACTTAAATCCCTTTTTCATGAACGAAATAATAATAAATTACAGTTATGAAATATCTCGTTAAAATTAACATATTCCTCCACAGAAAATGTTTCGATGTAGACAATGTAGAACAGAACTTAAAAAAGGAGAATGAACTATAAACACCAAAAGAGATGAAAGCAACTTCAGGTGCCTGAAGGAGGGCTGCCAAGAATGTGAGGCAGTCACATTAACTGGTGTCATAAATGCAGCACGATGTTACTCGTACTATGACCCATATGATCTCACTGAAAAACATAATCCAAGTTGTTTTTTCCCCCCCTGCTCAATCCAAGCTAGCCATCATCCCATCTATGACTCTCCATCAATCAAGTTCAATTGAAAGGAAAAGCAGGACAATAAGATGAAAAGGAAGAGATTTCATTGACCTCCAGTCATTCAAAAACTTAACAGGAATAAGTATTAGATATCGGAAGGAGCTTCCAATAGGAATATCACATCTTATCCAATTTAGCTCCATTTAGTAGTCTCTCGAAAACCAAGGCAACTCATTGACCCCAGTAACAAATCACCAACTGAAGTACTCAATTGCTAATAGCAATTTCCTTTGCCACTTACATTTATGCATCCCTCCCACGCCATAGACACATCATCTCTTAGCCATTTGTAAAACACAAAACTAAGAAAAGTTCAGTTCACCAGATCACCCACGAACTTTTGCCAACACACTAGCTCACTAGAATGTTCAGTTCAGCGGTAGAAGAATATGCTATCTATGAGAATAAAACCATAGTTTTCTGCTAATGTAACCACCATCTTTTAGAAATGTAGGTAAGTAAATCTAAAGTTTTGCATCCACTAAAAATGCAGCCCGAGGTTTTCTTTTTTCCGTTTTTCCCTACCATTAAGAATAGTAAGAACTAACTAATTGCATCCCATCAATCAAATAAAAAAGCAGCATAAGTTTCCACTTGAGAAATCTCCTAAAACGCAGCGAAAACTATAACTGCTAGTCCATGCGTCCCAATTATCATACCACTAATATACATACCAAAAAAGAAAAAAAATAAAAAAAAAACTACCCAGTTAAGCATCGAAATACTTACAACGTCCAAAATTGTTGAAGCAGTGGAGACTCGGGGAGTGGTTGCTTGGGAATTTCCAAAATCAACCCGGCATCCAAAAAAAAATGTGATTTTTTTCAGATCGAGCAAAGTACAGAGAAGAAAGCCAGCAATTCGGATTCTTCCATGAACGGTTATTTCAGTTTCAGTTGGGAATAGGGTTCGTCTAAGTCCATCGAGGACGGAAACTGGAAAGAAGAAACGGGGGAGGGGCAAGATGGGAACACAAACGCAAATTGGAGAAAAAAGATGGCAGCTGCTGATCAAGGAAACTACCAAACAACTGAACTCGAAATCACACAAATTTCTTTTCTTTCTTTCTTTTTCTTTTTTTGTAGTGATGATCAATATTCAATAATTGTTATCTCTCTCTCTCTATATATATATACACATACATATATATTATAGCACACCATCTGTGGAGTTTTTCTTCTGCCTCTTTTTTTGTGTTTTCTTAAATTTATTTTGGGTGTAGGATTTATGAAAGAAAGATTTAAGGTGAAGGTTGACTTGGCACCAAAGGCAGCTAGATTGAGTCATCGCTGGGTTACTGTGGGGCTGTAGGCGGAGTAGCTGTACCACAACAAAGCATTTGCTCCCTGTAATTATTTGAAAATGTCGCTTTCTGCAAATTAACCGCCAATTTCACACTTTTCCAATATTCACTCAATGATGATTCCTTTTAAAGTTTCGACTTCATTTAATAATAGTAAATAAATGGCCACGACAGTTACCTTCTTTTTTTTTTTTTTATTAAACGGCAACGTTCTACAATTACTTCTACACCTATTTCTACTAAACAATAATTCCTTTTAAAGTTTCGACTTCCTTTAATAATGAATAAATGACAAAAATAGTTACTTTTTTTTTTATTTATCAAATGGCAACATTTTGCAACTACTCCGACACATACTTCTACTCTATGTGAGAAGGGAAATATCCAACTAGATCATATGGGACTCACTACCTTTGAATCAAACATACCCGCTCGATTTGAGAAATTGGTGCACTTAAGGTATCTCAAATGCGGGTGGAGAGATTTGATATCTCAATCTATACCCAAGGAGAGAATTAACTCTTCCTCTAGTGGCCAACTAGGCTTACAAAAACAGTTACTAAACTATCTAATTTGGCATGATTTTGCCACTTAACATCTTTTCTTATTAAAAAAAAAAAATCACACAACCCTTTAAAACGAGTTTTTCAAAACATCGTCATTCAGTCTATTCAACCATTAGAGATAATAGATGATAACTTTGTAAGGGTAGAAATATATTAAAAATCTTTGAGGAGCAATTCAAAAAGAAAAAATTTATTTTGGGGCTAATATGCTTATATGAAAGAATTAATGACTTTAGATAAATTACATAGAACTCCCCAATCTATGCCCAATTTTCATTTTCCTACTTCCACAGAATCCACACCCCTACTTTTGCTGCCTCCACTGCTGGGTTCGTTCCCCTCTCCATTACCTCCCCACTCTTTCCCCTTTCCCGCTTGATCCCTCCTTCCTTGACCTTTTCTTTCCGCCCAGCATCCCTTCCCTACCCCTCTCTCATTTACCCTAGTCCCATTCCTCTCCTTGTCAAATTT
Source organism: Gardenia jasminoides (assembly GCA_013103745.1). Taxonomy (NCBI): domain Eukaryota; kingdom Viridiplantae; phylum Streptophyta; class Magnoliopsida; order Gentianales; family Rubiaceae; genus Gardenia; species Gardenia jasminoides. The sequence continues at coordinate 95,537,491 of CM023103.1, forward strand.
TGGTTGAAAGGGAGAGAAGGAGAGTAAGGAATTCCGAATTTGTTTGAATAGTAGTTTATTTGTCAAGTTTTTTTTACTTACATCGTCCCACTTATGTATGTCACGCACGTTATATTTATAAAGTGCTACAGTATTTTTATCAAAATATTATCTCAAATAATCCACTATCCAAACACACTCTTTAACGAGGAAAGTGAGGCGTGGGGGGGGTAGGGGAGGTTGAAGGGTGGCAGGGACCTTTTTTTTTTGTGTTTATTATATGTTTCAATTCTATTTTACAGGTTGTTTGACAATTCTATCACTGAATCCTTACTTGCATATGCCATTCTATCCTCTTTCAGTGAGTGCAAATTAGGAGTTAAAAAAGGGTTTAACGCCAAACCCTACTCTCCCTCTAAACTCTATATATAGCAAGTACTGATATTTGTGTAAACCTATGCTGACAATAATTTTGGTATGTGGAAGATAAAATGGCACACTCGTTTCTTTTTCCTTTTTGTTAATGTGTAATAATTCCACAAGCCACCTAAAAAATTTGAGGGGCAACCAAACATATAATTAAACCAAGCCAAGCCAATTCTGTTTCTGTACCTATGTTACCCCAAGTATCATTATTTTAATCGTTTAGAATCTCCTGAGTGCATTATATAACCCATTTCCGCTCTGCTGACTCCATTAGTGGTAGCTTTCTAATATAGCAATAGATTTTTACATAAAAGGAGATTTCGTGTCCAATTTCATGTTTGAGCATCGGAAGCACAACAAAGTACGATTAAAATAACTGAGCACAAATTTGTCATTCGCAACTATTACATTATGCACAGCGCGGCAATCAAAATGACATTCCTATGCCAAATACATTTGTTCTACCCTTTACACAATACCCTATGGCAGGATAGCAAAATTGGAAAAGCACATTTATGGAGGAATACACGAAAAATGTAAAAAAGCAAATAGCCACCCATCATCCCCAGGATGGCAAATCATCACAAGTACCCCCTAGTACACATCAAACACGAGAAAATACAGACATCAGAAAACGACACCAGTTCCCACCCCAGTAAACAAAGATAACGAAAAACTTTCCAAGGAGTCCTGTGCTCTCCTCTCTACAGCCTGTGCCACCTGTGGGCAACTCAATAAAGACACTGCACGTGGGACAGGAACAGCAACCATGCTTCCAGGCCAGATAGCACGTTATATCTAGAAAGAACTCCAGCTTTCAGATCCTTTCTTGGAAGTTTGACTATCCAATGAGACCTTGAATGGGCCACTTGAACCAAAGGGATCAGAGTCATCAAATGAGAACCCTCGACCATGGTCATAACTTCTAGTGCTGTTTATTGAGTCAAACCTAGTGAGGGCTTCCCTTCGTGGAGAACCGCGATCTTGCATGCTGAAGGAGTCGTACCTTGAGAAACTGTCAAAAAAGGGATCCCCTGCCCCAGCATTGATTCCTTGTGGTGAATTTCCCGCCCTCGAAAGTGGAGTGCCTGGAACTGAATCCTCAAAGCCAAATGGGCTGTTCCTCTGGAATGAACTATCTGCCTGGGGTGATTCGGTCCTCGAAGGACTTCCACCAAAATCACTAGAACCAAAGAAATACTTCTCAGCACGCTTCTCATGATTTGAGTCCTGCAATAAGATTCAGTTACAGAGGCAGATGTCAGTGCAGAAGTGACATCGATGTCAAGGCATTTAGTAGGATGCTATTGCCCAATGCACCAAGTAACATAAATGGATTAAATGTCACAGAAATGGTTGCACACAATCCAAGAGTTTGAATCAAGGTATCCTTGAGCCAACAAATTGTATATCTAATTTAAAAAGTGGCTGAACTGGGATGATAACTAATGTTACTACTTATAAGATAGCAGATTCTCTGCAACATGTAATGCTTATTGAGTCCAAAAGCCCCAAATTGACCTAAATACCAAGTATACAGTATCCGTTTTAATTGGACCATTTACTCTGAACACCTCTAAAATTTTCTCTTCAAAGAAACTTTGATCCAAGTTCCTCTCAACCATGTTGTGGATGACTTATCTAAGCATTAGACAAAATGAGTTTTCATACACCATAAATGAGAAATATATAGATATTTATGGATGATACAACTGGCTACTTCTCCAGCATATTGAACTTAATTAGGAAGGAAAAAAGAAAAGGCATTTCTAATTTTTTACCCACCTTAGCACCGAAGCCCCATACAGAATCTACATCATCATTATTGTCAAAGGTGCCCCATGCAGATTCGTCATAGCCTCTGTCCGCCCAAATGGAGAGAGAGAGTTCAGAAACCCTCAAGGAGAAAATAGGAAGCCAGAAATTATGAAACATGGAACCTATACCTATGAGATTCAGTATCAGCCTCAAAGCTCTTCCCAAAATGGTTGTCAGAATAATCGTGCGATGGACTTTCAGATGCAGTTTGTCTTATTGGACTACCACGTGGGCTTTTTGATTCATCTTCACTATGAGTATACAAAGAATCAGTCTCAAAAGCACTAACGCCTTTAGTAAATGTTCTTTCCGACTTATCAGCATTTGACATTGAATCAGGGGAAAAGCTATCCGTTGGAGAAGAATTTTCATGCTGAGGAGATGTTAGTTTGGTGTTTGCAGAAACAGCAACATCAAATGAAAATCCTGTCAATAAAGAAAAGGTAAGTGAGTATATACATGAGATATTATGAGCATTTAGTACAACGGAAACACGAAAATAACTTTAATGAGATATAAGGATGGCAACCTTCATCTTCAAACTTATCCCATTCTTCATCCCACACAGCTGCTATCTCTGGAATGCCAGGTTGCCACCCTAAATTTAAGTACAAAAGGCAGCAAATTACAAAAGTCACTAAGGACAGAAAAAGCCTATAAGAAGAATGAAAGGATAATGCAGAAAGACCGAGGAAAAAAAATCTAATTTTTTCCGAAAATTAAGTCAATTTGTAAAGCAAATGCAATAAGAATATCTTTGCGCCCAAATGAAAAGTAAAGTTAACAAAAAATAACTACTCCCAAAGCCTTTTGATCTACAATTTCATCAACAGACTTCTTAAAGGTGCCATGAGGCAGCAATCTGGATCCCAAAGTAGCACCATAAAAAATTCTGGGATAAGGGACGAGTATTTGTGACTGCTTACAAGAAATTTCTGTCCCTAACCACAATAAAGTAGATGGAATTACTGCTCCCAGATTACTCTCAAAAGTTATCCTACCAAGCAGATGGGCTTTAATTTTAGAGTTTTGGTGGGGCCAGTCAGTCTGATTGAAAAAGGTATGAAGCAGGTTCCAATTGATGCTTGAAAGTCAAAACTGCGAGACTTCTTACCACTTTAATCTACAGATATGGAAAACCACTAACACAAATTGCTTTAATATCTTCCTCTGATGAGGAGCAAGGTTTCTTGATCATCATATGATGACTTAAAAGTTCTTTGTACTTTGAGTTTGCAAGAACCATTTTTTCCATGACTACATAAGAATAATAAAAAGCCTCCACTAGTTGTTATCTTTTCTGTCTTTATGTCCAACATTCGACATTGCACAAATGTTCAATTCATAGTTGCTGGATCTGATAGAAATGAAGCTCATTAGATTTGAGTGCTTCGCAATCAAAAGATATGCAAATAGCAACTAACAGAAAAAAGAGATATCACAAATAGAGGATGGAAATACCAGGAGGCAGTTCGATTAAAGCGGTTGACTTCACTTTTAGACCATGTTTCTTGCAACGTTCTGTTATAGCCTTCAATAGCTCCTCGAGATCTGATTGTATGCGATCAGCCCTAACCTATACAAGCAGAAAGTGCACTAAGGTTTCACAAAAATTACATTGCATCTGAATCTCTCTCACTAGAAATTTGCTGTAAAAATCACCTGAAGAATACCATCTGCACTGCCACCTTGTTCCATCTTAATAATTGCTTGATGTAATTCCATCTTTCTCTCCTGAAGACACATTAATTGAAATGTTCAATCACTTGATGAAATTTCAAAGAGAACTAAATGTTGAGTGACCTTAAATGGAGTTATCCCTTGATCTCATCAAGAAACACTCAGGAAATTAGAGAAATAGCCACATGCAAGTAAAGGAAATAATACCAAAAAGTCAATTATTGGATGCAAATAATTGAGATGCAGAATCGATGTTTTATCAGTAGAGACTACAGTGGCAGATAATAAATGAATGACAGCAAACTTTCTGGGAGGCAGCAAGTAAATGAATGACATGGTAAACTTTCTGGGAAATTCGCCACACTAGGAAACTTGGTATAAGAAGTCGAATGTGTGGAAGTTGAGACCGAGCTCGTAGCGCAATAAAACTAGAAATGGAACAAAAACAAGACCACTTGTTTCCTCAACCTGGATATCACGAAATGAAGCCTCTTCAATTGTCAATTTGGAAGCAATTTCTGCAACCTGCTTGTATTTTTCTTCATATTTCTTACCAAGTAACTCGGCCTGAAATTAAGCAAGAAAAGAATTCTTTAAGATAGCAGAACACAGAAACCAGAAGTAGATCTATGGAGAGAAAATTCGTTGGTTGAAAAAGATACCTCACGCTTATCTGCTAATGCCCTTTCTGTGATTTCATTGAGTCGATTATCACATCTACTTTTGTAAAGAACCTAATTGAGATAAACAGAAAAAGATGGGACACAGAACAACAAATAAAATAATGCACAATTAAAAAAAAAGAAGTCAGTCATAGATTCTTTAAAGCTCTTAGGCAAAAACAGAGAACTCCGTTACTTACTAGATCCTGCATTTTTGTCCGGTAAAACTCAAGCTTCTCTTTTGAATCTAGAAGCACCTTCTCCTTAATTTCAACCTTTCAATGGAACAAAACATACTTCAGCGTCCTCTATAAGTTATGCCAGCTTTTTAAAAAAATTCAGCAGAAGTTAAAAATAGCGCATACTGGAACCTTGCATAGCACCACACAATGAATGACATCGTGAATAACAGACACTTGTCCATTGAATTAAACACTTTAAATGACCAAATCATCGGCAAAGTTTTCATGTTTTCCTTGAGAAAGAAGCAAAAATGCAGTTAACAGATCATCCCTTGAAAGGGTGGTCAAATAACTAAAGCAGCAGGCCTGTAGCAAAACTGGAATAACTGGATTATGCTTATATTTTGGGAAGAGGATATAAATTCCAAATGCTTAATATATAGAATAAGTATTCAAGATTTAAACTATCTAGTTACATCAGCATGCATGCTTTAGGCAGTCTTGACAGATCATTATCCTTTCTCTCTCTCACATAACACATAAATGTCAGATAAGACGAACCACAGCAGGTTAGGCTTACTACATTATCACGAATAAGGTAAATAATAAAAGTCAAAAAGATCAGAAAAGAAAAACTTAATACTCCAAAGAATATAACTGCTCAAGTTAATGCAATCATTTTATGTAATTCAACTGGTGACAGTTAAATTTTCTCCTTGTCGGCTTAATCTGGAATGAAATTTTGATAGCTCCAAAAATTATAACCATCAATGGCCAAAAGCAATGTAGGTTAGCAAGATAAACCACATCTAACCTTTCCATCAGGAGCAGAAGGTGTAGTGGAAGAGAGACCCTACCTTATTTTCTGTTTCTGCTGCAATTTGACCCTTCATCTCCAAAGAATTCTGCTCCCCATTACTCAGGTTATTCACATGGGAATTCCCCACCAAAGGTCCTCTAGCATTTTGTTGACTGAATTGCACTGACCTTCCATCAACCTGAGATATTGCCTGCATACCAGGCCTTACACCAGCTTGCATAATTGGCAGAGCACCAGAAGAACTATGCTGAGGTCTCAAGCCTAAACATACTCACAAAATGACAATTACTCTAATGACAAAGAAGGGTGAACAAAAATTCTATTAGCACTGCCATCTAAATTATACCATGATTTTGGCCCCAGCCAACATTTCCATGAGATGCAGCTGGGGGGCCTGCTAGGGAGAGTAGAGTCTCATCGAGCATAATACTAGAAGGAAGTTGCACTGGCAAAGTGTGACCTTCTCTATACCGTTCCATCAGATAGAGAGCTATGCAGAATTCCCTCAAAGAAAGCATGCTGTCGTTATCTTGATCTGATAAATCCCAGACCTGTTTTAAGACCTCTGGCAAAAGGTGTACAATGGTATCACTAATCTTGACAAACTAGCACACAAATTTGACATCACATCCCCACTTGATAGAAGCAGAAGATAATATGGCTATTTGAAACTTTAATAGTCCATAATCTAAAATATCATGATAGAACTTTGAAACATTGACAGGGTATAACAGACAGAATATGGTGAAGCAAGACACTAAGCAAAAGTAAATGCACACCTCTTGGGAGTCTCCAACTTAAGAACAGATTGCGCGCCTGTTCACCACTAATTTTGCCATCTCTGTCTGTGTCCACTTCCATAAACACTTTTGCATACTTCTGAATACCAGGACGTGTCATTTTTGGCCAAGGTTGTGATTGCTCTGAGCTAGAATTTCCACCACCAACAGCCATTCCAGATGATGAGAATGACTGAGAAACTTGAGGTGAATTTTGTTGGTTACGTGCAACAGGCTGCGACTGCTGAGGCAGACCCCCGGTAGAAGACACTGTATAAGTGCTTTGCAATGCTGCAAAAGGATCAGGCTTAGCTGAAGATTCTGGAGCACTAATTATTGGAACAGTGGCAGAAGTACTGCTTGCAGAATATGTTGGTGGCAGGGAAGGTTGCTTGGGAAGATCACGGGAGGCAGAGAATGTATCACCTCCGAACATAGAGTCTGATGAAAACCCATTGCCAGGACCATGTGGAGCTTTAGGATCATTAACTGCTGATAGTGAAGATGTTGAAACTGGATGTTGAACTTTTGACGACGCTGCAAGCATGGAGGGACTAGCTGCTCTGCTAAGCACTTGTGCTGTTGGTCCACTAGAAGCTCCAACAGTTCCACCAGCACCAGCAAGCCAGTCATCTGATGAGTTTGGCGGAGTAGGACCCAGCGAGCTACCTCCCCTGGGAAAAGTTGAAGGAGAGACACCCTGTGGTGGACGTGAAGCAGTAGCTGTAGGCGTAAGGTGGGGAGGCCTTATAGACTGGATACCTTGAGACTGGAGATACTGCGGATTCATACTTGCATTTGGAGGTAACTGTCCTCTGAGACCAGTACTTTGAGAAGCAGCATGCGGAACCCCACCAATATGTGGTGCAGGTGCGGCACCAACTGAATTTAACTGAGGTGTAGGTGTAGCTGCAAGGTTAATCTGTGGAGCAGGTATTTTAGCAGAAGCAGGACCATATAATGCTGCCTTCACAATATCTGGCGTTAGTTCTCGCTTGCTCTGTGCAACAGTTACAAGTTTAAGGGCATTATAAAACTCTGGGCGACTGAGGTAGCCAGTATGGCTCTGGTCAGCATGCATCCATATCTGCAAACACATGATTTCAATACATTCAGCAAAAAGAGCCCCACATATAAAGGATAAGATAGCATTTCTGTCTGGTAAGCAAGTTCATACAATTCAAAGAACTACTATGCAATCAAACAAACAGGATGTTGATAAATCAAGCAAAATATTCTCTGTAATAAGAGAAAACAACTAATATAATCCTCTGCAGGCAACAATCAATATGGTTATTATCTAGAAAAGACCAAAACACAGTGGCATATGAGGATGAAGGGCACACCATAATCTTTCCAAAAGCCTTCCATAAAACTTAGAACAAATCAACAAGATTCCACGTACATCTCCTGGTGAGAGAAGCACATGAAATAACAAACATATCTTGGAAGAAATACACGACTTCTGCTTTTCCCGAACTGAAGCGATAAATGGCTCCAATTTTAACTGTGAAGCCCACTACTTCTAGTTGGCCGCTACCTAATGCATGGAGTCGAGAAACAAAAATGTACTGAAACTGGGATTGGTAAATGAAGTCAAAACGGAGGTAAAATTCAACCCTTTTACTTTCTGGATTGGATGTTGAAACCATCTAAGATTCTTCCACAGTGAGATCAGCATCAGTGAAAATATTCCAATCCGTTCACACTTGGGGAAACAGATTTGATACCTCAGAACTTCATCCACAATACCGACTAAAAATGACTAAATACGCAGCACCAATTTCATAAATCATTCATCAACCAATGTAAGAGTTTAAGTAAAGAAAAGTAAATAAACTTTTATGTCCCAAAAAACAAAAACTTTAATCTCCAAAAATCAACTGAGTATATCCAAAAAAAAAAAAAAAGAAGAAGAAGAAGAAGAGAAATTCTGAAATATACAAGTATAGAAGGAAATGAAACAATTCAGGAACCTGGGCGAGAACTTGTTTAGGCAAATTGGATCCCTGAAAAAAACCGACAGCTTCAGCTCCACTGATCTTTCCATCTTGATCCAAATCGGCTCTCCTAAAATACGCTTCGAATTGGTCCATATTTACCCCTTGATTCTGACCCGCCATCTCTTAAATAACCCAGAGCTCAATTGATTTGCTTTATTAATTAGAATCCGAAAAAGAAAATTTCAATGAATCACCAAACATTAACCAACAAAGTAGAAGCGCCGTATAAACTTTTTCCCCACCTTGTTTCTTCTTCAATGGATTCGTGGGAATGTAATAAAACCCAGAACAATTTGGGGTACAGCGGGGGGTTGCGGTAGAAGACGACTACGCGATTCGAACAGAGCCTAGAGAGTTAAAATGCTGGGGCCAAATTTACAGAACAGGTTTTAAAAGTAGCAGAATCAATCGAGGAAATTGGAGATTTTAATAAGTCAGGAACGGAACGGGGCGTTGGGGAGGAGTACACAAAGACTAAAAATGCTCGTTGATTTTGCTTTACTGCGTTAGTTTCAATTTTCTCCGTTTTTATGTAATCATCAAGGTAGGTATATATATATATATATATATATATATAATGAAAATACACAACGTGATGATAAAATTTTACACCGAATTTCGTGTCGCAATAAAGTTCAGAGATTTTTCATTATTTTCCTACACGGGTTAAAATTTCATAGATCCAAGTTAATGTATAGGATTTGTCTCCATAATCTTATTGCCATTGGATCCTTTTTTTTTTTTTTTGGAAATAAATCTTACCAATCGAGAATACTTGGATATATAAAATGTAGTAATACAGTTTTAAAAAATTAAAAGAACAAATCTACTTGCTAAGAAATTTTAACTGAATTGTTAAAACCCTCACTACCCATTCCCATGGAGTTAACAATGCATGCATATATTCTACCATTACCATTTGGCTTCGCGTTGGAAGAAACGACACAACTTCGGTTTCTGCACTCTGCTGGGGACTTAAATAGTTAAATGTATTGTAACAACACAAAAAATTTATTCATATGTTTTCGTCATGTTCAAATTATATCACTGGTAATATGTAGTTGTTGACCACAATAATACATTAGCCATCGGTGAATTAGTACGAATTCATAAATTTAACTTGCATCAGTTCTTGCTAAGATACTACCCGTGCTATGCACTAGTTAACATTTTAAATCAAAATAGTAAAATTATTTTTCGTAAAAAATTTTGTATATTTTTAAACAACATATGATTCCGTGGATAACAAAAAAAAAAATCTAATTTCAGTTCTGTTATCAAATAACATTTATTTTCAAATACTACATCTTCGGTTAAAAGATAACAAATTACCAAATTAAATAGAAAAACACCCAAGTAAACTCCAAAAGATGTGAGTGTGTTTGGATAGTAGATTTTTTTGGGATAATTTGTTGAAAAGAATACTGTAGCACTTTTTTGATGTGATGTATGTGAGATAAAAAGGTGATTGGAATTTGTGTCGCTGATGCAAGCAAAACTTTTTAGCCAAATTAAAGCAATCCAAATTTATTATTAGAGACACACACATCACTAACATCTTCCTCATTTCCCTCTTTATTACATTTCCTACCCTATAACCGCATCTTTACTACTACTCTTTCTCTTATTTTTGCCACATTTCTCTTATCTTACATTTTCACCTCCTTCATTATTTTTCCTCGATACTATCCCCTTTAATTTGCTACCATTTTAATACCTAATAGACCTACATTTCCCTATCTCTATAATATTATCCCTTCTCTTACCTTGCAAGTTGTACATCATTCATCTCTCATTCAATGGCATTATCTTGTAAGTCGCACTTCTTCTCTCTCACACTCAACAATCTTGTATATTATGTATCATTGTAAATTTATCTATCATTTCCTTGGCACCCTTCTCCCATATTACAATTTACTATTTTTTTGCCTCCTAACCCCGTATTTTCCCATTCACTACTTATTTTAATTATCTTTTAAATAGTTTTAATCAAATCCAATGTGAATATTATGATCTATGGGAAAAAAATTATGGGTGTAAATTGCATAAAATTTTGCCATCTCTGGAGTTTTTATTATTATTATAAATAGCCACTTATTTTTCTTAGAATTCCTAAAGCACTTTCAAAACTAACAATCCAAATGCATCATTACTTATTTAAGAAACAAATTTGTATCAATCAAATTAATTCACCTTAAAACTTGCCCTCATTATAAGACTATTATATTGAAATTATTCAAAAAATATTATTATGAGCATCTAGTATAATTATAATGGTGTCAAATGTAAAAGTGAAAGAAAAAGTAAAAAATACCAAAATGAACAAAAAAAGATAAACAATCATGTGAATAATTAGGATTGTATAATTGCTTTAGAAATTGCTAACGGAAGACGTTGAGTTAACTTCTCTATTTCAACTAAGAATAGTAGAGAGAATAAAAGTAATTGACTAACATGACTATAAAAAATAAAGTAAATATCATGACATATAAAATCAAGACAATGACCATACTTTTGGGTCATTGATAAATTGATTTTTTTGAATGATAACACATTAAATATAAATTTTGTGATTGTCTTGTGATTATTAGCATTTGATTTTTTAAAGCAAATAATTATTTGACTTAATAGTTTAAAATATAATTGATAAAATATTTTCCTATGAGTAGCCTTAAGAATTCAAAGATTTAAAATATTAAATGTTATAATAAAAGAAAAATGAAAAGAAATACAGGACTTGTTATATAGCATAAGAAGCATATAAAGTGCTTAATTTGTGTTGTGTAAATTAAAATATATAAACATACATATAGTTTTTATTTGTTTAGGTTTATTTTGAGAATTTACTAATAGATTTTGAAATTAGTATAGTAAATATCTCATTCACAAAGTGAGCCATTTAAGAATTTCTAAAAATAATTTGCTGTAAGTCTAGAAAAAGATTAATGTGACAGCACATTAAACATAAATTTTTGGATTGTATTATGATTATTAGCACCTGATTTTTTAAAAGCAAACTTATTTGACTTAAGAGTTTAAAATATAATTGTTAAAACATTTTTCTATGCGTAGCCTTAAGAATTCAAAGATTAAATGTTATAATAAAAGAATGAAAAGAAATACATGGCTCGTTATACAGGATAATAAATATAAATACTTAATTTAATTATGTAACTAAAGATATCAACTTGCATTGCACATGTATAGTTGTTTGCGTTCAATTTTGAGAAATTATTAATAGATTTTGAAATTAATACGATAAATATCTTATCGAGAGAGAGAGAATTGAAAAGCATACATTGCATTACAGTGAAGTTAGTTTATTACTAAAATAATGGATTTTACTAGAAATAGCAAAAAAATGAAATTTATTTGGAGTTGTCATGATTTCTTTCCCTCATTCCCCTAAAATCATATGTGGTATTCACCTCATGAGAAATGGGAATATTTGTGTAATTTTAGTTTCAAATCATTAATCAATTATAGTTTTGTTGATTAGATGTTCAAATAATTAGCATGTCCATAGTTATTTTTGGTACAATTAATCAATTGCAAAGATGATTTTGTTTTATAGGTATTAAATGGCTAAATTTTTTTCTTGTTAAATTTAATAAAGGACTAAGGGAACTGGGGAAGTTTTCCTTATTATTAGGTTCAAATATTTAATTGTTCATTCTAATTTTGGTAAAACTAATCAATCTCAAACATTATTATATTTTATTTTGATAAAGTAAATAAAAATTAAAATTAGATTGCAAAATCACAAGCATTCTTTCCTATTTTTTGGCATGCTATGTTTGGAAGAATCTAATTTTGGGGATTAAAGTTAATAATAAAAGCATAGTTTTTGGTTCAGTCCTAACAAAATATAATAATCATATTTTCAACAATTAAAATAATTTAAAAAATTAAGAAAATAGATTGGAGACTCGTAAAGTTCAATGAGTGGTTTAGAAAAAAAAGTTGTATTCAAATATATAATATATAGATACAGATGGTCGATGATTTTTTTATGTGACGTGTAACCCTAGGTACTTCATATATGTCCATTTAAAAAATATTAACAAGCTATTGCTCTAAATAGAGTAATATTTTACTCTGGATGCAAGCTTATAAATAAATTGTCTTTTTATACAATAATATAAACAAATTTTGATTCTATTTTATTACCCATGCATTATGCTGTATTGTGTGTATTTTTTTTTTTTTTTTTTGCAGTGATCAGGCACGTAAGAAAACTTATTATGTATTACCCATTGATTAATGATTAAGTCATTTTATTACCCATGCATTATGCTGTCTTGTGTTTTTTTTGCAGTGCTTAGGCACGTAAAAAAACCTTTTAGATTTTTCCGTTTGGGCCTTCTTTAGGCACATGTTTAGGATTAACCGCAATAAGTTTTTGTATCGCATTTTTTAATCCATAAATCATGCCAATTGTTGATTTTTATTTAATAAAAAATGTTTGGATACTAAAGACCAAAAATCACTTAGAGGCCTCTTGGTGGATTCATCTCATCCTTTTTTAGCTGTTAATTATGCAAAAAAAAAATACTTATGATTGCCAGAGGCCAAAAAATAAAATAAAATATTGACGTCTTGAATTTGTATTAACAAATTAATTCACATATAGAAAAGCATGAATACAGTAGCATGCACATGACATTGTAAGCTAGAAGTTTTTTCCATCAGTAAATTTTTTTTTTTATCTATTAACTAGTTGACAATATCTGATGAAAAAATGTATGCAATTGCATATTGCAATAATCATCCAACAATTTATGGACTCACTCGTACATACACTTTAACTCCTCATATTTTGGAAACCTGCAATTTAAGTGTCTGTGCTTATAATCAAAGAAAGATCATTAGTTTTTTTGTTTTTGGTTAGATTCTACGGTTAAACTTGAATAGTCAAATATTCAAATAATATTATTATAATTAGTGTTTAAAGACACATCTAATATGTGTGTAACTAATAAAAAATATTAAAATGATTATAATTATGTTTGTTAGAAGTTAATTGTTTAAAAGGGTTTAATCGTGCTAAAAAAGTATTTTAATATTATAAGAGAGTGACAATTTATTTTGGAGAGTTAATAGGTACTTGGTCTTAGGCCTTATTAGTACCTAAAAAGAAAAAAGTGGCACTTAATTTCAGCAAACATAATGACGTGGAGTAAATTTAAAAAGTGGGTAAGTTAAAATAATGTAGTTATCAAAACAAAAAATAGTATATTTAACAATACATCAAATGACACATTCTATTTATACCAATCCCTCCATATGGCTTAAGATATTACAACAACACCTCTTTGTTTAAGGTTAACGTAATATTATTAAAAAAATTTTGAGGGCAAACTATGCTTTTAGGAAATTATGAGTTAACAATATGAAATTCTAGAAAAAGCTTATATTTGCCTTATTTCCAATGCTATTTCTTGGACTTTTGTCACCTAATAAAAATATTTATATATTTGCACTGTGATTTATTCTTGTCATCATGATTCGTTCTTGCATTTTTTTCAAGAGGCATAGTAAATATAATTCTTTTTTATTGCAGTGGTAGCAATCTGATAGATAGCATTGAAGGTGAAACAAATATATATTTTAAAAAAAAAAAAATTTCAATTTAACTCAAAATTTTCTAAAAGCATGTAATTTGCTCTCAAATTTTATTTAGAACATTACGTTAACCTTAAAATAAAGGGTGATTTTTGTAATTCTTTTCCTGTTCAAACCTATCAAACTAGGCATAAATTGGAAAACTCCAATGTTACAAGCCAATTATCAATACTAACGTGGAATTATCAAACTAGGCATAAATCATTTCATTTTATTCCAACGCGGAAAAATAAATAAAAAAAAAAGTCCGTAAGATGCAACAATTTATCAAAAAGCTCCAGTGAGGGAGTCGGCTACCCGCCTAAATTAGCCAAATTAAAATAGTTTCCCGCCAAAGAAAGAAAATACCTGCAATAAGCGAGCGACAGACTCAAATAACAAAGAGCGATATATGAAGGAGAGGAAGCCATTGCTGAACTCCTGACTCCTAAATAAAATCAATCAATTCTCCCTCCTCCACTCGGACTTGGCATGAATCCACAATACACTTCGCTTCTAGTTAGTACTTGAGGAGTAAAATTTACAGCCAAAAATTTGAAGGGGGAGACAAAAAAAAAAATGAAGGAGACCAAGTATTCACCTCCAACCCCATTGACAACACCGCCAGTGAACCCTAACCCTAATTCCTGTAAAAGCTCCAAAAATGTGATCCACATTGGGGGGATTCAAGTGGAATTCCCTTACCAGCCGTACGGTACCCAGCTGGCCTTCATGAATCGCGTCATTTCCACCCTCGATCGCGCTCGACGGGACGGTCGCTGTCACGCTCTTCTCGAGTCACCCACCGGTACTGGAAAATCTCTCTCCCTTCTTTGCTCCTCTCTGGCTTGGCAGCAGAATTTCAAGTCCAGAAACCTTCAAGCCGCCAATCTTCCTTGCTCTGATTCCAAGCCCAACCCGGAAGCCATCAACGATCCTATTAACTGCGGCGGCGGATTTATCCCCGAGACCCAGCCTTTATCTGGTGCGTTGCTGCTAGCTTCTTGTGTTTATAATTATCCTTTGAGCTTTTTGTTGCTCCATTTGGGAAATAGGTGCACTTTTGAGCTTCTATCTTTCATCTGGGCCCTGTTGCTATCTATTTTTCATCGTTATCACAACTTTCGGGGAATGCAGAAGCCGGAGGATCAGCAGCTGTAAATGGCAAGAATAGGAAGAAACAATCGGTGCCCACCATATTTTATGCCTCGTAAGCTTCAACTCGCTAATCTTCTTCGGGTTCTGTTGTTAAAGCAACCCCTGCATATTCCAGTTTTACGTCTTCTGCTCGTACAACTGCTTCTTGGACTTTAACTCTTGAGTTTTCACTATATAGTTGCATTTGGTTTTGGAAAAGGTGGTTTTAGCTTAGGGGATATGAAAAGCTTACTGTTGGAGTTGTCTTTAACCGTCCAGGCGGACACATTCACAAATTCGTCAAGTGATCCAGGAGTACAGGAAAACTACATACCGTGTCCCCATGGCAGTTTTGGTGGGTGTCCCTGTTCTCAAAGAAAAGTAAATTCTTTGAAGTTGCCTGAAATACCTTAGACTGCAATTCTTAATTTTGGTAATATCGTGTAAATGATGGTACAAGTTATTGACGTGTATGCCCCAGTAGATTTTGAAGTTTCATCTTAAATTATTAAAATTGATGGTTCGTGAACTGGGATATCAGTTTCATTGTGGTTTTTCGTTTACACTGGGTGGAGCGGTGATTGGAGTACAGATTTTTCGTCATAGATTTTCAGTTATTTATGTATTGAAATGTAGTAAGAAAATTTCAGACTATTGGTGTTGTTAATATCCACTTTCTAACAGGTCTGCTTTTGTCCACGTGCTATTTTGTATAAATGTTGGCTTAGTTCTTGGCCACTGATAGCCTTTGTCATTTACCAGGCATCAAGGAGACATTACTGCACAAACATGAATCTACGTGGAACTGCTAATATTGATGAGCAGTGGTGATTCACTAACCTTGAAAAGAACAGTTCTCTCCCTTTTATTTATTTTGCTAATATAAATCTGACAATTTCCAGCAAGCTGCTGTTGAAGGATAGAGAAATTGGCTGCTCAGAATTCAAGTAGGTTATTTCATATTGCACCACTATTCTCTATACCAGCAAATCAATTCTATAATTTGGAGGTTTGCGGCGTTTGCCGGCTTTCTCCCCTCACAGGAGTGTGCATAAGGTCAAAGGTCATCCGTCTCTCCAGAAAGGAGGTTGCCATGAGGTCCATGATATTGAAGACCTTGTTAAGGTTGGAGAAATTGTGAAAGGTTGTTCCTTGTCCGATAATTTTTAGTACATAAATTTTGCAGTTAACGCAGTTCACTAACTATTTTTCAATGTCCAGGTTGTTCATATTTTGCAGCGCGGTCAATGGCAGAAGAAGCAGAATTAGTATTTTGCCCTTACAACTATATCATTAGTCCAATTATTAGGAAAGCGATGGAAGTTGACATTGAGGGGGCCATTATCATTCTCGATGAAGCTCAGTAAGTGTTCTAGTGAAATTAATCATTTATCTGGCGGACAATAATTGCTTTATACAAACAAGGTGGTTATTTGAAAGTTCACTGCCATGGCTGAGGGGCTGAGAAAATTTTTCTTGAAAAAGTTCATTATTGAGGCCCAGTTGCCTAGTTTTAGAGTCTTATAGGGGATGGCAAATGTAAATGCATTCCATTTTCAGCTGAGCTGCAGAATTGATGGTTTCTTAAAGCTTTAGCAAATAGTGCAGCACAAAGTGGTTTGTATGTTAATTATTTTTATTGTCGACTATTTTATGCATCTGCTTGTTGTTACATATTCCAGTAATATAGAGGACATTGCTCGTGATGCTGGCAGTATTGATGTTGAAGAAGATGTTTTGCTCCGTAAGTGCAAGCTAATGCCTTTTGTTTCTTATGCTTTGATCCGCACTTATTGTTTTACATATTTTGGAAGAGTTACAGGCAGAACTGGAACAACTCAGGCTCACTGATGGAATGACATATCAGCCTTTGCTCGAAATGATTCGGGTAATATATTTATCATGTACTTTTCAATTTGAGGTCCAAATTCTGTTAATAGCTGTTCATAATTTTTTATTTTCATAGGACATCTTGAATTGGATTGGTCGGAGGAAAAGTACGTTAGAGAAGCGTGAATTTCAGCATTATTTTTCTTGGTATGTTATGTAATTAGTATGTTTTGATTTTTGTTGCAATTATTATATTATTAACCCTCTGCTTTTTTTTTAACTTAGTAATGAAGTCTATTATCATAGACTGAACCCTGTGTCACTTAATTCCACTGCAACTGATTAAGTAGGGGATTTGGTCAAGATATTGATGGACTTAGACATACTGAATCTTGAAGACTTGAACTGCACATTGTTAACTGAGTGAAGGGAAATAATGAAGTATTTATTTTATGAAATCTGCTTTGGTTTCTTTCCCCCAAGAAGTTCTGATATATTTATTTTAATCTATTACTTTAGTTGGACTGGTGATAAGGCTTTAATGGAGCTGGAGGATGCTAATATAACACAAAAGTGCTTCCCAATACTGAAAGAATGTGCGAGCAAGGTATTGTAAAAATATGATGGTTCTATATTGCAGTCTGTACGTTTTAAGTGTCTTTGCAGTAGTTTTAAATTTCCTGTCGCTTTCATTTTGACCATACCTGGGTATGGTACATCCTCTGTTTTATGTTCCTGCAGGCAATTAAAGCTGCTTCTGATGCTGAGCCTGAATTAGCTTGTTTAAGTGGCATATCAGCAACAGTGTTGGAAGGTACACACTATTCAACAATCTTTATTTGACTGATCTGATCATATTTCTAATCTTCTGTTGTCTTCGTTACAGGATTGTTCTCATCATTTACTTACTTCTTTTCTGGAAATGGGCTTCATGTAAATGACTATCTCCTTGCATTACAAAGATATGTCAAAAGAGATGGTGGTTAGTGGTTAATATCATTCTTTTTTCTTTTTTTATTTTTGTTGTCATGGCCTGTTACTGTCTTCATTATATTTTCTTGGCTACTCAACTATTTGAATAGCAACAATGCAACTGATGTCTAAATTTGAGGAAGTGCTTGAAGAGTTGAGTGGCTAAACTAATAACATTGGTTTTGTAAGGTGATGATTTAGGCCTTTTGCTTGTGCAGAACTGTTATAATAGTGCAAAAGGGGCATCATCGAATTTCTTGGAGTTGGGTGGTTTAGAGTGGAATTCTTAACAAACCCTCTGGTGTTCTGGATATAGTAGAGATTTAGGTGTAACTGTAACATGTAACAAGTCTACTGAGACTTTATAGGGAAGTCAATCTACTTAGAGTTTATTGAGAAACTCATATTTTGATGGAAGTAGCTTTTTATGTCAATTACAACAAAGCTTCTGTGTAATGGCTATTTCTGATGGCACTTACCATTTGTAATGGACACAGTTAGTTCTGCTGGTGGTTGGACACATTCTTTGAATTTGTGGTGCTTGAATCCATCTGTGGTCTTCAAAGGCATTGGTGATGTGTCTCTGTCAGTGATTTTAACATCAGGGTAAGAACAATCGGCAGTAAATTCAACTGCTTCTTGAGGCATTACCTCTAGCCTAGTTCTAATTTATTCAGTTAAAGGTCTTCTATCTTTTCTAGTTGTCCTAAAAGTCAACTGGTTGTTAATGTGGCACGATTTTCATGACCATCTAGGCATTCTAACATTGTGATTGTGTTTATTCATTCTCCGTTATTGTAACATCTTGATGATTTCCTCTAAATATGGTCTCAGTATACAGGAATAATTAAGGTAATTTCATTTTTACAACTTAGAAAGAAGGAAAATTTTGTAGTACTTTAAATCTTTCCACTGTTAGTTTAATACATCAATAAACATCTGAGCTTGAATTGTCCACCATTTTGTAATAGTATTTAAGTCCTTTTCTTTGTTTTCATTATCAATGATGCTTTATTACAGGACTCTATCACCTATGACCTCCTTTTCATCTGAACTTGGTATTCAATTTGTGACTTGCTTGGAAGCTCCACATGTCATAGAGACTGAGGCACAAGTAAGTACTTTATGCAATGTCTTTTGGCTTCTTGGTTAAAGTTGTTCTTCAGATAAATAGTTGCCTTGTCATTTCTCTGCTGCAGCTATGGGCAGGTGTAATTTCTAGGGGCCCACAAGATTATCCCCTAAATGCAAGCTACAGGACAGCAGACACATATGCTTTCCAGGTAAAATCTGATATTGAAGTGTCTATGTGCCTATTTCAGAATCATTTTTTGTCTCAAATATGTGAAGGACATGCTACTATAATTTCTGTGAAGGATGCTGTTGGCACATCCTTAGAAGAAATATGCAAGATTGTTCCAGGTGGTTGTCTCGTATTCTTCCCTAGCTATAAGCTGATGGAAAAATTATGCAGTCGCTGGCAAGAAACTGGTCAATGGTCTAAATTAAATGCACAGAAATCTCTTTTTGTTGGTAAGATTTACCATTTTGTACTGCTTGACTTTATTTCATCAATATATGGACAATTATACAGTCATTTTGAAGACATTTCTTTTTGTTGTTTCCCTTTTAATGTTTGGTGCGAAATTAAATTGACTTGGATACTATCTGGGTAAAAAAGGAATATTAATGTGTATGCTACCCTGTTTTTTTGCTTGCAAATTTGGTATTCCATTCAGAGCCAAGAGGGGGAAGTCAGGATGGCCTTGAACCAGTTTTGGAGGGCCATTATAATTCCATTCATCAGAAAAGTAAACCTTTGACTGGAAGAAAGAGAAGAGGTAAGAAGTCGGATGTTACTAATGGTGAGAGAATGGAATCATCACAGACTGCCAATGGAGGAGCTGCTTTTCTTGCTGTTTGTAGGGGCAAGGTTTGTCGTGCTGAAATTGTCTCCAATTTCATCTTCAACTCATACATACTACCCATCCCCCTCCCCCCCTCCAAAAAAAAGTAGTATATAAAATGTAGGTAATACTTCCCTTCTTTTCCATGAATCTGGAGTTGAAACTTGTAGAGTTTCATTAATCTCCATATTTAGGGGATTAGTTTTGATGTGCTAAATTGCAGCAAATACTTTTTTGGACTTATTTTTACTTCACCACTTCTAGGAAAATAGGATTTCAAAAATGTTAATGGTTCACATTTTCCATGGTTGTCTATACTCATTTAAATTTGGATACTGCCCTGAATGGCCATATTTCTCCAAATTTGGATACTAGTTAATCTAAACTCTAGCATAAGTTGGTATTCTTTGGTAAATTAGGGTTTCTCCTGTGTCTTGAACTGTTACAAGATGCCCCCTCTATGTTGATATTGCCAATGTTCCTTTGCTTTAGTAGAATGGAAGATAGACTCTAATTGATTTCACCATCTAGCATTGAATTTCTGCTTTTTTTTGTATGTTAGATGATAGCATGTTCTTTTTGTGTTGTTATCAATCTTGATTATAAGCATGAAGGGACTTTTTTCTGATAATGCAAGGAATTGTATTACATGCATTTTGGTGGTTGTTCTTCGTTTGTCCTAAGGTTAGAATGGTTAAGTAGTTGTAGAATTGTGTAGGTGGTTAATACAAGAATAAGTAGGAAGATTTTTCTGCATAAAATTTGAGCCTTTTTAATTATCCGTGGTTAGAGAAATTGAATATTCATGTTGATAGATCTTTTCCTCATTGAACTGAAGACCTCTGCAGGTATGTTACGTAGGACTTGTCTTGCATGCTCCATATAATTGGACTTTACAGACAATGTTCCATCAAAATCATATCATGGACCTCCTAGTTGATTTTGCTAATGGAATGAGTTTCACCAAACACTTTATATATTGGTCCTCAATTTTAAAATGAATTGTGCAGATATCTGAAGGCATTGACTTCTCTGATGACTATGCTCGAGTGGTTGTATCCTTTCCTGTCCCCATGTCTCTTAGCTGTTGCAGTCCAATAATCACAACAGTGAAAATCTTGTATATTTTATTTCATTGAAAAAAGGTTCCTAAATGCTATAGTCTGATCTTGTGCACTTGTTTTCTTGTTCAAGAGTTATTTC
This sequence comes from Gardenia jasminoides, assembly GCA_013103745.1. Lineage (NCBI taxonomy): Eukaryota > Viridiplantae > Streptophyta > Magnoliopsida > Gentianales > Rubiaceae > Gardenia > Gardenia jasminoides. The sequence continues at coordinate 95,558,493 of CM023103.1, forward strand.
TTAACTAGCTCAGGTAGTTGTTGGCATTCCCTTCCCAAACATGTAAGGCTTATCTTCTTTCAAATCAATTAGTGAAGTTATATGCATTTTTCTGAGTCACAAATATCTTGGTGATTGAGTATCAGACATGACATTCAAGTTGCCCAAAAGAAGAAATTCAATGATATGTATAGGTTGTCCAAAAACCTCCTGAGTGGGAATGAGTGGTACTGTAATCAAGCTTTCCGAGCCCTTAACCAGGCTACAGGTACTTTTATTACTATTATTGTACAATACTATGATGCATAATATTGTTCTGAAATTTTTAGAAAGACAAGTTTGCCTTACATGCAGTAGACATTTAATCACTGTTGTCAGCCATGTGGTTGATTTGCAGCACCATCTACTATTGTAGAATACAATTGTTTACCTTCATTGCTTATTAATGTATTTTTCCTGATGCCTTTATTATGGTTAAGTCTTTTCATAGGTGCCCTGTGCCTCTTAGCTCTAGAGTGTTTGGAATTTTATGTTTGAGCTTTAAGTTGAGTTTGTTACTTATACTTTTTTGGGTACTTCTGTTATCTAAAATATCTATTTCATTGTGTAGGACGTTGCATAAGACACAGATATGACTATGGAGCTATCATCTTATTAGGTACTTGTTGTTTTTCTTTTCTTACATGTTTGAAGTATGTGTGTTTCGATAGGACTCATCATTGTATGAGAAAATAACTACTTGAGTCTTTTGGTTGGACCCTGTTGATGCCTCGTAACAAAATTATCACCTTCTGAAAAAGGAAAGTTGGATTGCTTTTGCATTGCAGAAGTGTGCTTTATGAATTTAAATAGTAAAGTAACTGATTAATTTTTTGGGGGGTTGACACATTTTTTCATTTTTCTTTTCCATGGAATAAGTGTGACTGTTGTTTTCAAGGTCAAGGGAACTGCATTAGAGTAAAAAAAAAAAAAAAAAAAACACTTGCCAATTTATATACCTGGCACAACTGTACACACAACAAATGTAACTTCAACATTGTGTATGAATGTAGTGTCTGGTGGGGGGATACATTTCTCAAACAGGAAAAGATACACTTTAATCTGATCAGTGATTAATGCATTGCCAGAGAGACCAGAGGAAGGTACAACTTGGTAATGAGTTGAAGTTAGTTACTTGTTTCTTTGTGGTACCAGTTGAATAATGTACTTTTATTTGCCTTCAGTTTAGTATATCAAACTTGTATTGGAGCTAAATCTTTTCATCCTGTCTTACGATTTCCATAAAGCTGTGTTAGATATGATTGTTTGGTTATCTCCGGGATGAACATGACCTTTTTGCTTGCAGATGAGCGCCTGTGTGAAGAAAGGAATAGAGCACACATTTCAAAGTGGTTTAGGAAATCCATTAGACAGTATGATAACTTTGAAAGATCCATGGAGGAGTTAAAATCATTTTTCAAAGATGCCAAGGTGAAATATACTTGAGAGTGAGGGTAATGCAAGCTTGATCTTGTGATTACTGAATTTGATATCATGCAGGATCGTGTTGGGAAGGCAGTTAAGTCTCCACAAATTTCTGACCTTGGGGTTGAAGATACTTTCATGGTTAAGAACAAGGCGATTTCTACAAGAAAATCTCAGAATGAAAGGCCATTTGAGAGATCTGAGCAGAAAATATCTAGTCATTCCTCGCCATCTGAAAATGCTTCTTCCTTGTACCCATCTGTAAGCAATGGCATAAATCACAAATTTAGCCAAAAGATATCTGATGTGGAAGGATTGCTATCAACAGATGGGAGAGACATTGCTGGCTGCAGAGAGTACATTGACCTGGAGTGTGACACTCAGAACGACTGCAGGTGAAATATGCAACACATTAACATGACACATTTCGTACTCTTTGCAACTAGATATCAACTGGTTTTGATCGTTCCTTCTGGTTCTTTACTCTTGGAAATTTAACACTAATTGTGCTGGTCAATCCTGCTGGATCTTTTGTCTGCTTATGTTGCATTTTGAACAGCATCTAGAATGATGGTCATGCCTCTTTGATTGACAGCAATAACTGGACTTAATCCAGATGAAAAGTTTATTTTTTTGTCAATACATTAGAAGAATAAACGAAAAGATTCGAAAATCATCATTTATATGTTGGGAAATTGGTAATGTCTCTCTTCTTCATGGATGGACTATGTCTAGTTCTTAAGAATGGATAAATTTCACACTCTATATATTTATTTGGAATGTTCAGTAAAAATACAAAAACCTGCATTAATGCCATTGAGGTTTTTGCAGGTTATCCCTGGGTGCATCAACAATGGTATCACCTGGTGATCCCGATTTAGCAATTGTCAGGGAAACTCCGGGTGTATTTGGCTGTAACACTACAACAACTTCTGAAGTCATTTCAATAAATGAAGACTCCAGTTTGACAGCTGTCCCATTGTCCAATGAGATTCCAGATCATTTTTCCTGTAGTCCTGTATCTTTAGTGAATTCAAGTCTGGCTTTTAAATCCACTTGTTTGCTGGCAACTCCTGAAAGAACTAATAATGACAGACTGAATATAGGAGTACCAGAAATGGAGTCACCATACAATTTGAGTGCCAATTCATTTTCCCTTAAAAGGAGAAAATCCATGTGTTCATCATCTGACCGTACACAGAAAGAAGAATTTGGCTCGCCTGTTGCTAGAACTCCTGATTCTGTCAGTTTCATGGTGAGCTCAGTAACAAAAGTAGATGCAGAAAAAGGAAATGGAATTGATTCTCAGATGCTGAATTTGAACAAGGAAAATGGCCGATTTGTTCAGCCGTCATCATATAATGATGCTGGAACATCATGTGCTCCTTCTGATCCTGCAATGGTCAAGAGACTGCAAATCTTTTGTTCAACGTGTAAAAATCCTTTAGGACTTCCTGAAAATAATCTGTGTGTTCCGTCCACTCTAACATCCTGTTCCAAAATTTATTTGAGATCTCTTCTGAGGGAGAAATTGGAGAGTTCAGACGTGTGCTCCCCAAGTATACCAGTACTCGTAACTGATATCTCATCAGTTGATCAGCAGTTCTTTGAGAGAAACAATGAAGCCGCTCCAGCAGGACCAGGACAGGGCATTTGGTGCAAAGCAGATGGTTGTGTATTCAGCACAATTTTCTGCCCATTCTGTTTGGATAGCACAACTTGTCTTGGCGTACAGGTCATGGCCACGGATGCATCCAATGTGTGTTTACAAAATAAGGTGATAAACCTTTCGTCATCTTTTTACTTTGTGCTGGTGGAAGAATATTTTTTCTAACTATAGCTTGATCTACAGATCATGTTGTTTTCTGACCTGCTAGAGATTAAAAGTCCTGCAGCATCAATTACCGAGGTAAGTTTCTCACCCATACATTTTCTCTTCTTTCCAAGTATAGCATCTCTCTTTAGGTAATATTTCATGGTGCATGTGGACGTACGTGTATTTATAATTTTATTGTGAACATATGCAAATGCTTACGCAAAACAGGTACGAATATGGGAAAGAACTGGTAGCTATTGAAAATCAGATCTAAATTACGAATTTTTACAATTTTTGTGCAAGAATATCGAAAAAGAAATTGAGGTTAAAATTGTAGGATAATGTGGAGTTTCATTTTTTTTTTTTTAAGAGGATAATAATCTACAAATTTTTAGAAGTAACTGAGATGCCAAAAAAAAAAAATCCAATGCTTGATTTTGCAACACAAGTAAATGGAGTTGATTAAAATATTTCATCTTTTGGTGTACAATCTGAAAATTTATGATTATTCAGGACCTTTATTTTTATTCAGCATAGCTGCTTACGTTGGAGTTGAGTTTTAGATCATTTTACGTTGTTCTCTGCATATGGCGATATTGCAAAAGTGGAATTTTAGTACTGCTTAAGATTGCAGATTGCATACAATGCTGGACCTGCTTATGTGGCAGTGGTGTTAGATTAGACTTCTGCTGGTATTGGGTATAGTATCAATCAATTTTCTGAAATTGTTTGTATAGAATTTCGTGTCTTAGATAACCTGATGACACACATGTTCACTGTACTAGCTTCTCTTTTTGGCAAAATGAGATCAGAGGTGAGATAGCAGCTCTTGGTTACCTGTGCTCTCCTTCTATTTACTTGCTGCACCTATTTTATACCAGGAATTATCTTCACCTAATGGCTCATGCACCAGCAAAAGAGCTGGGCTGAATTCCATTGAGAAATACGCTTACGTCCCAAAACAAAAGAATTCGGGAGGCTGGAGGACTACAAAATCAAAGGTGAGAACTTCATCTGTCTATATCCTATGATATTGTTTGGCCAAGATTCCATTTTTGACAAAATCTAGCATCACAGATGCGACTGCCAAAGAGGGGTCTGCTGTCCACTCCAGACAGCTAATGTAGGCGCAAGATGTGATGTTCTGGTCAAAATATTTTGTATTGGAGGATTCTTGTCCGGACAATTTTTGGAAAAATATACTGGAAGCTGGGACTGCTCTTGGATAGGCATTAAGTCGGTGGCAGGTCCTGTTTCTCTGAAGAAGATTTGACCTGCAGCTTTAGTTTTGCTGATGGTAACTAATCTTGATGTGTGGTGTTTGTATAAAATGGTATCGCTAATGGGGTACTCACAGCAGGGTCGTGCTTAGAACAACATGGTCTTGTGTGTTGCATGTAGGCGATAGCTTAGCTGGTGGATTCCATTCCATTCGTCAAATGAATGCGTAAAACAGACAGTTGTTTGAGTCCTGGGTACGGATCGGAAACCACTTTCCCTTTGCCCCAACCATGTGACTAACTGGTCTCGCTGAAAATGCAGGGAAGTTTTTATTTTTGGGCAACATTGAAATCCAAATGAAGTGCCTGCTTCAAGGCATAGGTGTTTTCTTGGGAAATTGGCAAAAATGGGCACTTGAGCAATTCAACTAGACGACCATTGGGGTCATCGTTCAATGGCAAGAGAGAATCTCTTCAAAACTCGCTGATGCATTAGGTTGGAGGATTCTAGTATATCAAACTCTCTTCAAAATCTCTTCATGCTTTCTTGATATAAAAAATTTAGAGAAGTGCAATACTATAGCTGGATGCAAAATGACTCAACGCACATGCACAAGAAAGTCAATGTAAAGATTTTCTTATACAAATAAGTTTAGATGAATGCATATCATTACTATTCAAAATTTAAAGGATTTAACATTTTATGCATTGATAATGTAGTAATTTTTTTTTATACTAGTAATTGTAGATGTATGTTAGATGTGCATGATTTGGATTTTAAATTTAAGGATAAAGTGCATTGTAGACTATCAAGCTTTTCTAGATTCTTACAAAAATCAGTGAACTCTTTTTTGTGTTAATTAACCCATCAAAATTTTTCAGATTCTCATAGAAACCATTAAAATTCTTTTTTTGTATCAATTAGCCTACTAAACTTTTGAAAAAGTTTCAATCAGCCCATTTTATTAAATCGTTTGATTAAATTAGATAAAATTATACTTACGTGAGATATATGTGTACCTTTTACGGACAAAAATAATATTCCTTCTCATCTATTTCTACAAGTGATCAAAAATTCTCAATCTCACTAACATAACTTATTTCTCTCTTTCTAAATCCAATTTATGCAATTTGATCAATTATAGGGTTGAATGGAAAGAGATATCATCATTTTTGCCCCCCAAAAAATTGCACATAAGTCTCATGTGAATATAATTTTATCTAACTTGAATCAAACAATCAGGCAAAATGGCTTAATTAAACTTTTTTGATAGTTTAGCAGCCTAATTGACAAAAAAAGAAGTTTAATGGTTTTGATGAGAATTCGGAAAAGTTTAGCAAGTTACCGTGTACTTTGCCCTAAATTTAAATTCATATTATGTGCAAATAATCTGGACCTCTTAGTGTCTATACATACACACACACACACAGTGACAATGTATAAAAATTTACTCAAATTTTAAATTCACTTTTTGCCCATAATTCATATATCATATATCTATATCTAATCGTATAAAAAAATTTTTACATTTCCAATGTATATACATCAATCCAAACTAGTAATAATCGGAAAACGTTGCTAGCAGTACCTTAAACAGTTTCCTTAGATAACACGAAAAAGCAAGGTAAAAATGGGAACCCTCACGAGAGTAGTCCAGAGTTAAAAGGAACTCTTTATGACTGTTTGGTATTGGGTTCGAAATTTACCCTGGATTTAAACTCTCTTGACCCGCCTAAGGTGTGTTGTGTGGAACCGTAGCATATTCCCCTCCAGTTTGGTGTGTTGGCTGGAGTCCCATGTAACTCGAGTCGAGGCATGTTTCGAGTTACCCAAAAAAAAAAAAAAAGGTAAAAATGGGTCAATTCCTAATTTTGTTCAGCCTCATGTTACAAGTGGTTCTCATCCAAATAAATGGGACAGCAAGGAAGCCCAAAGCAAGCAGGCAGGGCTACAAGTGTTGCAGAACATGCAGGAACTCCGGATCACTGCAAATTACTACCGGTGGTAAATGTTTCTTCTACCTTTGGGGTCTCAGGTGAGGTCGGCTAACGTTGACAATCCCATGGACTCGATGCTCAATTCCACTTTATCCAGGCTTCAATTGTGCCAAATTCCTGCAAGAGTCCACGTTGTAGAAGAGTATATGGAAAGCGAATGATGTTCGAGATCTTCCAATTCCAGTTGTATCATTCTTGTCCTAGTTTTCAAGATCCAGACAGCACCCAATCCTTAGTTTCGGACCTTTTCTCCGATATAAGATGTTGCTGCTGTTAGAGGCTTGAACTTAAATTTTGCACTTAAGGCATGTTCTACACCAAGGGCAATGGTAGTGTACTCACTTTTTTTTGTCTAAACAGATGCTTTATAGATAAAAGAGAGGAGCAAAAGCTCTACATATAACAAGGGGTAACTACCCTAAACTAGGAGCTTGCTGTGCCTTATCAGAAAGCCACAGGGGGAAAGAAATTTCCCACTTAACATCCTTGATCAATTTGGTGGCAAATTTTGCCAAGCAGTGACTAATGGAATTAACTAATCTACTAACAAAATAAAAATGGCAGCTCCAAAAGGAATCTTTCAACCTTCTAATATCACTAATGATTATAGAAAGCCAAGATTCATCCACTGCCATACTGTTAATAGAATCAACTACAACTTTACAATCAGACCAAATATTAATCGCTGAAAGATTAAGTTCGAGAGCCAGGTGGAGAGCTGCACGAATGGCCAAAGCTTCGACTAAAGGTGCCTCTGAACAGTGGTCTACTGGGATGGCCCAAGTAGCTTTTAGTTTTCTCTCTTTTGTCCAAACCACAACCCCAAGACCAGCTCTATTGAGCTTTCTGTCCGTAGCTGCATCAGTGAAAATGTTGGTCATTTGGGGGTTATTGGGAAAGTCTGAAGTTTCCAGAGGCTGGTGAGTTTCAGTGGCAGTAGCTGCATGTTTTCCATCTTTGTTTGCCTCCTGGAATTCCATCCATTCATGCACAGACTTAGGTGAGATCCAAAGGCTGGGTTGGGTGTTGGAGTTGAAGGTGGCATCATTCCGGTTCTTCCAGATGTTCCATAGAAGGGTTGCTGTGAGAGCAATATGGTCATTGCCAGCTGGTCTAGATTCTGCTTCTTGCAACTTTGACCACCAATCCCAAAAGTTGTTCGTCTCAGTGCGTAGCCCCTCCCATTGGATGGGAAAGGCTTTCCAAATGTCTTGAACATGCCGGCAGTGGAATAGCATGTGTTCCGTTGTCTCAGCAGCCTCTCCACATCGTTTGCACATGGGATTACCTTTGTTGATTCTTCTGAAGATGGCTTCATTAGTTGGGAGGATTTGATTCAAGCATTTCCACAGAAAATGCTTGATTTTGTATTTGATGTTCAAGCCCCAAAGTTTGCTCCAGATACTAGATGGTGCTCCCTGTCTACTTGACCCGCCTGCAAAGGTATTGCTCCTACGTGGATCTGCAGCATCAGATTTGAGAAAAGCATAGCCGGTCTTAACTGTGTAAGTTCCCCCTTTTGCATGAAGCCATCTCAAATTGTTTTTACCACCATAAATGCTCAGGGGAATACTTAGAATTTGTTTACAATCAGCTTCATTGAATAAACTGGTGATAAGATCTTTATTCCAGTGTGCATGTTGTATAAGCTGACTAACCTTTGTGTAGCTACAAGGATCGGGCCTCTCTGTTGTCACCTTTCCTGAATATGAATCTGGTAGCCACCGTTCAGACCAGATGTCGATGTTACTGCCATCACCAATATTTCTTCGGGTCTCACTTTCAACAACAGGAATTGCTGAAGCGAGGCTATTCCAAAGCCATGAGGCATTTGGTCTGCTCTGAGCTTGGAGGACTGATGAGTTGGAAAAGTATTTTGCTTTGAGAACTTTGCACATTAAAAGATTGGGTTTGGAGACAATCCGCCAAATTTGTTTAGCAAGCAAAGCAAGATTGAAGAAATGGATGTCTCGAAAACCCATCCCACCCTTTCCTTTGACCTCTGATAGCTTGTTCCAGTTCAACCAGTGGAGTTTTTTACCCTCCTTTTCCCCACCCCACCAGAAATGCGCCATTGCTGAGCTTAAGTTTTTACAGATCCCCATTGGTAACTTGAACAGGGACATGGCGTAGGACGGCATAGCCATTGCGACTGATTTGATCAAAATTTCTTTTCCTCCTTGGCTTAGCATCTTCCCTTTCCAGTTTTGGATTTTGCTTGAAACTCTATCTTTGATGAAGCCTAGGACCTGGCTTTTGGATCTCCCAATCACCAAAGGAAGGCCGAGGTACTTGCCTTGTTTCACCACCTTGATGTCTTTTAAGCATGACTGAATCTCCTCCACCTTGGGATCTTTGTGCATTTTTGCTGAAGAAAGCGGTGGATTTTTCCAAGTTGATTTGCTGTCCCGAGGCTTTTTCGTACACATTCAGAATGTCTTGAATGATTGAGACCTCTTCTACTTTGGCTTTACAAAAAACTAGAGAATCATCAGCAAATAAAAGATGGGTTAGGGGAGGGGCAGTTCTGGAAATTTTCAGGCCAGTGATTTCTTTTCTATCCTGAGCTTGATTAATAAGGCTTGAGGCCTTAGAACAAATGAGGAAGAGGTAAGGGAGAGGATCTCCATGTCTGATACCTCTAGAGGGAATCACATAGCCTTTTTTCTCACCATTGATGTTGAAGGTGTAAGAAACTGAAGAAATACAAGACATGATCCATCGGATCAAAGAGCTGAATCCCATTTTGCTCATCATGGTGAGGAAGTGCCATTCTACTCTGTCAAAAGCCTTGGACATGTCTAGTTTAAGAGCCATAAATGCATCTTGGCCATGTCTTTTGTGATTAAGGAAGTGAATACATTCATGGGCGATGATGATATTATCCAAAATCTGACGACCAGGGATAAATGCAGATTGGGGGGGACTGATGCAATGATGCAAAACAGATTTAAGCCTATTAGCTAAGATTTTAGAGATGATTTTGTACATGACATTGCACAAGCTGATAGGCCTAAAGTGTTTTCACGTGGGTGAGTCAATTTTGGAATCAAAGTTACTAACGTTTCATTTGTGGCCTTAGGCATGAAGGAAGAATGGAAGAAACTTTTAACAAAAGCAACAACCTCTGTAGAGACAATGCTCCAATATTTTTGGAAAAAAAGAGGAGTCATACCGTCCGGGCCAGGAGACTTATTTGGGTGCATGTCGAAAGAGCTTTTGATCTCATCTTCCTCCGGTTAACATTCTGTTCATTGACTCAGTAATGGTCTTTGGTACTCCATTTAGTATGGCTGCATAACTGGAAGGATTGCTTGAGGAGAACAAGTCTTTGAAATAATTTTCAACTGCTTTACCAATTTGTCCGTCCGATGTGCACCACTGACCCTGCTGGTTTTTGATTCTTGAGATTCTGTTTTTCCTTCTTCGGATGGCTACGCTTGCGTGGAAGAATTTTGTGTTCCTATCACCTTCTTTGAGCCATTTGACTCTGGCCTTTTGGCTCCAGAATTTTTCTTCTTTCGCATAGGCCTTCTGTAGATTGCTCTTTAGGTTCGATAGTTCTGGAATTTTATCCCTGCAGTCTGAGTTTTCTATTTGCTGGATCTTGCTCTTTAAGCTGTTAATTTCATGCCTAGCATTTCCATTTGCTTTCTTGTTCCAACATCTGAGGGCAAAGCGACATTCTTTTATTCGTTGTGACATTCCAAGCATGCTTTTCGAGACCTTCTCAGAACCCCAGGCCTTGCTGATGACTCTCTGAGCTTCGGGATTTTCTGTCCATCGCTGATCGAAGTGGAACCTGCTCTTGAGTCTCCTACTGTCCATTCTACTCGTCTGTAGCATGAGCATGCAATGATCAGAGGCTTGGGTGTCTAGATGCTGAAGTTGGGCATCTTGATAGATTTGAATCCAACTGGCCGAAGCTAAAGCTCTATCAAGTCGTTCCTTGATGCATTGACCATTCTCCAGAAGCCTAGTCAGTCCACGGGTGCCTACAAAGCCAGTCTATGAGTTGGTTCGACTTAATGAACTCATTAAAACCTCTAAAATTCCCAACCCTTTTTTGACTCCCTCCCCATTTCTCATCCATAGATACCAACTCATTAAAATCTCCAATGCATACAAAATACCTACCCCAGAGATTTTTCCTAGGCAATGACATCTTCCATTGTTCCTCTTTCTTCTTTTCATGACTCCCATATACACAGATACACCACCATTTACACCCTTTTTCCTTATCCTCCAGCCTAACTTCAATTGTGCACTCTGTGAAGAGAATTTTGTCTGGCCTCATAGAATCTTTCCAAAAGCGCAAGCCCCAGATTTTCGGTGGGGTCAACAACCACCATATGATCATAGTTTATTTTCCTTTTAACTTTAGCAAGCTGTGACATTGTTCATAGTTTCAGAGAAAAACTAAATGGAGGTGGAGCGAATGGTCTCCTTGGTTGGGAGCTGTCAAGGTGCTCCCAGCCTCGGCAGTTCCACGGAGACTCTCGTTGGGGAGGGAACCGATTTAGGTTGGTTCCCAAACCTCTATCAGTCTGTATGAAGCGAGTACACCTCCGACTTTTGTTTTTTTTCCATTTCTTGTTCACAGGTCTGGTCATCAAATATTTCCATTTCACAGTGCTTCCTTTTTGCTTGGACACCTCCTATAGGTATATTCGGGTTCAGAGGAGCAAGTGCTTTTCTAGTCGACCCTTTCCCTTGTTGCCTTGTTTGGATTTTGATGCCCTTGCTTGACTTTGGTTGTTGATGCTTTCCCCTGTTTTCCTCATTTCCAGGTGGACTATTCACATGAGGCATTGTTGAGATCTCTGTTATCCTTTGATTGCATTCGAAATTTAGTTGGAGTGATTCATCAGTGGGAGAACCCTGTTTAGGAGCTGTTATATCCTCTGTGGCATCCTGTGATTCGACTCCTGATCTTGTGCTTTCATCTTCCTTATCTAGCGTCTCTAGGGCCCTGGGTGGTTCCATGCTTGAGTCTTCCTGTAATGGCAGGTTTGCTACTAAAGCATCATCTTCTTCCATCATAAAAGGAAATTCAGCTTTGTTCCTAACTCGTAGTCTGAAAGCATCGCTGATTTCTTCAACATGTGAATGTGCCTTTCCCTTGGTCGAGGGGCTGTCAGTAGTTTTGGTCCCTTGTCTCAATTTCTCTTTTGTTGAAATGCTAGGATTCCTGGGTGTCTGGTTTGCTATCGTTGCATGAGCGGATTTCTTGGGTGGGCTGTAAGTTCTCTGGGCTCTCATCCAAGCTCCATATTGCTTCCTTTGAACCTGCTGGACATCCTCCAGTTCTCTTCTACACGTTTTCTCTCCATGACCAATGATGCCACAGTTGTAGCAGAAGTCTGGGGCTCTCTCGTATCGGAATTCCACCCATTGTAGAGTCCCTGCCACATTGATTGTTGTGCCTCGCAGGAGGGGTTGGCTCGTATTGACATAGCAGAGGGCTTTAATATGCTTGCCTTCTTTGCCACCTCCTTGAGGTATGATTATATCCATAACTTCCCCACACACTGCTCCTATTTTTACCCCAATTTCTTTTATTACACAATGAACAGGAAGCCCCCATAATTGAACCCAGAGGGGTGCATATAAGAAAGCCATTGGGTCTTTGTCTATCCCAGCCTCCCATTTTTTTAAATTTAGGATCTGGTTGTCAATTAGGTAGGGTTTTTTCTTTAAGACTTGTTGCATGGATTCCTCATCAGTGAAGTTAAATTGGAAGAGATTCGTACCAATTTCGACAGTTTCCAGCTTTTTTGGGAAGCCCCATAGCTGATTGACTACATTCCGAACTCCTGTGATGTTGGCGATTTTGTCGCCCAGAATTTTCCCACACAGACTGAGCTTGCATTCTGCTAACCCTTTAGCACACTCTTCTTGCTCAACTACAACTTCGCTGCATTCTTTGTCCGATAGAGCGAATCGTTGGAGGATCAGGGCCAAATCCTCAGCCATGTTCTACAGCCGTAAAATGGAGTACCAAGGAAGCTTTACTGAGCCAAAGGCAAGAATATTCACCAGATCTGCAAAAGAAGAGAAGAGATGTAAGAAAGGAGAAAAAGAGAGGAACAGGGGTGAGGAGACTAAAAAAGCAGGAGAAAAAAGAAAAAGAAGAAAAACACGGAGGAACTAGCTCAGGTTAGTGGCGAAGGCCTTGCAGGTTAAGACAGCCACTGGGGAAAGAGAGGTCCGAAGGAAGGAAAAGAGGGCAGCAAGAGTTAAGGATGGTTGAATAAAGCACTGGGTGGAAGGAGATTTAAGGCGTCGGAGGTTGAGAAAGACAATGGTGGGGATGGAGGCTGTGGAGGTAAATCTGTCGGAAGATGGGTAAGGCTCTCACTGGGAGAGATGAAGCTCTAGTTTTTCAAACTAGAGAGAGAAGCTCTCAAGGAGAGAGAAAGATCCCAGATCCTAGCAGCTTTGTACTGAATGGTAGTGTACTCACTTAAACGCTGCTATTTTGCGGCTAATCACTTCTTGCTCTTTTGCAGTCTTTTTCTATGAAAATTCAAAGTAATACAGACCGGACAGATTGTTGGCTTCAGAAAAACAACACATTTTGCGAATCCGTGATCTGCGCTCGGTTATCATCGTCCATGTAAACCAAGGTAGTCGGCACACAACTATGTACTGAGCTTTTTCCTTTCTGGGGAGGGGGGGTGGGGGTATGCTTCTTGTTTGTCATGGAGTAACAGAAATTACTATAGGCATAGATGGACTTCGACAGAAAAGATCGACTTGTCTCTGCCCATATGTCAAAACCATGTCGTGTTAAAATGCGGAAACACATCTGGTAGAGGTTTACTATTCTAAAACACCCTTCTTCTTCTTTTTGGCCTACTCTGAAGTCAATTAATTTTTAGTAAGAAACACTGCATTTCTTACAATGCACTTTATCATTAAGGAGGACTTGAAAATTTTTGCCAAGAATAATTCATGGGTGAGATTGATTCGTTTTACCACGCTAATTAGACTGGTTTCTGATCAAATCAAGTATTTGCGGATGAAAAGGTCTTGCTGTTTAAAAATCAGAGTGAAAGCATGATATATGATGAAAAATGTGTTTAGGCTCTCCACCATGTAATTAAGACATCATAGAAAAAACAACAATGTGTTTTCCGGCATTTAACAAAGACACCACCACATACGATCCAGAATTCAAAATGACAAATCACAACGAACATGAGATTCCATGCTCTATTGCATCAGCAAATACCACGATAAAACAACATCATATTGAATGCTGGTTCAACTAATCACTAGTAGCTTGCCCTAGCAATTTCTATCAACTTAAACGACAGACTCTGCAGCACTAAGTTACGGCCCCCCGCAAAAAGCAAATCCGGGCTGGAGGACAAAACAAGAAAAAGAAAAACCTGTTCTGCTAACAATTGTGCCAGCAAGGAGCTTCAAATTTAACTGCAATAACTACTTAAATTGCTAATTACTAAATTTCCAAATCAGGGACCCCTCAAAATCCAAGTACGACTAGTTGTTGGTAACACACCCGTTTGAATCATCCAAATCTACATTAAAGGTGCAATTCAGAACTAGCACTGACAACTACATCATGCCAACTAAAACAGAACAGAAAGCACAATGGCAAACATCCAAAATATTTATGTCCTTTCATTCAAACTACAAGAGTAAAGGAATAATCACTCCTCAAATGTTGAAGCAGTTACAATGTAGAATGCCCAGATCTATAAACTAGTCCACTTGTCTATCACTAAATGGGGAGGTAGGGGTGTAAGATATCCACCAACACTAGAAAATCATCCAAAATGTCCCAAGAACAGTAAAAAATCTACATCAGCATTTGAATACCAAAGGAGCCTAATGCAAATGCCATCCACCGTGCCAAAGATCATTCATCATCTTCTTCCTCCTACAGTTGACAGAACATATTAGTAACAGTCACTGCATTCAGAAGCATACCAATCAAATCTTAGGCATACTAATAAGTAGAACAAACCTCCCCACTGCCTTCCTCATCCTCATCATTAACCTCAGACTTTGACTTATCAGACTCCTCCTCCCCATGACCACCCTCCTGGTTTCAATCAATGAGCACCATTCAAAACGTCAACAAAGTCAGTTAAAAATTAAAACCAGAATCATCAAATACTATAAATTGAACAGGAACAACTGCTCACCAATCTCCTGTTGTATGCCTGCATTTGTCGTTGATAATCCTGCTTTCGCTTCTCTGCCTTGGCAACATAGGGAGCTTTTTCCTGAATTTTGGAAGTAAAATCATATTAAAAAAACCACTGTATTCCAATCAAATCCAGGAGTACGAACAAAGTACTATGCGTCATAACTTTAGTCTTTGGCTGAAAAGAAGCACGTAGTCTCCCTATAAAGTAAATTACCTCATCAGTGAAGGACTTCCATTTATCTCCAGCAGCTTTACCAACCTATGTTACTCCAAAACACCCCAAACCTCATAAGACATTAGATTTAGCAAAAATAAATAAATAAATACATAGAACACAGAGAAATACATCATTTAAAATACTTACAACAGCAACTAATTTGTTGTTAGGATTTTCTTCTTTGAATTGCTTTCTGAACTCTTCCCTGTAACCCATGTTACAGATACCAGCGATAAGCTCATTAAAATATAATTAAACCAAACAAAGAGTCAACTCAACAAAAAAATAAAGCTTCTATGATCCGTCTTTTTTTTTTTTTGGGGTGTGCGAGGGGGAATGTGGTTGGGGGAACTTACATAAAAACAAAGAAGGCACTAGGTGGCCTCTTAGGCTTGTTAGGATCCTTTGCCTTCTTTTCCCTCTTCTGCTTCCTCTTTATAACAGAAAGCCTTTCACCCAAAACACATAAATCGACCAATAAAAAATAAAAAAGGCGAATGCAGCAACATATAGATTCAGCAGATAATCCCATACGACTTAGAAAATAATCCTCTATGTCAAAACGAACAAAAGAAATGAGGCTTAACACTAATTGGGGCAGAAAAAAGGGACGAAAAAGGAACTAATTATGTGATTAAAGTACAAGAAAAATGAGGGAAGAAAATTATCAAACAGGAAACGATTTACAGAAGAGGAAGTGGGGAAAAGTATAGCACTTACTTGCTGTCTGGATTTCGGGAATCAGCTTTCGATTTACCACCCTTCATGGTGATTGCTGAAAACAAGAGAAAGTAAAAAGGAAAATAAATTGAGGGAAAATTAGAAAATCGGGTGAAATAAATGGAAAATGGACGAAAACTAACAGAAACCGGAAGCTTTTACCTGCCGCAGTAGCGATGAGAGTAGGAAGAGATTAGGAACTAGGGTTAATAGTAAAACTAGGGTTTGTGGAGCGGTAAAATATAGAGCCTTTTCGTTTTGGGAGGGGAGGGGGGGGGGGGAGGTGGGATTGGCTGGGGATTCTGGGAGGGAGGAAAAATGAGGGCCAGTTGGGATAATGAATATGTACTGTCACGAATTGTAACCAAATCCTTCCCGGCTTCTGGGGTTTTAGGCGGGACGTCCAAAATTTCGCCCCCTCATCGATCCATGTCTTGTACTAGCATTTCTATTGGCTTCTTCCATACTTGTACCATGTCTTTTTTCACTGTGACGAAGAATATCGACACTTGGCCCATTTTGCCATCTTAAGCCCTTTTCTGCTACTGCTAGTTTCGAGCCCAGGGTCCATTTTCCTTAAACAGGTACTTTGAACTAATTTTTCATTTTGGAGTTGTTTTTGGTTTGTGTATTATTGTAACATTTAGGGTGTAAAAAATAATTTATCAAAAACAGGTGTGAAAACACCTAATCCAGATGCACCCATTGTCATTCGAACATCACAAGTCCGATAGATGTAGGGGTGTGAGCGAGCAAAACTACTCTTGAGTAACTCATATATAGTTTGGTCAAACACTCGGTTTGAACTCGATTTGACCAAATTCGAGTTGTATGGCTTAAGTATTTAGTGCTCGACTGCTTGACAAGTCTAATCGAGTAGTTGTATTATTTATATAATATATTTCTTTTAATTATAAATTGACTATTATGGGTTCATCTCTTAGTACAAATTGAACACGTACTTGAGTTTAATTAAAGACTTGCAATATCCTCAAGCCAAAGTTCAATTACAATAACATGGAGTCGAGCTCGAGTAGTACTTATATTGATCAAGTTCGAGTTCAAATATAGTACTATTTGAATTTGACTCGACTCAATAACACCCTCACGTAGATGGAACCAATTATCCATTTGACCATGCACGGTGCAAGCTATACTTTATTTTCTAGCCATGTTATGTAGGTGACTACTCCTTTCTTGTAAGGTTTGAAGTTTTTAATTGAGGGGGAAAAAAAACTTGTGGGGGGTTTTTTGTTATCATTTCATCAATTAAATATTGACAAAAAATTTGGTAATTATTTATAACAAGAAATTTCTATGCACATTCTTCTCCTACGAAAGTTTTGAAGGGAATAATAAATTTGATCTAAAGCCAAATGTTGAGAGAGAGAGAGAGAAAAAAAAGAAAAAAAAGAAGAAACATTAGCATTGTTACTATAAGCCAAATCATATATGCAATGAAAAACAAGAATTTAGAAATAAATGCTTATATGTGGCTTCCCTTTCACCAAGGGTGGAATTAGGCAGTATGTTGAATGGATGCTTTGGTTTGGGTGGCTGAAAGGGGGATTTGTGGAGCATGCCAAAGATCTTTCCAGTCACATTGTAACAGTTTATTATCCAGGGTGTTATTAATCGGTAGCGTTTGGATAGTAGATTATTTGGGATATTATTATTTGATTTATGACTGAGTTGACTATTGTGAATAATGAAATAAGCGTTTGCACAATGAATAATTTTTGTAGATAGGTGTTTGGATAGGTAGAAGACTTTTTTCTCCAATTTATTCCAAAGAGAATAGTTACCAAAGGAAGTGGAGCTACGCTTACGGAACAATTGTCGAGAGTTTGGTGTTCCTGAGCATATCACTGTCGTGATAGGTCAATTGCCCCACTCCGCTTGTTAGTTAAATCGGGCGTAATCAGAAGAAAAGTACCCAAAGGTGAGTTAAATACATAGGTGCAATTGCCACTAAAAAAAACCCACGAAATTTAAAACCCGGGCGAATTACACGGTTGGATGATGTTTTACTGAAGTCCAACAACAAAATCGTAACATTTTTTACGTGTGCCACTATTTAACGCCGACGTCGACCGTAAGCCGCATACATTTCATTCGTTATTGCCTCCCGAGTTGTTTTCCATGCCTCGATCTCTTCCTGGGAACAATTTAAAGGTTGGACACGTGCCATTTCCCTGTGTCCGAGATCTTCCTCGAACTACATATTTTCATCCTCAAACGTCTGAAATTGGCTGTCCTCAGGTTGGGTCATTCTAAGAAAATTATGTAGAGCACAACAAGCAATGACCACGCTAATCTAGGTGCTCATGTAGAAGTTCGGAATTGGACCCTTTAGAAATTTAAACATTGCCTTCAATACCCCAAATGTACGCTTTATGACATTTCTAAGTTGTGAATGTCGTGTGTTGAACAACCTTTTCGTTGGGACTCCTTCCCTTACATTCTTGTACGGCGGCAAGAATCAGGGCATGTTCCTATATGCTGCATCAACCAGGTAATACTTGCCTATTTTTAGTCAAAAGTAGTACTAGTTAGCAAAGAAAGATAGTGCAAATAAATCTTAAACGATGAAATACGCAAAATTGCTTTGTGAACACAAATCATCGGGAGATGGCATCGGGAAATTTGATGGATGTGTCATTGCATCTTCTAAAACTCGAGCATCATGGGCACTACCCTCCCAACCAGCATAGATATAATTAAATCGCATGTCAAAATCACATACTGCTAGAAGATTCTGTGAATGATCACCATGGCAATTAGTGTATGCCATTTGCTGTCCACTGGAAGGACAGCATGGAATATGTGTGCCATCAATTGCCCCTACGGCATCCTAGCACGTAAAAAAGAAGCAGATTGTTACTATTAATTATTAACTGATGAACTATTAGAGACTATCGGATTTGTGACTGATTAAAAACAAATATTTAATTTACTAGAGATCATTTGAATAAATACTGAACCAATAGGACGTATATACATATATATGTATATTTATTCACATGTATATATATACATATATATAAATGAATCTGCTTATACGTATATATATATATATATATTAGATTACATATAAATGAAACTATATACTTATATGTTTATAAACAAATTTGTATATATATATATTTATTCACATGTATATATATACATGTATATAAATAAAAGTTTATATGTATATATATACATAAATCAGATTATATGTACATGAAACTATATATGTATATGTTTATAAACATATTTGTATAGATATATTTATTCACATGTATATGTATACATATATATAATTGAAAGTGTATATGTATATTCATATATAAATCAGATTGTATATAAATATGAAGCTACATATGTATATGTTTATAAACGAATTTGTATACGTATATATATATATATGTATATATTATCTATATATATGTACAAATATATATATATTATTGCATGTACACATATGTTGGCATATACATATATATATGTATTTATACACACACATATGTATAAATGAAATTACACATATATAAATGAAATAACTATATAAATGAAATTACACATATATAAATTACACATAATATTTATCTTGAACCATGGAAAAAACTTTCTAGAGTTGGCAATTCGGGGATGGACGGATGTTTGGTTGTAAGGCTTTATTACTTCTCCTGCAAACATACATAATTCGACTAATACTTTGCGAATATTTCTGTTAATTGTTTCAAGGGACCGGTTGAAGCGTTCACTTAAAGTTCGCTGTGTATGGTGATGGCTGACCATTACTAACGTCATTGCCAAGGCTTTCTCAATTTCCACCCGTTGCTGGTATGACTGGAAAACATACCCGTTACTGACCAATATGTCATATAATCTGAGGAAATTATCTGCAGTTATTCGCATGTTTTCCATTATTCGTCGGTAATGGCCATTAATCAACTCTTTCACCCATTGCCGACCACTTAATGAGCCATCATGCTGTGGTATTTTGATTTTTTTCCGATCACACTGGCAAAGTATCAGCTCTGTAGCCAATGCCAAAAAGGTCTCGTCCTCTTCGTCTTCTATCCTCTGCAAGTTACGGCGACTTGGACCTGCTCTATTGTTTGAGGCCATTGACTTGGCTTTTTAGCAAAAGTGAGTTAGAAACTAAATATAACAGAATAGGAAGAACAAGAGCTGTATAACTATCATTTGTGATATGACAAATGGTGATTGAGTGCGTCACAAAGCAATAAAGCAAGCACTGATTTGATTTGATCTGATTATTTAAACCAAGGCAAAGTAAACAATTTTCTCATTATTTTGCAGCTTAATGACCACACCAAAGTAGGACAGATAAAATATTCTGGCCTCTAAACTATTTGAAGCTGAAACGTTGGGCGTAATGTGAGAATAAATGTGAACTTCTATATGCAAAACTAAAGGTGATATTGATCAGTAAGGCTTCTTTCTATTCATTTTTTTATACCATTAGTTATTAGAAGAAAATGAGGCAAATAAAAATGTTTAGAGTGTCAACCATTCCGAATTACAATTTAGGTTCCAACATAAGAATCCACATAAAGTCTAAAAATACATAGTCAAATTAACTAGTGTTCTTATTATCATATTCTTTGTTGACCAAACTAACAAAAAATGGTTTCTCTAACCCAAGAACAAATAATGTGAATAATGTTTTAAGCTTACAAGTCATCATTGTCAAAACAAAAAGGAAAATTTTTTGCCAATTGTCTAATTGTGAGGAATAGATTTTTTTCCCCTAAATTTTCTAAGCTAAGAATGAATGAAATTGTTTGTAAGTAAAAAAAAAAATTAATATATTTTCTTCAATTCGGTACATTGGAGCATGGACATTCAAAAAAAAGAAAAGAAAAGAAAATGAATAGATAAATTTATTAAAATCTCTAAATAAATTACTAATAGGCAAAAATGAGGAAGAAAATATTTAGGAAAGGAAACAAATGAATTGAGTACTTCTTCATTAGCTCTAAGTATAAATTTTTGGTAAAAATTGCAACTAATTGAGGAGACAATTTCTTAAGTTGTTTTGATTAAACATTAAAAATAAAACATACACAAAACTTGTTAAGATTAGAGCGTACATAGACACAGTTTTGGTTATGATAAGTTACAAACAATGACTAATTAACATGGATACAGTTAGGGCTCCGACGTATTTCTGACTAGGGGGTTTGGAAGAGACGGATTTGTTAAAGGGGAGAGTAAAGCTTGGCCAATGTAGTGGTTGAGACATCCCACGACAATTACTGCTGCCATCCTATGCCTTTCAACGGTTATTTAATCTATACCGTCCGATTTGTCCACCTGTCAGCTTATTTGGGACGCCTCACTATGACAGGCAGTACAAATTTGGGATGCCTCACTTTATTTTACAATTGTCCAAACACTTTTTAAACCACCTACCCCAAAGAAAAGCTTAAATAAACAGTCCAAACATATCATTATTATTGGAGGTGGTAACACACTATTGGCTCCTGGTTTCCCTTATTGAGGGCAAAAAGGAACTTCAGTGTCAATCACTACCTATTTATATTGACTCACCCAAATCCAACTCATTAATAATTTATCCAAATCAACCCATTAATTTTAAATGGGTGTCACTGGGTACCCATTTATACCCATTTAATTGATGGGTAATGGGTTGATTTGGCTCACCCATTTAACCCATTTAAAAATAAATACACATTTTATTCAAAATTTTAGTGAATGATAAGGAGATAAATTTGAATTTTTTTTATCAATGTAATAACAATAAAATACCATTATTTATTGGCAAACACCATGCGAAAAATCTTTAAAAAATAAATAATAATTTAAACAAGTCATAAATGGGTAGTTGGGTATACCCATACCCATTTATTAAATGGGTATAAATGGGTTGATTCAATTATGCCCCTTACCCAATTATGACTTATACAAATATACCCAAATCACCAATTTTGACACCTATATTCAGTACTAATGCTTCGATACCTTTGGGCCCCCGATTTCCTATTATTATTTGGTACATCTGGGAAGATAGAAATGTAAAAACAAAAAACTATGCAAAGCAAATCCATTGTACTTCATTCGAAACAAGTTTAGTTACTTAAACTAATTAAAATAGGCTAACAGAATTGTCAGTCTGTGACTAACAGAATTGTCCTCTCTCTTCATTTGTATCCCTTAATCACAAGGTTTCAGATTCGAAACCTATGAAAATGGAAAAAATAACAGGAGAGCTCCATTACAAAGGGACCCGACAATAGTTCAAACAGGATTTTTATACACTGACAATACAATGATTTTTTTACACTAGTAGTTTTGGTAATTTTTTTTACACTTACAACTTTGGATGCATGTCATATATGCATGATTTGAATTTTAAATTTAAATTTATATTATGTAACATAATTTAAACATGTTAATGTAAAAAAAAATTATACTTGAACAGTGTACAAAAAAGTTATAAAAAAAAAAGGAAGATTAAATTTGAACTAACCACAGGAGGCCTAAAAAGTTGAACTAGAAGGCCATCTTTTCGCACTTAAATTCAACCGAAGTTTAATAGTAACCGAATTCCCTGTGGATAGTCAATGTATTAAATACTAACAGGAAAACATTAGCATATGGCTTTCAACAAATCTTAAATGTCCTTTTCCAAACACCCCCCAAACCCCCAAAAAGGCAAAAAAATGGAGAATTTATCTCCTATGCCCAAGGAACTGCGGGCTGTAGTCTCCGAATTTGACTGGAATCGTCGCAGACTCATAAACCATGGACTGTAAAAGCGCGTAGACGGGCAGATCACCATCTTCTCAACAACCAAACAACAAGTTGCTCGCACAATGCCGATGGTCTCATTCTCGATTGCTTTATATTTTACAAAATTTGATTATAAAAATTGATTATAAAGAATAATCAAAATAGCAAAAGCTATTTTTTTGATAATTATAATTTTTAATTTTTTTGATTATCAAAAAATTATAATCAAAATACAAAAGCAACTGAAAATATCAAAAAATTGATTTTCTAAAATTAGAATCTACAAACAATTAAAATAATCAACTGAGAACAAGCCGAGCATAAGGAAAGGCTGATGCCTCTTTGATTCTTTGACCATGCAATCGTGTGTGAAAGCAAACCACATAAGAAAAGAATATAACAATAAGGAAAAGAAAAAAAAAAGTGAGATAATGGGATGAAATCCCCAATCTGTCTGCTAGAAATCATAAAGGGATAATTTCAGAAACCTCCGCTAACCATTCTGACTATTTCACTGGCCTCCCTTCAAATTTTAAAAATTACATTAGTCTCCATTGACGTTTATTATATTGTAACACTTAGATCCAACTAGTAATTAAAAAATAAGACTAAGATTGCCCCTCATTTAATATATTATTTAGTTAATTTAATACAATCCCACATATTAAAGAAAAAATACTAAAATTTGCTGTTTGTCATCAAAAGATAGTATATCATTCTATATATTTTATTTAGTCTAAAATCTAATTTACTCTTTTCAGTAATAGACCCATTATCAAACATGATCAACAACAAATAATCAAAAAATTTTGCAACCAAAACATTACAAAGAGCAAACTTTAATACTATAAAAATATCAGTAGCTACGTTTAATATGTTGACAATGATATTTATGATGTTAAAATTCATCCTCTGTAACATTTTTGTTGTAGATTTTCTTGATTATTTGTTCTTGATCACATTTAATAATAGGTTTGTTACTAAAATAGTAATTTGGATTTTGTATTGAACAAAATATATAAAATGATATACTATCCTTTGATTCTTTATGTGATTTGATTTCTAATGATGAAAACAGCAAATTTTTATATTTTTCCTTAATATGTAGACTTGTATTAGATAAAATAAATACTGTATTAAATGAGGGGCGACGGTGGAATGAAATTATTCTCTCTCTTAATATTGCTTTTTAATTACTAGTTGAATATAAATGTTATAAGACAATAAATCTAGTTGATTGGCTAGTGTAACTTTTGAAATTTGGAGGAAAGCCAGTGAAATAGTTAAAAAGGTTAGCGGAGGTTTCTAAAATTATCCGAATCATAAATGAAGCATTTCAAAATTTTTGTCACCTTTTTAAGTAGATCATTACTAGTCTCTCACGTTAAAATATAGAACTTTAATAGTATCAACAAGTATAAAACGTGCCAATCTGTAAGCATTCATCGGCAAAATGTACATCACACCTATATAGGGGCACATTGAGCTTGTTTGGATTGCATTTTTCACAATTAAAACTTTTAAAGTTTTTTGTGAGAATGTTTTTTCTTATATTTTTCAATCACGTTTTTACTTTACATGCATCGGATCTTATAAAAAATAAAATGCTATAATAATTTCTCTCCAAAAAATACAATCCAAAGGGGCTGTTTGATATTCAACTCTGTTGAAATAGCCAACTCAACTTGAGCTGATAAGCCACTCAAAGCCCGAGTTCATTTGCAAATTAAGCATGTGGAGGACCAAATTACCATAATTAAAAATATGGATGGACAAAAACAAAATTATTGAAAAAGTGAGGTGCTATTTGAGCAAATTTAATTATAAAATACGTTCCGGGAGTGATAGAATAATAGAAGGAAATATATGGAGTAGTAAAAAAAAAAAAAAAAAAAAAAGAAGGAAAAGAAAAGAAAAGGAAAATACTACTATTATACCAATAAGAGTCCCAGCGAGACAGCAAAACCGATTTTAAAAAAAAAAGGGAAAAGAAAAGGGAGAAAGGGTGGGGAGAGAAATAGTAGAGTATGGGTAAGGCTGCGGTAACAGCAACGAGAAGAGCAACAATAGCAAAAGCAACAAAAACAGCTACGCCATCACCGGAACCGGAACAGGAGCCGGAACCACCGGCCCAATTAGTAGTAGAGATGAAGCGCAAGAAGAAGAAAGGCCGACCCTCTCTTTTGGATCTCCAAAAGCGTCAACAGCAACAACAGCAGCAGCAGCAACAACAACAACAACAACAAAAAACCCTAACCCCTCCCCCTGCCCCTCCTCCTCCCAATCACAATTTCACCCCTACCCGTCGATCCACTCGCCGGAACCCCACCAATTACAATTCCCCCTCCTCCGAGTTCTTCAACAACGACGACGACGACGATGACGACGAGAGGCAACAGAAGAAAGTCAAGCTTGTTGTGCGTCTCCCCCAATCCACCCAACAGCATTTTCAAAGTTCTTCCCCTCAAAATTCCGCCTCCGCTTCTGATTCCGGTGCTGAAGACCCTGACGATCACCAACCGAAACGTATGATCAATGCCGTTGATCGCAGATCTAACGACGTCGTTTTCGATCAGGTCCTCAATTTTGGGAAATTTGTTTTCTGGGCCTCTTCTTCTTCCCCCCTCTTCCCCCAACCCAACAACTTCTTCTACTTAGACCTGCATATATGCATGTATAAATTAATATATGCATATGTATGCATTTTTCTTTTTTCTTCCTTAAAGTTTTCGGGGAGGTGGGAATTGCTTTTATTTGGAAATTTTTTTTTGAAAAAATCAAATTCGGAGTCAATGTTTTTCTATTTTTGGAAAATTAGAAAAAGAGCGGCGTGCTAGTTTCGGTTTTCTTTGCTCGAAGATTTTGAGCTTTCTGGGTCTAGATGCGATTAATATCTTTTGGGATTTCGCGCGTAATTCAACCTTTTTTCTTTCCCTTTTTAAAAAATTGTTTTTTTCGGTGGATAAATGACTTTAAAGATCTGGACTCTGAAGTGGGGTTTTGACTCAGTCAAGCTCTACAAATGGGTAGTAGAAGCCCGTATTTATTTATCTGGTTGCTTAAATTAATACTTAATTTATTTTCTACTTTCTAGTATTACGAAAAATTTGCGTTCTGTTTTCTGGGTTGCCCCTCCCCCCTTTCTCCCTTGGCTGAGCTTTTAAAAATTCGTACCTTCGACTGTTAATATTTTATTCTATAATCCTCTTGTATGTAACTGGCTTTAACATATATAGACCACCCACCTACTGATATTCACACTCAGCGTCATATTTTTTGAAAAGTTGGGATTTGTCTTTTCTGATTATTGACATTTATAGCAGTAGAAGGAGCAGTATATTTTTAGCAGTTGTACTCTGCTGCTGCTTTTCTAGCTGCTGCTTCATTACCCCTTTTATTGTTGCTTTGATGCTTAATGAATACTTGTAAGCTTACTTGATTGGAGCTAACAGCTGGGTTGGGCTAATTTTGCAGGGGGAAAAGGCTTTGAAAGCGACGGACACTGTACATGGTTCGTTTCGTTCCAGTCAAAGCCATGCATTTCTTCGGGGGATAATGTTGGGAATTTCCCAACACATGTTGTTCTTGTTTGTTTTTTTTTTCTTTTTAAAGGAAAAGATTTAATTCTGGTCATTTGATTTGTGGACAGGGTCATCTCTGGACGTTGGGCCCACCACACCTTTGCCAGATAAAAAGATGCTGGTGTTCGTCCTTGACAGACTTCAAAAGTATGTAGTATTTTTGCTTTCTATTAGCTTATTTCGGTGTCTTCTAGTACTGTTGAGTTTTTGCTTGCGACAGTAAAGCTTATCCATGGTCTCTTGGGTTGTAGGAAGGACACTTATGGAGTATTCTCAGAGCCTGTGGATCCAAATGAGGTGCTTTTGCTATAATGATTTCGTATAAATTTTGGTCCTCCTTTTCACTCACTGTACTGATGTTAAAATGGTATCTTTGCAGCTTCCTGATTATCATGAAATCATTGAACATCCAATGGATTTTGGGACTCTACGGAAGAAACTTGATGCTGGATGTTATTCGAATTTGGAAGATCTGGAGGTTGGTTTTCATTTATCTGTGTGCTTGGGCATTGAACATCCAATTCGTGCAACCATAACATTAAGATGCCTTTGATTGAAAATGCAAAATTATTTACCCACAGGAGAAAAAAAATGCTCAAATTTTGAGTGCAAATTAAATCACTGTTGAGATTTTCCAATGCTATTTTTTCGTCTCTCTCTCTTTTTGCTTTTTTTGTTTTGTTTTTTGTTTTTTGTTTTTTTGTTTTTTTGTTTTTGGTACTGGGGGGGATCACTATAAACTTCATCAAGGAACTTGGCTTTTGGTAAGATTTTCTATACCTTGAAACGTTTCGAACGTCAGTGCTGGTTGGTTCCTGGATATGCTTTTAGATATCGTTTAACCATTGTTTGTGAAATGAGAAATTTTGTATATGACTATTGTCTTTGCATGTTGGAGCAATTTCTTTTTCCGGTAGGCAATGACTGACTTTTTGTATTGAACGGTCGTATGATGGAAAGAGCTAATTTTGCTGATTTTGGAGCATTATGTGGTTTGTCAGTTGTGGAATGTGAAGAAACATCTGATGATTTAATTGATGTCCTCCCTTAATAGGGTCCTGTTTGCCCTGGGAGTTTCCCTTCGTTTAGCTGGGGTTCTTCTCTCCTGCTAATGCTAATAATAATATGCTTGCTAATATATGTAATTTATAGCTAGTCATTGTACGAAACAATTTCTTAAGTTGTTTAATTTGGACCGTCTGGCATTTGAATAACCGATCTTGGTTGTGATCAGTCTCCATAACTTCAAAAACAGCAGAAAGAATCCTGGCAAGATTTTTATGCGATGCAAGAATATGTCTTTGTTGCTTGAAATGTTTCCTTTTTGTTATTTTTCTTTGTTTGTTTGTTTCTTTTTGGGGCCTGGCTAGCAATTCTCATGCATAGGATTTGACTGCACTGGCTTTTGAAGGTGGCCAGTTGGCCTACATTGTTTCTTTTCTATTTTATTTTATTTTTTTGGGCCCTTCCTTTTAATGTGGTAAGAATAAATAATTTAGCTACTATCATCATCTGCACTATATACTACATCACTTTTCCTCTACCATTCTTTGAAGTGTTCTTGACATACTTGGCAAAATAGGTGTATCTCACTATAGTTAGGATGTGGTGTTTACTGGATCTAATCCTTTTCTAATATATGTTGATGTGAAATTACTCACCTCTGTCCCTTATTTCCAGAGAATTATGTTTTAGATTGGTGGATGACTTGAACCATTTTAAATCCTCTATTATGAGAAGAAGTCTGAAAATTCTGCAAGATTGTTTTACCATGTGTGGGGTTCAATTGGATTTTTTACCATATGTGGGGTTCAATTGGATTTTTGGGTGTATTTGTTTGACTCTATGTTAATGGTGTCTTCTTGTTAATGCAGGCTGATGTGTTGTTGATATGTTCAAATGCAATGCAGTACAATGCACCTGATACAATTTACTTTCGGCAGGTGGGAACCAGTCTTTGAGTGATTCTTGTGTGTGTTATCTTTTTTCTGCTCTGTATTAAATGTTCGCCTATATTAGGCTCGATCCATACAAGAGCTGGCAAAACGGGACTTTGAGAATCTGAGGAATGAAGGTGATAATGGGGAGCCACAGCCCAAAGTTGTTCGAAGGGGACGACCCCCAAGCAAAAATTTGAAGAAGCCTCTTGAGAGTTCACCTGTTGATCGTGTTGGTCACGAGCTCTCTTCAGGTGCAACTCTTGCTAGTGCGGAAGATAAAGCAATTGGATCTAATGGTTACAATCTAAGAAAGGGACCTGCGTTTTATAGGTTTCATTCTAATGATGCATTTGGCACTTCCTGTCGCTCACGCAATGGTGAAAATTATTCTGACTGGTTGGTTGATTGGAATAGTGAGTTTCCAGGTATTGGATCTGGACATGCTTAAACAGTGAATCCTTAGATTTCATCATTTTATTCCAAGTTATTGAATTTTCAACATTCCTTTTCTTCTTGTGGTTTGTAGCATCTATACTAAGGGCAGACATGAAGTATGGAAAGAAACATTTCTCTGCCGTGGATGAGAACAGGCGTGATACCTACAAGCAATTCCACCCTTCAACTTCCAGTAGTGATGACTCTTATTTGTGGAATTCCTTTGGAGACATGAAGCGGTTACTGCCGGTTTGTTCTTCAGAGAACTTGCATATAGAATTAGGAGTTCACTTTTGTGTCTTTTTGGCGGATCTAGAATCACCCATTTGATCATTTTTGGTCACTTCGCTCAAGCTTTTTTGATAATTCAATGATTTGTTGGAGTCAGTGCAGTTAAAAACCTTATTTTGGCTGAAAGCTAGAGTGAACCTAAACTGCCTTTCTGGTGCTGATGCAGGTAGGTCTGCATTTGGAGCCACAAGCTTATGCACGAAGCCTGGCAAGATATGCTGCAAATCTTGGGCCTGTAGCATGGAATGTTGCCTCTAGAAAATTGCAGTCTGCTGTGCCTGATGGACTGGCCTTTGGTCCTGGGTGGGTGGAAGAAAATGACGCATCACAACAGCTGTTGTCCTCAGCTGAGAAGCTGAAACAAGCAAGTGGATTGGTACGTGACCGTGATCCAAGCAGACCGGTAGCACCATCTTCTTCTGGTTTCAGTACTCCTGTAACACACAGGCCATCTCCAGAAATGGCTGAAGCTGTTAGGAGATTGAATTGTCAGAATGAGTTAGCTGAACAGGCTGGTGGCTCTCCTTGGGCATCAACGGGAACCATCTTCCAGGCTCAGCATAAATCATTGTTTCACCCAAACCGAAATGGTTTCAATAGCATGCTTGGGTGTGACCTATCCTCTCAAGTGGGATTAGCAAGACAAACCATGCAAGCTGGACAGTCGGGGGTGGAAGAGTGCTCGGTATCTGATAAAATGCTTGGCATGTTATCCACAGGGGATGTTTCATCCCGTCATCCAGTATACCAAGGCAATTCAGAAGAAATCAAGTTGTCAGAATACCGGGGCACATCTCAGTGTGGGAAGCTATTAGGGCAGGCCTCTGATTCACAGGTAGTCTCTGAAGTGAGAATGTCTGCCAGATGTCCACAGGTATTGTCGGTGCAGCAGAGACAACCCTTGGCAGTTCCACCTGATCTTAACGTCCGAGTGCGGGCGTCAGCCTCGCCCAGTTCTAGTTTGCAGGTCGGTTCACCCCAGCAGCCAGACCTGGCCTTACAGCTTTGACAATAAGTTAATTAATTTTTTTTTAAGGTTGCATCACCATTTTGACTTGGCTGAATGCAGTGCTGGGCTTATTAACAGCCGGATAGGGCTTCAGGTCATAAAGGTGAAATATAGAAGGAAAAATTTGTACAGATTAATGTAATTCAGCATTGTAGGTCAAAAGGAGACGAATTCTATTGTAAGATTTTAAAATGCGATTTAGTGAACTGAAGAACATTTGTAGCTTATTCATCAAAAGCATAATTAACAAAAACTCCTTTTAACTTCGATTTTTAAAGTTGCATATCTTGACAGCTTCTGAATGTCTCTTTCTGTGTACCTCTCTGTGAGTGTTTTTGGAGGAAAATTGATGGCTACTACCCGTAGCCTAGCCGGCTGAAATGAATGTGCCGGCCAAGGTTACTTGTTCAAATGTTTCATGCAAGCTACGTGTTATGCACCCACCACATGTCAACAACAGCTTATGGTCCTTGAAACATGGCCCATAGAGGAAACTGACCTCCACTTTGTACTGGGCCATTTGGTCCCTAGGGGTGAGCAACTTCGGTAATTATCGAATTACCGACCGAATTCGATTTGATTTCGGTAATTCGAAATCGGTAATTCGGGAATTCGGTCGGTAATTCGGAATTTCCGAATTAAGATATATCGAATTCAATTCGAAATCGGTTTCAAGATTTTTCAATTCGGTAAGACCGAATTCGAATTGAATTCGGTAATTCAGTAAAAGTTACCGAATTCACATTCGTATATCCGAATTCACATTTGGAAAACAAGTTAAAGACTTGTCTGCTCTTGTACCAATAGGCAATAGGAGCTTACATCCACGAATGATGGAATGGCAGAGTACACATGTTTCCAAGGAACTTATTGGTCTTGCCCAGTGAATTTAGTGATCATTGATATGGGCATAGAATAGAAATATAGAATACTTGTTGAGGAGAGCAACCAGGAGCATTTGTATCCCTGCAAGTCTGCAACTGCAGGGATAAATCAAGGGAAATCGGGAAACTTCACCAATGAACTACTGATTTATTTTTGAATAATTGTTTTATTTTTTTTTGAATAATTTTTTTATGAATTCGGTTAAATCGGTAAAATACCTATTTCGAATTGAATTCGAAATCGGAAAATCGGTAATTCGAATTCGAATTCGGTCGGTATTTTCTAGGGTCATTTACCGAAAAATACCGATTTCACCCTACCGAATACCGATTTCGAATTCGAATGCTCACCCCTATTGGTCCCTCACTTGAAATGAAAACCTGCCTCGTCATGGCAAAGTGTACGTGCATGTGCTGCTCAAGTGAGGGAGGGAGAGTCTCTGATTTGTGTAAATCAAGAATCAGGATTGCAATACAGAGTGTCAAACAATAAAAACGAAAGGCATTAAACATCGACGCCGCCACTCATTCAAATGGAGGAAAACTAAGGGGTTGGCGAGGGTGGGGGGTTCAAATGCCCTTGCTCCCTATCAACATCTTCCAAAAAAAAAAAAAAAGGGAGGTCTAATTCCTCTCCTGTTGATTTTTTTTTTTTTAAAGAAAAAATAAGGGGTCGTGAGGGTGAATGCCAAATAAGGGCGCGTATATGTTATTTCCAGAAAAGGGGAAAAAAAAAGAAGAAGAAGAAGTCCTACGCCCGTACAAATTACATTCTCTTTCAACTCAACACAACAGATAACATGAAATTTTGGTCCTCAAAGCCTGGCCAAGCCACTCGGTTAAGTAAGTACTAGTGTTTTAAAACACTCTCGATGTGTGTGCTACACATTAAAAAAATGCTAACAAAAGTTACTTTGATATTAAAAAATGAAAGGGAAGTTTGAGAAAAAGAAATAAGAAATTAGGAAAAGTCTAGAAAGAGTTCTATGACATTAGAAAGAACCTTTTTGTGGTGGACTGGACAAGTTCAAAGTACAAGTGGTTTGGAATTTGTGGAAGGGGCGGACAATATTTGTGTGAATGATTCAAGTATCCGTATTAAGCTTGACGATTTCTTTTTGGCTTATAATCCAATGGGTGGATTATAATACGATATGTAATAATAGACACTTAGAACGTTGTTAAGCTTATCTAATCTGCCACCAAGCACTACACTTAGAACTTTAATTTCGCCAGGACTTGAAGTAGTACCCATCTTCTTTTTTTTTTTTTTTTTTTTGCGGGGTCTGGAAATAGGTTATGCCAGTCGCTGTTGGATATTTTGATACAAATAACAAAACTACATTTATAGCAAGAGATGTCCCCTTTTTTTTTGCCATATTCCCTCCATCCCCATCCTTGTTGTTTTTTTTTTTTTTCCCTATTGATGCATACCAGTACCTAAGAAAGTTGTAAAAATTGCCTTCACATATTGAATTCCAAAAACAGACTTCATTGACAATTACGGGCTGTCTGGTGAATTTAATACTTTCTTTCCTATGCAAACATAGCACTAGTAAATTGCTGGTTAGTTTTCTGAAGGTTACTTGTGTGCTGCATTTATCATCAATAAGATCATTAAAGAACGAGTTCATGTAATGCTGATCAAGTTCGAAGCAGAATAACGTCAAACATAAATAAATGGTTAATTATGCTTCTACTTTTGGATTGGACTAACAGAGTAATACTTCATCTGATCACCAACACCACCGCGACAACAAAACGTTACGAGCAGAACCTATTCAGACAAAGACAACTTTTCAGTGTATGTTCAACTGAATTAATCTTTCTTAACAAGGCAACAGGTAATCAATTAGGCAAATGACGATTGTTAGTGAGTCTCTTTCCCCTTTCTTAAAAAAAAGAAAAGAAAAGAAAAGAAAAGAAAACTTACAGAATTTAAATCCTAGAGCACCCCAAAAAAAAAAAATTAAAAAAAAAGGGTCGGAGAAGAAGAAGAAGAAGAAAAGATCTGCTATCACCGCAATTGTTCCATTAATAAATGGCTTTTATTACGTGCAGGTATATAACACAACACAACACACACCCCCAATTAAAAACAAAAAAACAAAAAATCCCTAAACAGGATTGCCAAAATCAAATCCAAGAAATAAAAAGCCTTCACCAGATCTGACTCATCCCACATTCATTCTCCTCCCTTTTCTTGAATTAAATTGATTAAGGAAACCCCAACCCAAGTGATCAAAAAATATATATATATATATAATTAAGGAACTTCCCATTCTTCTCCTTCCAAGAAAAGAAGACTCTTCCTTCTACCGCATATACCACTCTCTCAACTCAGAAGAACAAAACAAACAACAACAAAAAAAATTTGGCATGGCGTCCTTTGACTGACTTGCCTTTATATTTGTTACTGCTATAATATTCTCTAATATTCAACTGCAAGTGATACTACGACCACTATGCACGCCTTCAACTGCAAGTCCAAAGCATCACCTATCAATCCTTAGTATTTCTGATTCTCTTCTCTTCGTAATTTTGGCCACCGGACCTCCTCCTCCTCCTCCTCCCCTCAAGATTGAAGAGGGGGCTGGCGGGTGGCGGTGGGCATGGCCCGTAATGTGCGCACCACCTTCCTTTACGTAGTTTTCTCCATCTTCTTCTGCGCTTTCCTCTCTCAACATTACCTTCATCGCGACCCAGCTGTTGTTTCCCTCCCCACCGTTACCACCACTACCTCCCTCCACGTCGATGTTGATGACGATGATCAAAACGATGATCATCCCCGCCGTCCTCCACCAACAGAAACGCCCCCCACCCCCCCGCTCCCACCATTCACCACCACTACAATTACCTCCGCTGCCATCATCAATCACGCCATCGACGAAAATCTCCCCGCCGCCCGCCACCCCAATATCCCTCCTCAACCATCCTCTCTCCTCCTCCTATCCACCGTTTCTCTTCTCCTCCCCGACTGGGAGGTTCTCGTCATAGTCTCCCCCGAGCACACCCCAACTCTCATGACCCATCCTCGCGGATACAGAGACGACGACGACGACGACGGCCAATACCTCTGCCTGTTTCCCAACAACGATATCTCGCCGGCGACTCCAGCCGGCTTCCTGCATTTTCCCGACAGGGCGACGTTCAAGTGCCTTCTCCCGGAAAGGATACGGCGGAGACTGCCGTTCCCGAGGCCGGTGCTGTCGAAGAACCCCGCACCGCAGCCGGAGTGGAGCTCTCCTGTGCCGGAAATGTTCCGGTGGACCTACGTAGCGTATGACTCTCTGACGACGGAGGACGATGTGGTGGTGTTCGCGAAGGGGCTGAATCACCGGCAGGGAGTAAACCGGGAGCCGTCGGAATTTAAGTGCGTGTTCTACCGGGGCGATGACGTGGCAAACGGCGTGAGAACTGCCGTTACGAATTCCATGCAGGAAGTTTTCCGTTGTCAACGACCCTCCGAACCAAGCGCTTCGTTTCCTCTATTTTCTTCTCCTTCCAGTAGTAGTGGTAGGAGTCCTCTCTCTGCCGGGGAGGACCCGGAGAGGATCAAAGTTACCCTGGAAACCGTCCTGGATAAGCTGGCTCTCCCCAGCGTCGCCTACTATAACCCCCCGCACAAGCTGGCTGCGAAGAGCAGCGGGAGGGCGCAGCTGTGCGCCTGCACCATGGTCTACAACGTGGCCAAGTTCTTGAAAGAATGGGTCGTCTATCATTCCAGAATTGGGGTGCAAAGGTTCCTGCTCTACGATAACGGCAGCGACGACAACTTGAAAGATGTGGTGGAGGAGCTGGTGAGACAAGGCTACGATGTAAACACCTACTTTTGGTATTGGCCCAAGACGCAGGAGGCCGGTTTTTCCCACAGCGCCGTTTATGCTAAGGATTCTTGTACCTGGACGGCTTACATTGATGTGGACGAGTTCATTTACTCTCCTTCCTGGTTCAATTCATCAGCCCCGTCAAACTCCATGTTGCATTCCGTACTCACGCTACTGCCGCCCCCCGCCGAGGCTGCCGCGCCAGAGGATGATGATGACGTTGGTGGTCATCATCATCATCGTCGTCGTCATCATCATGCTGCTACTGATCATGATAATAGTAATAAAAGATCAGTGTTAATGTCCAACTCCCAAGAACTAGCGTCATCACTATTAGGGCAAGTTCACATTGGGTGTCACGAATTCGGGCCGTCGAACCGGACGGAGCATCCAGCGGAGGGAGTGATGCAAGGGTACAACTGCAGAAAGCAGCACGAAAACAGGCACAAGTCCATAGTGTTATTGGATGCGGTTGACGATTCACTGTTGAACGTGATACACCATTTTAGGTTGAAGCCTGGGTACAGTCCAAGGAAGCTGAGCATTCGGGAAACCGTGGTGAACCACTATAAATTCCAGGCTTGGCCGGAGTTCAAGGCTAAGTTTAGAAGACGGGTATCGGCTTACGTGGTGGACTGGAAGCAACAGGTGAACCCTCAGTCCAATGATAGGACCCCGGGGCTAGGGTTTTCAGCCCTTGAACCTCAGGGCTGGCCTGGAAAGTTTTGTGAGGTGGTTGATGACGGCTTGAAAGACCTCACCCGAAAATGGTTCGCTCTTGAAACCCCCTCCTCCTCCAACTCCTCTTCGGGGGTTGACAACTACAAGATGGCTTGGCAAAGGTGACACCA
The DNA here is from genome assembly GCA_013103745.1 of Gardenia jasminoides. Classification (NCBI taxonomy): domain Eukaryota; kingdom Viridiplantae; phylum Streptophyta; class Magnoliopsida; order Gentianales; family Rubiaceae; genus Gardenia; species Gardenia jasminoides. The sequence goes on from CM023103.1 coordinate 95,593,675, forward strand.
GGAGCTGGAGGGTGAGAAGCCAATTACTACTAATTATTCCTTTTTCTTTTTTTTTTTTTTTTTGTTGGGGGTTGTTGTTGGGGAGAGGTGCTTCATTCATATTCATTTTCTACTATATTTTAGTAGTAATAATTCTTTTCTTTAGTTAGTACGTACACACTGCACCCTCGTTTTCTTGTTTACAAAGTAAGGAAGCGAATGGGAGAGAGAGAGAGAGAGAGAGGATGTTTTGATTGAGTGAAGAAGGGACAGACACAACACTTAGACAATTAGGAAAGGAATATAGTACCCTGTAAGTGAGTAAGGCTGCTGGCTGCTGCAACAAGTCGACAGCTAGTAGCTTCTATTTTATAAAAAAAATTTCCTTTTTTTTTTTCCTTTCAGTAGCTTTGTGCGTCTCGTGTATGTATACTTTATTAGCCGGTAGTATATACTATATAGCAGTTTTGTAGGATGATACTATATAATGTGAGACGACTTAGAACTTAGAAGAAGAATGAGCACTACTTTTATTTTGCTACACTACCAGTGCTTTGTTTGTGAGTGGTTTGCAACCCTTTTTTTTTTTTTTTTTGGCGCAGAACAAACAGATCACATCACGTAGTACACCTATTATTAACAGTAAGGGTACAGAGAGAGAGAGAGAGACTCATGACCTTGTTATCTTTTTTGCATTTTGACAATTTTCAATGCTGTTTTAGAGGAGAAGAGATTGGGATCTGTGAAATTGGAAAACGTCCAAAATGCAAATAGAATTCGTACTCGTACGTTTGACTAATTCACGAGGATTGCAGGCTTTCCTCAATATTCCTTGTACCGCCCTCCAAACAAACAAAGTCGTCTGTATGTCCCCATCAATTTATTATTTTTTTTTCCAAATGAAAAATAAAAATAAAAATAAAAATGTGTGCATAACTCTATAGCTAGCTAATTTGGCTGGTGCTGCAGTTTATTCAACCATTTCCAGTGCAGTGTCTTTTTTTTTTTTTTTTTTTTTGGGTGGTTTGTGTTGGGGTGTTTGCCATGGATAGTTATTTTATTATCATAAATAAATGGAAGATAGGAAGGAGGACATAAGGATATAGTTTGGTGAGATCATTGATATTGGTGGTATAATTAGTCAACATATGTTTTCTGTTATGCTTTCATCCTCTCAAAATGTGTCATTGTCTTCTTTCCTACTAATTTAATTTTACTAGTACTAGCAAAATAGGCAAAGTATATGATATCATCGTAACTTTGACTACTTGTTATCAAATCCCTTGAAGGGATCGACTAGGGAGGGTGGTTTGTGTGTAGTATGATGGCCAAGGCAATGCTTGACAATGGATCGATGATGCATCATCGTCCCACCCTCATAGGTTTAGAGATTCATTCTGCCATCTGCCAGCTTAGGAAGTAAGTTAGTTAAACAGAATCTGCAAAAAAAAAAAATTGCCTAAGCTGTTATCCTATTCACAGGACAAACTTATAAGTGGCTGGGGGACAATATTTGATAATAAAAGAAATGCTTTGACATATTATTGTATCTTCTCCAACCTAAAGAAATACTCTATTTTACAGTAGACAACCCCATAATAAGGAAAGGAAGAAAGAAAGAAGAGAAGAAGATGATGATGAAAATGACAACTGCACCGAGACAAATTCTTGATTATGTTGTTGTGCGCGCTGCATGCACCGCTAATTTCCATACCGTCTCCATATTGCTACTCAGCTCCGGGAACAAAATTTAAGGTTGGGCTGGTCTTTCCTAGCTACAAGTTTCTAAAAAGTTTCTCTTTTTCTCTATAATGTGGACTTTGTCTTGGAATTAAGTGTTTGGAATCTGTATGTGTATATATAAAAACTCCTACTTGGAATTAAGGCCAAGACTTTAAGTTCGGAGGAAAAAAAAAAAAAAAAAAGGCCAAAAATTGCAAACAAAGAGGAAGGACAGAGTAAGAAGGCAAAGAAGCGTAGGGGGATGGCATGGCTTTACAGCTGACGGGCCGCCGCACATTAGTGAGTGTAGCTCTTTTTTTTTTTTTTTTCCTTCCTCCGTCCAATCTTTGCATCTCAAAGCTCGGAAGAGATGCAGCAGAGCATATGTAAAGATGGTCCTTAAGTTGTACACAAAGTTCATTCCTTCCTTAATAACCTTTCCTACTTCTACTTTACTTTATTGCAGTTTGTGCATCTACATGACTGAGTCAGCACCAATTCCCCTAAAATCCTCTTGATTTTTATCCTTTATTAATTGCTCTACTACAAGTTACCTCAAGTGTTGCTCCATCTTTACTCTTCACACAACTTAAGTCGTGCTGGTGCATCAGTGTCATTTCATGAATTGTGATCGGGAGGATTATGTTTATAATCCCATAACTACAAACTTCTTGTGCTTTAATTGGCTCCCCCTTTGTTCCGAAATCCATTCATGTTTTTGCATTTTTCTGTCCGCTACCTGTTTCATTCCTGAATTTTATGCGTATCATCTGTCCTGTCCATTTCACGACTTGAAGTCTTTTTTTTTTTTGTTTAATAACAAATTCAAGATTATCTGTCCTAACATACATCTAATTACGAATGACATGTAAGTGAAGAATTACTTATGGTGAAAACTGACCCCAGGATTACATAATCCACCATTTGTAACAAGTCTATGCCAGATAGAAAACCTATTAATCCATGATGATCATGCGCCCTTTTAATTCCTCCCCCCCCCCCTCTCTTTCTCTCTAAATTTCTGTTTTCTCCATTCCTTGCTCTGTTCAATACATAAAGGAAAAGGCAGCGGTATGAGAGAGTCTAGAGCCATGAAAGATGATTTACGGGGCACGCTCTCCTTTAGATGATTGCTAAGAGTTCAAGCTTTTCGCGCTTGCCTCACAACTTGAAGCATACTGAGGGAGTTATGAATAGTGACTGTACACGTGGCACCATGGGCTAACAGCTCGGTTGCCCGGCTGAGCTGACTAAACGCCATGGCCAATCTGGCCCCCATCACGCCCACCTGGCCTAGCTGGCAAATGCCACAGCCGATCTGCCTTCCTGACAGGCCAAATTGACCGAGCTGGCCTACAGCCATGGCCGAGCTGGTCACCAGGCAGCTCACCTAGATAATTGGGGATCGTGTCTATTCTCATCCTCCCAACCAACGGATAAGCCCCACTTCCGCCTCCTACGGCGTTTGAGATTAGCTACAACTCTAGGGAGCTCATCGCCTATCCCTATAAAAGTACAGGTAAAACACCAGTTTAAGGTACTCGTAAACAGTGCAACTTAACACACATTCTCTCTCTCTGCCTACCTAGTGCCTTTCTGACTTGGCCGTCGTAGCTATCAGGGAGCAATCTCGCTCCAATTTCTCCTTCCGAATTGCAATCGACTCGGTTCGTGACTCGAAACACACGGAAGGTTAGCTCGGTGAGGTCGGTTTTTGCTCTTACACATATCTTCTTGAATCTTGATTTGGGCAGAAGAAAAAGGCAACTCGCGGACAGACACTCGAGCCCATGTCCCATGGAATATGATTGCTCCGCGACGCTATACATTTTTTTTTCGTAGACAAGAGGAGCGACTATGAGCCCATGCATTATAAATCTGGATTTTCATACTGCGGGCCTCGGACTCAATTCTCAAATTTCTTGCCATTGCCTCAAAAGCCTTCCCGCAGACACGATGTCGCAGAAAACAATAAGACTGACAAAATGGGCTCCACAGCCGATGGGGTCGTCTTAAAAAATCCCTATAAATTTTTTGTTGGAACTTGCTTAGAGCAGGAGCAGGCTGGCTAACTCTCAAAATGGATGGATCATCAATCAATTTGCAATCAACCTTTTTGCAGGCTGTGGACGAGTCTTGCGACAAAATCAAGGGAAATGGTTTTGGACTGGTGTAGGCATGTCAATGGACCGGGTTTCACTCAGATCCAATCTAGACCCTATATATTTGAGTAAGATTTAGATTTAACTTCTTAGTTCTTAAACCCATATCCGAAACTGTTTAAATAATAATAATGTGTGTGTGTGTGAAATAATCTAACATTCTATGTTGTAATAGTTAGTACAAACATTTTCAAGAAAAGACGAAAAAGTAAAGGCAAACAAATTAAAACTTGGACACAAATGCAAATAAAGTTTCGCAAATAAATAGAAGTAGTTAGTAATAGTCCTATCTTTATGTTGATAATAATATTGCATTCAACTTCTTGAATGTTAATTTTATTATTTAAAAATAAAAATTAAATGGTATATATGTTATTTTTAAACTCTATGTATTTTCAAAATATTTTTATTTTAGTTCTTCACTGTATATCCAAAAAAAAAAAATGCATATACCTATTGGATTGGGGTGTGAATCGGAATCGAAATCGAAATCGGTAAATCGGAAGTTTGAAATCGAAATTTTTTAAAAAAATTAGCCTGTAGAATCCGACCGATTCCGATTTCGAATTTATTCTGAAATCAATTCAAATTTTGGTAAATTCATCGAATTCAATTTTCTATTTCTAATATTATAAGTTAATAAAACATAATAATATGCTAAACTAAAATTATTACATGGGTTAATCAATTAACATATTTTTATACAATATATTTATAAGATTAACATAATATTGTTATATAATAAAAATATTATATATTATATATATGTATATCATATAATATTTGAATTCGAAATCGAATTCAGTAAATCAATTCTGATTTCGAATTATCAGAAGTTCTGATTATCAATTCTGTTTTCATTTTTTTCGAATTCGAAATTCCGAATTCAATTCGAATTCGATCGGAAATTCAGAAATTTTTGAATTTGCACACCCCTACTATTGGATACCTAAACTTGTGAAGACTCAGGTCTGAATTTACTTTTTCACATCCATAAAAGTTTGAATTTGAATCTAATTATATTTGATGGATCTAAGTCTAATTCAAAAGAATTTAACCCAAGCATTACCTATTCACATGCGTGAATTCGTGTGCATTTAAGTCAGTGTCTTCCATAAAACAGAAACAAATGGAATCATCTTATTTTGGAAAGTAACTAATTCAAGTTTATTTATGTACTTTTTCTAGTGGGGCTATGAATTTAGAAGGTACCCTTTCCCCCGATAGAGAAATTTCTCATGTACTATTACTAAAGAAAATTGCCCACGCCAAGCTTACTTTCGTGTTTGGGAGACTTCTTTCGTGTTTGGGAGACTTCGTAAACTCGGTATAATGTCTCGGACGGATGCCCGCGGGTCAGGTGAGGTAAGGAGACAACACGGCACTATCACACTACAAGATGTTGATTCCAGCCTCATGCAGTCTGTAGGGGCCGAATCCGAGCTATGTTCCCGAATCCGAGGCCACGCCATCCGAGGGTCTAAGCCGGTTGGTCGACCTAGCCAACCTTCCTGAGGTCTCGCCGGCCCTATGTGCCTTTCTCTCCCGAGGCATTGATCAGCCACCTAGTTCTCACACCCTGCAGCAGGTGCCCTTGCCTGTCCCATCTTGAGTCTCTTGGCACAGACGTCCAGTCGAACGTCCTGTCACGTGTTCCCTTCTCATCTGAGCCCTTGAAGATGGTTCCATGCCCACGTGTCACCATCTCCGAGAAGCCGTACCATTACCCATCTACTATAAATACCCTCTTGCATCAATAAGGAAATGTAACCAGCTTTTTATAGTTTTCTAACAACTTCTATCTGGTGAAGAGTTCTGACTTAGGCATCGGAGTGGGCCCGAGGGACCAAGCCCCGACGTGCATCTCCTCTCTCCTCTCCTGCAGGACCTCGTTATCTCCCTGCCGACCATCTCCTCGGTCAGACCTTCTCGGAGTTGAAGATCTCGCTTTTACACAGTCCAAGACTGTATTAACTGGATCTTAGTGGTAGAGAGCTAAACAATCTGCAGTAGCTATTGATCGCGTTAGAGTGCTTGACCAACTACTGGCCAGGAAAAGAAATTGCTTGAAGAAGAAATAAATAAAGACAGCCCACTAAAATTGCAAGGAAGGTGAGAACAAGTTCAATCGTTCACATTCCCCTCCTCATCATCCATGCATCCGTGATTGTTGACTGTAATTAATATCATATGGGATCCTGTTCCTACTTCCCAAGTCACGAACATGTCTATGTGAAAAACAAAAGTAACCACCCATCTAAAAAACGCCGCGATTAATGAGGGGTATTCTATATAATAACTAGTGTGCTGCCTATAAGCCAAAAGGCACTCTATGCTCTACTATTAGCTTACACAAAAGGGGACTATTTTTTATTCTATATTTTTTTATAAGTATTGCTTTGCAAGTTCTCCACATCCTAAAGCTTACAAGCCCCACAATCTCAACAATTTCATTACTACACCTCATCTTCGGGTGCGATTTGTGTCCACCGAAGAAAATTGGTTTCGCATTCTTGTCTGGTAAAATAAATAAATAAATATTGCTGTTCATTTTTTAATGTTAAATTGTATCGTAGGGTTGAATATTTCCCAACCAAATTCACGAAGAGAATAGAAGTGCTGACTTGTTGACTAAAACAGGAGTATGAAATTAGAGATTAGCACCTGAGAGAAATCTTGCAACAACCATCTATAACGTTGAGGGAAATATTAGGAGCTGATGTATTGGTAGTTTCTACCCCCGACAAGTACCTTGTTAAGAGGCTCTGCCTCCAGTTTGTACCAATATATATATGTTCCAAATTCAATACGATAGTAAATGGTCCATGTTGGAGCTGAAAGCATCACCACCAATTACCACGTTATGTTATCTTTCCGGTGATCTGGATTTGCATCACGTCACTAGTGGAGTTGATCAACCTTTGTGTGTGTGTGTGTGTATATATGTATATGTTTCAATAAAGGTTTCTTCTACAAAGAGCACGTTTTGTGGTTTGTTAGTGTTCTTTCCTCCCCTTCCAAGGTGGGAATTTGGATTAAGGCAAGGGAAAAAGAAGAATAAGGGTAAAGGCAGAAGAGCTGATCGATACTTACTAGGTATCCAATCTAACTATATTATTATTGTTTATTTCCTCCTGTCACGGAAAGTTCATCTCCATGCTGTCCTCAGAGCCTTCGATCTAGAATCAACCTCGAAGGGAGATGCCAACTCTAGCAAGTAGCAATACATCAAATTACAGCTTTTGTCCATTTTGGTCAGGTCAGGCGACTAAAATATTTGAGCACCGTAAGGCGTAAAGCTAAAGCGGGCTCCACATCAAAATCTAACAGACCAAGAATCACGAGCTGTGGCTCGAGAGAGACAACCAAGCGAGGAATTTGCTCTCACTTACTTTGACCAAGAATCGCAAACACACTTACCATTGTAGCAATTTTTGGAATTTGATGTATTTGAAATGAGAAGTAGGGTGATTAAAAAAAAAAAAATGTACATGTAATGCAAACACAAGCAATATTTGAAAAGAAATTTAGCTATCCAAGCACTACTATGCTACTAGAGTTACTATTGCTATTAGATTATCTTGGTTGAGCAAAGATTAATTTTACCTCACGTAAGCTTTGATTGAGTTTAATCCTAAACTCTAAGTCAAGTAAAATTAAAATAAAATCAGATTCAAATTGAAACGTAACTTTAAAGAGTTTAAGAAGCTCCGACTCTGAGTGTGAATTCGAGTTGGCCTTGAGATCAATTGTATTCTTTTGCACCCACACCCACATAAAAGAAAGAGGCCAACTAAATAAAAAATTCCGCAATATTGAAAATATTTTGTCACACAATTAAATCACTATCGTGGTGGTTATGGAATATTTGGGAAATTAAACAAAAAAAAATTATTTTACGGTGCAATGATAGCACGTGAACCCGTTCTCAAATCAACATCGCATCCGTTATGTGTGGTGTTTTTTCCCCGCAACATCACGCGGCTGTCATCCAAAGGGACAAATTAGTAAACTCAGGCGGCCCCGCAATCCAAACGTTTAAATGCGGAGGAGGAGGAGGAAGAGTCATAGTATAGTCAGTAGTAGTAAAAGAAAGAAATGAATGAATGAGAGCGACGGGGAAGCAAAAGCTGATGCTTTAATGTCCCCCCGCACCCTAATTTTCCCACCACCAATGCATCCCTCCTTTCCGGTTCTCTCCTTCCCACCACCACCACCACCACCGGTCCATTAGACTTATTAGGCCCACACAAAATCACACGCTCAGGTGCGTGTGAGAGAGGGCGGGATATAGGGAATTTTTTTTTTTTTTTTTGGTAAGAAGGGAGATAGGGATGCTGCTGCTGCTGCTGCTGATGATGATTTCATGGTCGTCGTCGTCGCCATCCGACTGTTGAAATACAGAGAGGGTGAGATCACCGTTAAAGGTGGCGGTCGAAAAGGCGGCATTTTAAAGTTTGTTCAGCTCAATTTAGTAAAGATTTCGGTCATCAAATCTCACAGCAACCACCTCCCTATCTTACATTTTCTTCCTCCAATCTTTGCTTACCGCTCGGCCCTGATTAACCCCTAACTTTCAGCCAATTGTCACCACTTTTATAACTACTCTACAACTAATCACAGTGACTGTATTCTTCTCTCTGCATTTGTGTTTCTTAATTATTGATTTGTTCTTTTTCCTTTTTTCGTTTCGACCATGCATTTTGGTTGGAGTAGATCTGTATGAATTTTTGGTTTCTAGGGCCAGGGTCTCTCTGATTCTTTTCTTTTTCCTTTTTTTCCCCCTCTGGGAAAGGGGAGAGAAGAATATTCTCTCTCCTTACACTGAAATTTGTTGTTATTTCACCTGTGATGATGGTGTCATGTTCGTTCTCATGGTAATGTAGTAGTTGATTTTCGTAAATTGAGGTGAATTTTGAAGGAAGCGTCTTCTGGTGTCTGTATTTTCTGCTATTTGTCGGTTGGACTTGGAAGTTCAAGTATCCCGGTAAAAAAAAATCAACGTAGATGAGCTGCTTTTCTTGCATGAGGCCTCGCCGTAAGGATGTTAGGGACTATGATGAAGATATGGCCCCTCGATCTGCTGATTCAGGTTGCTCTCCTCTTCCTTTCTTCCCTCTTTTATTAAATATATAACCCTCCACCCCCAAAATTTTTTCCTTCTTTTCTTGTTTATATTTTCCCCCGTTTTCCATTTTTTTTCCTTGGTGGGGACGGGGGTATAATGTGTCAGTTCGTGAACGTGATGTGGTTGTTTCAAACAATTGAGCTACTCTGGAAATATGAGGTTATTGAATTGTTATTCAGGTTGTTGATTATTATTATTATTATTATTTTTTGGTAGCAAATGGGAGACGAGGTGGTTCTATGGGAAGTAAATTCAGAGAAAGTATGGCTCAGAAGAGCAATGTGGCACGTAGCTTCACTTTTAAGGAGCTTGCAATGGCTACCCAAAATTTCAGAGAAGCTAATTTGATTGGGGAAGGAGGTTTTGGATGCGTTTACAAGGGCCGACTAGATTCTGGCATGGCGAGTTCTCATCTCCCAGCATATATAATAGATGCTTTTTTTCACTATTAGATAAACATATTCCTAAAAATCATTCAGTGGGATGTTAAATCCTGCTATAAACCACTAATCCCTCATCCCATTTTCCAATTGAAAGAGGAGAAATGGAGTAAATAAGGGGCAGGTAGGATTATTGTGACAGAGACAGAAAATTGGAAAAATTAATTCCATATTGATGAGAAGAAGTATGGACTTCAAACTTCAATTTTTTTAAAATTAATTTTGATGGTGCAATAGTGTTGATCTATGAGATATATGTGCAGATTGTTGCTATCAAACAACTTAATCTTGAAGGCCTCCAGGGTAATCAGGAGTTCATTGTAGAGGTTCTTATGTTGAGTCTATTGCATCATCCGAACCTTGTCAATTTGATCGGATATTGCACAGATGGAGACCAGAGACTCTTGGTTTATGAGTATATGCCAATGGGTAGCTTGGAATATCATCTTTTTGGTAATTTCTTGCAGCAAAGTTTGAACTTTTATTAGTTTCATTTGGAAAATCATTCATCTATTTCTTTTTCCCTGTGACTTTCTTCTCATCTTCGTACACTTGTCCTCAAACACTAATAAAAGAAGTTAAACAAGAAAACGGAAAGGTTATCTCTGCTTGAATGTTGGTAGAAATTCATGTTTCAGATTGGTATCTTTGTATTCTTTTCCCTTTTAGGATGCCTTCAAGTCCGAAAACCCAAGAAAACACAAATTTGAGGGAGAGGTGTTGAGACATGTATAAGCTGAAACTAGAGAATGGCTTAAATGTATTAGATAGTTTAAGTTTTTCAAAATTGCTGGTTTTATTGCTTAGATTGTGGGTTTGCTAGGCATAAGAAGGTTTGCAAATTTAGTATGCATATTATCTTTATTTCTGCTACGATGAGCATGTGGATGATTGTTGTATTACCCAATTTCAACCTCTAACATCTTTTGAATGCTCATTCCTCTTATATTATCAGCTCGTATATGTGTAATCTTACATGCAAAATTTCTGTGATGCTTGTGCCTCTATAATAATTAATTTTTTTCCACCACTTTCATGTAAATAATTTGGAATTTTCCTTCTGAAGCACTGTGACAAAATGTGCAATGGTGTTCATGTTTAAGCTGATAATTCATTTACTGGCTTAAATACAGTCATATGGCGCTTGAAGTAGTTTCACGGTGTTTGAATTTGGCAAGCTTTAAGGTGTTTGAATTTGGGTTTTGATATACAAATCTATCATTCAGTTTTCTGCACAAAGCAGTGAGTGATCATGACATTGTCATTGATAAAGGGATGCTTTTCTGACTTTATATCATCGTATATTCCATTCATGACTTATTGGCTTCTAAGAAGTAATATTTGGTTATCTCCCAAACTAAATAAGTGCATAAACCTTCCAAAAGTTGAAACCAACCTGCATATGTTAATAGTACTCTTCAAATTGCTGCAAGGAAGTGCATATGGCCCTTTTGTCATTCTATTTGTCATCATTTAGCATATGTTCTCAAAGACAAGATAAAATCACAACATAAAATGGTTTTTGTTGCACTGTTACAATGAAACTACTAGTCACATTGTATATCTTTGAGCCCTTGATTAGCTAAAACGGTTTTTCCCCCTTTCTTCTGAATTTTAAGTGTACTTATTCTAAAATATGAATCCCTGTCAGAGAAATTAAGAAACTTGAGGAAGAAACAGGCAAAACCAAAAGGAAAATGCATGTTTTTTAATGTTAGATCTACTTTAGGAGAGGCACCAACCAAGACTTGGTCTATCCATGGAGCTACATAACCCCCTGCTTGGTGCAACTACCGAATTTAGTTTTATTCCTCGAATTCTGAGAATGAGTGCAGGGAATAGGGTTGAATGGCAAAAATTCACCTTAAAGAGTAGAGATGCCTGTGATTCACCCAATACAAAGGTTTGCTTTATTTGGATATCTGCTTAATGGTATTAATGACCCTACATGCAATTGTTTCCTGGTCTGTAGTTAAAAAAATTTTATTCCTTCATTGTTAACTGGAAGTCTAAGATTGTTTTTGGGAAGGGTTAATTAAATTGACTTTGTTGCATCCAGAGATGCATTAGGAGTTTCAACGTATTTCTATTACCTTTTTTTGGGTTTTTGTTTTTTCTTCTTTTAGCCCTTTATTTGAGGGGAGGTGGGGTCCCAAGGAAGCCCTGCGTCTTGTCTGATTTTAGCTTTCTTTGAAGGTAGTATTGATATTCAGCTGTTGAAGAGTGCTTTGAGTCTCTTTTTTCCCCTAATTGACCTATTGCTGCTGTTTGATATGTCGTTCTGTTCACTTGCTTGACGGCACATTGTGATGTCACCTTTTGTTTTCAGACTTAGATCCTGGTAGGGAGCCACTCAGTTGGAGCACAAGATTAAAGATTGCTGTTGGTGCAGCTCATGGTCTTAAATATCTCCATTGCTCAGCAAATCCACCTGTTATTTACCGTGATTTGAAGTCTTCAAATATATTGCTGGACAATGACTTCAATCCAAAGCTCTCAGATTTTGGACTTGCTAAGCTTGGACCTGTTGGTGACAAAACCCATGTTTCTACACGAGTAATGGGGACCTATGGCTATTGTGCACCTGAATATGCCATGAGTGGGAAATTGACTTTGAAGTCGGACATCTATAGCTTTGGTGTGGTCCTGCTGGAACTCATCACTGGCCGCAAAGCTATTGACTGCACTAGAAAGCCTGGGGAGCAAAACCTGGTTGTGTGGGTGAGCTGTCTTCTTTAGCATTTTTTTACTTGTTAAATCTTGTGATCTCTTTTGAAAGAAGTGCATGAGGACAACTTTTTTATTCTTAAGTTGGCCAAGAGGCAGAGGACATTTTTCCAACAGTGTTTTGGTTTTATGTGGATTACTACAAAGATGATCTTAAAAAATTGGATGCTTTTTGTGTTTAAACTTGGGGTTTATAACATTCGGTATCTGTCCTTTATTTCCATGATGTATGAAGAATTTCCTAAATAAAATAGGAAAAACATTAGAATTTCTGTTTTCTTATTACTCATGCGGCGTTAGTCTGTCATTCAAGTTATCTTATTCGTGAGACAATTCTGACTGCTACTTTGGCTATTCTTCTTTACAAATATGATTGATTTTTCTAGACTGGAAGATTGGGAAACCTCTGTATCATTGCTTTGCATCTTTAACATGGATGGTTGGTTTCTTCGTTGCAGTCTCGTCCATTTCTCAAGGACCGGAGAAAGTTTGTTCTGATGATCGACCCCCAGTTGGAAGGGTGCATTCCCCTCCGCTGTTTGCATCACGCAGTTGCAATCGCTGCAATGTGCCTTCAGGAGCAACCAAGTTTCCGACCCATCATTGATGATATTGTCGTCGCACTTGAATATCTAGCCTCTCAAGTAGATAAATCAGATTCTCATAAGGGGGCATCTCGCAATCAAGGCCTTGATGTTAATCTGGAAGAGAAAAAGAAAGATTTGGTCAACTATTCTGCTGCCTTTTAATTCTTAGTCATTTTAAGCTGGTCAAGGCTTGTGGTGAGCTAATACGCTTCTCTTTTGGGAGCTTAACCAGAAGATGGCTTTGGAGGACTTGTAATATTAAGAAGTTGACGGAAACAATCCTTATTTCTGGTTTTGACAAAAGAATATGGTAAGTGACTGCTTGCGGATATTTATACCTGATTGGTATCCTGTAAAGTGTAAGAAAGATGTAAAGAAATTCTAACATCATTTAACACTTGCTGAGTTAAATTGCATTTGTTTTAGCAAAGTCCCTGTAAAATATATACTTTTTGAAGCTCGGACGTGGAAGCGCTGCTGCTGAAAACAGTGGTGCTGGTCATCTTCTTCTTTTCCATCAGAAATAGTTCACTAGTCTGTACAGTGGTGATACCCGAACTTGTCATCTCTTCTAACCTCGAATGTGTTGGAAACTTTAAACATCACGTAGAATTTGTGTCATGCAATTCCTGTGTCACTCTCTTTGCTGTCTCGTACTCCTTTTTTGTTATATACCTTGCAGATTACCATATATGGATCTAGCTGCTGCTTTCATTCATTCATTTGGCGTCCAAAATAGTGTATGTTTAGACTTTAGACCATAGCTCGCATGCAAGCTTTCAGATGAAGGTAAAAGTTGGGGAATGTATGCATTATACACAGGTTATTATTCCTGAACTTTTCTCTCGCTTCTACTTAACCCCAGCAGCCACGTTATATAGTTGTGAGTGTACTGTAGCCTCTAATATTTTGCAGGGATAGTGACTGGGGATTTACTTGCAGCTAACTAACTGTGATGTGCCGTTTAGCAAACGTTCTTCAGCAGCACGGCGGGCGCAGTTTAAGGATGCTGCTTTTGGGTAAATTAGGATGCACGAGAAGGGACAGTCTTGAACCCTGTCATCCAAATATCTGGCTGTATTAGTTTATTTGTTTGAGATTTTGACTAAATTTGCTGATAAATTGGACGACCTAATAATTCTAACGTGCCAGGATATGGCATGCCTTGGTTTTCTTTTCAAAGGTTTTAGTTCCATTATTTGTTTTTCAACCGCGCTCTCTCTCTCTCTCTCTTCTTGTTTCTTGACTACGAAGGAGTGAAAGAAGAAAGCTCTCTTATCTGCTGGGGTCTTTTTTGGCAAATAGGCCATGGGGCATCAGATACTGCTTTGAAATTGTTATATACCCTTAAAAAAAAAAAAAATAGAGGTGTCTGACTCCCACTTCCTTACCTCTAACAGTTGTTGTCTCTCCAAAATAAACTTTTAGATGATGATTAGCTGTTTAGCATTAATAGGCACTTAACGGACTTAATACTTCGCTAAGTCCATTAGCAAGCATGACATGTAAAGCCAATAATGAGAATTCCTTAACAGTAGGGAAAATAAAGAAACAAATCACTGACTAAGAGACGGATCTGGTGGGGTAGCTCAACAAATAATTATCTATTTTGCGTCGTATAGAGAAAATTTAGAAACTAAAACATTGTTAAAGAAATGAATGTGCATGATAACGCAACAATTACGTCACTGCTTACAAAGGGGTGACGAGTTCTTCCATATTTCCATTCCCTTTTTTTTTTTTTTGACTTTCAGAATTCGCCAAGAAAAGCAAGAAGGAGAAGATGTCAATCAGAAAAGGTTTCCAACAATACTGAGTCCTGAATGAGACGGAGTCGACAAGCCGTCTACGTCGTGTATGGTAACAAAGCAACAACTTTACAAAGGATCAAACAGCTGTGCTGAAAGTAAAAAGATTTGTGTCGTTGACGAAGCCCTGATATAAGTAGTAGCCTCAGAACATTTTGATTTCGTAGCTTGAACAGTAGATTATTTGGAATTATTTGGTAAAAAAAAAAAAAAAGTATATTGTAACACTTTGTTTGATATGATATGTGTGAGATAAAAAGATGATTGAAATATATGTTGATGATGTAAGCAAATAAATAATGTAAATAATGCACTATCCATCCAAACACGCTGTTGTCCCAACTCAAAAAATCAAAGTAAGAGACCCTCTAGCTATGTATGGAATTCATGATCTTCTGTTCACTTGGCTCACCTCAAGCCTCAAGGGGTTAATTACATTAATGTCGTAGTACTTATTAATCCAGAAACAGAGAATCTACTTTAACAAACAAACAAATGAAAGAAACAAACATATCTACAGCATTTCATTAATGTTGTAACACAGAATGTTCTATCCAACTCATGCTCGCCAACTTTATCAGCGGAGCAAAAGCTAATCATCTTGCGACCACTTCAAAAAAAAAAAAAAAAAAGAGGTGTTTTAAACAATGAAGCGAATTATAAAAATGAATCCCAAACTGGAGGGAGAATCAGTCTATTAATTACGTGCTATATTGTTGATCAGTTGACAGCTACTTTTTTTTTTTTTTTTTTGATTTTGATACAGTGGAGGGTTTACACCCTTAGCATGCCACTGGTCCTGGGGTAGCAACCCCTACAATGTCATTAATCAGAATATTCCTAACTCCAAGGGGTGGTTCAGTTGACGGCAAATTGCTCAGACTATTGATAGTCTCAAAAAAAGTCCGCGTTCTAGGGCTTCATTTTTTTTGTTTCTTCATTTATAGGTGCCGCACATTTTTTGTCCTTGGGTATTGAAAATAAATCATTGTCAGAAAGGGAAAAAGAATATTCAATAGTAATAATTTAAATTGAAATGAAAAAAATTTTATTGCAATGATAGAATTCAAAAATCCAATGTGTTTGAATCTCATATAAAATTTTTTAGTTATATTCGGTGAAAATATTGTGTATTCTGAAAATACAAAAGATGTAATATATATACATCAAGTGGTGTTTCTTTCAAAAAAAAAGAAAAAAATAATTTTAGTAGTAAAGAAATTATGGTTATGATTTGGGGTTTTGGGTGATTACATTTTAGGGTTTGAAAGAGTAGTATTTAAAAATAAATTCTTATCAGAAGGGAAAAAAGAATATTTTATAGCAATAAATTAAATTAAAATTAAAAAAATTTTGTTGAAATGATAAAATTGAAAACCCAATGTGTTTGAATCTCGTATAAAAAAATTTTAGTTATATTAGGGAAAAGATATTGTGTATTCTGAAAATATAAAAGATGTAATATATATACATCAAATTCGAGAACTTAATAAACGGGTGTTTGTGAATATTGAGGTTAAGGTGGGAGTTGTGGTTTATAGTTAAAAAAAAGTAAACACAAGGGTTTTAGGTTTTAGGGCTTGGGGTTTAGGGTGTAAGGTTTAGGGTTAAGGAACCCTAAGCCCTAAAACCCTCGTGTTTACTTTTTTTAACCATAAACCATAACTCCCACCTTAACTCCCAATATTCACAAGTACTCGTTAATTAAGTTCTCGAATTGATTTATATATATTACAACTTTTATATTTTCAGAATAAATAAAACTTTTTTCCTAATATAACTCTAATTTTTTTTTGTACTGTATTCAAACACATTGGGCTTTCCAATTTTATCAAATCAATAAAAATTTTTCTGCTAAAATTTGATTTATTACTATAAAATATTTTTTCCCCTTCCAACACAAATTTATTTTTATATACTTTGTTTTGCAACCCTAAACCCTATATCATAAACCCTAAAACCCTAAACCCTAAACCGTAATCCCCAAACCCTAAACCCTAAACCCTAAAACCCTAAAATATTGGATTTTCATACACATTGGGTTTTTCAATTTTGTGAATTCAATAAAAAAATTTATAGTTAAATTAGTCATAATTATTATAAAATATTTTTCCCTTCCAGCACGGATTAATTTGTATATACTACATCCTACAACCCTAAATCCTAAACCCTTAACCCTAAATCCTTAGCCCTAAATCTTAAATCCTAAGCCCTAAAATCTAAAACCCTTTGTATTTACTTTTTTTAATCATAAATTACGACTCCCACCTTAACCCCCAATATTCACAACCACTCGTTTATTAATATATCGAACTTCATGTATACATATATTATAACTTTTATATTATCGATAATACACAATATTTTTCCCCTAATATAACTACAGATTTTTCATACGAGAAACATATTGGATTTTTCAATTTTCTCATTTCAATAAAGTTTTTTTTTCATTTGATTTATTACTGTACAATATTCTTTTTTTCCTTCTGACATGGATTTTTTTTTTTAAATACTACACCTTATATCTAGATACCCTAAACCGTTACCACCCAAAATTCTAAATCATAATCACAATTTCTATTTTATTAAAATTATATTTTTTTTATTTAAACTAGTGCCGACCAAGTACACAAACTTTATCTAATTGCACTTAAGTCCTCCACAAATTCTTAGCAAAAAAAAATCATTTCAGGTGCCGCACATGTAAATGGAGAAACAAAAAAAATGAAGCCACAGAACGCGGACTTTTTTTGAGACTATCAAAAGTCTGAGCAATTTGCCTTCAGTTGACAGCTACTTTGACAGATGAATAGCATTTGCTTCTGTGGTTCTTCTTCCTTCTGTTTTTCTTTTCCGGTGTTAGCAGGCTGGGGCCAAGAGTCCCTACACGGGTGAAGGGAAGGCGGGTGGTTAGGTTTGAGGGGCTTGTAAGAAGGTCTAGTGTGAATTGACAATGAATTGTGAAATGGACTTTCTCGTCATCCTCTTGCTCTTGGTAGAATGCATTCATGCACCTCCGACGTATAAACGCATTTTTAATTAATTTGTTTATCCCTTTCTGAGTTAAATATAACTGGGAGGCGCATTTTTAGTCTTTATTTAAATTACTAGTGAGTGGGAACATGATGGCTGGAGAAGGTGACCTCTGTGGATATCCTTCAAGATAATAAATTAAATGGAAGATCACGGCAGCAGCAAGACCTGAAGAAAGAGTGTATTCTTCCCAAATCAAAAAATAGTAATAATAACTTAGGACTTGGGAGCATTGACAAAGTCAGCAACGTGAAACATACAAACCTAAAGGAGAAGATTATTCTCTTTAGGAGGAAGAAGCCTCTGAATTTGTTTATTAAGAAACCAAAGAAGTTAAAAGGCTGAGGTGAGGTGGGCATGATGCAAGACGAAGACCGAGGCGACTCATTCATGCATGTCCCATAGTTGATTTGATATGGCATTTTGGCATTTAATATAGGTGTCTGTTACTCAATAACAAGTAGTAGCAGTAAACGTTTTACTCGTCGGCTATAGCCAACGCCGGAGTACTGCTGTCGCTATGGTGGGTGGCTGTTTCAACTTTTAAATGGCCCGCTGAACTTGGAGGTCCGGTAGTCCATCGACACTGAATGCAATTACTTTGGTGGCATTCTTCCACGTGTCCCCAGCAGCTAATCCTTATCCTCTCATCTTAGCTTGTGTATAGCCGAGAGGTAGTAGTGCAGGGCTGCAAATGCGAGCAGCTCAAGTTCAAACTCGAGTCGAGCTCGTTTTCATATTCGAGTCGAGTTCGAACAATCTTCTCTGAGACTCGATAGCTCGTGAACCGACTCAAATAGACTCGAATATATATATATATATATAATTTTTTATTTTTATTTTAAGATTGAAATTACATATATATATCCCTAATATTTTTATTATTTATTAAGAAAAATAATTATTTTATTTATTTCTTATTTTTTTGAACTCGATTAGGTTCGAGTTCGAGGTCGAGTTCAATTAGTCTCGAATTGAAAGCTCATCGAGCTCGAACTTGAGTTTGAATTCGGTGAAAAATGAGTCGAGTTCGATTCGATAAGGTCAAAATTCGACTCAACCCGACTAGTTTGCAACCCTAGTAGTGCTGTGTATACGTACCGTGCATGTTGTTGTATTGATCAGTCCACACTCCATGCAGAGAAATTAAGGCTCCCCCTTGACCCCCTTCGCAATTCTGCTGTTAGTTATTCACTTAACAAGCAAACGACTGGAGTTTCAAATGCACGGATCAGATCATGGCCGGGGATAAACCTTAAAATTGAAGACGATGCTTCGGCTCTGCAGCACTCGGCTCTATTTCATTCCGAAATTAACCAGCTCTTAGATTACATGTGATTATGTCAATTAAGGGTGAGAATCGAATTCGAAATCGGTATTCGGTAGGATGAAATCGGTATTTTTCGATAAACGACCCTAAAAAATACCGACCGAATTCGCACTCGAATTACCGATTTCCAATTTCAAATTCAATTCAAATTCAATTCGGAAATCGGTATTTTACCGATTTACCGAATTTCATAAAACAATTATTTAACCAAATTTCATTTAAAAATACTCTCTACCACCACTATGAAAAAACATGATTCCAACTGCTGTGAAGAAAAATAACTTCAAGATAACCTAATTTAATTAGTACAAAACCAAAAGAACTTTTTACCTAAATAATAATAGTCTAAATGTCTAGTACATTATATCAATTCGGGATATTCGAATCTGTTTACCGATTTACCGAATTGAATTCGAATTCGGTCTTACCGAATTAAAACATCTTGAAATCGATTTCGAATTGAATTCGATATATCTTAATTCGGAAAATCCGAATTACCGAAATGAAATCGAATTCGATCGGTAATTCGGTAATTATCGTAGTTGCTCACCTCTAATGTCAATGGAGCACTGAAATTAATGATAAAGAGGGGGGAAGGTTGGAGAGAGAGAGAGAGAGAATGGGTTGATTGATTCCATGCACCCATTAATAATTTCTCAAGCTGACAGAGTAAAACTACGTACAGGTTGCACTTTGACCCCATATTCACAGACATTTCAGATGTAACAACTTACAAGTCATTTGATCTCATGATCAACTTTCATCAGGCAACCGTTTCTTGATTGCTCTTATTTTCCCCGACAACTGTATGTACGTGGACCAACTGAAAGTGGTGGAAGTCCTTGGGAATATTTTTTAATTTTTTTTCAAACAAGGGCTTTCTTTGAGATATAAAAGGTAAAAACAGCGAGCATTTTCCAATTGCTAAGTTGTTTTTCTTCTTACATTTTGTCACTAAACTTGGCTCGGTTTTATCTTTTGCAACAAGTAAATAGTTTTTAGCCGTTTCTATTTATTTGAAATAGTAATCAAGAAATTTTCTATCTGTATGTATGTATTTAAAAATTACCATATATGTTATTTCGTATTATTATTTGAATGTTGATCAAATAAGGTGATCTATAAATAGATAAATAGGTGGGGGTCAACATACTTTGCGGTGCATATAAAGGAATCATGTGTAGTCTTTTCACCCAAAGGAGGACTCGTGTATTGTTCATATGGAGGTAAGAGAGATTAAAAATTGGTCAGGTTTCAATTCAAATAGTATTCTCATATCATATTTTTCTCTTGTAAGTGGAGATTTTTCAAAGAATAAAAAATGTAGACTTGATAATAAAATAGAATCATGTTAGATCTTATGAGTCATTTGTTTTCATGCTGTAACTTATGTTTTATTAAATGGATAACTTTTTTATACACTGTCAGTGTATTAATTTTTTTTTTTTTATACTAGTAGGTTTGGATTTTAAATTTGAAATTCAAATTATGCACATATGACATGCATCCAAAGTTATAAGTGTAAAAAAATAAGTACAGTATCAGTATATAAAAATTTAATACTTATTACGCATTTGAATCCCAACACATTTTGACCCACATCAAGAAGAGATTATTACTTGAAATTGCTATCGTTTCAACCAAATCATTTGATAGTTGCCCTGCGTCACGAATTTACAGGGTATAGAGAGTCAAAGAATAATGGGAACCATGTAAATAACGAGTACCCTGCGTCATGAAGAGACGGAGTTGAAAATCTGACATTCTGACATAAAACAATTCTATGGGCCGGGAAGCAATGGTGCGGGAGAAAGGCGAGAGAAACTTTAGCCCTTTGCATCCAAAATGAGGGGAAAGAAAGAAAGAAAAAACAGTGAAAGGAAGCAAGCAACACGCCAATACGTACTGGCTTTTAACCCTAGAAAGTTTTCCTTTCTTTTTCTTTCCCCTATTTTTATTTTCTGGTCAGAGATGTACAGTACCACTAATTACTGATACTAATTTCATTTGTCTTGGTTTTACCCTGCACCACCAAACAAGCAATTGGGGACTGATTTTCCTTTTCTTTCCAGAATTCCCAAACTAGGCATGAGAAAAAGTCCACCCAGCAGAAAGCCAAAAGCCAGAAACCAGGACGACGACTCATAGACAGTCATAGTATTATTATTTTATAAAAAGCCACCCCCTCACACACATCCCCCAAAGACCCCCGCCCCAAAAAAAAAAAAGAAAAAAAAAAGAAAAGAGAGAGAGAATTCTTCCAAAATTTACTTGCTTGCATCGTCAACACATTTTCCAATCACCTTTTTATCTCACACACATCACATCAAAAAAGTACTACAGTATTTTATTTTAAATTATTATTTCAAATACTCTCTATCCAAACAAACTCATATCATTCACTTCACTAGATCAAATTCCTTAGGTCAATTTTTTCTCCCGTACCTTTTGGTTCTACTTCTACGGGTATATATTGCTATAAGTAGGAAAGAAATTAGTAGCAGTAGTATTGTGTCTCGTCTTGATCATCAGCTTCCTGCCTTGTTCATCTCTCCTTCCTGGAACCCGGCCAACACTTCTGCAGCCCCCCTTCCCCTCCCCCCGCCTCCGCATAAAGAAAAAAGAGAAAGGTAAGAATCCCCACTCATCCAACATTAACTCTCAATTATAGGTCTTTATGCTCAGCCCCGAAGCACAAACTGCAGATACGAATTCAAGGTCGTAGGTAAATTAAATTCCTGAATTACATGGGAAACTGCTGGCCTAAGCCTGTGCGGAGCCTTCCCAGTGCCCCCAAACCTGCCAGTCCTGCAGGTTTTTGTTTTCTCTCTCTCTCTCTCTCTCTCTTTTTTTTTTGGATTTCATTTATAGCTTAGTTGCTATGGACCATATATGATCATAATCATCACCAATGTCTCATCAAAATTCTTTGTTTTTTTTTTTTTCCTAAATTTTCCCAGCAGAGACTCGTGATCTGCTACAAAAGGGAAGCAATACCAGGAGCAGCATCAGTACTGCAAGTGTTGTTAGCCTCGACGTTGAACACAGTAAAAACTTGGCCCCTGATGATCATCAACGACACGTGGTAGCAGTAAACGACAGTAAAGAGGAGGGAGGTGTTGATCATCATCGTCACGGTCATGATCGGGGCATAGCAGCTGCCGAGGTGGCTGCTACTACTTGTAGTAGTACTAGTCGTGCAGGTGGCCAGATTTTGGCCACCCCTAACTTGAGAATGTTCACATACTCAGAACTGCGGAGCGTCACCAGGAATTTCAGGCCCGACACGGTGCTGGGAGAAGGAGGTTTTGGGAGGGTTTTCAAGGGCTGGGTGGATGAGAAAACTTACGCACCCTCCAAGGTAGGGGTTGGAATTCCAGTTGCTGTCAAGAAGTCTAATCCAGACAGCGAACAAGGCCTTAGCGAATGGCAGGTACTCTACGTACTAGTACTATTCTTCTTCTAACTATTATGCTTATCTGACTATACATACATATATATATATATATATTTGGATTAATCTTCATTTAATTAATAATGATTGTTAGCTGCACCTAGGCGCAGTCCTTCATGGATGATTTAATTTTAATTAGAAAATATGGGACGTTAAATTACAGCGGGCACAATGCGCATTGCCTTTTTACATGATGCTCATTCACCATATACACATATGTATATAATTAGAAAAATTGGCACTAATTTACTTCAAACCCTTCATATTTTATTTTCTATCGACTTCATTTGCCGAGAAGAAAGAAAGAGAGAGAGAAAAAGGAGCAGTCCAGTATGAAACAGGAAAGAGCATCATGTGTTCATACCTCGAACGAAAGCGCAAGGCAGTTGACTTTTAACCTTCATTAAGTCTTCAATATAATAAGAACATAAGTAGCTACTGGAACGCATACAATAATACAATATAGGGAGAGAGAGAAAAAAGGGGGTATGTGTTGTGTTCATATAATGGGGTTGACTTTTTCATAGCCGCTGGCTGTACCCGGCGTGCATGTCTCCCACCATTAATTGGAGACTAATTTTAGTCCAAACAAACCAATTATTAATAAAATATATCCCTATCCCTTGATAGTTTGGCTAACGACAGAGAGAGAGAGAGGGAAGGTAGGAAAAAATTGTACACCTTCTAGATGATGATAATTTGTATTTTTTTTTTTCCCCTTTCTATTCACATTGCGACTTAGAAAACGTTTGCCAACAGAAATATAACATCCGATGCGTTGACGAGTTTCAGCGTGTGAAAACTGGTTATACATACATATATATATATATATATCTGTGTGTGTGTGTGTACACACTATAATCTATATTGGTGCGGAGGGGAGACAAGTGTGGGAGTATATTATGGTGCTAGATTATAAGGTTGAGTTGATGTGGGAAGTGGGAAAGTGTGGACCATCAACTCAACGCCCTTTCAGAATTCAGACGCAACTGTAACTTCGTATTTAAAGTGCAAATTTTTTGTGAACGAAATAGTACTCTGTTAGTGTTTGATTTTCTTTCTTCCTCCTTAGTTATTTCAAATTTTGGGTTAAAAGTAAAACTCCGATTTGTTTCATTTTTGCTGTCTGTTTGCCCTCTCTCTTTTTTTTTCAAAGAAAGAGAAAAAAGAAGTATAATATAAGATGTATGTGTGTTAGGTGAGTAACTAATTTGGGGTGGTATACGTTACTGGGCTGTGGTGCAGGCAGAGGTAAAGTTCCTAGGGAAGTTTTGTCACCCGAACCTGGTAAAATTATTGGGTTACTGCTGGGAGGACAGGGAGTTCCTGCTTGTCTACGAGTACATGCAGAGGGGGAGCTTAGAAAGCCACCTTTTCAGAAGTAAGTCAAGTGGGCTTTTGAAAAGCCCTTTTTTTTTTTCCCCCTTTTAAAATTCTTGTTTATTTAAACCAAAAAAAAAAAAAAAGAGTATAGTATATGCAAATTTCATTTATAACGACGAAGGTTAAGGAGTTAATAATTAATTAATCAAAGTGATTACGTTTCAAAACTTGCTGCTGACACTGAGTCGACGTACGCAATTTGTTTTGGTTTTTCAGAAGGTGCAGAAACACTTGCGTGGGAAACACGTCTGAAAATAGCCATTGGAGCAGCCCGCGGACTTGCTTTCTTGCACACCACTGAAAAGCAAGTCATCTACCGGGATTTTAAGGCCTCTAACGTCCTGCTCGATTCGGTACTCCTCTCATCTATTTAACCTAAAAATCTTCTCTTCTGCACCACACGCATAATAAATAAATAAATAAATAAATACTTTTTTCCTGCTTTTTTAATTTCTTTGTTGCAGTATATATTTACGTAGTAATTAGTTAGATAAATTCATGAATTTAATATGGTTTTGGGTTTTTGGAATGTTGTATGTTAGGACTTCAATGCAAAGCTGTCTGATTTTGGACTGGCCAAATTAGGCCCCGTCAACGGCAACTCCCATGTCACCACCCGGGTGGTGGGCACTTATGGTTACGCTGCTCCAGAGTACATGGCCACTGGTAAGTCCTTTTATATATATAAATATATCATTGAGATCATATAACTAGCTAGGAAAAACATCCCGTAGAGAAGGGTTGGGGGGCGGGTCACAAGTTTCCTGACAAAGGCCAATTTTGGGTTGAATCCAAGTAATGTACGACTTCTCTCGTCGTCTAATGATCAACACAATACAACAATAATAGTAAGTGTGTTTAGATAGTAGATTATTTGGGATAATTTTGTGAAAAAAATACTATAGTACTTTTTTGATATAATGTATTTGAGATCAAAAAATTGTTAAAAATTGTGTCGATAATGCAAGTAGAAATTTTTGGACAAATAAGATCAACCCAAGTAATATTCGTATTCCTCTCTCATGAGATGATATCCATTTTTGACCTCCATTTTAAGCAGCGAAGACGAAGACATAATCAAAGCCATTCTTTTCTAGTAAGGACACATGTCTAGTAGTGTTTCGTTAGCATGTAGGTATCTTCAAAGTAACAGCTGGTGTTCATGACATGCAATCCTATAAATGTATCCATTCTGGGCCACCTTTAATGTGACCTTCTCCTGTTACTAATTGATAATAATAATAATAATAATAATTCTTGATTTTTTTTTTTATTATTTTAGGGCATTCTTTGTTCTTAATGGTCAATGGTCATAAGATTACGTAATGAAGTACTACTAGTAGCAGGTAATATAGACTAAGCTATTAGTTAGTGTCCAATGATCATTAAGATTACCATCAACAAACAACGGCCAGCTGCAGGAGTAGAGTAACACAAGGTCCACATTGACCTCTTCAAACTTCTAATAAATCTTTCTTCCCTTTTTTTTTTTTTTTTACAAGTTTGGATTGGTTTTAATATTCTTTGACCTTTTCCTCCAACAAAATACTCTCTCTGGAATAAAAACATTGCTGGCCTTTTTTTTTTTTTTTTTTTGGTGGCCCCTGGGAGGACGGTCGGGTCCACCCCCACTAGACAATTACTCCACCAATTTTATGCGTCCACATCTACTCCCAGAGTGGGGCTCTCTTCCACACAAAAATAATAATAATAGGACCGCTATTTATGATATAGCAATTTGCTGTTTCTCTGCCTGAATTGACACCAAGAAAAAAGAAAAACACTTTTAACTGATCGTTGATTTTGATCAGGCCATCTGTACGTGAAAAGCGACGTGTACGGCTTCGGGGTGGTTCTACTGGAGATCATCTCGGGCCTCCGGGTACTTGATCTCAACCGGCCCACCGGGGAGCATAACCTTGTAGATTGGGCCAGGCCCCTCTTGCCCGAAAAGAGAAAGTTGAGGAAAGTCATGGACCCTCAACTCGAGGGACAGTACCCGTCCAGAGGTGCAGCCCAAATTGCAGAACTTATCCTAAGATGTCTAGAACCGGACCCTAAGAAAAGGCCATCCATGGAACAAGTCCAAGAGACTTTACAGCAGATTAGCTCCGTCAAGATGAAGCCCAGAGATGCCAAATCAGCCCAACAGAAGGCTGATCAGCGGCGGCCTGCAAATACCAGACATCAGGCCTACCGCCGCTCGCCTGTTCTTCACACGAAGCACTCTACCTGGGGTGCCGCTGGTGCCCCAGCCCAGAATAAAGAAACGTTGCCCGGTAAACATTCTTATTGAGACATTGTTTGCTCCAATTTTGGGCTCGATCAGAGAAAATAATGGCCCAATATCTAAGCCTGTCACATGCTGATTGATTGAATTGAAGAGTGGGCATTGCTGTTCGATGCTCAACTGTGGGACTCGAAATACCACCTGAAATTGGGTAGTTTACAGTTGAGGAAAATGGGGGTAGGAAAGGAAAAAAGAGAGAGAGAGAGAGAGAGAGAGAAAGAAAGAGAATGGGGAATTAGTTTGTACTATGACTTGGAGATGTATGTTTAGTTGCTTCCCGTTCGTCAGGGATTTAGGTGATGTACGTACGAAACAATTGAAATTAGCAATTAAACATATATAAATTGATTGTTTGTTGTAAGTTCAAACACATGCTTGGCATGTCCTGCCTTGGCCGGAAATAAAACATTATATTAACAAGAAGTCACAAAAAATTTGGCTTCATAGATGATCTATAATTTGCAAAGCTCAATTAGCTCCACAACCTTCAAACAATTTCGTTTTCTTCGTTTACAGACAGATTATTTGTTTGATGAAACTGCAGCTGTGCTTGGACTTTGGATAACACCGTAGCATTTTTTGTAATGTGATTTATGTGAAATAAAAAAACAGTTGAAATTTGTAGTTATGATCCAAACTGAATAATATTTATTTTTTCTTTACAAATCATGCTAATAAAAAACGGACCCACATGAGCTTTGTCATTCTAGAAAGTAACTTCATTAAAAATGACCAAAAAAAAATCATGATATCTTTAATTCATATATGTATTCATGTGTTGACCTAATGGTTAGGAGAGAGCTCTTAGAGTCTTTCCACCGTTGGATTCGGAGTTTGAATCCTTGAGGGTGAGAAGGGTATGAAAAGGCAGTGTAAGGATTTAAAAAGAACCCCAAAAAAAAAAAAAATTATTTGTCCTTCTATTGACATGGAGTTTAGATTTAATTTTCAGGTCAGTTTCGATGAAATCAATAGAGTCAAGTGCTCTTTTTCTTTTCGCTATAACCCTTCTTTCAACTGCTCAATTTGAACGTTATAAATATAACATATTCACCGGCTTCTCAACCATTCTCATCTTCCCAGCCTTCAATTCCTCAACTAAGATGCTACAAAATTTGCCTCCAGCAAAGCCCCCCAACCCCTTTTTTTTTTTTTTGGGGGTTCTTATTTGCGGTTCCA
This sequence comes from Gardenia jasminoides, assembly GCA_013103745.1. Classification (NCBI taxonomy): domain Eukaryota; kingdom Viridiplantae; phylum Streptophyta; class Magnoliopsida; order Gentianales; family Rubiaceae; genus Gardenia; species Gardenia jasminoides. The sequence goes on from CM023103.1 coordinate 95,620,897, forward strand.
GAATGAGAATTTGGCTGTTGTTTCCATTTTTCCCTTAGGCCATAAAGCAGACACACACAGAGATTCCATGAGAGAATAGTCAGACAGAATTTTGAATTATCTGAACACTTACGCTTTGCTTCATGATGATCATGATTAGGACTGTTTTTATGGGTGTAGTTTCAGGCTGTGAGATGACACCTCGTACTGGTAACAGTACCCTCATAGGCCATAGCCATATGTTCGTATCTTACTGTGAGGTCCATTTATTTATTTATTAGCAATTGAAAACTGCAAAAGAAAGAGGAGAGAGGGGCGAGGGGGGCTTGAATCTGTTGTTTGTAACAAAGAAAGAACTGGTGGAGGGTCTACTGATTAATTAGCATGCGCACAGCAGGCGCGGCTGATCTGCCTGCCCGTGATCTACCTCACCACCCAAAAACAAAAAAAACAAAAAAAAAAAAAAAAAGTTAAAAGAGAATATTATTGGTAATTCTTTCTAATACTACTAATAATCACTACTCCATGCATGCTTCTCAGGCATGCATGCATTATGCATGCTTTTCAGTTTCGAAACCGAATGCGCGACCTCCTCCTCCTCCTCCTCCTTCTTCTTCTTGAAAAGTTGTAGGAGATAAATTTCATAAAATCAATGCATATCGGGTGGTAATTTACACAAATACAATTATGTGTGGTGAAAGAAGAATAAATATGTTCATAACCATAGACATAACAAGCCTCTCTCCAATTTCACTCTTCTACAGACTTGACCACATGCTAAACAAGCTTGGAACCACAATAAATTTTCTAATAAAATACTAATTTCTACATAATAGAATTACCATAAAATTTTTTTGTTCAAATCCTATTCTAAATAGTAGGATTACCATAACTTGACTCCAATAAACTACTAAAAATTTGATTCGACTGAAATATTACTGAATGATAAAAACTTCTATATTTTTCGTCTCGATTTAAAATGCCAACAAGCAGCTTTAGTGGAAGTTGATATATATATACACTCACCCATGCGGTATTTTGAATTATTAAAATTACCTAACCTACTTCCTGGACTGAACATGTACACAGTTTCATCTGATCAAATTGAGGGAACAAAAAATTACTGCGTGCTGCCTCTTAGCTAGTGCTGCACTAGCTATTACTATTTGTCTGAGTTTTAGTTTTGGCACTCTCTATCCTTTTCACTGTTTTGGTCTTCATTAACCTTCAATGACATCTTCACACTCGAGTGCATGTCCCCGACGAGATATAATTTTTTTTTTTTTTTTAAAAAAAGAATTGAAAGAGATTAAAAAAAAAAGAAAAAGAGAAAAGCCTTATTGTCTTGCTTCTGAACCGTTTGACGTTCGCTTTTCCAATTAATTTATCATTAACTTTTTGGCTCAAGAATCATTAAGAATTGCATGCAAATCTGCAAAGCTGTACCGGTTGTAATTAATTAGATGAAGAGCATCATGATGGTTCAAATCCCCAAGCTAAAGCTAAGGTCCATCATCCATGATTGCCCTCACACGCCAAGCTGGCCTGCCATCTTCAAAGGAATCACATAGGAGAGAGAGTTTAAATCCGGATTTGCATGATTGATGAGCTTAATTAATTTTACCTGAAGAGCTTTTTTGGGGAAAAGCTTCTAACAGCTTCTTCTTCTTTTTATATAGAAAAGCCCATGCAGCTAATTAAGTGGAGTACTATCAAAACAAGACGATTAAAGGCAAAACGAAAATAATACAGAGTAGCTTTTTATGTGATTCCTGCAAAGTGGCTGCACTCCAGCTCCACGGTGTGGATCAACAGAAAGGAACTTGTTCTCAGTTTAGAGGCGATCGAGGCACAATTTTGTACCTAGTAGTGAAAGTACGCAAGGGTGAGGATGGTGGGGAGTTAAGATGAAGAGAGAGAGAGGTGAATTTGGTACTAGTACATTGTTTAAAACTTCAAATTTAAGTGCAAAAGAATACGAATTTGATGAACTAAGGGAGTGTTTGGTAAATAGGTTTCAAACCCCACTATGGGTTTCAAATTCAATTATACGCATATAAAATGTTTAGTTTGGGTCAATGGGAATAAATTAATGGAAGGAATGATAGGTCTCTTCTAACACCTGTTACTAGGGAATCATCTTAGTTACCCATTTTATTCTTCTTAAATCGTTTTAATTACCCTTTTATTCCCATTAAATGCAAAAATAAGAAAATAAAATACTACTATTTCAACAAATGGAAAGAAAAAAAGAAACAATGAAAAAGAAATATAATAAATTATAAAATCCATTCCACATTAACAAACACACTGTGGGTTTACATCAAAACCCATTATCATTGACCACTCTATGATACCGATAGTGATAGTGATAGTGGAATTCGAACCAAACCGCCCCTCCTAAATGTGTTCCTCGAGCATTGAGCGAGTAAAACGTTGTTTTCCAGATATGTGTGTCTGTGTATTCGTGATTAAGCTTTTTCCAAATGATGAACTTGTCTAATCGCCTGATATCATATGGATCCTTGGCCAAATTAATTGTGAACCCACTTTAGAAGATAAATGAGAAAAGGAGTTACTACTACTAGTAAAATTAGTACTAGTTTGGACGATGGGGTGGGCTGGGGGGAGGCTCTCAACTCAAGTCATGGCTAACGTGGCCCCATCCCAAGGAGCCCTTGGAAAAGAAGGGCCACCCGGGCCGCCGGCCGATCAAAGCCGCTGCCTGCCTGGGTCCGCGTTCCGTCAATTAATGCTTAATCATCAACTCATCATTACTGTCATGCATATGCAAAGACATAGACATCACGACTCCCCTCCGCAAATTTCCAGATTGCTTGCTTGGTCCTCACTCCAGGAATCGATCGGGATCGGAAAATTTCATCGATTTTGAATTCACAGTTGGTCAACGCACCCCCTACCCCTCCCCACCCCTTCATGATTTTTTGTGACCAGACTGGTTCATAGCGACTGGAGGGGAGAGAGACTTTTTGTTAATCATTTTTCAGGCGCCATCACTCATCAGCAGAATAATCTGTACGTAGGATTTGATTCCCGGACGAAACTACTACTACTAGAGTGTGTTACTTTCTCTACCCCAGCGTCCAGCCAAGTTTGCTTGGAAAAAGTGACACTCATGTGCGCCGGTGAGGCCTGGTTCAAAACTTCAATCATGACATGACAAAGGTTGATGCTTCAGCGATGCACTCCTCAATTCAGATATTATTTATTATATCTCTGAATTTCGTCTAACTAAGTGCTAGAGCGTTTGTTTTATCATTTGTGTGATATGATTACTCACACCACTACAGGTTATTCATAATCTTATGCCATCTTCACCACCTCACCCAAACTGTCATTTTCTTATTATGGGTTCTGCCTAATTCGGTGTCCAACCTAGGATTCACGAGCGGTTGTCTACCGTGGAGGGGTTAATTGCTTGAACTACAGCGGACTTGGGTTTTTAGACATAGCTTTTGGATTTATCTTTTTGATATAAATCACAGGTACTTGAGCGGCAGTGTTTGGCCTCTTACGAGAGTAAACGTTGTTTTTTTTCCATTACTATAGGTTTTGAACCGATAGTTCATGGTTAAGGGATGCAACAAGCCTGTTTCACTCGCATCAACATCTGTTAGTGTAGGTTTTGGGGTTTATCAGTACCGAACCATAGTAGTAGTTCACAATCTATATTCGTAGTATCCGATCCCAATTAATTGTGTAGGTTCTTGATGAATCAATAGCTTCGTCCTAAAGGCTCCAATCCAGGTTATTAAGATTACTAGTATTATTGGTTTGTTTGGATAGAGATTATTTGAAGTAATTTTTTGAAAAAAAACACTGTAGCACTTTTTTGATGTGATGTGTATAAGATAAAAAGGTGGTTGGAAAATGTGTTGACGAGTCAAGCAAATAAATTTTGGAAGTAAATTTGGAGATAAAAAGGTAGTTGGAAAATATTTTCCTATTCTATTTTTATTCACTTTTTCTGTTTTGCTGTTGGTATCCAGTTATCATTTCTTGGCGAAGCTTGCTTTTCATGCGCTGCTGGGCCGGACCACCCGTGATCGAAGGAGCAAAGGACCAAAGCATTTTATTTAGAACAGATTCCAAACGACCTTTTACTATTCCTGAGCCTCCGGTGGTGGATACTAAAGTTACTATTGCAGACCCAATCAGTGATTTGACGTACTACATCTTCTGCAGTACAAATTTTGCCATTTTTTGCCCTGCTTTAATTTATTCTTTTTTTTTTTTTTGAATGTTTGGTGGTTTTGACTCAAGACATGACAAACTGACCAATCCCCCCCAAAAAAGACACGAAAAAAACAACTGGCCATGAAGGATCGTCCCAGCCACTTTGCGTCATTTTAGTTCTTCTATCTTTTCGCCTCACAGTCACACATGAATTACTTGAGAAACACATTTATTATATTAGGATCTTCAGTCCACAAGACAAAATTAGCTGAACCTCAAAAGTTGACCCCTATAACAATACTAACTTATGAATTCATAGACTACTGCAAGTCCTGTATACATTGTTTGTATAAAAGATTAACCCATGTGTTCGTACTAGAGATTGGCATAACAATGGTGGTGAATCACTAGTGAATCGGGACATCAAAGCACAGAAAGTAAAAGTAACGAAAGGAAGATGTGCAGGTGGCAGAAGCACAGTATCCCAGTTGATTCCTCACAGGGTTGGTGGGAAATCAATAGTTACCCGCAAACGGGGACAGACATAATACTCCTGGTAACATTGGACCCCTAGACAACATTGGGATAGGCGAAGCCGCCTGGCTCTTCACTCCTCAGGATCCCGAAGAGTTACTACTACCTTACTGCCTCTTCAGTGCCATTCCGGCGAGCATGGAAGTAAGGAGGCAAAGTTGTTAAAGAAGAAAAGCAAAAACAAAAGCAATCTAGAGTCTCAACACGTGACAGCACCAGATGATCGAAAGTCCGACTAAATCTTTGAATAGATGCATCAAAAATGGATAATTTGAGCGGTCTGGACGAGTCATAATTGGACAAATCTATTTATATTCATTTAATAAATAGTTCAAAACAAGCCAATTCATTTTTATTTATTTAATAAATGGGTTTGGGTATGCCCACTTACCCATCTATAACTCAATTAAATTTTTATTTTTTTTGTTCATATTGTTTAGTAAGAAATAACAACACTTTTTTGTTGTTAAATTCGTAAGAAATTCAAATTTATCTACCTAACACGTACTAAAAGTCGAGTTTAAATATATAGTTACTTTTAAATAGGTGAATCGAATCAATCCACTATCGATCAATTAAATGAGTTTAATTGAATATCCATTTAGACTCATTCAAAATTAATAAACATATTTGGATAAGTTTGAACGGATTAACAGAATTGGATTGTGATTGACACATCTATCTTTGAGTATACTCTGACCCAAATGTCATCAGTACTAATGTTTGACTCGTACGAGCGGAAAAACCCCCTTTTTTTTTTTCCCCCCAGAGGAGAAAACCAAGTGTAACAATTGGATTTATTAGTTGTAGACACAAAATAGAAATCCAAGTAATTCACGTATGGCCCTTTTGGTGGACCAATTTCAGTAGATCATTCTGATGCCCCTCGATTGGATGTTATTCCCACGATGTAACCCTGACTCGTGGCTTTGGGTTTGCCAACTGTTTCAAGCGGGACAAGATAGTAGATATACACCATGCAGTCCAGAAACTGAAAAGGAAAGAAAAAAAAAATGAAAGCAAGGAAAAAGAAGCATGTCTATTGTAATCTATCCTAGCACGAGGGATCATGTAGTTGTAACGTGTACAGAGATGTCGATGCCTGTATATATATATATTTTTTTGTCAATCGGCAACTATCTAACTTACACCTACTCTATGAGGAGGGGAGCCTAAAGAGGCTTATATAAGGGTTGGGGGATTAACCACCAGACCAGACAAGTGCACTACTGCACTCTCTGAATTTTTTTTAAGAACAAGAATCACTTTGCTTCTTGTTGATGCACTTTGCTTCTTGAACCCCCGACCTAGTGCACTGAAGAGCCTTAAAAAAGGCTCCCCCAACCATTGGACCACTAGCCCAATAGTTTCGATGCCCGTATAATTCGGATTTTTTAGAAGCCAATTTCGTGTGAACCCCCGGGAGAGGGAGGGGTTGCTGCCTGGGAGTGGGACTGTGGGAGTGTAACGTACTACTACAAAAAGTCCATCTGGCTTTGCACTTTTGACTCTGTGCACTGTGCAGTGAGAAAAGCAAGGATGGATTTATTAGATAGAGAATGCGATGGATACTGACTTTTTGGATGATGCAGGACCCAAAAAAGGACAAGAAGGAATTTAGGGATAGAGATTTGAGAAGGGGAGGCAGACAACGGGTAAGATACATATATTTTCTTTATCAGTCATATATATGTAGTACTATTGGGTGAGGTGGGTATATACTACTATATATCATCTTCCTCTTTTCAATTTTCATTTCAATTTGATAGAGGCGTGGCTCCGGGCTAATGATAACGTCAGATGATGAGTAGCAATTATGAACCAACGATGATGAGTGTTTTCTTTTGCGAGTCCTTTTGTTCACTAGTATCATCTCCAGCTCCCATATGCATCAGTACGAGAATGGAGCACCCTTCGCCTTTCCGGTTTCCAGGGCCACCACTGCTGCTCTTGCCAACCTACTTGCCACTCATGGCCCTTGTGGCGTCAATAATTTAAAATTAGACCCATCAAATCGATTGTGAAATATGTATGTAAATACTTACATGTTATTGTTTTAGTAGTATTTTCCTTAGCTAGTTGTGCGCGTTAGGATTACTATTTTCTGGAGTTTCTATAATAATAATAAAAAAAGTACTGTAACAATTATATATATATATATATAGGATAATTAAAAAAATGATTGAGAAATGTGAAAATTTTTTAGGAAAAAAAAAATGGCAACCCATGTATACGTATTTAGCGTATGCTATTACAATTCTTCTTTTCATTTTAGTGGTGGGTATGTTATTAATGGTTCTTCATTCCATTTGCTTTGGGCGAGTAGGAGGGATGGGAATGGGACCGCGCGTTGAATCTGACTGCTCAGCTCCAAAAAAGACTGTTAAGGATGTCCCACTGGCCACATCACACTTAGTATATATTATATTATATACAGCCCATCATTAATCCCACTTCCCAGCCAGTTACTCCCTAGCCTACTACAATCTTCCCAACTGTCATCTTGCCTTTTTTAGCCCCCACCCTCCCTTTCTCTCAGGTCTCCATATTCAATCCTGCCGACATAAAGATAAACGCTCAAACGCTGCTGCACTGGTGCTGTATTGTATTTGTATGTACAATCGTGTTTTCACTGTCCCCTTTCTCTCTTTCTGGGCACCTGGTTGTGTATTATAGGAAAAAAGATGGTGTGAAGACATATGAGAATTGCATGAACTTTTAGGTACTTCCAGCAGCTTCAATAGATTAGTTGGTTACCCTGATTTTGTGCCCTTCCGCTTACGGATGTACTACTAATTAAAACAAACCATGAATATTATTTACGAGTGCACATAATCTGGATTCTGCTTGCTTAAACCAAATATATAATGCTCATTACGTGCACTTAAAACACGTGGTACAAGCATATTGGGATGTAAGTGTAACAATCACGATAGACAACGCCTCCCACTACTCTTTAATTCTAGCTGGCAGTAAGGAAAGACTGATCATCCCTTGCCACCTCCCTCAACCTCTTCTAGATGCTTCTCTTTAGACTTTAGCTAGCTAGTTTCTTTTTTCGAATCAGGAGCCCCACAAGTTGGATTTGTCTAATTCAAATCCATACCATCTAATTCTTACTACATCTAGTAGAAACTCGAACATTTTTAATGCAATTCTTAATTTAATAGTATGAGTTGATAAAACTCAAATCTACACTTAACTTATTCGAATTTACATCAAAAGCTATAAGAGTTACACGTAAGGGTTTAATTGGATAGTAACTCAAGTCACGAAACCGCTGATCCTTCTTTCCTTTGCAAACGTGGCTTAATTATGAGATCTCTTCTCTTCCATTAGTTTAATTAAGTTATCAGCAAGATTTAGTTGAACTGACAAAACCAACTTTTTTCTTCTTCTATTTCAAAGTCATGTACATATTGCGAAGATCAAATGAGTAGGGATGATAACGCCATCCAATAATCCAATCGGGCAAACAGACAGGTGAATAAGAGTTCAAAGCAGATAGCTTCTCTTCTCTTGTCTTCTAGAAGATTTACGAGAGATAAACGGGAGCCACAGATGTCACTAATCATGCATACAGTAAATCAGATGTGATTATTATTATTATTAAGTTAAAACCAGCCAGCCTAAAAGTTTCAGACGGATAGCATATGATTTGTAAGCGGCAACAAAATGAAGGTTGGTTGTTGAGACGGTTGGGAAGCCACTTAATGGTGAGTGGGGCGTGACGGAATCAAATGCCACCACTGGAGTTGGTGAACTCAGGGAGTGAGAAGTGGCTTCTGGGGCACTAACTTAGGTGAGGAGTGAGGACTTCCCCCATTGGTTCCCCTTTGGTTGCCTTCGTCCACGTTGTCAACTCATACTAGTACTATAATTTTAAAGAAAGAAGCCTTCTTTCCCATCACGCATGACTATAAATGGTACGAGGAGCGTACAAACTTGGCTTCCTCTGAGTTTTAGGTACTTCCAACTTCAGTAGAAATCGTTGATATTGACTCTTTGACATACTCGCACGAATGATCGTCTCTAGTATCAATTCATAAGTATGCATAAAAATAGCTATACCTATTAGTGCAAGAAATAAAACACACTCCTATTTGCCATACGTACACTTGTTAAATTTTGTTTCAATAAAAAAGCAAGAGGAAAATTGTACTGAAAAGAGTAACTAAATGGCAAATTCATACATGTGATTTTGCGTAGCGAAAACACTTACTTTTTAGGGGTTGAGTTTTATATACAGATAAAGTATGAAGTCGACATCAAAGTTTTTAAAAATATATATATATGAGGGTGCGAAATGTTTGATTTACAAAGGACATATTTGAAAGCTTTTCAGGTTTTAAGGTGGAGAACACAAATCTTTACAACTTGGGAGAGTGCGGTTGTGCCTTGTCGAGTGAAGTAAACGAAGCAGTAGTGTGTGTGTTGACTAAGACACACGGTGGCTTTTGAGGCATCTTGTCTTGTTTTTCGCAAGAGAAAACCATCTTGATACAGAAATAAATGCAAACTCTGACACTCTTAACGCTTCAATAAATGCAGCATAATAGTTTCTGAATGAGGTTGGTGGAAAGCCTCCGATATCCTCAATGCGCTATTCTAGAATCTGAATGAGGTTGGTGGCGGATGTAACAGAACAGCCCCCCGATATGAACTACTACTTTCTTCTATCTCTGTAAATATATGGATTGATTTTATTTGGCCAAAAATTTCTACTTGCATCATCGACATAATTTTCAATCACCTTTTTATCTCACATACATTACATCAAAAAAGTGTTACAGTATTTTTTTCACAAAATTATCCCAAATAACCTACTATCCAAACACACATATATAGATTCACTTTCTTTTTGTACTTTTGTCAAGACGTATGTTTATTTTCTTTTAGAAAAATTATATCAATTGCTCCTCACATTTGCATATGTTAAAGGATTAAAATTGATCAATTTGAGGATTTGGCATATAGAAAATGCTCATCTTTTGTTTTTCACCACCTTTCCTATCAATTTTTGGCTAAAATAAGTCACAGACCCCTCATGTAATTAATTTTTAAATGACAAATTTGATATTCAGTTTTGATTGAAATAGGCCTTGAAACGATCACATAATTAATTTTTAGATGACAAATTTGACAATTCAATTATCACGTTCATACCAAATGTAACGATTAACTCTTCCTCTTTTATCCATCCACCACTGTCCCTCCCTCCATTCTCTTTTCGACTTTCATCAAATCCTCTATTTTCTACTTCCCATCCTCGTGCCTCCCTCCTTTCCCAACACCATCCTCAACCGCCCTCTTCCCTTCCACTGTTGCAGTCATCTTCTATTCCTCTTCCACCACCATTTATTCCTTTTTTTCTCCTTTTATTCTTTTCCTGTCCCTCGATCCCTTACTTTTTATCTTTTGCTTCCTTTTCCTATTTTCTCCTCTCCAATCCGCCCCTCCACCACCATTCATAGTGATCAAATCTAGTAACCAGATTTGGTCACTAGGGGAGGGGGTAAAGGGGCCAATGGGAAGGAAGAATAGAGGGAAGGGGGAGAGGCAAAGAGAATGAGAAATAGAAGGGATGGGAAAGAAAGAGGAAAGAGTGGGGGAGGGGGAGGTCATAATGACCATAATTGATCTCTACTTGGAGAGGTCGATGGGATGGAAAATAAGAGGAGAAGGGGAAGAGAAAATGGAAAGTGGTGGAAGAAGGACATGCATGGGTGATATGGATTTGGATTTATAAAGTTAGGATTTATATGGAGAATGATAAGGCAAGATTGTGAATTAAATGAGAAGGTCAAAATGAATTATCAGATTTACCCTTCAAAAATGACAATGTGATGGATCCATGATCTATTCTATCCAAATTTTGACCTCAAAGAATGATATGGGACAAAAAACGAGTATTTTTTATATGCTATTATTAGGGACTAAAATTAATTATTTTGATTCTAATGGACTAAAATATGCGCAGAATGATGTGTGTGATTTTTTGTTTTTCATTTTTGAAGGGTGGTTATTTTGTCAGTTTATTACCATGTCCATATCTAATGTATATTATTATTAGTACTTTTATTTTTTTTATTTTAGTCAAATTTATGACTTCGATTAGGTTATGGCTTGCACTGAAAATGTAAAGAGCAATAAGTTCCAATAATGATTTAGTCAGTACCGAGTTATCTAATGTTGACGGAGGATATGAGGAATTAAAGTGGTAAATAAAAGTAATTATTTTGATTATATTAATCGACCGTACTTCTTAATTTATGTAAAAATAGAAGTACCTTAGATGAAAGGACTAGCAAATATTCTTTCAATTTAGAGAGGGAAACAATAACAGTGCGGAAAGCAACATACCCGTGGTCCTTAGTGTCGAAGCCTAACTGGGATTTACAAGAGTGATGCGATGATTGAAACTAGTGCAGTTAATCGAAACGAGCTACTCGATTCGGCTCAACTTGACAATGTTTGAACTCGACTCGTTTATTTCAATAAACAAACCGAGTTCGAACTTGGAGAATGTTCAATAAATAAATGAGTCTAGTTAAACTCGACTCATGCTTTAGTCGAATAACTCGATTAGGCTCGTTAGTGATGATATATCTGTTATTTCACATTATATAATAATAGATTTAGGGATTAAGTTTATTAATTTTATCATTTCACATCATACAGATCTTTCAAATTTGAACTTGAACTTGTACAAGTTCGACTCGTTTGTGATTAACGAGTCAAGTTCGACTTGAGATTGAGCCACATATGTTATTTATTGAGTAGATATTGACCAAATTTTAAGATTCGTTAACTTAAATGAACGAGTTCGAACTTGACTCGATCAAAACTCGACTCGATTTGACTCAATTAACATCTCTAAGCATGCAATGCAGTCCTAACCTACTGCTAAACCTTGTTTAATCGAGCAATTCCTCGAGATATACTAACAATTTCTCGGGTTAAGTCACTATCTTAGTAGAGAAATTTTATGTTGTAAATTGGACCGAAGGAAAAAAAAAAAGGAATCCTACAATCATATGTGAATTGCATTAGATAAGAAATTAATGAAATCCATATTTTTAATTAGAGAGCATTTTGGCCAAAAATTAATTATTAGACCTGTTAAGCAGTTGATTTAAACTGAAATAAAACTTCTCTCTTAACGTCTACCTCCACTGAACTATCGTATTTCTAGCGAGATCAAATATTTTTCACTGAAAAGTATAGTTCTGAAATCCTATTTGGGATGCAGATGTCAATCGTTCATACATTAGAACATGGATTAAGTTTTCATCCACTGTCAATATAGTAGATTTTTTACACTAACAGGTGTAGATGAATGCCACATATGCAAAATGTGGATTTCAAATTTTAAATTGGATTACGTGGCATACATCTATACCTGCTCGTGTATACACTGACATTGTATAAAAAAATTACTCTTAGAACATCACCGCATTATTAATACGGAATGCACGAACGATTGATAACCAAATTTGACATCTAAATTGTAACTATTACTAAAATTTTTCCTGCCCTCATTCTCCTAAATTTGCACATTTTTCAACTTTAAGATTTTTTTTTTAATCTTTCACAACTATAAGTTTTAATGTTAGAAACATTAAACATATACAATATTATATAATTTAGCCATTGAATTTCAATAATGCGAGTTTGGTGGTCATAGGAAAGAAAGAATTGCAATGCTTGTGACGAGTCATGTGTTAATGAATGTAATTTCGTGAAGCTAGCCATTGAAGATTCAATCATGTGAGTTAATAATGCGTTTGGTGTCAAGTGTCGACTTGGGGATCGTGCCTTCTTATGGAAGGTAATGAGTCGTGTGTTGATGAATTTAATTTCGTGAAGTCAACCGTTGTGTTACACACTCGCACATAAAAGAAAAGTTTTAACGCCCAAATGCAAATCAAGTATGATGCTTAAAGGGTTTTATTGGAGAGGGATCTAATCACTAATGTGGCTCTGGCCGTGGCGGAGTTACGAAAGTATCTTAGTGTGGGGCACAACGAAATCCAAGTACTGGATTTGTTTGAATTGATATTATTTGTCCAAAATTATTTAGTTTGCATCATTGACATAATTTTTAACTGATTTATATCACACATGCATCACGTTAAAAAAGTGTTACAGTATTTTTTTTTTACAAAATTATTTCAAATAATCTACTATCCAAACACACTAGTAATAATATTAACATTCGCACAGCAAATAATAGCAATTAGCGACATATTTAATTAACAAATAACACAGGTGGATATGCAGAGCTCTCTAATGATCTACAATTTATTAAAGTACATATATACTTACACACACACACACACACACACACACACACACATATATATATATATATATATATATATATATTTACTTAATAAGAGACTCACAAGTAAACAGTACTCAATAAAGTATTGAATTTGTGCTTGTAGTAATTACTTTTTTATTATAAATTATTGTTATAAAATTACTGATAGATAAGTAATCGTATTGAATTCAGCTGATTATTAAGGTGAAGCTAAAATTATTTTACAATTGAATACCTAAAATGTATATTTTGCTTTTAGTCAGTCGGAGCACTTGGTATGTCAAAATTTATACCTAAATTAGAAGATTTGCTTTGGTCAGTAGTTGGTTTGGTAAGGCTCCAAAATTCTACGCCCCCAAGTTCACCAACCAGCAAAGTAGATCCGCCCCTGGCTTCTGGTTTTCTACGGCGCCAGAACACGTATAATTGTCAGTTGGAAGCGAGGTTTTTAAAACAGGGATTCTCCCTTGAATCGTTTTTTATTTTACAGGATCGGATCGTGGGATCGATCGATCTTACAAAAATCGTAAAAAATAATCTTACTAGTAATTTGATGTTTGCAATTCACATATACATCAATAAATAATGGCACTCATGTACAATCAATATAATAGTATTATTAATTGAGTTAAAATCGTATTATCTAAAATATTTGGGATAATCTAAAAATTAAATAAAAATTTTGGAACTACATGTGACATATTGTAAATGAATCTGATTAAACTAAAAATATTGTTCTTTCTCAATTTTGAGTCTAAATGCAATTACTGGACAAGATAGGTGGAAAAATTGACTTTATATACGCGCGCGCGCATGTGTGTATGTGTATATCATTTAAGTATTTATTAATGAGATAATTAAATACAAATTTTTAAACATTCACCAATTTTTAGAGGTAAGAAAATAGCATAATATAATTATGTGGTTTTAAATTTTTTGAATCTAGTTTCTAATGCAACAAATAGCAGAATTTTCTATATAAAATTATGATCAAATTATTAAAATTTTTATCATAATATCTTTAAATGGTAGGATCATATTAAAATCGGATCGAAATTGAAAGTCATAATCCAGATCGTCGGATCGTAAGATCCCACGATCCGGATCGCGATCCTGATAACTAAGGTCGGAAGCATCACTGTCAGAAAAAAACTCTCTAGCTGTGACTGGTTTTCTCTACTCTTTCAAACCCAAACACCACCGCCAAAAAAGGGGGGGGGGGGTGGGAAGAAAAGGGGAATGTTTCCTGCTATTTTCATCCCAACAATAATTTCATCACACATCTAGGACTATTATATTAGTCTACAAGGAAGGGGACAGATACTGAAAACTGAAGAATCCAAAAGATAATTTAAGGGATAATTTTAGAAACCTCTCCTATGGTTTCTCCTAATTACATCCAGCACTCTTCAAATTTCTGAAAATGCATTTAGCACCCCAAAAATGATGACATTTGTAATATGTGAATCCCTTTATGTAAAAATAGTATTAAAAATGCATTTAGGAGAGAAACAGTAATTTTTTTTCACTTTTGCCCTTTTGCAAGTTGACTTTTCCTAGAAAATAAAAAAAAAAATCTCAAAAACATAATTGAATTCTAAAAATACCCAGAGCACAATCACAAAAGGGATAATTGAACTGTTAATCACAAAAGGGATAATTTACGGTATTTTTTTTTCTATATGCACTGTTACAGTAAAATAATTGAACAACATCCCTAAAAAAAAACCTACTCTATATGAACCTATATGTTTTTCTGGCAGAAAATATGGAACTTACCACTGACTTTTTAAAGATAGAGATGGGGATGGCTTCTTTGAAAGGCATTTGCGCCAATTTGAACGATCATCTCCTCAAGATTCATTTTGACATCCTTTTATTAATATTGGGTGTACGTCAGTGACAAATTCTGCAGTGACATCTTCATCCAAACTTCCCCCCTCTTATAACTGAAATTGTCAACAACAACGTTTGACAGGTGTAATTTACGTTTGCTCCGTGTTTGTACAATTTTTTTTAAATATAAATGGATCTTTTAATTATAATTTTCAACAACTAATACTAATTACGGACTAAAGGGTTAGATTCTATACACCGTCAAATGTAAATAAAATTTTACATGAGAGGGCTTGAATAAGCGACCCATCATTTTTTTTTTATTTTACCGTCAGCCCCATTTGATAACTCAATTCAGTACTTAAACTTAATTGGTTCAGATCTTAATACATTCAGATGGGTTTGATAACAAAAAATAGAACATTTGAAGTCATTAAAAATTTTTAAGTAAAATTTGTTCCTAAAAATAAGTGATAAGCTATTCATTTCATTGAAATGTATTCAAATATATTAAATTTAGTACTTAACAATTCAACCAAACCCACCCTAAATCTTCTTTTTCGCACTCATCTACAAGCTAATTCATGGAGTTATTTACTACGGCCAGCACCAGCAGTGTGAAAGAGAGGAAGAGAAGACAAAAGAAGCGGAGGGGGCAGGGAACGTTTGAGTATGAGTGAGATGGGGTGGGGTAAAACTTAAAAGGCCATGATTGATGGTTTCTTTTGAAAGCCCCCCCGGGTTCCCGACAAAAACAGAGAGAAAGGAGCCGAAAGAAGGGGCAAATGAGTCAACTCGATCACGGTATAAGTTACTGGTGCTTCACGACTGAAAGTGAAGAGGACTAAAAGAATGAAGAATGAAGAAACTCTGTCGAAAATGGACATATTCATACACATATACATCACCATCGTCGTCATGCATCAAGTCTTAAAATATTTAATGGCCGCCTTCCCTAAATTCCAATCCTGTTATTTTGATTTCCATTTCCACACCAACTCTTTTTCTTTTTTTCTTTTCTTTTCTTTCTTCTAATCCAAATTGGTACAATTTTGGTGTGAGCGCGGATTAGTGATACGAGTTAACAAAATACTCCCGACTATATCAAAATTATTATGTATATTATAAAAAAAATTACACAACTGAGCCCGGGTCCTTTTCCTGCCGTATACACACACACACACACACAATGCTCCACTCTCAGTATTCATTTTCTTTATGCCTGCCTGCCTGCCTGTTTTCAGTTTCATCCCACACACTGACGCGCCACACGCTTCTCCTCAGAGTTTCTTCCGCATTCCAGTCTCTCATGAATCGAATTGAATGACTTGCTACCTCCACTCCCTATGTTTATCCACACCAACACAAACACACACACCATATATATACCTGTATATATAAGAGAGCAGTCATTCTTGTACTCTTTATTATTATTCTAATATAACTTGTAGTTGTAACTTCGAAGATCCTCTGCTACAGCCGGGCTTTTTGCCACAATCCCCTGAGTACTTTCTATTCTCTTCTCTTGATTCCTCCAAGCCAAATTTCTTATTTTATTCTCTTCTCTATCCATCATAAGTAGCGCTGCTTGCTCATTTCCCACTCAGGTCAACAAATGCAACCCTGCTAGGCCTAGAATTCTTCTGGGCATTCACCGCTTGCCACTTTTGCTTTGGGCAGAGGAGGTCCGTCGCTTGGGATTCCCCTCCGGACAAGTCTTGGATATTTCATTCTTCATCCCAAGGACACACGCACAAATAGAAATGAGGCTCCTGCTGCTGGCTTTCAGCAGGGCTCCTGTTCCTCCTCCTCTGATTTTTACGGTTATGATTTCTTCTTCTTCTTGTTCCATCTTTCTTGCATTTCTCTCTACTTTCTTCTTCATCAAGATTCTATCAACTTCCCAATTAACTCACCACATTGCAAAGGCTATATTTCCTTTGCTTTTGTTTTGAATTTATTGTGTCCATTCTTCCGGATGGCCTTACTTCTCCTCCTACTACTTATTCTTCTTCTCTCCTTTCCAGCTTTTTACCCCACTTATCGCAAGTTGCAATCTTTTTACTTTCTTTTCTCTGATTACAAACTAAAAGGTCTTTTCTTTTCTTTTCTTTTCTTTTCTTTTTTTTTCCTGAGACAAATACAAACTGAGGCTCAGTGCTTGATATTGTAGTTGAAGTCTATTAAGTATTGTTTTCCTTAGCTCCTTTTTTTCCACTTCGTTTTTTCTTTCTGGGTAAATGGTTGTCGTATTTCGAATTTGCCTACTAGCGTACAATTTCAGTAGAAAACGTAGCCGTGATGGTCTCTTTATCTGTGGAGTTGGTATCCATTTTTGTTGGTAGTTGTGCCGAAATGTTTGTAAAAGAGCACTTTTTTTGCAGGTAGTGTGGTTTATGGTACTACTACTGTTTATTGCGGATGCACAAAGGTCTGACCAAACGTTTTCTGTGACTCCCAATGGCACATTGGGGTAAGTTATTTATGGCTTTGCCTTAATTACTTAGTAAACTTGATGGTGCTCTGCACTAGATTCAAATCATCGTCAATTTCATTTCTGTCTAAAACACGAAAACAAGTGTAATTGTCTAGTTTCTTTAGTGTATACATCAAGAAGAGGCTCTTTATTGAGGGTTATTCTTTATGCTTGAACTTCGTCCATGCAAGCACTAGGCCCTATAAAACACAATTTATAGATATTATCTCCACCATCGACAAAGCTATGCATTCATGGGTGTCGATGGCATTTTATTTCCTGGAATCTAGTTGAAATTCTTTTTCACTAGAGCTGAAATAAAGTAACAGAATTTGCTTGTCGTCTTGTCTTGTCTTACTTCGTGGCTACGAAGGCTAAACGATTGCAGCACTTCTACTACAACTTTTATCTGGACCTAAAATAAT
Organism: Gardenia jasminoides; assembly: GCA_013103745.1. Classification (NCBI taxonomy): domain Eukaryota; kingdom Viridiplantae; phylum Streptophyta; class Magnoliopsida; order Gentianales; family Rubiaceae; genus Gardenia; species Gardenia jasminoides. Next base: position 95,638,670 of record CM023103.1, read on the forward strand.
TTACCAGTATTTTTGTGGTGACTAGGCAAACACATTCTGAAGGATACTGTGCTATGTATGATATCTGTGGAGCACGTAGTGATGGCAAAGTACTTAACTGTCCCTTTGGTTCCCCATCTGTCAAGGTACATAACTTAGCAATATCATGGACAAGTGCAGTTACACACTGTTACGTACCTGCACTTTGTTATAGTTTTGACTCATGCATTATACTTTGGTTCCCTGTTCTGTTTGTCATAAATCCTCTCATTACCACTTCCCATCCTCATTGTCGTCTGATTTTTCTATTTTATCAGTTCTGCGGGTGCATTGTTCTTGTTTCAACTTAAGTACTCAGTTCTTATGTAATGTTTCTGAAGTTGCATCTGTCTTTTGGTTTGTGTGCTCCTCTTTAATCTTTACAGCCAGATGATCTACTTTCATCAAAGATTCAGAGTTTGTGTCCAACCATTACTGGAAATGTCTGTTGTACAGAGGCTCAATTTGAGACTTTAAGAACGCAAGTCCAGCAAGTAAGATGACTCTTACCTGTTTTTGCTAGGTTTTACATTTTTTGCAGATCATATTGCAGGAGAGTTAAGTAATTTCATTTAGACTGATACATTACTCTGATTGAGAATGAGCAGGAGTGGTTATCTTCTGCTCCTAGTTTTGATCCTTATTTCTAGGGCAAGCAAACTCAATAAGATTGTTCAGATTCAGGGGCAATGTGATTTTGTGTGTCACAGCTTAGCTTAGATGCCCTTCGCTCTGTGGGGATTCAGCAACATGCTTTTTAAATTGGAACGTCCTAATGTTTCTTTGGCTGTAGCTGCTGTCAGTATTGGAAAAGCCATGTTAGTTAGAAGTGTTATCGTTGCATTTTGCTGAAAATGATGTGATATTCACCATTAGTATATTTGAGACGGTCGTAGTATTTGGACTCCCACCAACTTGGAGCGAGTAAATTCCTTCTCCCCAAATTTAGTGAAGCATGGGCCAACACTGAAGTGCTTGCATCCAATTAAAGCAGCTTCTTCATAAAGCCCATCAGAAAATAGCTAAATTTCTTTTTAACAAGAAAAGGACTAAAAGAGAGAATTAGTTTTGGATTTGTGATCAACAACAGCTCTAAGTTAGGTGCTTCCAAACAATACCGTCTTCTGTGGCATTCGTCTTCTTCCCCAGCTTTTGGTCTTTTCAGAACTTTTCTCGTGTCTCCACATGCATCAGTGCTACTGTTCAGTGCATGGTGTAGACTTTTTCCTCCCTTTGTATTTGCACCATACATTGCCTTTTGGTCATGGGATGATTTAGTATTTTATTGCTTTTGCCAACTATTGTATCAGTTTTTGACCCAAGTTATATCTAATACCAGCTCAAAGTCATTGCTTTCTTCATTAGTCTATCTTCCTGAACCAAGAAAATGGATGAGTTGTTTCTAATCAACAACTCTGTTGCAGGCAATCCCTTTTCTTGTAGGCTGCCCAGCATGCTTGAGAAATTTTTTGAATTTATTCTGTGAACTTTCGTGCTCTCCAAATCAAAGTCAGTTTATCAATGTGACTTCTGTGGATAAGGTTAGTCTGGAATATTTCTCTAAAAGTTGACTTATTAACTTGTTTCTGACCTAGTTTACTTATTCTTTGCATAATCTTGAGGCTATTAGTTTGGCAAGATATATTTATGGATCCTCAACATCCACTAGTATGCCACTGTTTGAGGAGCTAAGACTTGATAAGCTTCTTAATAAAAATAAATGAATCTACAAGTCCATATATCCAACATTTGTCCTGGCCTTTAATTTCCTGTTGGGTGAATTGGCAGTCAGATGTGACTTCTTGAGTATGGGCTTTAGTATTATGGCGCAAACTCATTTGTACAACTAATAATGTCATCTTTTGGTTGACAAGTATTGATTGTTTTATCAGTTCAAGCTGCTAACTTTACCTTAGCACCTCCGATAAGAATTATGCAAATCTCATCTTTTTCATTGTGTTTCAGATAGGAAAAAATTCGACAGTTGGTGGGATTGACTTCGTTATTACTGACAGTTTTGGGGAGGGAATGTTTGAATCCTGCAAGGATGTAAAGTTCGGTACCATGAATAGTCGAGCCATAGAGTTCATTGGTGCTGGTGCTAAAAATTTTAGAGGTGAAACTCTTTGACTTTGCTTTAAAGGACATTTAGATCAGATGCATGCATGGATGCATCCATGTGTTTATGTTTCTTTTCATAGTTGAGCACTTTCTCTGGAATCTGTAGTTTTCTGTAGGATGTTTTTTGGTGGTTCAAAATTTGAAGACAATTCTTGGTTGCTAGTAGCTTCAGAGTGTTGGATAGGGTTCTTATTTTATTCATTACCTTTTGAGTGTTTACTGACTACTAATTGCATTTAGCAGATTGGTATGCATTTATTGGCCGGCGAGCGCCACTTGGGGTTCCAGGATCACCATATGCAATCAACTTTCGTTCTGCTGCTCCTGATTCATCTGGAATGAAACCCATGAATGTTTCCACATATTCGTGCAGTGACACTTCACTAGGCTGTTCGTGCGGTGATTGTCCTGCATCTCCTGTCTGCTCTGCCTCAGCTTCTCCTGCTTCTCATGCAAAAGGTTCCTGTTCAGTGAAAATTGGGTCTATCAAGGTTATATATTTATGTGACTTTTTGTGCAAATTCTCATATAAGAGTCAGATTGAGAACTGTTATGTTTCTTGCTGTGGAAAGTTGATGCTGAGAGAACATGTGCAATGCAGGCAAAGTGCATTGAAGTTGCTGTAGCAATACTGTACATAGGACTCATTTCAGTGTTTCTTGGATGGGGGTTTTGGCACAGGAAAAAAGAAAGAGCTCCTGTGTCCAGAACTAAACCATTGGTTAATGTTACCAATATTGGTGTGATTCGTCATGTCAACAGTCAGAAAGATGAGAATATTCCCATGCAGGTGTTTTCGTACTTTCAGCTATATATAGATTGTTCACTTATTTTGTTTGAGGATATTATACCTTCTTAACATTCTGATATTTTTTATTTTAAGGATGAATTTGGTGAAAAAAAAATTGTATATGCCATGTTAATCAATGATAATTGTTGCTAGATGGCCCTGAACAATTTTCAAATCACAATAAATTCTCAGCAGTTTCACTTTTTAACAAGAACTTTCAGAAAATCTTTGTTTGCCATTTCTTTCCAGTTGAATTTATCCCCATGAATATCTTTAGAAAGAAAAAATTCATGGCATCTACACTCCCTACAGTGGATAATTTCTGGCCATTTTAGAGACTGTGATAGTTATTCCTTCATGATTTCATGTTCCTATTCCTAGTACGTTCCTAAATTTATGCTGGGTGATTCTATTTCCTTCATTGGCTATGCAACTTTTGATTTTCAATAACAAGTATAATTGACCATATGCACCTTTGGTTCTCCAGATGCTTGAGGATGTTCCTCAAATTACAAATGGTTTGCAACTGTCAATTGTGCAAGGCTACTTAGCAAAATTTTACAGGTGATTTGTATTCATAGTGTTAGTTTTGATCAAGACTTTGCTAGTATGGTGTTCCAGAGATTGACGCATTAATGTGGTTGGTTGCAATTTTGTATTTCAGGAAATATGGAACATGGGTTGCTAGAAATCCAATTCTTGTCTTGTGTTCTTCATTAGCTATTGTTTTTGTACTTTGCTTAGGCTTGATTCGTTTTCAAGTGGAGACAAGGCCAGAGAAGGTACAGTGCTAGTAAAGCTTTTTATACTTACTGGGTTCTTTTGCACTGTTTGGTCAAAATTCTTCTGAATTCTCAGTTTCTGTGATCATTCTGGTCATTGCAAAGTTTATTGGAGACACTTTTTGGGATGAAAAAAGATTTCTGAGTTTTTGGTGCCTGTCAGCCTCCTCTAAAAATTTCGTTCTGACTTTCGTTTTGGGTCGAAATGACGATTTTCCAATGTTTCTGATGTTGGGTTTGTTAGTTGTGTGGAGCATTACATATAACTGTGTGCAAGATTGTCGGAAATGGCTTATAATTGCTTTAACGGTTTAGGAGTTATTGAATATTGGAGTATTTGGTTTACCATTGCTTACACAACTAATGAACTTTCTTCCACTGATTCGATACAAAAAGCTGCTTTTTTTAAAAAATAAAATAAAATAAAATGATGCATCTTGTGGAAATTTGATGACCTGCTCTTTCAGCTGTGGGTAGGACGTGGGAGTAGAGCTGCCAAGGAGAAAGAGTTCTTTGACAACCACCTAGCCCCCTTTTATAGAATTGAGCAGGTTCTATATCGTTTGCTTTTCTTTTTTAAATTTATTATAAACCCATAATTTTTTGACTTTAGTAGTTTTTGTAGTTATTTCTCCATTTATATGAACTTCTGGATGTGAAAGTTACTTAAAACTTTCTGTAACAAGTCCATATTTCCTGAAATATTATTATCTGACTGAAAATAATAAAATGCTTGATTTTTGCAGCTCATAATTGCAACCATTCCTGACACAGCACATGGAAAGCCGCCAAGTATAGTTACAGAAGACAATATAAAGTTGCTTTTTGATATCCAAAAGAAGGTACATGATTGTAGTTGGAGAGCATTTCTTTTTTTATGCTTGTGCTTTTAATACTTTGACCATGATGCAACTTGGTCAGGTTTATATGCCCCAGGAAACTAAATGTGCTTCATTTGATAGGTAGATGCAATTCAAGCTAATTATTCTGGTTCCATGGTTTCTCTGACGGACATTTGCATGAAGCCACTTGGCCAAGATTGTGCAACACAAAGTGTTCTCCAGGTAACACAATCCCACAAACAGTGACAGTCTTGCTGGTGGACCTTCTGTATGGGCGTTAACAAGGGGCATGGTGGACCTTTGTATGGGTGTTAACAGGGGGCATAAACGACTATGTTTTTAAATTGTCTACAAGATGTGATCATGGGGAATTATGGTTTTTATCTTCTGGATGATAGCATAATTATTTTAACAGAGAAGCAATCATTATCTTAAGACATAAATGAAACTTGATGGAAAATGGAACAAGACCTTATGGAAGATCAGCATATTACCAGAAACATATCACAATTGATCGAAGATCTGTCTTAAAACATTATTTCTATGAATTCTATCATGTAAACTGCATAGATGAGATTGACTGCTTTCGGTCACATGATTAGCTTGGGTCTAAATATTGTAGATGAATAAGTGAAGAACAAATAGTGGTTTTCTCATTTTAATTTTGGGTAAATATGGTTGCTCCTACTGGTGGATATCTGTTTTTGTTTTGAACAGGGAAATGCTTCAGTAAAGAGTTTGTGAAATGCTGGATAACCAAATATACTTTTTTCTTTTTTCGGTGGGGTGATGGCACTCAATTAAATACTGGATGTTTAAGGGTAATATGACTCACAGTGTTGCATATTATATTGAATTTTGTAGTTAGGGCGTATAAGCAGATTGAATGAATTTATTTTGTAGATTTTCGTGAACAGTCACCTTTGTTTGAGAAAGATGTCATCTATTGAAATTGTTAAAAATTTAGTATTGTACTTTGCACTAGGTGACTTTTAGTTTCTTTGTTTAATCTGAAGACCACATATGAATATCATGATTTTAACTCAGCAGTTTCATTTGTCTTTTCTGCTGATGTTTGGCATGATATCAAAGCTATGTTGTTATATTCAGTTTTCATATGTCATTAAAGCTAATATGTTCCCTGGTCTTCCAACTTACATGGCTCTTGTTTTGTAGTATTTCAAGATGAAGCCTGAGAACTATGATAACTTTGGGGGCATTGGACATGTTGAGTACTGTTTTCAGGTGCATTCTCGCTTATCCACCTCAATAATGTTGTGACCACAACAAAAAAAAAAAAAACCTTTCATAAGTTGTCTGGAGTTTTGAGTCTGAAATGTGGGATAAGAAAAAATACCATTTGAAGATAGCTTACATGGGTTAACTATAAGTCCTTGGAGCTGACGTTTTTCTCTGGGGTTTTGAGTCTGAAAAATAAGTTCAATCCTACCAAGAAACCTTTTGTCCTGTATTTATTTCAAAGCACCCAGATTCCACTATTCTGAGCAGAAAGCTGAAATACATAACTTTCCATCAGGAGCAAAACTTCCTTTCTTTTTGTTATTTTCCTCCCCCATTTGACGTACTTTTCATTATTTGGCAAATAACTATAACTAACACCCACTTTGGGTTATTGTTTAGCAATATACATCAGCGGACGCATGTATGAGTGCATTTAAAGCTCCACTGGATCCAAGTACTGCGCTTGGTGGTTTCTCTGCGAACAATTATTCTGAGGTAGTTTTTCTCCTCTTATCAAAATTGCAAAAATGATCAAGCACATAGCAACAGCACAGCTTGTTTCTGAAACAGGCTTCTGCTTTTGTTGTGACATATCCTGTAAACAACGCTGTGGACAAAGAGGGCAATGAGACAAAGAAGGCTGTGGCCTGGGAAAAGGCCTTTGTTCAATTAGCAAAGGTTTCATCTCTTATCTTTGTTGCTTTGTAAAAACACTGGCAGTACTAATTTTTTGGTAACATTGTGGATACTTTAACTTCTGTGCTTTTCACTTTATTTTCTTACTTCAAAAATTATTTTTGGATTTGGTGGTTGACAAATTTATTGACCGAACAATGCTGGAATCTGTGAACATATTAAAAGCTTAACCATTAATTTCAGTAGGAGAAAGATAGATGTCTATCTGAGGATATTCATCATGAATCTGTTGATTTGTGGCTAAGGAAAGAGGAAGAGAAGACTGACATCGCGTGAATAGTAGTTGATAGGGATATCATGATCGGGGAATTAGTGAAATGTTTAGCTCCGGAACTTGGGAATATTCTTGCAACCCAAATGGTCTGGATAATTTTGATCCAGACTTTAAGAGGATATAAGATGGAGAGTTGGAGACACTATAACTGACAAGTGCGGAATAGGTTGAGAATTTGCAAGGGTTAGACTCATTAGGCATCATTGGAGAGTAGAATCACTGCTAGATAGTAATCATAGTTGTTTGGTAATCCAGAACTATTTCAAGTACTTTTTTTTAACTCATTTAGTTTGCTCTCTTTCTTTCTCTCACACACACACACACACTCTCTCTCTCTCTCTCAGTTTGCTCTCTTTCTTTCTCTCTCTCTCACACACACACACACACACACACTCTCTCTCTCTCTCTCTCTCTCTGTGCTCATGTGTATATGTAGATGAGACCGTAAGGTGAACCTGAACTTTGAACTGCTAACAATTGTGCAGGTAGAACTCTTGCCTATGGTGCAATCCAAGAATTTGACCCTTGCTTTTTCATCAGAGAGCTCTATCGAAGAAGAACTGAAAAGAGAAAGCACTGCAGATGTCATAACTATCTTGGTAACCTGGTCAATTGTTCCTAGTCCCTTCTTGCTTCACCAGTAAATTGTTTGAAATAACTTTTGCATGTACTTCATAAAATGAGATAGGTTTTTTATTTCCTCGTTTCCTCCCTCTATGCTTATGGTTTGAATTATCATTTTTTTTTTCAGATAAGCTATCTTGTGATGTTTGCCTACATATCATTAACACTAGGGGATACACCTCGATTCACTTCGTACCATATTTCATCCAAGGTATAAAAGTATAGATAGAGTTCAATTGTTTGTCTTTGTTTGTCTAAGCTTGCAACTTTACCTTCCATTTTTTAAACTGCGTTCAGACTAGTCTTTCTTTTCATAGGGTTCTTTCTTATGCCTGATTGTGATCTTTCATATTTTCCTTGAAAATTGTTTGGGGTCACTTTTGTGCTCTATAAGCTTGCAGGGATTATGTACATTGAAAATATTTAAAGCTTTCTGTCACAACAAGTGCGTTTTCCAATCAGGCTTATGTAATAATTGAATTCTTTTAGAAATTTAGTCAGTATTTTTACCTCTCTTCTGAGCAGAAGTGTGAACTTTCTTCTAATCTCCTTTCTGCAAGTAAAACAAGATCTTAATGAGAATTCTTTTGCATAATTTAGATCACATGAGCTGTATTTCGTAGATGCATTCCGTGGTTGTTCAAACGGTACTGAATATACTCCATCAACATACCCTTTTTTCCCCAAATTGGACTTTGATGCAAGACGTTTCTCATTGCATTTTCCTTTTTTCTTGGCCACTTGATGTTTTCTTATTTACAACTCTTTTCCTAACTGAAGAGCTTGCTTGCATATGGAGATGGTGGAAAGCAATTGTGATTTTTACAATCGATTCATCTCTATTGATTGGGTGGCTGGTTGCTCTTTTAGGTGTTGCTTGGTCTTTCAGGAGTTATCCTCGTTTTTCTGTCAGTTCTTGGATCTGTTGGCTTTTTCAGTGCTGTTGGAGTAAAGTCAACACTCATTATAATGGAAGTCATCCCCTTCCTTGTTCTAGCAGTAAGTCAGATTCATGTTTATCCTCACTGTTCTTATTAATCTCATATCATGCAGAGTTATGGTTTCGTACTTGCAAAAGTACAAGTTGCTAAATGAGAAAACTGCCAAATAAGTATGCATCAATTGAGTCCTTTATGTTGAACCTCCAGTTACAATCTTGCAAAAGTATACTTTGTACATGCTTTTGAAGTAGAGTGAAGGCATTTCATTGCAGACTGTAACTTAACGTCTATTACTCCAATGCGATTGTTTTACAAATGGCATTTGTTAACTGATTTTATGTGGTAACTCTTGAAAATGGATTGGCTTCGATAGACTGGATGTGCAGTCCTAAACATAGGGCCTGTTTGGCATCCTAGTTTTTTGGTGAGTTTTTTCTTCTACAAATTTTTTAACAACTTTAGGTGCAAGAACTTCAAAAAACTCCCCAAAGTATTTAAACTACACACCTCAAATGCCCAAAAACACACAAGAAAAATTTTGCCTTTTCTACTTTCTTCTTCTTCCTCCCCACACCTTAGTCCACTGCCAGCCGGCGCCTCCACTGGTGCCTCTCTCTCTCTCTCGCTTCTCCTCCTTCCTCTTTCCCTCCTCTTCCCCCTCCTCCTCCTCCCCTTCGCTCTGACCCCTGCCCCTGCCCTCCCTCTGGTCGTGCAACCAGCAGTGTGATTGTCTGTAGCTTGGAAGGACGCATTAGCAGTACTTCATCTTTACCTCATTTTGTTGTAGTGACTTTCTGTAGCTTTGAGACACACTGATGGCTTTGCTCTTCTATCAGGTTGGGGTTGACAACATGTGCATACTTGTGCATGCAGTAAAAAGGCAACCACTGGAATTGCCCTTGGAAGGACGCATTAGCAATGCACTTGTGGAAGTTGGACCATCTATTACACTAGCTAGTGTATCTGAAGTCTTGGCTTTTGCAGTTGGAAGTTTTATTCCCATGCCAGCCTGTCGTGTTTTTTCAATGTTTGCGGGTTAGATTTTTTTCTTGCTCTAAATATTTTTTCCCCTGACAGCTCCACTGAGGAAAGGATACATTTGCACTGATCAACACTATCATCTATTAGTTATTAATTTTGTAGGCTATTTGTTTTTTTCAACTCATACATGCACTTTGCTTGCAGCATTGGCTGTTCTTTTGGACTTCCTTCTACAAGTTACTGCTTTTGTTGCTTTGATTGTCTTTGATTTTCTGAGAGCTGAGGATCACAGAATTGATTGTTTCCCTTGTATTAAAATCTCCGATTCAAATGTTGAACCTGACAGTGGTATGTATGGGGATTTCTGCTTAGTTTTGAAGTTTTGTTTCTGATTTGGCTAAATACTATTTCAATTTTTTTTTTGAAGTTGGATGATGACATTCTGTTAGTTTTCAGGTGTACATGAGAGAAAACCAGGATTACTGGTGCGGTATATGAAGGTAGGGCATGTCCCCCCAAACTTGGGATTTTTAATCCTTCACCAGTACATTTAAATAATATCTTCCGACTTACTAGCAAGAAATAGTAAATAAAGATGGAAAAACTCTGTCCTTGCAATAATTGAACTCTACTCTTGCCTGCTTGGAGCAATTGGGAAGATACATTTTGTACTAGCTTCTTGTTTTATGGTCTCTTGTAGGCTCCTTATCCGGTGTATTTTACAGTGGCTAATTATGTGTCCCTGATTCTCTCATGTAACATATACTTTATTTACGTCTTCTCTTTTAAGGGCATTCATGCACCCGTCCTCAACCTCTGGGGAGTGAAAGTGGTTGTCATCGCTGTCTTTTCTGCTTTTATGTTGGCAAGCATTGTAAGTTGTGGCTTAATTTAGCTTCTGCAATTTATTTTCTCAAGTTTAACATCTACGAACTTTTCTTACCATAGAGTTATGATTTTAATTTTCCATTTTCATCCTCAAAGGCTCTGTGTACAAGGATAGAGCCTGGTTTAGAACAACAAATTGTCCTTCCTCGAGACTCTTATCTTCAGGTGCGATGATGTTCTTGTCTTGATGAACATGATACACTTGTGACATCATGAGTGACACTGTTTGACATGCATTTCTTATTGCAGGGTTATTTTAACAATGTCTCAGAGTATCTAAGAATTGGACCGCCATTATATTTTGTTGTCAAAAACTATAATTACAGGTAATCTAATTTTGTGCACCAACCTGTATCTGCTCTGAACTGTGAGACTACGAATGTGATTGCTTTCAATTTAACCCTTTCCTGTTCTTTTTATTATCAAGAGTGAATGCAGAAAAAGAGGTTAGATTTAGCTAATAGGCAATTGAACGAGTTTTGTCTAACATGGTAACTTAAGGTTTAAAGAGTCCTAAATGGCAAAGCATTTAGAAACCATCAGTATGAATGTTCATTCTAGTTACCGGTAGATTTTTCGTTTGAAATTACTTGGAATTCTCAGGGCATTTTATGCTGATTTTCCCATGCCATCTCCCCAAAAAGAAAAGGAATGCCTTACCAACACATTAAACGAATAAATTAAAGCTATTAAGTTCTAAATTGTATGAACAAGCAAGCAATTGGTTATTACTTGTTGAATACTGCAGTATATTCATGTTGAGAGTACCAAGTGCCATTTATAATCCATAACTTGGTCCTAACTCAAGTATCAAATATCCTAACATGTTGATGTTTTGTAAATCCTCAGTTCAGAATCAAGACAAACTAACCAGTTGTGCTCCATCAGTCAATGTGATTCAGATTCACTTTTAAATGAGGTACATTTCTGCCTTAGATTGGAGTCTATAATTTCAAATAGATTTTATTTTGAACTTCAAAGGTTAGGCACACTACATATGTTTCCATTTCATATGTTTCCATTTCTAATATATGTTTCCATATATTAGAAACTTTTGGGCAACCATTACCTTCCTGTATTAGTCAAATCATTTTTTTTTGCGCCAACCAATATTTGACTTGAACTGAGACTATGAATTTTATTGTCTTCAATTGAATCCTTTCATCCACTTTTCGTGATCAAGAGTTGAATGGGGAAAACAAAAGTTGATTTTAGTTCGTAGACAACTTGCACTATTAAGCTGAAAAGTGACCTGAGACTCTACAATGCCAGCAAAACTCTGTAAATTTTCAGAGTTTCTTTTTTATTTCCTTGTACATGGTAGGATATGTACTCCATTCCTTCAACCACTCACTTTTGTATAAACCTCATTGCACAATATTTTTCCACACTAACGATATTTGTGCATCATGTTTAGCATTTTGTACACCCCTACCATGTATGTTCTACTATACATGCTTGTCATTTGACCTAAAAAAATGTTCAAAGTGTGTTTGAATATCATTACCCCTTTTCCATCCCTAATTCACTTTCACTATTTTTCTTAGTTCTAATGTGGCATGATGACCTGAAACTAATCTTTTTCCAGCTTGAACCCCATATTCTTTTCCCCTGTTATGTGATTTAGCATTCAAAAGTCTCCAAATTGCCATCTTCTGCAGATTGCCAGAGCGTCTTTAGTACCAGAGACAAGTTACATTGCGAAACCTGCTGCTTCCTGGCTTGATGACTTTCTTGTATGGTTATCTCCAGAAGCTTTTGGCTGCTGTAGGAAATTCACAAATGAAAGTTATTGCCCTCCTGATGACCAGGTCTAACTATTTTGTGCTTGTGTACATTTTCTAGTTTTTTGAAATGGGTTTTCTGCCCTTTCATCCAATGCATCATTTACCTTTAAATGATATTCTTCCTTTCCGAATTTGTAGTTAAGATGCCCCAAAAATCTTCGAATCCAAATTATTGTTGCCCCAAAAAAAAGAAAAACTAATATTTTGAACACATTCCTCTTCTAAAGATCAGAGGATGGTGGTGCATCTTGTTCCTTTATTTTCGCTTTTCCTTTTTCCGTTTTCCCTTTTTAAATTGAGTGTCAGATCTTGCAAGTGGAGAAAAGAACCTTTCTATTAAGTATTATTGAAAGGGCATCTCTTGAGGATAGTGGAGTAAATGTTATCCTCCAACTTTATTTACTCAATTTGATTAGCTTGGTCTCTGGGGCTTGTAGGTAATTGAGTTGCTCTTTTAAGTTTTGCATAAATTATAGTGAGATTCTCAAAATGGCAGATTGATGGTCTTTGGCACTAGCACTTCATGAAGAATCCAGCTGAAAGTATTGAATACCCCATGGGGGGCAGTGTTCCAAACCCCCATTCCAGCAAATATGAAAGATTTTCAAATTCATTCTGTGCAGCTAGATATTATAAATCTCTATGCACAAATATGGACACTTAAAAATTGGTACTAAGGTTAAAATTGGTACTGTTGTCTGTTTCTGCTTTTCTTTTTCTGCAAATAAAATGGCACATTCAGTTAGTCTTCCACACAACCTCATGTGCAATAACCATTGAAAATTCACCAGTGGTGGACACAAATTTCATATTTATTTCAATTTTGGGGTTCATTTGGAGGAAGGTTTTGGCAAAAAATCCATGATGCAATGTATATTCTTTTATTTGATACTTTTCAGTGCATTTTTTTAAAAATAATCTTTCATTAGTTATGTCTGGTGCATTTTCCAATTACTCGGTGAATGAAGGTAGATGTTTCCTTGCAGCCTCCTTGTACCGCGAACGGAGTATGCAAGGATTGTACAACGGTAAGATGCTCTCCTAATACAGCTGCATGGATCTAGATTTAATTGGACACTTGCATGAATAAGTAGATTTGGAATGTATTTCTCTTTATACTACTACACATTTTTTAGCTAAGCATGCATGACATTCCAGTAAATCATTTCATAGCTAACTGCTGTTGGCTGAGGTTTCCAAGATCTGTTGACTAATATTTGGAGTTTTTCAGTGTTTTCGCCACTCAGATTTACAGAATTCGCGTCCATCCACAGCACAATTTAGGGCGAAACTCCCATGGTTCCTTAATGCACTACCTTCTGCTGATTGTGCAAAGGGAGGGCATGGGGCTTACACAAGCAGCATAGAGCTTAAAGGTTGATAATTCTAATCCTATTTAACAGGATGAACATGAATCTTTTGTTCAGTAGTAATATAAGACCTCTGCATGTGTAGAATTCTATCTTAGTGATGTCGTAAATTGTTCTTTTAGAAGCTTGGTTTTGAGTGAGCCCAGTTTGTCATCAGGGTATGAGGACGGAGTCATTCAAGCATCCGCATTTCGTACATATCACACTCCCCTGAACAAACAAGTATGCCATATTTACATTATGTTTACCTTCTGGTTATTTGGTCTGTTATAAGTTTCCTACCACTGATAATATGTGTCCTTGCAGACTGACTATGTCAATTCAATGAGGGCTGCACGTGATTTTAGCTCAAGGGTTTCTGATTCTTTAAAGGTATCTTTCCTGAACAAACATAGCTCTGACTATGAATTCTGATGATATCAGTTCAGCTGGATTCAAGCAATCAACTTTAAAGTTCTTTTTCTTGACTTTTGGAGCATTTTAAAGCATATTACATACTCTTCTAAGCTCAGATTTTGATTGATTACCCCTCGTTATCTTGACTATTGTGTTCTAGAAATTGTTCTATTATCTTGTGTGCAGAGAAAGGTACAGTGCATTTAACCCTGACCAAGTCAGATGACATGCAAAATACTAGATATAATTTGACATACCAATAAGTTCATTCTGTTTGTCCTTTACATATTTGTTCTTCGCATCCATTAGCAATATGAAAATTAACTAGACCTTCTATGTGGTGGATATTTCAGCAACAACAATATATGGTGTCTTTGGTCCACAAAGAATGTAAATCTAGTATGGTACCTACATAAAGCAGGTCCTTTTCATTTTCTTGACCAAAAGGAAATATGCACATGCATACCTTTGTGCCCAAACATGCTCACAGAATGTTCTGGGAGGCAGCAACTTTCTGGACTTCTAATGCTTCATCAACATTCTGCATGTTTTGATCTTGCAGATTGAGATCTTCCCGTACGCTGTATTTTACATGTTCTTTGAACAATATCTTGATATTTGGAGGACAGCAATAATCAACCTTGTGATAGCGATTGGTATGTGATGTAACTATTGTCTTCTGTTAAAGTGAAGTATATCTGCCTGCATTAATGACTTTAAGTTTGATTGAGTGCGTCTGACGGTCAAGAAAGGTGAAAATATTGAAAGTGAAAATCTACTATCTTTCAATTTCTCAATCTTTGCTATTTGCAGTATTTTTCTGTTGTGAATCTAATGCCTTTTAATCTGACATGTCCCCTCTCATACATATATTTCCTCATTATACTTTATCTTCATTGAAATAATTCACTGTTTATTTCCTGATATGAAACGTTAATTGCAATCTGCCAGAAAGGGTGCACATATATTCTTCTCATGAAAAATGCATGTGATGAGATGGGCCTTCGGTTAAAGGGGAGAATTTGGATCAGTTATTATTTTGAATTGTGATGTCTAAGCAATGAACATGACTTGGGACCAATAACATGAAATTTTCTTAGTAAATTTTTTAAAGTAAAACTTTTGGTGATATATATGGCTTGTATTCCACCCTCCCCACGTTTGTCAAGGCTTTAATTGTCAGATGTGATTTTTTTCACAGGTGCAGTTTTTGTTGTCTGCTTGGTAATCACTTGTAGGTAAGCAGCTTTAGCCCTTGCTTTTTGTATTACTCTTCATCTTCCTTAATACAAGTGAATGTGTTCATGCCAAGAAGTTTTATCTTTTTATCTCTTATTTATTTCATGTATAGCTTGTGGACTTCAGCAATCATTTTACTTGTGCTGGCAATGATCGTGGTGGACCTTATGGTACATTTGTATCTTGAGCACACAAATTATGGTACTTTGTTTTCTTGAAGCCATTTAACTTCAGTTCTATACATCAATATTCTGCAGGGTGTAATGGCAATCTTGAATATCCAACTGAATGCAGTCTCTGTTGTCAACCTTGTGATGTCAGTTGGTATAGCTGTTGAGTTCTGTGTGCATATAACACATGCTTTCTTGGTCAGTTTTCCAATTCCACTTTTCTATTCCGTGCTAACTTTTTTCCATTATCAACTTCTTATCCTTTTTATACTTTTCTTTCTTTGTCCTTAAGGGATGGGATTCATTTTTGTTTTTGTTTTATTTGCTGAGGAGGTCTTGGTCTAGTGGCTAAGACAGAGGCCCTGGAAATTCTGGGTTCAATTCTCCCTCCCCTTCCCTGCTTGTTAAGCCCCACCATCCCTTGCTTAAGAAGAAAAAGGAAAATTAAAAAAGAAAGTGAGCTAATGAAGTCAGGCATGGTTGGTAAACAAGGAGAAACAAACTCATCTCATTTTTGGTCATCAAAATGCATGTGACTGTTTAACTAAAATTTAAGGATACCCAAAGGAAGATTATCTTTGTTTGGTTTTCCATTTTACCTCTTGCTATAGTCTCCCATAAATTCTTGTCAGTGTATAGATAAGCCAGCCATTAAATACAGTAGTTACCTAGGCAGTCTTGAACCTTTGAAGTTAATAAAAGTTGCAAGTATTGGATATTTACTTGTGCTGAAACTAGTTATACATATCTAAAGTAATAGGATACAAATTTTTAATGTCTAAAACTGGGTTTAACTGTTCAATGATTTAGTTTCCCTTGCTCATTTCCTTGAGGCTATTGTCTCTTGTATTTTCATTTCTGTTTGCATTCATTTAATCAATGCAATGATCAAACTTGATTACCTTTTTTGTTGGATTGTTTGCAGGTAAGTAGTGGAGACAGAAACCAACGGATGAAGGACGCTTTGACAACAATGGGAGCTTCTGTTTTCAGGTTTATTTAGCTTGCTTTCTGATTTTTGAGATTTGCATGTCCTTTTATGCTGCGTGTTAGACCTAGTAAGGAATGCATGATCTGTTGTCATAATAATATTACTATCTACATTTTAGATTTCATATCATTGTCTTTTTTTTTTTTTTTTTTTGGTGGACAAATAAGAATGAACACATCAGAAAAAGATTCTTGTTCTGTTATTGGGCAAAAGCAGGGTGATTGCATTGGAATTGAGGTAGAGGCATATGATATTTTCAATATCATTTGTTCAGGATGTAAAACTGCCAACTATCTTCCTTGGAAGCATCTTTTACTATTGATTGGTGAAGGTCCAACTTCATTGGTTATGTATTCAATGGTTGCTTCTTTCCCTTGTCATCTGTAAAATAGTTTTGGCGGTTGGAAGGCAGGATAGTATCTTATCGTACTCAAATCAGCCAGTGCTGCATATCATTGTGTTCCATTTTGTGTTGGCAAGACAAGGTGGATTTGTCCTTAGGTTACTTCAGCTTAGTATTAGGCTCTTCCGGCTATAAAAATTATTGACAAACTGATACTAGTTTTTAATGCTCTTATATAAATTTGTTCAGTTAGTTCAAAGTAGCTGCTTTACTTTCCAACAATATTTAGCTTGGACTCTAAAGGTTGTTACTAGAAGTAAACATGATTTTTTTACTTGTGTGATTATATATCCTAAAGCAAAATTGCTACAAATTTCTCGTGGTATTATTGTGCTATACATGATCTTTTAACTTGGATATTCTTCAACTTATTCTATAAATCAATCGTGTACTTTATTACATTATAATGCTTAAATAAACACTGACTTGATGTGTGACTACTATATATTGATGCACTCTTTCCTCTCTGATTAAAGCCTCACTGGTATCATCTTGTTCCCAGTCTGGCCCAATTGATAAATTGTGACTTCTGTTCTTCTTTGTTTTCAGTGGAATCACTCTTACAAAACTTGTTGGCGTGCTGGTCCTTTGCTTCTCAAGGACGGAAGTTTTTGTGGTTAGTCAATTTGCACAATATTTGTGCATATGATGGACCATTCTATCTACTATTTTTAACATTGTCCTGAACTTTGCAGGTTTACTACTTCAAAATGTATCTGGCCTTGGTGCTACTAGGTTTTTTGCATGGACTAGTATTTTTGCCTGTAAGATCCTTGCTCTCTCCTGCATATATTGGTTTTTATGAGAAATTGGGATTGGCCTATCTGCCTGATCCAGCGATTTTGTTTCCTTGGGGTGGAATTAAACTTTATACTGTTCGTTGACTAGAATAATGAAAGTAATTTGGTCTTTTACTACCAAATGATGCATGGAATATGGTGGCCCCTTAAAATATGTGATCTGATGGATCTCATGACTGTATCTTTTACTGGAACCGCACCAGTTTTGAGTGCCTTGTCTCTCTACTGAGGGATGACCAACTGTGAACTTATCCTAGGCACTTTGGCATGGTAACTACTGTCACAAACTATCATCTGTCTTGCAGGTTCTCTTGAGCTTGTTTGGTCCACCATCAAGATGTGTGCTAATAGAGAAGCAAGAGGATCGGCCATCTACTTCATCACAAATCTAACATAATCTGCGGCACAGTGTGTGTGTGTATATATATTTTTTCCCTTTTAACCCTTGTTTTTGGTGGTTTCTCTTGGGGGTTGAGAAGTTTTGTTTAATTGCCATAGTTGCACGTAATCAGCTGTCAAACATTGCAACACACAAGGTAGATTTCGAGGCTAGAAATACAGTGTTCTTCTGACAAAGGGAGGATGAGAAAAGACATGAATATGCCGAATGCCAAAGGAGCTTACAAGAACAAATATGTACTGCACAAGAAACTTACTCAGCAAGTCCATGGATTGATATTTCTAGAAAAATTTTGTATCCAGTGAGCATGGCTACTCATCAAAGTTGTCTTTCCAAGCGCAAATGTTCGAGTTGAGTTAATACTAATCTATTTCTTAGATCTCCATGGCGAATTCATTTCGTTTTGGTTGCTCTATATGCAACTGTTTAGTTTGGAGCTTTATAAGGGTATAGCAGGACAAAGCTTAGGAAGCATTTTGTAACTTCAAAAATGAAGTGCATATTTTCTATTCTTTTCTTCTTGGGTCTAGAGCCAAAAATCTAAAACCAGCATATCATGAAATTGATAGCATAAGGTGGACGTACGCTAGTGAATCTTATCACTTCTAGTTTGCATCTCCACGAGTTTCGTTGCGGTTTGACGAGAGTAAACACTACCCAGACTAATTTAAAGATAACGGGGAGAAAAGCATAAAACTCATTTTTAGTGGCGTTGAGCAAGATTTTGGGCCTCTCTCTACATGTTGCACCATAATCATGAAATAAGCTGCTAAGTAAGAGGATCCAAGGTGCAAGTTAATGTGACAGGCACTGGATGAAGACCTCTTACTGCTAATTTGGCGGCCGAGATGACTTCCCATTTTTGCTGCAACCCGGACAAGATTATAGAGCGAGGGTTCATGGAAAACCATAACCAACTTGTGGCCATACCTGCCTTTGTATGCATAGAAGCCGCTAGTCTGTTAGTTCAGGTGGGTCTTATGCATACCATTCTCCTGGAGAAATAACAACTCAGAGCACAAATCTCTTTTGATGTTTACTTTTCTGTGTGTTGATTGGGCTTTGGGGCTCGGCAAGAGAGCCCTTAAGTCTGTTGTTCTAACTGAAAAAAAAAGGAAAAAAAAAAAATTCCCTGTTTGGTTTAACGCATGATTGCTGTAAAGCAGAGTTATCAGCAGTAATCAGGATGAAAAGCAGAATCACGTAGGAAGCCTTGATAGCTTTAAAGAAATTGTACCATTTTGGCAGGTCAAAAGCCACTACCACGTTCGTCCATGCGCAATTAATCTATCCACATACTCGATGATTATCAAGATTTGGAACAAAATCCTTAACTCCACCAGCGGATGGAAATATACACATCTAAACAGCAGGCTATTTGTCTATGATTCCTACTAGATACTTTTATCACAACTTCTACTACCTGAAGGACTTCCATGCAGTGGGTGAGAACCACAAAGAAAGGATAGCTTCACTGTCTGGCTCTGAGATGATCGACAAATATCTAAACACTCCTCAAGATCAGCATCGCATGTCAATAGTATCCATTCAGAGTCATCATCC
Source organism: Gardenia jasminoides (assembly GCA_013103745.1). Classification (NCBI taxonomy): domain Eukaryota; kingdom Viridiplantae; phylum Streptophyta; class Magnoliopsida; order Gentianales; family Rubiaceae; genus Gardenia; species Gardenia jasminoides. The sequence goes on from CM023103.1 coordinate 95,657,988, forward strand.
ATGTACTTGAGCTGAAATCCAGTGGTGTCATCTACACCAAATCTCCTAGAAACTTCCCTTAAGAGATCCCTATATCCCCAGTTATTCAGCATGCGAAACCTAATTCTCTCTTCCCCATACGTGACCTTTATTCTCAGTGTAGTTCCTTCGCGAGACATCCAATCAGTTTCTTTTGGTGCCGGAGGAAGATTTTCCGCATCAGGATGCTCAGTTAATGATACGTGACTATGGGATCTTGGCAGGAACTTTGGTCCATCACTTGACGAATTCAGTTGTGCATCACTTCTAACCCTCTTCAGCATAAAACTGGTTGAGTTGTTTTTAACTAAGTTTTCCTGCCCAGAAATTTTAAGTGTGTGTGCATGCAGTTGTGTCCCGGTTGAACAACACTGACTAGAACTGGAACTATGACTGCAGGAAGAGGAAGGCGACTTGGATGCAGAAGCATGAGGACTCAATGTGTCAGCCTCAGGCTGCATCTTTAAGGAGATTGGATGATCACTTGAGTTAAAACATGAAAAGGGACCTGCTGTCGTTAATTTTGGAGATGCAAGCTCTGAAAAGTTTGTGTAGAAGGACTCGATTTGTAAAGAACCGGATGCACCTTGCACTGAATCAATCACACGTTGAATCTTCTGCAAGGAATGACCAACCTTCTTGATCTTCCGAGAAGGCCAACGTTTAATCCCATGTTGTCTGCATATCCTCTTCAAAGTGGTGGGACAAACTGAAAAGGCAAGAAAAATTGAAGGTTGAATTAAGACAACCAAGTGAAACACCCCAGCTTCTTTATCCCACATTATGTGAAGTTTCTACATCATCTCAGCGAGTGGCTTTGGAGGCTACAACAGGTAACTAATAGTTTTGCCATCTCTAGTGATATAAGATACTTTCCCACTTAGATGCCAAAGTACTAGATTTAGACCATAATTTTTCTGTGTAATCATGCAGTGCAACATAAGCAATTGTCATTCCGTGATAATGGATCCATGCAAAATATTATCTCATGTATTTAGCACAGAATTAGACCGTAAAACAGACAATAAATGCACATATAACATACAATTGTAAATATATGAAATGAAATATCTACCGGACACTAAAACAAATAACAAGTTTCTCACGTAAGACCCCTGAACAACAATGCTTACCACCAATATTCTTTGCAGCATCTTTTAGACTACCAGCAAAATACTGCCGAAGCATCTGTAAAGTAATACTTTTCTCTGTCTTGGCACGCCTTTTTTCAGTGGTTTTAGAGGCATTCAGTGAGCTGTAGTGTCCTCTAGTAAGGCTGTTGCCACAAATACGTTCTTTTCTTGAACTAATATCAGGCTGGGATTGCCTAGACACTGAGAATTCTCCTGGCAGCATTTCTGCAGGTTTTGCATTCTGAATTTTTGAAGCAACAACGGCACTCTCCTCAACCTCCACACACGGGGAAGTCCAAAACGACCTTTGAGAAGCCATAGCTGAATGTCTGTGGTCTGTTTTTGGCACTTCTTCACCAAACTTGATATATGACGGGATTGATACTCCACCTGATGGCATGGAATTTTCTTCCAGTAACTCTTTCTCGGTAATAACTCGTAATCCCCTGCAAAATTTCTGAATGATAAGGGACAATGAACTAAGCATCTTCTGATGCTCTTCAGTGTCTTTACAATCCTCAGGTAGAAAGAACTCCAGAACAAAGTCAGTTGAACCACTGTAGATGCTCCTCAAACGTATTGCTACAGCAGCACAGAGGCCAAATATTCTTGCATGGTGAGAAAGGGGGTAATCTGTCTTAGCAAACGTCGTTATATCAGGTGAGAAGCATGGTTGGTTAGTTGTGAATGCTCTACCAACAATGCCCTGACCTTTTAGTAAGTGGTGGTCTGAGCATGCATCACTAAAACCTTGAACACGGGGATCAGCAATGTAACAAGCAGAATCCACTGTGGAAACACAGCGAACAAGGTTTTCATCAGAGTGCCTGCACCCCCCCTTACCTTGTTTGACACAGGGAACCCAAGTCTGAGCTAAGGGCAAACTATACGTCCCACATGCTGCTCTTAGAATCTCTCGGATCTCGGGCAATGCAGATTGGTAGGAAAAATCACATGCCTGCTAAAGTATAATGGTTCAGACAACAACTGAAAAGTACCAGAAATCCTCAGATCAAAGGGATATAAGCAATTCTATGTACTCAGCCCGTTACCTGGCAATTCTCGGCGCCTGAAACATCAGAGCTCCTGAGATTGACAGCCTTTGAACAAGAAGTTAGAGGTAGATCAGAAATTAGGAAAGCAGCTTCAGTGTTTAATTTGCTTCACTTTCATAAAAAGGGGCGAGAGTGTTTTATTATATTCCGAGTTTAGAGCTTAAAAGAAAAAACCTCAACACATAGCTGATGAATGTTTCTGCATCATTTTCATTATTTTATCAAGTTCAAAAACTAGATGACACTCTAGATGTGAACAAATATGACTTGAACACACAAAAGCCACTTCCCACAGTCTCATTTGGATGCTTAAGAAATTATGTACAACTGCTGCAACAAACAAGCTGCATTCCTGCAGCAGTTAAATTTTGGAGATCCTTATATAAAGCAACTAATTAGAAATATTGGAGAAAGTGAGAGGAAAAACTATTCCTTGTTTCCTCTTAAAAAAAGAACAAGCATATCTAAACAGGTGAACCCTAAACCATGTTAAGAAGGAAGTTTAACTAGGGAAAATAGAAATTTATCTTAAATAGACAAAAAAAATAGCTTTAGTGATGCATTCCCGCGCTAGGCTTCAGTCCGTCCAGTGATGCGTGACTAGCAGCAAGATCAAATGCCTACATTCTTAATCCCGGTATTGCATGTACAAGCTTACATCAAAATTCAAATTCAGTTTTAAACTCCTATCAGCACAAGAACTAAGGTTTCTGAACAACGTGAAATCTAAGTGTTCAAAGCACAGTTGTACATGTAAGCAAAAAATTCGGACCTGAAGAGCTTTGCAGACACTTTCAAGCTCCGGACGATAGTTGATCTTTTGGGTGGTCAAGACAACTTCAATCACTCCCAAGCAATTGCGACTACCTTGTTCAAAGATTGGAACTCCAAGCGTCCCACGAACATCGTACTGCTGCGCATGACCAACTCGCGGGTATTCATCTGTCCTAAAGAACTGAACATCAGGAGTCCACTCAGGAACTTTACCCATGAAAACACGGCCAGGTAATCCAACACTCTCCTTTGAGTCCTCCTCAGTTGGAAATTGATAGTTCACCGATATGTTCCTGTAAGAGGCAAGCCTTGGGCAATTAAGGTCTAGTGAGAAAGGTTGATCATTGGTAGTTAGCATGCGTCTGCCACCCTTGTTTACAGGTACCCAAATTTGAATAAGAGCATTCTTATCTCCTGTCCAATCTTTCATACAACCAAGTGCCTTAATTAGTCTGTCCATCACAGAAGTTGAAGCCCTAGGTCCAATCCACAATCTCCTAGTCAGTGGAGAACTTTCAGCTGAAAAGTCCCCAGATAGACTCGACGAACATACAGCATTGCCATCTTGAGACTCTGATTTAGCAGAATTTCTCCCTTGGGATGGACAAACCGATAGATTCTCAGAAAAAGATAACCTTTGCCTCTCTTCTTCAGTGCTCTTTAATGGGTTGGATTCGCCATTATTGGCTTCCAAAGTTGGCCAAGTAAACGAAGCATCAAAAAGAGCACTGAAATCAGGGGGGCTATGGCTCAAGAGTTCAGGTCCATCAGTGGTGTCCAACCAACATCCTTCTAATAACAACTCATCCATGTAATCCAAATCTATAGAAAAATCAGACCCCTGAGTTCCCGAGACGGTATTCTGAGTGGACACATTTCCATATTCATTCATAGCTACAACCCTTCTTCAAAAATTCAACATTTGCATCCCCCAGGATCCCAGTTTCAGGACCAAAGCAAGGGCACAGTCGCCCAAAGACTGTCTGATTCAGAAGCTATTCCTTTTCAGAACCCCAAAAACAACCTGGAAGAAGCAAAATGCTGTTGAAAAAGTAGTGGTGCAGATCCAATTTGAATCTATAAAGAAGAATCTGAAAGGGAAGGCTGCTCCTGTGGTTAATTTGAACTTGTTTAAGAAGATTTGAAATAAGGAATTGATGTATACATCAAGTTGGATTAATTCCTCCCGCCATGCATATCAAGAATGAGTCAGAGAAGAAGACAAGACTGTAGCCGAATCTCTGAAAACAGATATAGATAGTACCAGAACACGAGGGAAGAAACACAACAGTTGTACACAGAGATCTTCCAACAAAGTTGAGAGAAATCAGAACTTTTTTGCAACCATTTCAGCAATTCAAGAGTGTTACGTTTACCATGCGAGAGACGCAGAGTGAGGAAAGGATAGGTACTAAGAAGAAAGAAGTAAAAGTAAAATCCCATCCCATGACGGTACAAAAGTTTTAGTGACCCACGGAAATCGCAGACCAGGAGTAGAGAAAATAAAATAAAAGCAAAATAAGACAAAGGCAGCAAAGGAGGCAGAGCAAGTCACTACTCACTATGGAAAAAAAAGATTCTTGGATATTCCAAGGCGGGTGTTGGAGGCCGGAGGGGCTGTCCCTTCCTTATCTATGCAAAAGGATTTGAGATGCACAAAAGAGAGAACCTTCTTCGTGTGTGTGTGTGTGTTGTCGTCCCAGCTGCAGCCAGCAGCAACAACATCAGCAACACGGGCGGTGTTTGGCCTAAGTAATTAAGAGGGAGAACTAATACTACTATAATTCTAATTGTACATCAGCATCCCAGATTCCTTGCACAACTTGTTTTTACCTCTTCCGCTCTCCCCCAGTCAACATCTAGTCCTACACTCTCTATCTATTTATCTCTCTACATATATGAAATATCCGTCTGTCCTTCCCTTCCTGAAATGAAATGGGAGTTACCCTGATTGTTTTGCTGCTGAGGAAAGATTCTCCCCCAGACAGACCCACCCTCCAAAGCATAATAATAATAAGCCCCACCAGAACTTCCCCCGGTAAAGTCAACTGCCGTTGCAGGATGCGGGAAGTGCCACATACAGCACAAACGCCAGTTTGGGCAACCCCCCAAACCAAACCAAAAAAAAAAAAAAAAAAGGCTTCCTGATTTAATCAGAAATGCGCTGTTCGTACTATTAAAAGTGTCATACTTTTTATTTTCGGATATCTAAGAACATACATTTATCATTTTATCCTCAAAATGTCATTTACTTTTGATCTCTTCTTTCAGTATTATTCCCACCTTTATCTATATTTTATACTAAATTTAAGGTTGGAATTTGAATTTTCAAAAATAAATCCAATAATATCATTGTCAAATCACTATTTTCAAATTCTAAAAATGCGATGAATAATTTGGGGCAGGGAGAGCAGTAACTTGAGGTTGAGGAACTCAGCTCAGCTGGGCTGGGTTCAAACTTGAAAGTAGTAGCAGCAGGTAGTAGTAAAAATGATTGAAAGCAGACACCGGGGCCCCCATTCAGGATTCATTTTACTCCTCTGGCGTCTTACACTTGTCAAACCAGCCGATTAATTTCATCATGCCAAAGTCGCCGGCTCGGGTGGGGTCTGGGAAAAGGACAGAGAGAGGTTACAAAAATCAAATCAAATCAAATCAAATGGAGCTCCCTCGAATGACTCATCCATTCCCCATGAATGCTTACAGACACAAAACTACGGTTGAGTCTGTGGTGGGGAAAACGAATATTACTAGTGATAGGGAGAAAGAACGAGAGGATGACAACACAATGGCAGAGGTATGGAGAGCATTGAATGAGGAGAGAGAGATAACCGGTTAAAAGCTTTGGACAACCGGAAACTTGGACCATAGGAGTCACATCAGAAAAAGTGAATTGAGGCCCAAAACGTGATGTACTTGTAAGAGGAGAAAACGTGATGCGTTGGTGGTGACGCATGTAGGGCGGCAACTATTGGTTCTGACGCCTTCATTGGCGAAGTGACGTCAACGAATATATTTTGAGTTGCGCCGCAACCCGCTGCTTCACAGTTCATGAGTTTTGGGTCCCCAAATAGCTCCCTCATGCACCCATATGATTCCTTCTTTTCTCGCTTTCCTGAACCGATGAAACCCTCCATGTCCTTCCCACTGCCCTTCGTTCCCATCTTATCACTGCTGTGCCGTTTAATGCCGCTACGATTATTAGTGCCAACAATTGTTTCCCTCCCTCGCGTTCATATGTTTTCCCTATCTAATCTTACTGACCTTCCCTTATTATTTATTTTTTCTAATTAATCTTATATCTTTAAAAATATGATGCTTGAAATATGTCTTAACAAATGCCCAATGGCCACTCATAAGACAAGACCTTTTTCAAAAATGTATTACCTGAAACATATCGTAACAAGTGTCCAGTGGGTACCAATTACACAGATCTTTCGAAAAAAGATATCCGTAACGAGTTCCCAATGAGCATCTTTTGAAAATGTAAAATTAATTAGGGGAAGTAAATAAATATAAGGGACGGTAAATAAGATTAGATAGGGAAAACATTGAATGTAATGGGGGTAATAATTATTAGTATGTGTATATATATGATAAGTGAGGTGAATTGTAGATGTATAAACCTGTGCCCTATAAGGCACTTTAGAAAGGCCCTAAATCTTTTTAGCTTATAGTTTTTTGATTTTTAATTCTCTCCAATCATATTTTCATATTCTTATTATTTGGCTTAATAATCATCGTATTAGATTTTCCAGAGGCCATAAGATTATGTTGACCAATAAAAAATAACAGAGAATAACTTAGTTACCTTGACATTATGTGTACAAGAAGAGAACTTCAACTATTCAAACATTACGAGAGAAATTATTGTCAAGTTTTAGATTTTGTGAACATTTGTTTATTATAGTTATGAGTTTGTAAAGGAAAAAATATACGAAAAAAAGTAAAACAAAAGGTAGAAAGTAATAGAGAAAAATTGTGAAGAGATCAAAAGGCAGAAAGAAGCAGAATCTGCTCCTTTTTTTTTTTCCTCTTGTGGTTGACAAACACTCTCTGTGGAAAATAAAAAAATTAACAAAGCAATAAAATTTGAAACTCCATCAACTTGGGTATTTTTTTTTTTCAAAAGAATACTATTTTAGAAATAACCTCCAAAAAACTTATATATTGGTACTATCATTTAAACGGCATCATTAGTGTCCATTAATAGATATAGAGAGGAAACAATTTTTGAAAGGGTTAATTACAAAAACTTCCCTTATGATATAGTTATTTTTGTAATTTCTCCGTTAACGTTAATTTTGTTTCATTTCATCTCTTAAACTGTTAGTCATATGATGTATGGTGTAATAAAATATCAGAAGGACATTGATACTTGTAGGAGTTAAGTATAGTATAGTCGCTTATGGTATAGCTTGCTTGCGTTTTATCTCCTTCATGTACAAAACATCAAAATTGACTAATGATTTTAGAAACAAATACATAAATTGAGAGAAAAATGATATTAAGTGGCAAAATATAAAATGTACTATACCTTAAAATGATTTACTGTAGTTGATCCTTATGGGTATCAAAACCTTCTTACATTCCCTTCTATGCAAAATAAATCTCGACTAATAGTTTAGGGGCTCAAGTGATGCAAAATTACCACTAAGGGATAAATGCAAAAATGGTACGTTCCTACCGTTGGTCATTTTGGAAGTTATACGATTGAATCGTAGGTAGAATCATAAAATCGTACGATCATACTAATGATCCAAAAAATTAACATATTACTTTATGTATAAGCTTATTGACACCAAAAACATATGCAAATAGATATAGGAAATATAACTGTAACTAAAAAAGAGTAAAGTTGTTCAACTAAAATATATTATTTCTTGGGGTGTACACTATTTAATAGGAACCCATTTAGATTGTTATTTTCTAGATTTTTTGTAAAATAAATGTACTGTAGCGATTTAATGTATGTGTGGTAAAAACCTGATTAGAAAATTGTTCACTAAAAATCTAAAAGTTTTTTGGAGAAAAATATCAATCCAAATTAGGCCTAAGATTGTGAATGATATTCAACAATTTATTCTAGTTTTTGCCACAAATTTAAAAACTAAAATAAGAGGGAAAAAAATCCATTACGCATTATACATTTAATGATTAAAACGGATTAAGTGCAACAAAAAAAATTTCACAATTACCGCTAAGGGTGATGCGTCCTTTTTTTTATTTATTTATTTGCAAATAATGTCCATCTCTGCTGTCAATCACATCCATCAGCAGCCTAATAAATGTAGGGATGTTTTAATTTGTTGCCCGGTTTCCAGTCAACATAAAATGCCTCTGCATACTAATCATTTGGGGTCACCATTTTCTGTGTGACTACGTGTTGGCTCCAAGATGTTTCTCCCCATCAAGGACGAAATTCCTTCTCCCCACCATAGTGTCATTCCAAAACTACATCTAACTCTTATCAATCAACGATCTGAAAAGAAGAATATTCAGGTAAAAATAGTACTATTGGAGGTAGGTACAACGAAGAATATTCAAAGTACTACTGATTGTAGGAGTTGTAGGTGTTGCACACGACACGAAAAAGCGTGTACGTAGTATGACGACTGTCGGAGGGAGCATTCCGTCAGCATCTCTGAGATTTGCTCGAGCGAGAGTTTTGACCAGACTTTCTTTATAAAGGAAAAAAGAAAGATAAAATTTGGTTGGGAAAAGAAAAGAGTTGCGAGGGTGACGGTCCAATGACCTGATTTGTGGAAATTGAAGAGGACCACTAACTCTCTTCATGTTTCTGCACAGTGCACACTACACACTACACACAAAATAAAATTTTTTTTTTTTTTTTAAAAAAAAGGGACCATGGAGAACTCTTTTGCTTAAAGTATTGTATTTATTGTCCAGAGTGGAGTTTTCTTGTCCATACATGTTACTAATCGTTGTTGCTGAGTAACCAGCCATTGAAACTGGGTTTCATTTGTTCTTGGCCAACTTCCTTTGTTTTGGCATAGGGATGGCAATGGAGCGGCTGGTACAATGACCCCTGCCCCGTTGCCAAATATCATCCCCTGCCTCCCATCCCATCCATGGTTCTAGCTCCACTCATCCCGCCCCACCCCCCTTCTCCAGTTCATATTTACAGGGTATAGTCTCACCTTTTTTTGACTGTAGATCGTATATAATTTTTTTTTTCCTCTTCTTATATCCATTATAATTCTCCTTATTCTATCTGTATCTGGTATTTAATTAGACAAATAAAAACAAAAGTTTCAATAGCTCAACAAGGAAGCATGAGTGTCAAGCTTATTTTTGAATTATATACTATGTGTATAATTTTTTATATTTAATATATTTATATGAGGGACTGGATTGCTTCGTTTTTTGGCGAGACAAGAAAAATTTCCCCCATTCTCATCCCCACCCCCACGCGTCAGGCACTCATAGGCACCCACCCCGTTACCATCCCTAGTTCAGCAGCGTACGTACTGGACTCTTTTCTTCGTTCTTGAACATCAAACTTATATATGCCAAACTCAGCTCCATAAATGCACAGAGAACTTGGCCCTTGTTTGTATCTAATTATGCCAAAATAACTTTAGCTTGAGTTGGTCAACGAGGGCGAATCCAGCAATGGCAGTCGGCATTTGACTGACATGCGTAATATACATATACATGCCAACTGGAAACGCACTTTGAGAAAAACTAGGGAGTACTATTATGGTATATGTACTGGGACGACGGCGGGCGACAAGTAACGGCCGGTACTGCATGCATCGGAAGCATCGTAAAATTACTTAAGTTGTCGCCCATTACGAGGGAGTTTAAGACTGAGCATCATCAACTGCAGATAATGCCCACTGACAAAGCGCTCCAACTACTTAAACGAATACTCTTTCACTTTGATGCGTTATTGCGTGTCCTCCCCCCTGCAAGCACTGCATGGTTCACTTTGATGCTTTTTCATTGCGGTCTCCACTTGCATGGATCGCAACCAAGTCCAACTACAGTGCCACAGCAGCAAGGAAATAAATAAATAAAAAGCAGCGTCACCACACAACTGGCGTCATTTACCACTCCACTAAGCCAAGAAAAAAGAGGGAGAAGGAGGTTCCGTCGTACTGGCAGAGCGCCAAACTGTCTGAGGGAATCCCTCCTCAAAAACCAACCATTCAGCACGCCTTCCCAACCTTTGTTGGCGGAGCGGCTGGGTGGTGGGGGTGAGAGTTGTAGTCGGAATTGGGGAAAAGCTGCGTGAATGCCAAGCATAAATTACCTTCACAACTATATGATCCCCAAAATTAACTCTCTGAAGATGCCACAAGAGCATCTTCCAGGTCTATTGAACCTCGCCTGAAGGACACGTGGGGGCAATGTCACAACTAAATGCACAAGGAAAAAAAAATCTGGGGGAAAAAAATGCATTATCAAGTAAAAATCCTCGCACAGAGAACAGTTATTTATTAAGATCAGGACATAATTTCAGTTCAAACAAGACACGGAAGCCTGTTCAGTACATATTCCAACACACTGACTGAAGGAGGCCATCGACCTTTCCGAGAAGAAACATTGCTTATCAAACACTCCCTTGCCAGTAGACTGCCCGGAACATTTATCACCTTCACATTGTTGGTCGTACACTCAGACGAGAAGCTATTTTTTGACCAAGAGATCTGTCAGCCTGCAAGGCAACCAACAAGTACTGATCAGCAAAACCTACATTTTTTCCCAATATTAGACTACTACAGATGCTACTGCCAGTTATAGATAAAAACAGAGGTGTGTAGACATGAAAATCAGACCTTAGACCAGTATGAAATCCAAATACTGCGCATCTCATGGGTGACTCGTGGATCAGATAAAGCATCAACCCATCGGCAGATAAATCTCTCTTGCCTGAGGAACACACACAGATCAATTGGAGTTCCAAAAACATGAAACACATACCATCAGTCAAAAAGTCATCAAGCAGTAAGCACCAAGAAATACCTATCAGGTGCCCAGGATCGGTATCTCTCTCCTGGTTGCTTGAAGTTGTTCTCCTTCTCAATCACACACTGCAATAACCAAAAAACATGCCACGTATTATAGAGCCACATCATATTTTAATTGTACCATCCAAAGGTCCAGCAGGACCAAAGACAATTCCAAAATTCAAAGAGAAACTCCAATCCATCAGCTATGAACAACAGCACTTGAGGAGAAGGCATGGCGACATCCAAAGATCCTATTTATTCATCAGCTAAGAACAAAGGCACCAGCTTTTGGCTTTTTTGGAGGCAAAATAGCTGAAAATCAAAAGCAGCAAAACTGCTGCTTTTGGTACTGATTCTGCTTCTGAAAATTAGAAGCAATTGAGAACAAGCCACAAAACTCAAGACCTATCTATCCCTTTCTTCCCTCCTATTCATCTACATGTTCCACTCCCCTATTTTAGGAGAGAGGAGAAAGATGCCTCTGGGGGAGGGGGGGCAAGGACTGTATCATCTATTCTTCAAATCCCAAGATGAACACATTAAGACAACCGACTTCCCCAGATTGATTAACTGGTAAAGTCATCAAATTTTTACCATAGTTCCTTCATCAAGGTTCAAACGAAAGCCTGAGTCTGAAAAGTAGTAATCAAATCTACTCATTTAACTCACCCTGTCACGCTTTCCTGTCAAGACAGGAGGAGGGATGGGATGCCTCTCAGCATGACGAACAGGATCGTATCTTGAAGGGAAATAATCGATCTGACAAAGAAACATTGAACAAAAAAGTTTAGTACAACTAAGCATAAGACAAGCCTGTCTTAACTCCCATTCAGAAAGTCCCTGAGCCAAAAAACAACAACAACAACAACAACAATAATAATAATAATAATAATACTGAAGTGATTTCATTGTAATGCAACTATACAACAAAGTTGAGAAACAGAATGGGGTACTGCCTCTGGCATTTTTTTCAACTTTCAAACTGATCTCTATACCTTGAGCCATGAAAATATGTTATTAAGATAGCTTTTTATTCATAAAAACTATTAGGGAACCATTCTAAAAGATCAATAAACACAAGTTCATTCTTCCTCAACTCTTATTTATCCACTAACTATTTTTAACCTATTTATTTCTTTTGAAAGAAATGCACACATAGAATTCCCTTTTCCACGGTAACATAAAAATGAAGAACATTGATCTATCTGTCACTGACTTCTTATCTCCAATCGTGAACACCTACAAGTTTTCATAGCAACCGCAAAGTTTATACTCACAACCACCTCATGTCACAAAATGAGTATCTAAGGAAATGTTACTTTACAACAGCAACTGGTCGTAGCTAATCATATTTACTAAATCACATAACATGTAATCTTCAATGTTGAGTTGAACCAGGAAACTAACAGGTATAAAGAACAAGCAGGATGTCCTCAAAATTATGAAGATCAAGTTAAAGAACCAGGCATAATTTGGGGTCCATTAGTACCAAAAGAAAGATCAGTACCTCTTCATCCCGGTGCATGAAATTCATGAAACCATCATAGTGGTTGTTGTGATGAGCACTCTTGGGAGCATTTACTGGAAGCTGCAGATAGTTTGGCCCAAGACGGTGTCGCTGGGTATCAGCATATGAGAATATGCGAGTCTGGAGCAGCTTGTCATCTGAATAATATATTCCAGGAACAATAATGGCAGGGCAAAATGCAAGCTGCTCGTTCTCAGCAAAGAAGTTGTCAATATTCTTGTTCAATACCAACCGGCCCACAGGTTGCAAAGGCAAAATATCTTCAGGCCAGGTCTTGGTTACATCAAGCGGATCAAAATCAAACCGATCTTCATGATCAGGATCGATAATCTGGATAAAAAGTTTCCACTCTGGATAGTTTCCAGCTGCAATTGAGTCATAGAGATCCTGGGTAGCATGGCTATGATTTGATCCTCCAACCTTAATAGCTTCTTCCTCCAACAGGCTCTTCACTCCACAGGTTGGCTTCCAGTGAAACTTCACATAATGAGCTTTTCCAGCCTTGTTGATCAGAGTGTAAGTATTGACGCCAAAGCCGTCCATGTGCCTGTAATCTTGCGGAACGCCAACATCATCAAAAAGGAATGTAAACATATGCAAGCTCTCAGGATGATGGGAGAAGAAATCAACGATTCTCCAATTCTCCTGGATGTGGGACTTTGGATTCGGTTTCAGAGCGTGGACCATATCTGGGAATTTCATTCCATCACGAACAAAAAAGACAGGGAAATTGTTTCCCACCAAATCGAAATTACCCTATCCAGAAGTATAAAGCAACCATCAGGGGCTTATCAAGAGTTTCCAACAAATACAAACCAAGAACTAAATAAAACACCAACCACACAATCCAAGTCCCCTAAGAGTGCATTCTGTGTCCAGAAAGTTTGGAAGCTTAAGTCCCCAGTTGTGGATCTCACACTTAATTGAATGGATAAGCTGCATCATGCTGCTAAATCAACATGTGCCTTCAGAAGGGGAAGTTCCCAATTTTTACCATGCCAAAGGGTGTCGAGTGTTTGTTGTTTTTTTTTTTTTTTTGGTTTTTATGTTTTTGGGGGGTTTTGGGGCAACAAAGTTAGGACCACCATTATTCGTGTTTTATGCACATGCATATGTGTTGAATTTGAGAACTTCAGTAGCATGGTGTACCAAACGAAGGCTTCAAAATGGTTGGCTAAGTGGCATAAATTATAAATTTGCTAGAATGACACATCCAATTCAGGAGATGTAGATCATGCGAATTCTGCTCTTCAAAATTCTGTGATTGTCTCTGAGAACAACTAGTATCCATTACTCTCCAGATACGTGACATAGAGGCTTGTCATCTTAACTACACAATACATGTCAGTGGCTGAATGCTGATTTAATTCATAGCATCTGTGGCGCAGCACATGAATCCGTCTAGTTGACTGACAGATTAGCAGAACTATTTTCCCAAGGAAAGCAACAGAACTTACCTCCCTAGTGTAAAATTTCACAGCAAAACCTCGGGGGTCCCTGAGGGTTTCAGGACTTCCACGCTCATGAATAACAGTCGAGAAACGGACAATGACAGGTGTCTGAACTCCAGGAGCACGAAGAAAATCAGCACAAGTGAGGTTAGAAATGTCATGAGTGACCTCAAAGAAGCCCTTGGCACTGGCTCCCCTGGCATGAACTACACGCTCAGGAATCCGTTCACGATCAAAATTTGCAAGTTTCTCCACCAGATGATAATCCTCAAGAAGAATCGGACCTGGAACATGAAGAAGACAAAAGGCTAAGTACTTGTAACCACAAGATGCCATATTAAACGAAACAAGGTGGTTGCCACAATAAAGTCGCAATATCAGAAAATTAGAATAAAAAAAAAACTGCACGACTACATTAAGAACTTCTTAACGCATTTATTTCATTAAAAAACAGGAGCTTCCTAATAAAGATCTCATGGCATTTAGGATATAGAGGAAACAACTAGACATAGGTAAAACCAAAATGAGTTTTGTGAAATTTGTATATTTCAAGTTATTGCATCTTAATGAGTAAGAAATAACATCAAGTCATAACACATGATTCAATCCCAAAACAAACCAAATACTGACCTTTCTTACAATAACAGATTCAAATGCAAAACGGAGGATGAAAACGCCTAAACAATTAAAAAAAAAAAAAGAAAGAAGAAAGAAAACAGTGAAAGTACCTCGGGTTCCAACGGTGAGAGAGGAGTTGTTGTTCCAGACAGGGGCACCAGAATTGGTAGTCCAGAAGGGAGAATTGAAAGCACTCGATGGCCGAAACTGCACCAATCACAAAAAGGACCCAAAATACAAACTCTCCAATCATTAAATTTAACTAAAACATGCTAAGCCTCTAAGTTACTGCAAACGACAGGAACTTTGGATTTTTCACCGGAAAAAAAAATTTGAGATTTTCATTTTATCTAATCGAGGGAGAGCTAAGCATAAAAATATAAAAATAAAAATGGAAGCTAAGCTCAGAATTTCGATTTTTTTCCCTTTCCTCTCAGAATCGATTACTAGACGAAAGGGGGAAAAAAATAAGTTGATCAGAAATACGTGATGCCTACGGAGAGCAGCAAACTTAGACATCGACTTCAACTTCAAAATGAATGAATTCAATATCAGCACATCGAAATTACATGAGCAGAAATATTTACCTTGTATGGATCCATTGCCAGAGGGAGTGAGAAAGAAGGTGGGGATAGCTTTCTGATTTTTTTTTTTTTTTTCGTTTTGTTTTGGGCCCGCGGGGGGGTGGGGATTGGATGAAGATGATCCTGTGGCAATCTCTCAACAGAGACGAAAGAACCCGCCACACTTATTTATAAAAATTTGGAGTGGGTCCCTTCCCTTCCCCAGGCTCGCATTTCTATATTTCCTCAGCTGGAAATTTTTCTGCTATCATATCCGCTGCCCAGTTCTGTTCCCTGCGGCCCTGCCCATACCAAAAGCCAATCCTTTTTTTTTTTTTTTCTTAATGGACTATCCGAGCAAAGATAAAAAAATTAAAAAAAAATTGTTTTTTTTTGAGGACGTCAGGGCCTGATGGTTTCTTATCCGTCTTTTGGACTATATCCAGAGAGATGAATCAGAACCAGGTCCTGAAACGATGACCCGGACTATTGCTACCGTGACACGTGTCATAACGAGTACCTTGAATTGTGTGCTCCAGACGGAAGATCGTGGCTAAACGGCTAAGATTTGGAGAAGTGTTTTGGGGCGTAGTGCAGATTCAACTCGATCTGGTGTGAACGCAAAGGTTCTCCGGAATATACTGCGGTTGATAAATAAATAAAGCAGTAAAATATATCCTCAAGAGGCTCGACTAGAGGATAGTAGTATTTCTTTAGCGGGAACGGAGTACGGTAAACTTTCAAACGAAGGAGGTATTATTTTGACATTCTGGAAAAAAGAAAAAACACATGATCAGTCCTCGCACCGAGAACTGTTATTTATTAAGATCAGGACATATAATTCCAGTACATAATACTACAACACAGTGATTGGAGGAGAGCATCAACCCCTCCGAGAACATACATGCATTCCCCCATCAACACACTCCCTCGCCAGTAAATATTTTACAACAAACTGATTGATGGACACCATCAACCTCTCCCAGAGCGAGAAGCAACACACTCCCTCGCCAGTAAACCACCCGGAACACTTACTATCACCTTCACATTGTTGGTCTTACATTGAGACGAAAAGCTATTTTCTGACCAAGAGACTTGTCAGCCTGCAAGACAACCCAAGTATCGGATCATCAAAACCTACGTTTTTTTTTCTATTTTTCCCCTCAAGTTCAGACCACTACAGATGCAACTGCAAGTTAGATAAAACAGAGAGCAATGTAGAAATGAAAATCAGACCTGAGACCAGTATGAAATCCAAATACTGCGGATCTCATGAGTGAGTCGTGGATCAGATAAAGCATCAACCCATCGGCGGACAAATCTCTCTTGCCTGAGGAACACACACAGATCAATTGGAGTTCCAAAAACATGAAACACATATACCATCAGTCAAACAGTCATCAAGCAGTAAGCACCAAGAAATACCTGTCAGGTGCCCAGGATCGGTACCTCTCTCCTGGTTGCTTGAAGTTGTTCTCCTTCTCAATCACACGCTGCAATAACCAAAAAACATGCCGCGTATTATACATAGAGCCACACCATATCTTAATTCACCCATCCAAAGGTCCAGCAGGACCAAGGACAATTCCAAAATTCAAAGAGAAACTCCAAACCATCAGCTAAGAACAAAGGCACTTGAGGAGAAGGCATGGAGACCTCCAAAGATCCTATGCAAGAAAGGAAACTATAGCAAGTACCATCAGCAGAAAAAGCAATAGCTCAGTTGCAGGCATCCAAGTTTGCTCACAGGAAAGCAGATAATGTCATGTTCAAGAAAGGGAAATAACTTGTACTCGTTAATGTTCAGTATATCGCTTCAAAGAAAGACAGTTTGCAGCAAAGCAACTAAGGCCCTGTTCTCAAATAATTCCAAATGCCCGATTTTAGCTTTTGATCCTTAAAAAGTAGGTTTCTTTCTGTTCTCAATTGCTTTTTAAAACCTGTTTTTGGCTTTTTTGGAGGCAAAATAGCTGAATATCAGAACCAGCAAAACAGCTGCTTTTGGAACTGATTCTGCTCCTGAAAATTATAAGCAATTGAGAACAAGCCACAAAATTCAAGACCTATTTATCCCTTTCTTCCTCCTATTCATCTACATGTTCCACTCTCCTATTTTAGGAGAAAGAAGGGAGAGGGAGGGGGGAAACAAAGATTATGTAGCGTCTATTCTTCAATTCCCTAGATGAAGATATTAAGACAACCAATATCCCCAGACTGATTAACTGGTAAAGTTATCAATTTTTTACCATAGTTCTTTTATCTAGTTTCAAACAACAGCAAGAGTCTGAAAGTAATCAAATCTACTGATCGAAACTCACTCTTTCACGCCTTCCTGTCAAGACACGAGTAGGGATGGGATGCCTCTCAGCATGACGAACAGGATCGTACCTTGAAGGGAAATAATCAATCTGAAAAAACATTGAACAAAAAGTTTAATACAACTAAGCATAAGATAAGCCCTCTCTTAACTCCCGTTCGGAAGGTTCCTAAGCACCAAACAAAAAAAAAAAAAAAAAAACAATGAAGTGATTTTATTGTAATGCAACTATGCAACAAAGTTGAAGAAATGGAATGGGGTACTAGCTCTGGCATTTTTTCAATTTTCAAACTGACCTCTATGCCTTTAGTCATGACAATTTGTTATAAGATAGCTTTTAACTCAAAAAAAACTATTAGGGAGCCATTCTAAAAGATCAATAAACACAAGTTCTTATTAACTCTTATTTACCCACTAATTCTTTATAACCTATGTATTTCTTTTCAAAGAAATGCACATATAGAATTCCCTTTATCACAGTAACATAAAAATGAAGAACATCAATCTATCTGTCAATGACTTCGTATCTCCAATCTTAAACATCTACAAGTTTTCATATCAACCACAAAGTTTATATTCACAACCACCTCGTGTCACAAAAAGGGTATCTAAGGAAATGCTACTTTACAACAACAACTGGTCATAGATAATTATATTTACTAAGGCCCTGTTTGACAACTCAATTTAGCGCTTAAACTTAATGGATTCAGATCTCAACATGTTAGATTGCGTTTAATACCCAAAAATAAATATCTGAATTAATTAAGTGGAACTGAATGTTCTAGACAAAACTTGCTCCCAAAAATAAGTGATAAGTTATTCACTTACTACTTAATGTGATATACACTCAAATGTATTAGATTTAGTATTTAACAATTCAATCACTTAATGAATTCAAACTTTAGACCTCAAATATCATATTTCCGTTTTCAAACTTCAGTTTTATCAAATGCACCATAAATCACATAAAATGTAATCTTAAATGTTAAGTTGAACCAGGAAACTAACAGGTATAAAGAGCAAACAGGATGTCGTCAAAATTATGAAGACCAATTTAAAGAACAGGCATAATTTGCGGTTCATTAGTACCAAAAGAGGGATGACTACCTCTTCATCCCGGTGCATGATGTTCATGAAACCGTCATAGTGATTGTTGTGATGAGCACACTTGGGAGCGTTAACTGGAAGCTGCAGATAGTTCGGGCCCAAACGGTGTCGATGGGTATCAGAATATGCGAATATGCGACCCTGGAGCAGCTTGTCTTCTGAATAATATATTCCAGGTACAACATGGGCAGGGTTAAATGCAAGCTGCTCGTTCTCATTAAAGAAGTTGTCAATATTCTTGTTCAATACCAACCGGCCCACAGGTTGCAAAGGCATAATATCTTCAGGCCAGATCTTGGTTACATCAAGCGGATCAAAATCAAACTGATCTTCATGATCAGGATCCATAGTCTGGATAAAAAGTTTCCACTCTGGATAGTTTCCAGCTGCAATTGAGTCATAGAGATCCTGGGTAGCATGGCTATGATTTGATCCTCCAACCCTAATAGCTTCTTCCTCCAACAGGCTCTTCACTCCACAGGTTGGCTTCCAGTGAAACTTGACGTAATGAGCCTTTCCAGCCTTGTTGATCAGAGTGTAAGCATGGACGCCAAAGCCTTCCATATGCCTGTAATCTTGTGGAATGCCAACATCATCATAGAACCATGCAAACGTAGACAAGCTCTCAGGAAGATGGGAGAAGAAATCAAGGATTCTCCAACTCTCCTGGATGTGGGACTTTGGATTCGGTTTCAGAGCATGGATCGAATCTGGGAATTTCATTGCATCACGAACAAAAAAGACGGGGAAATTGTTTCCCACCAAATCGTAGTTACCCTATCCAGAAGTAGAAAGCAACCGTCAGGGAATTATCCAGAGTTTCCAAGAAATGCAAACCAAGAACTAAATAAAACACCGACCACATAATCCAAGTCCCCTAAGAGTATCTACTGTGCCTGAAAAGCTTGGAAGCTTATGTCCCTAGTTGTGATGCTTACAATTTAACTGAATGGATAAGCTGCATCATGCTGCTAAATCAACATATGCTTTCAAAAGGGGAAGTTCCCAATTTTTACAATGCCAAAGGTTGTTGAATGTGGGGCAGGTGGGCAACGAAATTAGGACAACTATTATTCGTGTTTTATGCACACCCATATGTGTTGAACTTGAGAACTCCAATGCCATGGAGTACCAAAGAAGGCTTCACAACGGTTGGCTAAGTGGCATAAATTATAAATTGCTAGAATGACACAACCAATTCAGGAGATGTAAATCATGCGAATTCTGTGATTGACTCTGACAACAACTAGTATCCATTACTATCCAGATACGTGACATAGAGGCTTGTCATCTTAACTACACAATACATGTCAGTGGCCTTCTGCTGATTTAATTCTTAGCATGTGCGCAGCAGCATATGAATCTGTCTAGTTGACTGACAGATTAGCAGAACTATTTTCCCAAGGAAAGCAACAGAACTTACCTCCCTAGTGTAAAATTTCACAGCAAAACCTCGGGGGTCTCTGAGGGTTTCAGGACTTCCACGCTCATGAATAACAGTCGAGAAACGGACAATGACAGGTGTCTGAACTCCAGGAGCACGAAGAAAATCAGCACAAGTGAGGTTAGAAATGTCATGAGTAACCTCAAAGAAGCCCTTGGCACTGGCTCCCCTGGCATGAACTACACGCTCCGGAATCCGTTCACGTGTCCAATTTGCAAGTTTCTCCACCAGATGATAATCCTCAAGAAGAATTGGACCTGGGCACATGAGGAAGACGAAAGGCTCAAGTACTTGCAATAACAAAATTCGATATTAAAATAATCCAGAATAAAGTCGCAATATCAGAAAATTTTAAAAAAAAAAAATGATTGTATGTCTACAATGAAGAACTTCTCAACGTATTTATTTCATTTCATTAAAAAACAGCAACTTTCTGACAAAGATCTCATGGCACTTAGGTAAAACCAAAAATGAGTTTTCTGAAATTTGTATATTTCAAGCTATTGCATCTAATGACTAAGAAATAACAGCAAGTCATAACACATGAATCCAAAATAAACCAAATGCTGACCTTTCCAACAATAACAGATTCAAAGCGAAACGGAGGATAAACAATAATTTAAACCAATAAAAAAACTGAGGTTATTAAACCAAAAAAACAAAAAGGAAAGAAAACAGTGAAAGTACCTCTGGTTCCAACGGTGAGAGCGGAGTCATTGTTCCAGACGGGGCCACCGGCGTTAGTAGTCCAGAAGGGAGTGTTGAATGCACTCGACGGCCGAAACTGCACCAATCACAAAAGGACCAAAATACAAACTCTCCGATCATTAAAAATTTGGAGTAATATCAGAAACCTCCCTTGAAGTTTCTCCTAATATCCCTTGGTATCCCTGAGGTTATTAAAATATCACTTACCTCCCCCTTAATAATTGCAAAATGACTATTCAACGTTTGGTCTCACTCTACTCTTTTTTTGGATGACTATTAATTTTTTATTTATAAGTTATAATAAGTTAAATTTTGTTAATCTTTTACTTTTTGTGATCGTGATAGCGTGGTCATGATTTCTTTATTTATTTGAGTTAATTTCTATAATGATCAGTGCAATTTAAAGATTTGGGCACGCGTTGAGAAAAAAGTTTTAAAAATATATAAAATTTATAAGATATCGATTTTGAGCATATAAAGTTAAATCAGTACACCTGTTTTTCTTTGCAGATATATCTTTTATTTTTAAAATTCATATTTTTATGGACGGTAGCATTATGATATGAAAATACTGCTAGAAATAATTTTTAAGTGATGGTTGTTTTTTTAAGTAAACATAGTGGCTTCAGATTATTTATATTTAGCAAGTAAAATGATAGTTTAGGGTTATTTTAGAATTTTGTCACGCAGATAACAAAAGTAATGGGGTCAGGTGATATTTTTAAGATTACAAGGATAGTAGGTGATATTAAAAGAAATTTCAGAAGAAGTACTTATGATGTCATCCTTAAAATTAACTAGCTAAACATCCAAGTTAGTGTTACTGCAAACGACAGCAATTTGGATTTTTTTCACCGGAAAAATAATATTGTGATTTTCAATTTTATTCTAATAGAGTAAGGGCTAAGCATAAAAAAAAATTTGAAAAAAAAAAAAGGAAGCTAAGAACTAAGAAATTTTTTTCTCAGAATCGAACACTAGACGAAAGGGAAAAAAATAAAAATAAACGAGTTGATCAGAAATCCGTGATGGCCATGGAAAGCAGCAGAATTGGAGCTTCAAAATGAACGAATTCAACATCAGCTAGTCGAAATTACAACGAGCAGAAAAGAAATATAGATTACCTTGTATGGATCCATCGGTAGAGAGAGTGAGACAGAAGCAGGCGGGAAAGGGTCCTGTTCAACTTGTGTTGAGAGACCCCGTGATCGCCACACTTATTTATTTACTCAAAGAATGTGGAGTGGGTCCCGCCCCAACCTCAGCATTTTGTATTTTTCCTCAGCCGGGCTCCACCACCCACTACCCCCGTCCAATCCAAAATAAAGTGGAAGAATCATTCGGAAGTTAATTTCTCGGGTCGGGATACGATCGCCAATTTAAAGTCTCCGCACCCTGTTGTCCAAATTCCTGGTTTTTCATTTTAGGTGGTTCAATTCCATTCGTTTGAATAGTAGATTTTTTAGGATAATTTATTAAAAAAAATACTGTAGTACTTTTTTTATATGATGTATCTGAGATAAAAAGGTGATTGGAATTTGTGTCGATAATGTAAGCAAAATTTTTTAACTAAATATAAGCAATCCAAAGGAAATAACAGTATCAATCCCATTTTGAAACAAGCAATTTACAATAATTTTCAAACAAAATTGTGTCCTATTCTTTTCCTTATTGTATCGAGATAGATTCGATTTTTCATGAATATGTTCCCCCAAATTATGTTTGTGATATAGGAGAGACAAACAAAAAAAAAAAAATTTAACTAATTTGTCTTATCTCTCATTTGATGCATTCTTCAAGTTCTATTTCTTTTTCTGCAAATCCAATAAGAACTTAAGTATGTTAGGATCATGACAGTGTAGTATATCAAATATTCTTATACTTGGCTCTAATTTTAAATTCAAAACCAAAAGTAGTTCAAAGTTTTTAAAGGCATGTTAATAACTCTATTTGTTATCAAATGACTTCGCTTTTGTACATGATGTAATTACATAAAATTTATTGAAAACCTACTTGATATTTATAGTATAAGTTTCTTATCTAACTTGCTCATCCTCATCTAACCGGCTAAAACTTAATTAATCGCTTTGACAATCTTGAAGAAACCTCTTGGATTTATTTATTTGATGCATCTAATTGGAGTACTTATAAATATGGTTTAAGCATTTCACAGGGGTTTTTAGTTGATCTTTACTTAATAAATACTCTTGTTATATGAACACATGAGTGCTCGTACTTGCTGTTCTTTTTGTGAATAATTTTGGCTACTATTGATAGTTTAGACCCCTCTTAATAAGAATCTGTTAAATCAACTGTTTTGATCATTTCTTTTGAGCTATCGTCAAAATATCGGGTATTTCTTGGCTGCTTTCTATCAAATTGGCAAAAGGCATTTCTACGTCTATCTACTTGAAATTTAGGCCCCATTTGATAACTCAATTTATTATTTAAACTTAATAGATTTAGATATTAATACGTTCAGACGCGTTTGATAACCAATAATAGAACATCTAAATTAATTAAGTGGCACCGAATTTTCTAGATAAAATTTGCTTGCAAAATTAAGTAATAAACTATTTATTTATCACTTGATATGATATACATTCAAATGTATTGTATTTATTACTTAACAATTCGATCACTTAATAAATTCATATTTTAGATTTCAAATTTTAGTTTTATTAAACGCGCCCTTAATCTGCGATATTTCCACTACACGCTTCAACTTTGTATGGCCCACACATGATAATTCTAAATGTGTCATTGTCTAGTGAAAAGTAATTAAAGGATAATTTCAAAAACCTCCATTGAGGTTGCTAGTAATTCCACTGACCTCCCTTAAAGTTTATAAAATTACACAAACCTCCCATAAAATTAAGATTACAGCAACAAAATCAGTCCAAGGTAATATATATATATATATATTAGAAAAGTATTTTGAGGATGGATAAAACTTCTATTCAATAATGACTTTTATGCATTTACAAGTTATATTAGTAAAATAATGTAAACTTATTAATAAAAGTGATGAAATGTAAGTGTAGATAGTAAAAAATAAAAAATAAGCAACAATTTACTTTCTTTATAAAATTAGACTAGTGGCTAATACATTGGACTGCAATGGCTATTTTTTCAGACCTCTATCAGTTTATATATAAATCAACAAGAAACATTAAGATGGATCTCATTTTTATTTGAGCCAGCAGATTTTAATACGGAAAAATAGTGGTTTTGTATGGATTATGCACATTGAAGGTGGAATGTAAGTGCAAAAATTATGGCTTGTCACCCTATTGCAGCTTAATGAACCATAGTTTTCTACACCTGTATTTCATATTCAACTTGTATAATCTACATAAAATCACTACTTTTTCACCTCAAATTTTTTTGATTCAAGTAAAAATGAAATCCATATTAATGCTTACTGCTGTTTTATATGCAAAATGGCAGAGAGATGAAAAAACAACTATTGAAATCCAATGCAATAGTTGGTGATCCAACTCTGTACAAAAAATAAATTACTATTTATTTTTGTATTATTTTCTATTTACATTTACTTTCCCTCATTTTTTTTATCAATATCTGTTTGTTCTTTTTCATTCTTTTAGTAATGCAATCTGTACACATGCACAGAGGTATTTATGAAATAAAAGTTTTATCTCTCATCAAGGTACCTTTTTAATCATACTTTTTTCCAAATTGGACTGATTTTATACCAAAACCTTACCCTTAAGAGAGGTTTATAAATTTATAAACCTCGATGGAGGCTTGTGAATTTGCTAGAGACCTTGAGGGAGATTTTTGAAATTATCCCGCAATTGAATGGAAATAATGGCATGGCATTATGCGCAAAGTTGTCGTATTGGAAAAGTCTTTAAAAAACACTGTTCCTGCTAAGATTAACAAGAAAAGGAGGACATCAGGGCCCCATGGTTCTCTTGGACCTTATCCGGAAATCCATCACAACCACTTCCAGAAAGGCTGAAATGATAACCCGGGCCATTGCCACCATGATACGTCATTACCGAGCACCTTGACTGAGTCTCAACAGGAACAAAAGAAAGCCGCCACCCATGACCCACGCCTTTTCCCCCCCTCCCACCTCCAAAACTCCGACATCTATAAAATTTGAAGTCCGTCCCATCCCGTCCCCAGGCCCGGATGTCTAGTTTCCCTCATCTGGAGTCCACTACCACTTTCCACTGGCCAAACCAAAACAAAGTGAAACAATCATGGAAGTGAATTTCTCGGGTCAGGAT
The DNA here is from genome assembly GCA_013103745.1 of Gardenia jasminoides. Taxonomy (NCBI): domain Eukaryota; kingdom Viridiplantae; phylum Streptophyta; class Magnoliopsida; order Gentianales; family Rubiaceae; genus Gardenia; species Gardenia jasminoides. The sequence continues at coordinate 95,682,942 of CM023103.1, forward strand.
ACGATGGCCAATTTAAAGTCTCGCACCCTCATCCTGTTGTCCAAATTATTGATTGTTTATTTTAGGCTAGCGGTAGTGTCAGTAATCTTTTTATTAGAGCAATTTTTATTCAAATACCAACATTGCTCTTAGTTGGTCAAACCCATACATTCCCATTAATTTTTTTTTGGAACCCATTATCCACCTATTTCTCTTTTTCTCTTAACTCTAATCAATTGACTAGTTTATATTCTTTTTCTTTTTCTTTTTCTTTAAATTATTTATCTATTATTTTTATAAATCACTGGTTTGGTTTTGAGTTGTTTTACCATAATCTTTTCTCATATTATAATTCTTTTGCTTCGAAGTGCTCTTATTTTTTATTTTTAAAGTTGTACTTAAAAGTTATTTTTCGCAAATCTAATGTGATTTAACTCAAACAAATAACAATTTTAAATAATTAAAAACTCCAAAAATTATATAGACAATTTTTTCCTTCAATATGCATGGGATACAGAATCTAAGATAATTTAAAATTATTTTAATCTGGTTATTAGAAAAATATGGATACATGTTAAAGTCAAGATTTATATGAGGTGATAAATAGCAAAGTGAAAAATATTGCAAAGTCTGTAAGGAGGTCAACAGTGGCACAATAAATAAGCAAAATTCAAATGAATAAAATATGTTACATATACCGTGGGATTGAATTCCAATTACATTACAATGGCAATTGAACAATTTTTCAATGGACTCTAATAAAAAATATAAGAATTAAAAAAGATATAGTAGACCCTGCAAGTTCTAATTTTAACTATGAAAGGCTCTGGTTTGGAGGATTAGAAGTGACCTAGTGACCTCTTATTCTCATGCCAACGAAACATGAGTTTGTTCATTAAGCAGCCATTTAAGGTCCAACTAAAGTTGATGAAATTGTAAAATATAAGGTAAACAGCTTATAATAAGAAGCACGTGTAACATAGAATGATATGGAAATAAATTGATGAAAATCTATAACAATTTACTAGTTGCAAAAAGAAAACAACTACATGTATCATAGCAAAAGAAATTAGCCCTAGAAAAAAAAATAGTAAAACAAAAATAGGAAGGTTCTAGAAAGATTGTAAGGCGGGAATGGAAGGGGAAGTAAGAGGAGGGAAAAAAAAAGTGAGTAATCAGTGGACAATTGACCCAAAAAAATTAATGAAAATATACGAGTTTGACCAATTGAAGGTAATATTAGCATTTGAATAAAAATCACTCTTGTAGAAATATTACTGATTGGCAATATTGCCAACCTTTATTTTAGGTAGTTCAACTCCACATCTATTAGAAGCCCCATGTATTAGAGATATTGAATTCAAATTCCACTACCCCCTTCCTGTTTCTTAAATCTCACCTCTTTCCTGTTGAAAAAAAAAATTAAAAAATTCCATACCTACCAAACTATTAGTTACTAGGAAATACCAGTATCAATTCTATTTTGAAACAAGTAGTAATTTACAATAATTTAAAATATTTGTTTCCTATTCTTTTCCCTATTGTATCGAGATAGATTCAATTTGTCATGAGTAGGCTCCCCCGCGTTATTTTTGTGATATAATTGTGACAAAAAAAAAAGTGTTATCTTTCACTTGACGCATTCTTCAAGTTCGTTCTTTTTCTGCAAATCCAGTAAGAACTTAAAGTACTTTAGGATCATGACAATGTAGTATATCAAATATTCTTATATTTGGCTATAATTTTAAATTGAAAAAGCAAAAGTAGTTTAAATTTCTTAAAGGCATATTAATAAGTTGGGAGGTAAATTGTGTAATTATCATTGAATTATTTTGCTTTTGTTCACAGTGTGGTACACAAAATTTATTGAAAACCTACTTGGTATTGATAATAAGTTTATCAGCTAACCTACTCATTCTCATATAACTTACTAAAACCTAATCAATGCTTTGACAATCTTGAGGAAACCTCTTGCATTTATTTGTTTGATGTACATAATTGAAGTACTTATAAATACTCCTTCCATCCCAGATTGATAATCTTGAATTTTTTTAACATAACTAGTTTATCCCCCGTACATTAACACGTAATCATTTTGATATTAAACATGAGATTTTAGTTGAAAACTCAAGTACTTGTTTAAGTAAATAGAATAAGGAATCTAATTACCAATAAAAAAGTATTTAAAATAATGGAAGGATATAACATATTTAGAATCTAAATTTGAATTAAATTTTAAACATAAATCCTGAATTAGAAATACAAAATTTTGATTTAAAGATCATGATCATTTAATTTAAGGTGACAACAATAACAAACAATTAAATCAAAACTAAATTTAAATTTCCCCGTGCAAGAGAAAAATCATCCCAACCCCCACACCCGTCTTGCTCCATGACTCCCCTTAGGTAGTGGGCACTTGCAGTCACCCATCCCTAATTATGGATAGATAGATGAGATTAGATGATAAAGATTGTTTTTCAAATTTTATATTTTAAAAATTGAAAAATTGGGAAAAGTTAGAAGAAAAAAAAAAGTAGAATAGGAGTTGAAAATAGAGAAAGAAAACAAATTAACACGGAAAAATGAATAGAATGAGAGAAGAATGGTTGAGTAAAGTTAGGAGAAATTAGTAGAAAATTTATTAAAAATATTATCATGAGAAAAAAATTAAGATAAAGAGAGAGAGAGATGAGTGGCTGAGTGAAACTTGGAGAGATTAGTAGAAAGATTATCAAAAATATCATCATGATGAAAAAAAGAAATAAAAACAAAAGTGATAGGAGATAGATGATTAGAAAATTTTAAAGCACGCAGATGATGAAACAGCTAGTATATGAAACTTGATATGTTAAACAACCACGTAGGAAATAGATGAGGATAAAAGTATGAAAGTATGACTTTATTATATTTATATATACGATTTAAGAAAAATTAGTTAATTTTGTTGGAAAAGTAAATCTAATCTATTATTTTCCTAAATACCCTTATATTAATATTAGGAGTATAACTAATCATTATACTATTACATTAATTATAACAATAATACTGATGGAAAGTTGTACTATTCAAAATCAAATTAGAGCAATTATTGAATAAAATATGTTATACTCAATAAATAAATATATGATAAAAAAGTTGAGTGTTAATTATAATTTTCAATTGAAAAGTAGACTATAATTTGAAGCGAATGAAAAAAGAAAACGAAATTATCAAAATTGGGACGGGGAAAGTATAACTTTAGTTTTTCGCGCAGATATTTAGTTGGTCTTTAGTTATTAAATATTGTTATATGAATACGTGTGTGCTCGTATTCGTTGTTCTTTTCCGTAGACACCTTCTCTAATATAATTTTCAATTATATTGAATACTTTGGACCCCTCCTGGCAAAGAGTCCACAAAAGCTAGTTAAATAAACTAATTTTACCATTTCTTTTTATGTATAATCAAAATATCGGGGATATCTCGGCTGCTTCCTATCAAATTTATAGAAGGCATTTCTACGCTACATACTTAAAAATTAATCTGCGATATTTCCATTACATAGTCCAACTTCCCATGGTCCAGACGTGACATTTCCGAGTTTGTCTGGTGAACGTAATTGACCGCAAATGATAGCGTGATATCGTACGTAAAGTTGTAGTATTGGATCTTGGAAAAATACAGTGTCTGGATAGCTAGATTTTTTTTTTAAATAATAATATTTTTTAACCCATCATTTTAATTTACATTTATTACATTACAAAAAAATGTTATACTACTAATTATTTCAAAGAATATCTCAAATGATGTTCTATCCAAACACACTCATCACGCAAAGAATAACAAGAAAAATGACGACGCCGTAGCCTCGTGGTTCCTTATCCATCCTTTGGAGCCCATCCACAGACGCATCACAGCCAGTCCTTGAAACGATGACCTGGGCCACTGGGATCATGACACGCCGCCGTGACCACCTTGAATTGTGTGCTTTGGATTGGGGTGCTCAAAAAGAACAGGAAATTAGTAAATGAAAAAATGGAATTGATTCAAATCAAAAGATAAGACAATCAGCAATAGTTTTCAAAATGGTTCGGTTACTCAAACCCACTTGAAAAATTAAGTTAGGGTGTGATTTTTAATTTTTAAAAGTCGTAGTTATTCAAACCTATCCGTATACACGTGAGGTTGGTTAAAATGACTAATATCCAAATCTCAATTCATAATTATTTAGTCATTTACTACTAATTTAAATTACAAGATACACTCTATTTTTCACAACTTATAAACTTGTATGTTTAACTTTACTTTCTCTATTTTCTCCATTCGTTGCTATTAATTTCATTTATTCGATTGCTCTATTTTTTTTTGTCTTTCTTCAATTTTTTTCCCTTTCTCATAAATTCTATCCATTTCACCACACTAATTATTTTATTTTTAATTTTTAAAACTTATATGTTTAGTTGTAAAGCAACATGCTATCCTTAATAAAAAGATGAACAAATCTTTTTCAAGAATTAGAGAAAATAAAAATAAAATGTTTAGAATTTTTTATGTTTTAGTTTTTACTGTGTTTTGATTTTCTATTTTGTTGGTGATTTTTTAGAGTTGAAGAATAACTATTTTACTATTTTATTTGTTAATCTAATTATATTTTTCTTTATCTTTTATAAGTACAAGAGGGTTAGGTTATTCTATATAGCTGAATCTATCTTACAAGTTTTGTTTTTTTTTTCATTTTTTTTTTATATATCTTCTATAAGTACAAGAGAGTTAGGTTACTTTATATACTCAATCCTCGTTTTTTCTTTATCTCCGGTAAGTACAAGAGGGTTAGGTTACTATGCATATCCGAACCTATCTTACAGGTTAATTGATTAGCGATCAATAATCGAGTGGATAGGATTAAGATATAGAATACAATTTTATTAAAGTGTTACTTATAACTAAAACCAACAAATTCGTAAATAGACTGGTTACCCAACCCATGAACACCTAGCTCTGAAAGACCGTGGCTAAACGGCTATGATTTGGAGTAGTGTTATGGGGCGTAGTGCAGATTCAACTCGATCTAGTGTGAACGCAAAGGTTTTCCCGGAATATGCGGCTGGTAAATACTAGAGCATGCGAGATTGCCTCGAGGATGTTTCTTTAGCTGGAACGGAGTATCATAAACTTTCGAACAAGGTAATGAATTTTTACATTCCGGGTAAAAGGGAAGAAACAGGTCCGAACTTTACATATAATTGTGTACCATACAATAATGTTTAGATTTCTTTTTGGGATAGTAGCATGATACCCCGAAGCTAGAAATCCTAGACTATGCCGCCTCCTAAAGCTTTTAACATGATAACTACTAGAAAGGAGGAAAATCCAGTCTTTTAAAGCTGCCTTGTTACTACATATTATGGCAAAGGAAGATGGACACATATATGTTACACCACCAATCAGGAGAGATTGAAATAAAAACTGCCTTGAAGGCCTAGACTAACAGCCGAACACCATTAGCTTCTACCAATATTTTGGTGACCATACCGTCTAAACATATGATAAATTAGTTAAGTGAACACAAAGAAGTACAGAAGGGCAGAAGCATCATTTATCTGAGAAGGTAAGACAGCAAAGTGCTAAATCACACTTATTTCGCAACATAATTGGGCGTTGCTGGAATGCACTACGCCACTGACTGATCCAGGCATTTTCTCCAGATGCACTTCTCATAGTCTGTTGAATAGGCTAAATCTGGAAGTCTTGGAGTAACCATGCATGTTTGAAGCATCCACGACTGAGGAGCCACAGCTTGACCATTGATCCTTTATGTAAGCACCCCGCCCCCCCCTCCAAAAGAAAAAAAAAAAAAAAAAGGCCTTGAGACCCTCGCTGCCTTGTGAAAAATTGTATATATGCTCCGCAACTTTCATTTTCTCGGATATAGCTGAGTGTTTTGCAATGAATTACTGGTGTGGGTAGATGTAGCTTGCAAAGAACTATCAGTGAGGGTTGATTTGCCCAAGATGTTCAGGGCCTTCATCCGATGCATTTCTTTTCCTGCAATGAGACACAAGCAAAGTCAAATGGAAAAGCAACATCCACAAAATTTAGAGAGAGAAAATTTACTCTCCAGTACTATTCAGTGATTTTTTGCTTAAAGTTTCAAAAACTACAGTATGCCAGATTGCTAGCAGAACTTATTTTCGAGTCTAAGCAGATAGTCTAATGGTATATGATACAAGAAAGATCATCCATGACATTGTCATCTGAAGCACGAAATAAAGCCTGCTATTGAATAATGAAATTCTGTTTAACACCAACAACATTGATAGCAGAAAACCTATTCCACCCTGCCCTCTCATATGTAAAATCAAGACCGTGGAATATTAAATCAATTAAGTTAAACCTCTGCAGTTGTCACTCAATATCTTTACTAGCCTTTTACAGCTGAACAAGTGAGAAAGTACAAAGAGATGTCAAAATAATCAACTTCCACCCTGCTGGAATTATTACAAGTGTTAGCAGTGCACAAACTGAAAAGAACATATTCAATCTCTATTCTTCATGCTACTTCGAGAAGATGCAACTAAAAACTGAGAGCAAGAGGCTGTTCCAGAGCAACTTTTCGCAAAAAATACAATTACACAAGTAAATTAAATTCCTAGTCCCAACATTGTCAGATAGCTTAGTTAAAACAAGTCCATAATTGGAAGAATTAAAATAAAGATTTAATGAAGCATGAAGTGCTTAGCTCTGTCAAAACAATGCTGTTGCAAAATTCTAGGTTCTTGAGAAGGAAAATCTGCTAGAAATTTCACTTGTCCAGGGTACTTATTACAAAAAGCAGTTGTATTTCATAACTATACAATCTATATCCTTGAGGAAAAAAATCACCTAAAGCCCGTACCACAGTTACAGAAGATATATAGACAAGTGGGTATTTTGGAATACAAATGCACTGATATTCTTTTCCCTAATAAAAGGCTGAAGTTGTAACTCTCCAATCTTCATCAAACTCTCTCCCCCTGCCCCAAACTCACATATGAGCGCACGCACGTGCACACAAAAAATCATCTGTGGGATGTGCTTTATCTGATATATATGTACCAGAGCTATCCGTGCCTAGTTGAAATCATTCTAAAATCTGTATCCTAGAAGAACCAACATTCGGAAGTTAGTAATCATTTGTTGCTGGTGAAAAAGATCCATACCTTCTTCCATTGCTAATTGAATTGCTCTAGCCTCCAACTCAAAGGCATGTCTACTGAGCTCAGCTGGGGATAGATGTCGGAGCACTGATAGAATCAAATCAACCAGCCATTGGAGTTGAATATTTAAACAATTGGAAAAATATGCATGAGGAAATAAGATTCCAGAAACCATGGACTTACCCTGGATGTAATCCTGACATTTTGAATCATCACATTCTTTCAAAAAATTTTGCAGGCGGATATACCGTTCCGTTGTTTGCTGATCACGAGTACCCTTACAGTCAACAGAATTAGGACATTCCAAGGTGACCCTAAGAGAATCAGACTGTGTAGATTGCATAACAGTGGCACACTTGCCCAGAGAATTTGGAGCTGACAGTCCCCCAAATGCACTATTCGTGGGTGGAATATTATTCTGTGAAACTGCAGGAACAGAATAGTTGTTGCTCGCCCTCAAATGAGTTTGTTTTTGGGGAGTTTCTTGCTGCAATTGGTGCGCTTGCCTGGACTGAGAAGAACCAGCAACCTTAGTTGTGTTGCTTTGAACTCTTCCTCTGCCTAGCTCTAACTCAAATCTTCGACGTGCATTCATGATATGTTCATTTACACAAGAATTGGTTAAGGCAGGATAGAAAGCAGAACCCGAAGGGCGCTCTGGTGTAAGCCTCTTATTTCCACAAACTCTAACTGCATCTGTATTGGCTCCTGAAGCAAGAAAGCTTGAATTTTCTTGATGGTTCTGTGCCAAGACATTAGCTTGATTTTGCACATCCCTCAGTGCTGTCTTTTTTGTTTCACAAGGTGGCTGTTTATTGTGAGAAGAAAAGCCAAGACCACCACTGTCCTGCTTATAAGCAGGAGTTGCAACTCCACCATTAACCACTCCGTTGCTACTAGTCTCAGTATTAATCATTTGTAGAATCATCAATACACAAAGTTTGACTTTCACAGGAGGCCTGAGCAGAAATTGAAATGTCAAATGATCCAGTAAGCTTTTCTAATTTAACGTCATTAGTATCCCTAAATCTGCTCCAGTACAAATAACAACATAAAAGACCATAGAATTAGGACATCTAGAGGTAAACAATTTTAAACAAGTGAATCATTCTTTTTGCCAAACAGCAACTGATTGAAGAAAAAGAGTCAGATAATTAAGCAAAACCAACAAAAAGAATAACTAACTGCATTTCTATCCCATTGACTTCCGATATAAAGAGACTTTGCAATCTCCTTACCGAAGTTAAATTAAGAAAAAACATCAGTCAGCCTAGCGCACATTTGAGTCTATATCAATTCTAGCTGTATCACACTGAATAATGCCTAATCTCCATGGTATTACGACAAATATACATTGAAATCACACACAGAATTAATTTAATCACAAGCAAAATAATTAAACCCAATTTGACTGACAGTACGAGAAAGATGTAGCAGACTAAGCAACCATGCAACGAAACTAACATTTGACACTAGAAATTAGAAGAAAGAGAAAAAAAAAGAAGAAGCAAATTAACAGCGTAAAACCTCTTAAGTCCATAAATGCAGTGTGTGAAGAGAAGAGTCTAAAAATCCAAAAAATTCAGTCAAAGCCCAGATGGGCCAGCAATTGCACTCCTGAATTCTAACCATGAATCCCACCAAGAAAACACTTTTCAACATTGAACAACATGAACTCATAATCAAAGAGCAATTCAAAAAAAATTTACACGAAATGAGTAAGACAAGAAACACAAGACTGTACGAATACACACTCTTGTACAGCTTGACATCAGTAAAAGAAGTGTCAAGAAAGAATAAAGAGAAAGAGAAAGAAAGAGGGGGCTTACGGCTTTATCAATTTTGGGGAGGGACTCTTAAGGATAGATCCGAAAAGAGAGAGAGATGGGAGAAAGAGAGGACAGAGACGGCGCCACTGAGATGCGAGAGGAGGTTTCAAAAGAGAGAGCTTTGCCTCCAAAGAGCACCCAATTCCAGGTCTTTTCTATGATGACTACTAATACTTCCTATAAATTCAACTAGTGTATTACTTTGCATTTATTGTAATATACTATATGTACCAGCATCTATCATGTTTACAGTTTGCTTTCTTTATTCTGGCAATAAATATTTAAAGGTGCTTATCAACTCATTAATGTCTAAAACTTTTTCAAAAAAAGTCCCCGCTGAAACCTGGCATGGAAAGACGAATTTGTCTATAATTGGCTAGATCCATAAATTTATCTTTCCAAACAAAACAAAATAAATTTAACTTATAAAAAAATAATTAACTTTTTTCATCTTATTTTTACTAATACCTCTTTATCTTATATACATTACAATCGTCCAAACAGACTCGTGTCAATTCATATTCACATCTATTGCGGCTATTGTATTTATGTACTTTTACTAATCAACTTCACTCTTACTCACAACAATTGAGGACACTCTGAATAAGTTCCCATTGGGTGCGCGTTAGCCAACCCCGTTCATCATACAAACAAATGTTGTGAGTTGTTGACTCTTATTTTCTCCAAAAAAGATCATCGACAAAGAGCTATAACGTTCTTGTAACTTGGCAACGTGAGTTATTCCTGCAATTAGATGTCTGAAATCTTCAATTCCCTGTTTTGTAAAGATATACTGTCTAACAATATCCACATTTACAAAACATAGTAATTATTCAAGCATCAATTGTCTCAAAATCCTATATTAGTTTTACCAATGTCATAAAAATTGGATCTTGCGGGTATAGAAATCAAGGGACACGCCCTGGTGGCTTTGAGTTTATCGATAACATATCCTATTTAAAACGAAGTTAGTCACTAACCAGATGTCTTTTTTCCTTTCAAACAAAAAAAAAAAAAAAGAGAGAAAAAAATGAAAAAAAGCGATTCCTTTATTTTATTTTCAGTTGACAAATCACAAAAAGTTGTCGAAATAAACTCCTCTCTCCAGTGGTACAATACAATATAGCATCCTTAATATCATCCATTCTGTCGACCAAAACTCCTGACTGACAAATTACTTGGTTAACTCCGAATGTAGTCGGAAGACAAGAAGCAGATTGAAGTGGTGCTTTTCCCTTTTCCTTACTCTCTATATAGTTCTCAGGGGATTGAATTATTTTCAAGTTTTGATACCTAATTTTATCGAAATTGATTCTGAAAATGCCTAGTGAACTTGAAGTGCATGTGAATATCTCTCCAGTCTCCATTGTGTAGGATTGACGAGAGAATTCAACGTGCTTCATCTAAAGAAGACTGTAAGGAGCCCATCCTGACAATAACAGCGTGGTTGCCTGTATATCTGTCCTGGCTGCAACGCGAATATGTGGATCAACTTATTCAGTCACCCCCTGCAGGCTGCAGGTGGAATGGATGGAGTCAACCTACCGGGCTTTAGCCAATCGCCGTGGGGGAAATGGAAATTCTCAGCCAATGCCAACTTCTTCATTTTTTTTTTTTTTTGGCTTTGTCATCAGCTGATACGTGTGATTGATAAATCTTGAGACAGAGTGCAATCTAAAAACCGAATGCTGCTACTTAGTTAACTCGGGATTGGCTAACAAGATGGCACCCAAGAAGGGAAAAGAAAAAAAAGAGGTTTAATTATACGACCCCATGCTGCCAAGCACGACTAGTTATCAAGCTGTCATTTGCATCGACTACAGACCTAGGGAATTTGCTCAGCCCTGCTCATGAGCTGTAAAACTGAATTTGCTTTCCTTCGACCTCTGTCAGTTCCGCTCTTGGTGACCTCAACTAGATGTTCATACACACCATACTGCAGTGCACCCAGAATGAGATTGGAGTTATTTGAACCCAGCTGTAGAAGAACTGCAGTTGCACATTCCTTGTTTTTGGGAGTGCCGTCTCTGATGAAGTTAACAAGAGTCTCAATAAATGAGAGCTGTCCAATTTCTTGCCTTCCCTCCGGATTTGATGCAAGAAGTAGCAGCAGGGAGAGGATTTCGTCAATCATGTCTAAGTTCCTGTCCTCAAGTAAGCTGAGTAGTGGAGTCACAATGCCGGCTTCAATGGCCCTGCACTTGTTACTATGATTGAGACACAGATTGAAGAGTGCAGTCACAGCATCTTTTTTGCCCCTTATTGTCCCATTTTTCAACAGCAGCACCAGCGGTGGGATGCCGTTTAAATCTCCTATTGTTGCTTTATTCTCATCGAGCATTGATAAGCTGAATAATGCTGCAGCCGAGTTTTCTTTGGCACCAACGGTTCCATTCTGCAAAATTTCAATTATTGCCGGGATCGGGTTTTCTTTGGATATGAGCTTCTTGTTTGACTCGTCAATTGACAAGTTCAATGTTGCTGTTACAGCATGCTCCCGGATTTTGGAGTCTGGATAGGACATTAGTTGCACAAGTGGTCGGATTCCTCCACTACTGGCAATCAAAATCCTGTTCTCAGGACTCTCTTTGGAGAGAATACGAATCTTCTTCACTGCACTCCTCTGCACATCTAGCTGACTTGAAGATAGATTTTGAACCAAGGATAAGATTTCTCCATCATCTTCCATAACGGGATTCCGGGGGCCTGCAGATGCTTCCTTCGTGAAAAGTTGGACATTGTTCTTGGTACACCACTGCTGAATCAAGTTTCGGAGGGCAAAATTTGGAGCTAGTGATAAGTGATTTAACTCTTGTCCTGATTTCGGACAGGTTCGATGGCCTGAGTCCAACCATTGCTGTATGCTCTCTCTCTCATAGGTCTTCAATGGACGTTGAATGCAAACAAAGGATTAGTGTCAGAGCTGCATGGCCTTGATCTACACATCAGTTTTGCACAAGTGGTAGAATGCAAGAGAAATAATTCAAGTTCCTTAATGGGGGGGGGGGGAATTTTAGTTTTTATTTCAAAGTAAATAAATATCATATAATTCTATCTTTTTGATACATTCAGCTGCCAGAAACAGCAACAACGTACTATCTCATTTTCAAAATGGAGTTTAGAGCCAATCATTGGATTCGCCCATCTATTTTGAGAGAGATAAATTATGAGCAAATATGGAAAAGGGTGCTTGGTGGTTGAGTTGGGGCTCAGAACCTGGAGAAATATGTTAATTACCTGCCCAGTTGCTACAATTACTGGATCTGTCATAATCTCCAGGGAAATGGGACAGAGGAACTCATGGGGAATTGCTACAGAAGCACATTTTTTATGAGGTTTTGGCATGAGTGGGTCGTCAAGTACACCAGCTTCTGGAACAGCAGCATACTTTTTGAATTTGTTTAGAAGGACTGTAATTTGCTGTGTGCCTTCTGCATTATGACCTCTTTTTTCTGTGACAAGCTTTCTAACAGCTAAGGTTTCAGCCTTCAGCTCCTCAACGGTATGCAAAGCCAGCTTGTTTGCCAACCTTTCAACAGTAGCGATGTCTGCATTTCTATCATTCTCTGTGGATAATGCCACCATCAAATCCATCGTGAATTCCATATCCTGAGTATCAGCCCGCGATCTGGCTCTCCTGATTTGTGCCCGCATCAACTCAACCTGTATGAAATTAGCGTCCAAGGCAACAAACATGGAGAGATCCAATATCATTATCCATGAATTAGAGACACACACACACACACAAAGAAAAAAAAAAAAAAAAAAGGGGAAGGAAGCACTGAAAATCCTGCAGCAAGGGATGTGCGCTTACAAGTTACACCTCTAGATGCAAATGCCGTAAGCCCATAATGTCCTTCTAGAAAGAAAATGCAGATGCTATAAAATATAAATATAACAAAACCAAACAGCAAGATTTACGATGAGCCACCTGTTCTTTCTCTTCATCTGAAATTCCAAGCTCCTCGTACGGCATGCCATCCAAAGCCCGACTTATTTTTGCATATACAGAATGAAACCTGACCATAATGGCTTCGGTTTCTAATGCCTAAACCACCGGTAATTTTCAGTAACAGCAGATTATCAGAAATGCAGGAAATCAAGGACAGAACGCAGATCAAGGGAATTACCAACCAGGTAAATTTTGCTACCGCAATGACAGGTGGTCAACAATTTCTTGGCAGAAATGAAGGCTTTCTTCAATTGGTTTAAGCATTCAAGGGCTGCTTCTGGAATCGGCTTATCGAGGTCTCTAAATTCTTCTAAGAAAGGTAACAAGAGCTTCAATCTTCTAACAAGACTTTGACACTCTTTCCTTTGGGTCTTCCTGAATTCTCCTATGCACTTTACATTTTCAATCATGCCTATGAGTTCTTCAACCACATCCATTTGATCCTGAGTCTTCTTGACCGCCAGGTTCAATGGCTTCATGTCTTCCTCTCCAATCTCCCCCTCTACGACGTGGCACCCGCCAACTGTCGCCATCCCTAAATGTTCTTCAAACTTCCCCAGGTTCTTAACACATGGCGGTCATATTCAGTATATGTGAAAATTTAAAAAGGGAAAGCAAACCAAAAAAGAGCCGAGATGGAACTCTTTTTTCTTTGTCTTGAAACAAAATCTGCATGGATAATGAGAGAGAAGCAGTACCAATAGGAAACCCATTAACCGTGAAATATTCTGAAATTTTTTTTTTTATTACGTATTTGGGTTGTTTTTCTCTTTCTTTTTTGACTGCTGCTGGAAAATTGTCCGTACATTTAGCTTCACGTTAGTCATTATGGAGAACGCTTTTTGCGGTCCAAAATCTTGAAAATGGTAACAAAGAGTGTGTGTGTTTATATATTTTTTGAATTTAAGTTAATTGTATACATTTCTTGTTAAGAATGTTTGGATTACTAATTATTTAGCTTATTTATTTGCTTACATCACCAGCACATTTTTCAAACACCTTTTTATCTGACATACATCACATACAAAAAAGTACTATACAGTATTTGGATAACCAAATTATCCAAATAATCTATTATCCAAACCCACTGTGTTAGCGTGTACAGTAGATGAACATTTTTTCCCTTTTTTCTTTTGAAAGCAAACTGTTGAGAAGTTGGCTAGTTTAGTAGTAGTAAGAATAGCTGCAAATCACAGACCAAATGGTCGAGGGGTTCTACTTCAAAATGATCCACCCTCCAAAAATAAGAGTCGAGCATTGATCCGCCTTCAAGCTCAAGAAGCCAGGTTTTACCCTTTCAAAATATCTCCATCCAATTTGTAACTTTGATAAAATAATGATGAAAATTAGAAAGTAGAGCGGTGAAAAGGGAAATTAAGAACGCATGCCTTTGAATAAGAAAAATATATTATTGATCGATATGGATATGCCGAGTTGTCTTGCTGTCTTCACTTGGTAATATTTGATCTGAACAGTTGGACTTTTTCCTGTGTTGTACTTAGAAAATTACACCCTTAATTTGTCCCGTGAATAGTTGACTTTAGCAGGGGAATTGGACGGAATATAGCTAAAAGTATACATATTTGTTAGTTGGAGGGATAAATGTGCACATTCATTAGTTGGAAGGCTATAAGTAGAGCTTTTAACGAGTCAAATTGAACTGAATACTTGGTGTTCAAAATATGTTCATATATTATATGAAAGTTAAGTTCCTGTTCGAATATTCAATGAACTATATGTATTGTTTGAATTCAATTCATTTATTTGTACAAATATTTGAGCTCTAGTGTGAACTCGACTAGTTAAACTAGATGAGATTGAATTTGAGTTTGGAGACGATTTAATTATATTTTTAATAAATAATACATTATTTAGAATAAGTTTAATTGTATTTCTTGGTTTTATAAAAATAAATAATACTAATTTATGTGTGACTACTTGTTTTAGTAAAATATAATATACATTTAATATTGTATTTATATTTTTATTTATTCATTTTTTTAATTATATATGCATTCACGAACTGCTCGAATAGTCAGTGAACAAGTTCATGTTCGACTCGATTATTAAACGAATCTAATATTGTGTTTGAATTTGATTCATTTATTAAATGATCAAGTTCTTTTTGAATTCGAACGAGTCAAACTCAAACACGTTCTTAAACAGTTTGGTTTGTTAATAGCTCTAGTTAAAAGGATGAAATGGAAAGTTGAAGGATCATCAAGACTTTTTGGCCTTTTACCTAAAAATATGCATATAGCATATGCCAATCAATCAGTTGGATTGCATCTATTTGTCTAAAAATTTTTGCTTGTATCATCGACATAAATTTTAATCACCTTTTTATCTCACATACATCACATCGAAAAAGTGCTTCAATATCTTTTTCAACAAATTATCCCAAATAATCTACTATCCAAACACACTTAGGGTGTAGTAATAGAAAAGCGCAAGTTTGCTTGTAGAAAAAGGCATGTGTATATATATATATATATGTACATGTTCATTGTACAGTTGAAGAGGAAATATTAAGAAAACTTGCATCAATGCATGCCTTTAGAATAAATTTTGGGATCAAATTGATTCATTTTTTAATGTGTGAGGATCAAAATGCATCATTTTATATCTGAGGGGCTAAAGAAAAGACAACTAGCAAACGTAACGGGCCTTTTGTGCAATTTCTTCCCAAGAAATAAAATGGGATTTCAAAATCTCATAGTTAGCGAAAAGGATCTCAACATCTCATAGTTAGCTTGTAATAAGAAAAGTTTATCCATCATCTCATGATTATTGACATGGCAATTTTTCGAAGAAAGCAGGATGGAAGAATCTTAGATAGAAAACTTCAACATTAAATAGCTTCATTCCTTTTTGAATGATAATTTCATTGGTTCAATAATGTGTGTTGGTTTGGATTGGATTATTTGGAAAAAGAATTTCCTTATTATTTATGAAGCACACATTTTTCAACCACTTTTTTTTTTTTTTTCCTCCCCTTAAAGTGTTTTCTAAGTAACTTTCATTTCAAACAAACCCATGTGTTTTTAAATAGAGAGCACCTACATCAATCGAACTATGAATCTGAAAATGAAAACATAATTTTAGCCTCTTTCCAGCTTACAATTTAACTAAAAAGAATTGCCAAGGGAATGACTACCCTATTGGATTTTGGTCATCTTCATTTATTCTCTAGGCTGATTAACTGTGATATAGGCACAAATGTTTGGTCTCATCCGTGGCAGTTAGTACCGTTCTGATCAGAACAAATCAAAGCACAACAAAGAAAAGTTAAAACGACGCATGTTTCCCACAAGAATAGCAAAATTACACAGTAATGGGCTAGAGCGTACATAGAAATAATTCATTTAAATGACTAGAGCAAATATAGAAATCAGTTAGTTCATTAGCAAATACATTTAGTCAAAAGATTGAGAAAGCATATTAGGCACTCATTAAGATATATTTCACGTGTTATATTTTTAAATATATAATATTAATTAGAAAAAGTAAATAAATACAATGGAGAGTAGTTAAAATTAAACAGGAAAAGTATATAAACGCAATTAAGTGTCCATTAGGCACTCATTAAGATATTTTTCAAGTGTTAGGCGGACTATTTTAAAAATATAACATTAATTAGAAAAAATAAATAGATATAGCGGAGAGTAAGTACGATTAAATAGGAAAAGTGTATAAATGCAATGGAAGGAAATAATTGTTAGTATGTGTATATACATGATAGATTAAGTAAATTTTAGATGTGTT
Organism: Gardenia jasminoides; assembly: GCA_013103745.1. Taxonomy (NCBI): domain Eukaryota; kingdom Viridiplantae; phylum Streptophyta; class Magnoliopsida; order Gentianales; family Rubiaceae; genus Gardenia; species Gardenia jasminoides. Next base: position 95,699,645 of record CM023103.1, read on the forward strand.
AACGGGTGTCTAATCCATTAGAAAAACTCGTAAATTAATTTAAGGGCATCATCATAATCATAGTCATAAATTCATAATCATAATCATAATCATAATCTATCTGGGTAAAAAATTTTGAAACACTCATCTGACCTGGGCCTGAGGTGGGTGGCCAAAAGAACCGTTCAATGAGCAAAGAATAGACCATCGCAACTTTTCATCCAACGGCCATAATTTACTAGCCGTTGTTTTCAAAATATGAAAAGAGGGCTATGTCCGGACATATTCCTGCCGTTTTTACCCTTTCATCCTCCTTTTATCCATTTCGTAATACTACTACTACTGCCACCATTTTCTGATATCCGAAGCAATAAAACCCTCAATAAAACCAACCCAGAAGACTGAGATATAGGCAAAGGTTAATGCGAAAGAGAGAAACACGTCTTCAAGATGAGTCCCCTCCACTGACCATTTCGATGGAGCTTTCTCTGTCGTCTCTCTCTTCATTTGACAAGCAGTTTAACTGAAAGAAAAGATTTTTCCGTTCATCGAATTACTGCAGGTACTTTTATCTGGGATTCTTGTGATAACCTTGGAGTTTTAGTTTCATCTCTCTTTATGTTTTATGAATTGGTTTTTTTTCCTCCTTTTTTTCTTTTTTTTCGGATCCCTATATTACGTTTATCTGGACTTCTTGTTTCTGCGATAAATATTTTTTAAGTAAATACTTAAATTCTTGAATGGGTTTTTTGAAATTTTTTTTTTCCTGTTATTAGGCGTAGCTGTTCTTGAAGATGGCCAAGATGGCAGGATCAGATGAGAACTACCCGAATTTGATTAGGCCCTCTAACATTCGAGGTACTTGAATTTTGAATCGGAGCTCATCTTCTTATAGTTTGGTCTTTCTTCATTCCTTTAATTATTTTGATCATCCACTCAAGTTATGATGGTCTATCATCCATAGATTACAAACCCTAACTTGTGATATCATTTGATTGTGTATTGAAAGGGGGCATGGGGGCTAGAGGAGGAAAGCTGACGGAATCAATTGCGCAGAATAGGAGGGCATTGAGCACCATCAATCGGAACGTTATAGGACCTCCACCTTATCCCCGTGTTGTCCACAAGAGAGGTGTCTTGGCAGAGTATGATCTCTTAAGCCCTAATCCTCGAGAGTTCTTAAAAATTTAATCTTGCTATTCCTTCAAATGAATAACTCCTCCTTTTCCTTTGTTTTATTTAACACACTGTTCATTTTGTACAGACAAAATGCAACTGCTGCTAAGATCCCTCCTATTCCAGTCCGTCGACCAATCACCAGGTTAGTGGATTCTGCTATACTTTATGTTGGTTCTGAGATTTAAGTGGCTTTACCATTCTTCATGTATTGGTTATCAGAGATTAAGAAGCTGCACATTTTGTTGCAGAATGAACTATTTTGTATCACTTTGTCTATTTGTTTTCTTTTTGTCTTGGTTCTTGCTATATGATCAGGAAGTTTGCATCTCAAATGGCTTCAAAACAGGATCAGCCTCTGATTCAGGTATATATCACTTTTAGAAACAAATGAAAGATGGCGAAGAAAGTCAAATTTCTATCGTTGTCAAATGATTTTTGTGGGTCTGAAAAGCGTGATTTTATTTCCATAGGAAACGAAGCCAGCAGTCAATTCAGTCCCTAAAGCAAGTGCATCTGAAGATTGCGTCATTATTGATGTGGAGGACTACAAGTCAAATGGGGACTATCCAGTGCCAATGTCCGTGCAACACACAGAAGCTATGCTCGAGGAAATAGACAGGATGGTATTTAGTTCACTTCTTAGATTTGCTTTCTGGTTTTATTGGATGGCTTCCTTCATCTTTTACCTGATTGTAGGATGCTGAATTTGAGATGGAGGATATAGCTGTGGAACAAGTGGTGGACATAGACAGTGTTGACAAGAATAACCCACTAGCAGTTGTGGAATATATTGATGACTTGCATGCCTATTACAAAAGAACTGAGGTCACATAACAAATCCACTCTCCTGCATTCTTTAGGACTTAAGCTTGGCTATTGTCTATTTGTTGCAAATTGCTCTACTTTGTTCTCCACATGAGCTTCATCCATTCATTGAGTTTGTGACCGTTCTTTACCTTGTCTTAAATGATGTTCTCTTGTTTCCACTCCAAATTCATGTTTCCTTGTAATGAACTATGCTAACTCAGTAAGTATGCTAACTCAATAAGTTTATCTATGTGCTTAGCACTTCAGATTGGTTATCTTCTATTTCTTTCAAATCAGTAACTTTTCCAGTGTGCTTAGTTCATTGATTGAGTTTGACTCTTGTTTGCTTGTTTTAAATGATTTTGCATATGGTGCTGCTCTATAGTCTTGTTCCACTCCAGCATCTTGTTTCCATATAGTGAATTATGTTAATTAGTAAGTTTTCCTATGTGCTTAGTCCATTAATTTAGTTCATAACTGTTCTTTCCCTTATTTTAGATGATCTTCCATGTAGCCTTGTTTCCACTTGAGATTCATAAAATGACATATGTTGACAAGGGCCAGTGAAAAAGAGAAGCCTAATTTCTTCAATTTGAATTAATTCACTTAATTTAACTGAAGCATCTGTGCTAACTGCTACTAGAATTGAGCTTAAACGTAATGTTGTCTTTACAGATTTCTTCTAATTCCTGCTTAAGAGAAAAAAGAAGAAACATCCAGTTCTAAGTTGTGATACGTGGTAATGTTTGAAAGAAGTGACAGTAATGTCTTGTGGCTCTTGCCCCAAAAAAAAAAAAAAAAAGAGTAGCAGATAGTTGATCTCCCATTTGTCGACAAACTCTTATCTTTGTTCAGTTTGATTTCATTATTCGCATGCAGATATGTAGCTGTGTCCCGTCAAACTACATGACAAAGCAATTTGACATCAATGAGAGGATGAGGGGCATTCTTATTGATTGGCTGATAGAGGTAAAGAAATAATTTCACATTACTCTGGCATTCTTACAAATTCTGAACTGTCAAGAACCAGGAAAAGGTTGCAGCTAACACTGCACTTCTGAATGTACAGGTGCATTACAAGTTTGAACTGATGGACGAGACATTGTATTTAACTGTCAATCTAATAGATAGGTTCTTAACAACAGTGTCTGTGGTGCGCAAGAAACTTCAACTTGTTGGAGTGACAGCAATGCTTCTGGCTTGCAAGTATGAAGAAGTTTCTGTTCCTGTTGTTGAAGACCTCATATTGATTTCTGACAGGGCTTACTCCAGAAATGATGTGCTCGAGATGGTAGGGGTTTGCTGTGTGGTATACGTTGTCTACGAGTTATATGAAGGTTTCCTTTTTTGCATAACTAAAACTGAACTGTGGCTTGCTGCAGGAGAGCTTAATGATCAACACCTTGCAGTTTAATCTTTCAGTGCCTACTCCTTATGTCTTCATGAGGCGTTTTCTTAAAGCTGCTCAATCTAATAAAAAGGTATTGTTTCTTATTTAGTGTATGTGAAATTTTTGCACCACCTTGATATCTGCCTAATAATAACTGGCAATAATCTTCTGGTGACTAGTTGGAGCTTCTGTCATTCTTTATCATTGAGCTGTGCCTCGTCGAGTATGAAATGCTTAGGTTCCCACCATCCCTCTTAGCAGCAGCGGCAATCTTTACTGCACAATGCTCTGTGAATGGGTTCAAGAAGTGGACTAAGACATGCGAGAGGCACTCAAACTACACTGAAGATCAGCTTTTGTATGTGGTTCTTATGCTTTTCCCAAATTAATGAATTTTTTCATAAAAGAAAATGCTAGTATATTAATTGTATGTGTCTATTTGGTTATTCTAGGGAATGCTCAAAACTCATGGTTACTTTCCATCAGAAGGCAGGCACTGGCAAGCTTACTGGTGTTCACCGAAAGTACAGCACATCAAAATATGGATATGCTGCCAAAACACAACCTGCCCTTTTTCTGTTGGACGCAAGCTTTCAGCAAGATTGACTTCGCCTGTTGAGCAACACAAGTTGCTGTGCATTTTCGTTGATCTGATGTACAAATTTAGCTGAGTTTTATTTTCGAGATTTGCTTTCTTGAATTCTAAACTGTCTCTTCTCATAAAATAATATCTTCAATGGGATGTTGATTTTGTTGTATGTTTTACAATCATTTCTAAATGATGATTTTCTTGTTCTTACTGGACACAAGTTCCCATAGTTAACCTGTGTAGTTGTGTTAGGCTCCAAATGGTTATGAACAAAACGAGGTCAAAACGTCAATAAAAAATTTGGGAAGGTAATGCCAGGTTTTCCTTCCTTGTGGTCTCAAGTAAGCTTTTATCTCTTCGGTAAAACTAGTTAGTGGATTGTTGGCTACCGAGTTTGAGGCTTTGAGGTTCATTTTAAAATTATTCATTTACAAAATGGCAGACTTGCCTTCTGAGTCCCAATAATGAAATGGGGTGTTTTTTGAGCTTCCTGCTGCTGTCCTTGGAAATTGGTTCTTCAGGTAAACCACTGCCCAAATAGCCTTAAAAGGTCAGTTCGCAACCCAATCCAATGATAACCTTTCAGTCTGATTCAACAAGGAAGCAGGTGCACCTGATTTTTTTGGATCGCAGGTTGCAATCCATCTCTGATGGCCTAAGCTTCAGCTCCTGCTTTTCCCCAGAAGAACCATTCGTGTTTAGCGCAATAAATGCAACATCAGAAGGTTCCAAACCTAGAAATAAAAGGGCGACCTCAGAAGAGTTTTCTTCTCTCTGTCCACAAGGCCCAGCAAGCAAATATAGGGACACAAGATACTCCATAGGATCCGGGTAGAGGATTGGCTTTTAACCAATAATATTTCGCTTTGTTTGGTAAATTTTGTATTAATACAGTCAAAATTCAGCAAAATTTTTCGTGCGAGCTCAGAGGTTGCGTGGCTTCTAACCACTATTCCGTTTGGTAAAGAAGGCAAAACTCTGGGCCTAAAACCCGTGGGGCACCCTATGTGCTTGGAAAAAGGGCTTTCCGTTGCCGGGACTTGAACCCGGGTCTCTCGGGTGAGAGCCGAGTATCCTAACCACCTAGACTACAACGGAATGAGTGTTAACTCTTTTCTTTCAGTCATAAAATAGTAAGTTGTGGCTCCCACACACACATCTTTTTCCCCCATTTTTGACTTCGTATTGATGCTAGTAGTTAATTGCTAGTCACTAAAGATTTTTGATATGGTTGCGACAGAATTTTTCCATACCAATCCTCTTATGAGCAAAAAGAAGTACTAGCGGCGACGATGGCAATGACAATGGAGACAAACGACGACACTTCAATCCAAAGATCTATTTGATAAAGCTCAAGGGCGAAATCTGAATTTTAAAATCTAAAATTAATTGCTAAAATTATTAAATTAGTGAATTGACTAAATTATATCTATTGGATAACTAACCAGACTATCGTTCTAAATTGAAATATCATATAAATATTATGTTTCTATCTTTAAAAAAAATAACTTTTATTTGTATATTTGACAGAAAAAAATGTGTATGTGTGTGTATATGAGAAAATAATGAAACAATTTAGTGATAGTGTTTAAATGGATGTATTTATGCGAAAAAAGAGCGTGGGTGCTTTTTTTTTTTCCCCGATAATGATAACATTGTATTCTATTTCAATACTAACCTACATTATCGAGGAAGGGGAGTTTAAAGAGATTTTGTAAGGGGTTAGAGGATAGCACACCATTTGAAGTTTTTTAACTGTAGGATATGAGGAATGAACCTCCAACCTCCAACCCAACGAAAGACCATAAGTCTCATCACCAACTTATCTATAACAAGTTGGTAAATAAGAGAGAGAGTATGCATGCTTGTGTCTTTGTGAATGTATCAAACATAAAAGAAAACAAACACGTACCATGTGCGAAAATGGCATGAGAGTGTGTTTTGTGTATAAGAGGTTAAAACATAATTCAAAAGATTCATTTTACACACAAATTAAGCAATGGTAAGGTATTTCTATTATTAAACATGTTGAATGAATTAAATCTTCCCCTGCGTCCCACATCGTTTGTGGAGTGTGTGTAATACTTAAGTTCCATGGGTCAACCCTTAAGTCAGCAATTGCCTTTTGAGTTGATTCTGTGGGATAAAGCTTAGGTTTTTCATAAATACCCTTTGACAAAAAGAAAAAATTAAATCTTCCCATTACCTGTTGACTGAAAAAAAAAAAAAAAATTTCACGTCAAGTACAGTCACCAATCAGGCTTGTGGTGGATATACAAAGGCTCAAAATATCTGCCTTTCTAGACCAGGAAGTGATTCATAATTAACGTATCTGATTCCATCCACCCTTCTGGAGGGGAATAACTAAAAGAAAAGAAAAAACAAAATTCCTGAGATTTGCGGCCCAGCTGAAGTTGTAGTCCATCAGACCATTACGTGCACCCCACCAAGTGCCACGTTCTAATGTTACCTCAAAATAACTGTTTCAAGAATTATTACCAACCATCAAATTCAAAGATATCCAGGCGGACTCCCAAAAATATCCAATACTGGAACAAGTACAAGGTTGTCTGCTCTAGTCGCATTTGGATTGTCTTTGTTCTTGCGTCACCTTCTGATCTCAATTTCTGTCTTCTGGGCTTTTATCTAAAAAGGTTCCCTACACATCACCATACCATTTCTACGCTGGACACATGAATCCCACAACTATTTTAAGGTGATAGTTAGGGTCGTCACTTGGTAGAGCTAAAGGGATCCAATCATCCAAACTTTTTCTTGTCAATTGATGATGCTGGAGCCATAATGAAGTTCTAATACTGGTGAGAACTAACCCACCGGAAATTTTCTTTTATTATGAAATCCTGTTTTTCTTGCTTTTAGCTTGTTCTTCGGTGATTTTTTTTTTCATGTTCTTAATCTTTGTCTGACAATCTGCTATTTTTGGGTAGTTTTTCATGTATAGCCGTCAGGTAGGCTCCTAGATTGCCTTTCATTGCTTCTCTTGAGATTGAGTTTGATATTTATTGTGTTTGCTGGAGTATGTTGGATAATAGATGTGGTGTAGGATGGATGCCTCATGGCAAGTTGTTAGTTGTTAACTTTGGTATATGCACTTGTTTGTGGGCTTCGCACATTTGCATTAGTCGTATTTGGTTTCTAGCAGTTTCTGGGTTCTATTTTAGATTGCGACATTTCTAACTGTCTTAAGATCTCTAGTAGTGCCAGTTTGCATTGCGTGGATATGTGCAATCTGATATTTTTAGCATTGTGGTTAATATTTTTTGCCTTTCTATTTTTCAGTCTATTATTGTCCTATTCTCGGGTAAGTTCAATTTGACTATTTCGACAGGTGTGTGCGTACACATACACACATATATGTATATATACACATATTGGATGATTCATTCAAGTTAAAGATCTAGTTGTTCGTTCAAGTTCTCAAGTGTACTTCTTGTACTTGTAATGTAGGACACATTTTTTGAGTACCTGTATCAAGTGAGTGAAGAGGCTTCTTTCCTAATTCCTATTAGGAGAGATGATGGAGAAGAAGCAGAAAAAGTTCCTTACTGTTGCACCCTTTGAGTGTGCTTGGTGCGATGACTTGAAGTTCAGAGAAGCAGGAAGGGGCTGTGTGGCTTTTGATGCTTTTGCTCACAATGATATAACCATTGTGTTCAGAGAGCATGTAGGTAGTCAGCAGTACCATTACAAGAGGGACAATAACCCACACTATACTGTCATCATCGGTAGTCACAAGAATAAGAGATTAAAAATTGAGGTTGATGGCAAAACAGTGGTGGATGTGGCTGGGATTGGCCTTTGCTGTTCTTCTGCATTTCAAAGCTATTGGATCAGTGTTTATGATGGATTAATTAGCATTGGCAGGGGAAGGTATCCTTTTCAGAATCTTTGTTTTCAGTGGCTTGACTCGAAACCCAACTGTGCTGTGCAGTATGTTGGACTTAGCAGTTGGGATAAGTATGTTGGGTATAGAAATGTCAACGTTCTCCCTCTCACACAAAACCATATGGCCTTGTGGAGACATGTGGAATCTGATGAGTACGATAAATGTGATAATAGTGAAGAAGAGTTGGAAAATGAAATTGCAGACTATGAGAAGTGGGGTTTAGAAAATTTTCTTGAGAGTTGGGAACTTTCAGATATGTTTTTCATTGTTGGGAAGGAGGAAAGAGCTATTCCAGCTCACAAGGTAATACTGGCAGCATCAGGAAATTTTGAATTTGAATCTTCTGGCAGTGACGTTGTCCACCTCCCTGATATAGACTATGAAGTTCTACATGCATTTCTGCAATATATTTACACAGGCCGTACACAGGTCAATCTTGTTTCTTTTAAATCTTTTGACTCTTTGTTATCATTTTTTTTTCTATTTCTTAGCATACATTTACTTGGATGGTTGTTGAACATTATTGCATCAGAATTGATTTATCATGCGGAGATTCTAGGGCAATGAAAATACACTACAATATTATCTGTCCCAGATGGATCAATTATTCGTTTTGCTTTTGTTTTAATCTGCATCATCCTGTTCTGCTTGATGTTTACTTGTGAAAGAAATTACTCTTCAAGTGTCAAATGTTCTCATCATTTAGCAGATTGATGCTTGTAGTATCGATTCCTTCCTTATAGTGGTTCCACTGCATTTATTGTGTACATCACTTGCGGTAGAATATAATAGGTGTCTTTTGTTATTTTCTTTGGATTTTGCAAATTGCGCCTCTTAATTTTGGCAAAATTGTTATCTTAGAATTCAATAAATGACAATTTTGTTTTTGTTATGTTCTTTGCATTTTACATATTGCACCTCTTAATTTTGGTAATATTGTTGTCTTAGAATTCAATATCTGACAATTATGTTTCATTTGAATTCTATAGATTTCTGAGTCACATCTCAGTTCCCTGAGAGCGTTGAGCTTACGATTTGAAGTGATTTCTCTGACAAAGCAGTGTGAAGGAATTATTGAGCAGTTTAAATTCAACAAGAAGTTGTTTGACTTAGGTAAGGATGTGGCACTTTCACATCCTAACACTCAGAAATGCAGTACAGGATTCCCGTCTGGCCTACCCATCAATGCAGAGAGGCTTAAGCAATTTCGCATGGGTGGTCAATACTGTGATGTAGACATTTTCATTGAAGGCCATGGCCTTGTTGCGCGAGCTCATAGGATAATCCTTGGTTTATGGAGCACCCCATTTACAAAGGTATGCCAGTTTTCTGATTCTTTCTAAGCAGCACCAGGATTTCGACATTGTTTTTCTATTTTTTCCCTTTTTTTTGGGGTGGGGGGGTGGGGGAGGGCAGTTTCCGTCAATGATTCTGACTGTGGTTGAACATCCCACAAGTAAGATACTGAACTCTGTAGATTAGGAAATGTTACATTAATAAGGTAATCAGCTTGATTTTGGTTTCCAGAAGTCAGTTTGATGCCTGAGAAATCAACCTTGTATATACAGAGGCTACAGATGCCAGTAACTTCCTATGTGCTTGGATTTTTGCTTAGTGAGAATTTGTAGTCCTCATTCACGCATCTTATCATTTGATTTCTGGACACTGTCTAGCAACGAAGTACTCTTATAGAATAGCACTTTCTACAGGTTTGCTACTAACCAAGCAAAAATATTCACATTTTTGCAGATGTTCACCAATGGAATGAGTGAGTCTGTTGCACCAGTGGTTTGCTTGAAAGATGTTTCTTTGGACGCATTCCGTGTCATGCTCGAGTTCATGTATAATGGGGATTTTGCTAAAGGAGACAGCTTGGACATTGGTACACTCTTGCTTCAGCTTCTTCTATTGGCAGATCAGTTTGGGGTTACTCTTCTTCACCAGGAATGCTGCAAAACATTTCTGGAATGCCTCTCAGAGGTAATTGGATGAACTTTGCATTAATGTATAAGTTTATCAGTAAATCCTGAATTTTGTGTACCTTCTTTATCATATTCCGAAAGTTCTACCCAGGGGATTAGTTTTTTAAGGAATGGAGGAGTTGTTCGGTTCAGACTTGTGAACTCAAGCGAGTTCTTTGATGATGTTGAGTTATAAATATTGATACTTGTCATCTACATATTACATGCAGGGACGGATTTCTATTTGAAGAAGGTCATACAGCCAGTTTTTCTTTAGCCAAGTTTTATGGACAAGGAGGCAGACAGTTATGGCAAAGCATTTGCCTAGTTATCTATTAGTCTAACTTTTGAACTTTGCTGCAGGATTCAGTCTGTCCAATTCTTCAAGTGATTCCATCAGTTCCTTCATGTAAACTCATTGAAGAAACATGCAAGAGGAAGTTCTCAATGCATTTTGATTATTGTACTACTGCCAGCATTGACTTTGTCATGTTAGATGAAGAAACTTTTGGCAACATCTTACAGGTGGATTCTTGCTTTGCTAATTCTTCCTAAATAGCTAAACAAGAACTAGGATTAACATTTTGCTCATTTCAGCAGAACATCATCTTTTGTAAAGATTTGGAATTGGTGGTCCACCTTAAAGTTTTAATGCTTTTTGGAAGAGCGAAATAATAACATTGTTTGGATTAAATTGTGAATGCCGTATTAAGAGTTAAAAATGGAAGGAAGAGGATTTCTAGGCACTTGCTTTATTTGGTTTTCCCAATTTCACCACCCTGGGGCACCGCAATATATATAAAAAAGGGAAATCCATGAAATTAAAAAAAAAAAAGAGGGAAAATTTAATGGTTGTTTTAAATGATATTTTTTGTGTATTCCAGAGGGAGGGAGGGGGAGAGAGAGAGGTTTCTGAGCTGCTAGGATGAAGTGATGTGCATTTTCTTGGTTGACCTGACCAAATGTTGTTATTCTTGTTCAGTATACCGAGGTACTCAATACACTATATTTTGACAATGGGCACTCATGTGGTGAAATGTGCATTTTGCAGCATCCAGATTTGACCATAACCTCTGAAGAAAGGATTCTGAATGCTGTCCTGCTATGGTGCTTACAAGCACAAGAGTTGTGCGGATGGGAGAAAATTGATGAAATGCTGCTAATTTCAGCGCCTGAATCTCTTTTTGGGGAGAGGTTTGAATCTCTAAAGGTCCTATTACCTCATGTGCGCTTCCCTCTGCTTCCATGCTCACTACTTAAGAAGGTGAGAGATGTCGACTTCATATGCTTATCTGCCTGTTAATTGAAGCAGAAAGAGCTAATATGTCTTGTACTGTAATCATCTTGCAGCTAGAAAGGAGCAACCTTAGCAGGCACATTCCTACTTTTGATTACTTGGTGAGCCAAATTTGAGAGAAAGATACATGATTAAAAGACAATTGTGATTTTTAACATTCTAATAACGTTGTTTAATGAAAAACTTGACAGGTAAAAGAGGCCATTGCTTTCCTGGAACTTGGACATGTGAAAGAACCAAAGTAAGTATAATCTGATGTTGATTGAAGGCTTGTAGCTAGACAAATAAATTCCTTTTAATCTTGTAGCTAGACAAGTGTTTTCCCCCCCTCCAGATTCCCCACTAATGGGAAGAAAAATAGCATTTGACTGCACCTTGATTCTCTGCAATCACATGAATGTGTCTAGCATGATGAAGATTTTTGAAGAAACGGAATTGAAGAATTGGAGGAGAAAGAATTCTTCTGCATTTTATTTCTCACATACACATATTTATAGGATTACAATTCTACTACAATCCTGTCACAATTTTAGGTAACAGAACCATGATTGTAGGAATAACGTAATGAGAACCATGATCTTAGGAATCAATCAGAAATCCTATCTCCTATTTTATTTATTCTATTTAGACTACCCTAATCATAGGAAACTTCTATAATCATGGGAAAGCTCCCTTAATCATAGGAGTTAATATTTCTGACACATCTTTGACACCCCCCCTCAAGTTGGTGCGTAGATATTCATCATGCCCAACTTGCTTGCAAGAAATTCAAAATTTGGTCTACAGAGTCCTTTGGTGAGAATGTCAGCTATCTGTTGAGTTGATGGAACAAATGGCATGCAGATAACTCCACCTTCAAGTTTCTCTTTTATGAAGTGGCGGTCAATCTCAATATGTTTGGTTCTATCATGTTGCACGGGATTGTGAGCTATGTTGATTGCAGCCTGGTTATCACAATAGAGTTTCATTGGAACCTCAATAGGTCTTTTGAGCTCATCCATAACTCTTTTGAGCCATAACATCTCACAAACACCATGAGCCATAGCCCGATATTCTCTCAGACTACTCCGCTACAACACTGTTTTTACTTCTCCAAGTAACTAAGTTACCCCACACAAATGTACAATAACCTGAAGTTGATCTTCTATCGATGATTGATCCTGCCCAATCAGCATCCGTGTAGGCCTCAATAGTCCTTTGATCTCCTTTTTTGAAGAACAATCCCTTTCCTGGAGTATTTTTTAAATACCTCAGAATCCGATACACTGCATCAAGGTGCTCTTCATATGGAGAGTGCATAAACCTGCTCACACACTCACCGGAAAAGCTATATCGACGGTATGAGCTAAGTAAATTAACTTGCCCACTAGCTTCTGATATCGAGTAGCATCAACTGGTGTTCCATCTTTTATATCTGCTAACTTATGATTCGGATCCATAGGGTGGCTGCAGTCGACATCCACTCATCCCCTGCTTCCTTTAAAAGATCCAAAACATACTTACGTTGGGACATAACTAAATCCTTCCTGGACCGAGCTACCTCAATCCCTAGGAAATATCGTAGTGTTCCCAAATCTTTGATTTCAAAGCTAGAAGCAAGACTTTTCTTCAACCGCTCCATCTCTATCAAATCATCTCCTGTGAGAATAATATCATTGACGACACAATAAGTCTGCTATCTTCCCATCTTTGAGTGTTTAACAAACATGGTGTGATCACTTTGAGCTTGGGTATAGCCTTGATCCATCGACCTAGTAAATTTTTCAAACCAGTGCCTGGGGGATTGCTTGAGACCATATAGTGATTTTTTTAACTTGCACACTCTAGACTGAAACTTCCCTTCAAATCCAGGGGGAGAATCCATGTACACTTCTTCCTCCAAATCACCATTTAGGAATGCATTCTTTACATCAAGTTGTTCTAGTGGCAATCAAGATTTACTGCCATTGAGAGAAGCACTCGACAAGTGTTTAGTTTTGCCACCGAGCAAAGTTTCAAGATAGTCGATGCCATAGGTTTGAGTAAACCCTTAGCCACCAACCAGCTTTGTACTGCCCAGGTGTGCCATTGGAATTATACTTGATGGTAAAGATCCACTTACACCCCTCTGTCTTCTTCCCCTTTAAGTTAGTTACTTCCCATGTTTGATTCTTCTCAAGAGCACACATCTCTTCTTCGATAGCCTTTCTCCACTGAACTCTCAATGCTTCAGACATTCTTTGGAATTTCCACGTAAGAAAGTTGTGAAGTGAAAGCTAAGAAAATAGGAGATAACTTATCATAGGAGACAAAATTAGACATGGGATGTTTGGTACAAGAACGCACTCCCTTTCAAATGCAATAGGAAGATCCAAATCATCAATCTTTGGATCAGAGGAAACTTCACCAAGACTCAAGCACATCGTTCTCATTCCGAAGTTCGATTCTTGGTTGTGAAGAGAAGGAAGAACTTTTCTTTCCTCGATAATTTTTCCTGACATAGGTTTGCAGTTTTTTCCAGTCACGTTCCTATCTCTTTCACTAGAAGAATTTGACTCTATTATTGGCACTGAAGGCAAATGATTTTCAACATTTATTTGTTCTTCTAAACCCTGATCATTTTTTTCAAAAATCTTTTGATGGGTAGGTTGAATGGAGTCATCTGAAAAATTAGTAAAATCGATACTATTATCAATAAAACTTTGATCAGGAGTTTGATTTTTTTCAAGACAAAAAATATCATCATCTTCTACATGCTCTTCCATATGCCTACTCCCCCCCTGAAGATGATCTTCAAAAAAAGGTTTGTTTTCAAAAAATGTTACATCCATGGTTACAAACATTTTTCTAGAAACTGGATCAAAACATTTATACCTCTTTTGAGTGGGTGCATAACCAACAAATATGCATTTTCTTGCTCGAGGATCGAATTTACTTCGACCATGTTCATGATTGTGAACAAAGGCTATGCACCCAAAAATTTTTGGTGAGATATCAGATGTTAATCGAGAAATGGGATAAAATGTTTTGAAAAAATTCGAGGAGTTTGGAAATTCAAAATTTTGAGGGCATTCTATTTATGAGATATGTAGCGCTTAAAACTGCTTCACCCCAAAGATATTTAGGAACATTTCTTGAAAAAAGTAATGCCCTTGCCACTTCTAAAAGGTGTTTGTTTTTCCTTTCAGCTACCCCATTCTGTTGTGGGGTATCATTGCAGGAGCTTTGATGCACAATCCCTTTTTCATGGAAAAAATTTCCCAAAATTTTATTAAAATATTCTTTTCCATTATCACTCCGAACAATTTTGATTTTTTCTTGAAACTGCGTTAGAACCATGGTGTAAAACTTTGAAAAACACTTTCTACCTCTGATTTTTCTCTTAATAAATATACCCAACAAATTCTTGTATAATCATCAATGAATGTAACAAACCATTTTTTTCCAGATTGTGTTGAAATCCTAGATGGACCCCAAACATCTGTATGTAATAGAAAAAATGGTTTTGAGGGTTGATAAGGCTGTGTAGAAAATGTAGATCGACGATGTTTAGCCAATTGACAGATTTCACATTGAAACGAAGATGAATCCTTATTCTCAAACAATTCTGGCAATAAATGTTTCAAATAATAAAAACTAGGATGTCCTAATCTATAGTGCCATAACATAATCTCCTTATTACTAGTAATAGAGACAGACCCGTAACATGTATTTTGACCTGGTCTTGTCACATTGGATCCATTTTCAAGGAAATAAAGTCCTCCATCTTCTCTAGCACATCCAATCATCCTCCCCGTGGTCAGTTCCTGAAACTCACAGAAAGAAGGGGAAAAATTAACTCGACACTTAAGATCCTTAGTTAATTTACTTATGGACAGCAAATTGCAAGATAAGCCTGGAACATGAAGAACTCTATGAAGAGTTAGAGTAGGAGAAATAACAACGGAACCTATGCCAGCTATAACGGATAATGATCCGTCAGCGAATTTGACCTTTTTATTGCCTGCACATGGATTATAAGTTGAAAATAATTTTGATGAGCTAGTCATATGGTCAGTGGCCCCAGAATCAATAATCCATATAACCCATGGACAAGATGCATCTGATGTTTTACATGAAAGAACAGCAGTAAGACGATTACCATTTTGAGCAAAAGAACAGGAAGGAGTGAAGGATTTTTGCTCAGTGATTGAAAATTGTGGAGACTTAAAGAGTTTGTACAGTTGGCTTAATTGTTCCTTTGTGAAGGCCGGTGTCTCAGAGTCGATTTGCTGCTTTTGAGAATCCCCATTCACAGTCTGCAATGCTCTGCTGTCACCTCCGTTTTTCTTCTTGAAATTTGCTGGTTTTCTATGTAATTTTCAGCAATTGTCCTTTGTGTGCCATGGCTTTTTACAGTATTCACACCAGGGCTTCTTTCGTTTATCTCCATCTAGATCTGTCCCCTTAGAAATCAATGCCGAACTTTCGACTTCAGGTTCTACCTTGGACTCAACCTTCTGCAGCATTACTTTACGTCTTGATTCTCTCTCTACTGAACTTCGAAAATACCTCACCGAATGGAGGGAAGAGGCTTCCCGCCAAATGACCTCGGACTTCATCAAGTTCTTGATTCAGTCCGCAAGGAAGACATAGACTCTGCCCTCCTTCCTTTTTTTATATCAACACCGCCAGGATACCCTATACATCCTCATAACAAAGATCCAATTCCTGCCATAAGGTTACCATCTGATTGTAATAGTTTGTAACATCTCTATCTCCCTGCTTTGATTTCCACAACTGCCTTGAGATTGAAAATCGAGATGAATTTTCAACATCGAGTACATATCCCGGACAGCATCCCACACATCTTTGGCTGTAGGCAAAACAGATGTGGTTTTCCCATTTGGTTCCATAGAGTTTATCAACCAAGCGATAACAAGAGAATTCTCGATTGCCATCTCTTCAAATTGGGATCTCCTGGCTGGTCGGTGTACTTCTCCGCAAGGTGGCCGAAGTTTACCCCGCCATCGATAGCAAGTTTTATAGATTGGGCCCATTCTAGATAATTGGAACCGTTTAATTTATGAACGGTTATCTGTGGAGGAGAATGAGAGTTCGAAGCAAAGAAATCTGAAGTTTGGATAACTTCTGAAGACGAGGATGAGTCTTCTCTTGTGTGAGCAGTAGATCCAGTCATGGCTGCTCGGTAATTCATGGACAGGAATTGGTATAGAGCCGAAGCTCTGATACCATGAAGATTTTTGAAGAAACGGAATTGAAGAATTGGAGGAGAAAGAATTCTTCTGCATTTTATTTCTCACATACACATATTTATAGGATTACAATTCTACTACAATCCTGTCACAATTTTAGGTAACAGAACCATGATTGTAGGAATAACGTAATGAGAACCATGATCTTAGGAATCAATCAGAAATCCTATCTCCTATTTTATTTATTCTATTTAGACTACCCTAATCATAGGAAACTTCTATAATCATGGGAAAGCTCCCTTAATCATAGGAGTTAATATCTCTGACACATCTTTGATTGGTCTATCCTGTGAATCGTTTGATTACTTGCTTTCACCATCATTTCATATTGTTTATGCAATTTTGGCTTCAAATACTGGGGACATAAGACTGCTTAACTTTTTTTGTATCGGTCTATTCTTTATTATTATTATCATTATTTTTACTTGCCTTCTTTCATGCATGCTTCTTTTTTTGTTTTGTGTATGTATTTTGTGGTGCCTGGTGGTTTTGTAATCTAGAATATTTATAGCATGTTGGAGACACTCTAATGCTTTATATACTTGACTTGTGATGAACCCCATTTCCTTGAAGAGTCAGGTTTCAACACAGGCAGACAAGCTTCAAGGAACTGCAGTACATATGTGACGGGGATAGCAATGGGGTTCTTTATTTTGCAGGCACATCATATGGCAAACACCAGTGGGTAAATCCTGTTCTTTCTAAGGTAAGCTTTTAACTGTTACTAATCCATTTTTTTAATAATTTTTCAGCTCCTTTATTGATTACTTACATCTAAAAGTGAAAATCTTTTAGAAAGTGACTGTCACTGCTAGCAGTCCCATATCAAGATTCACTGACCCCAAAGTTTTGGCATCTAGGACTTATCAGGTATGATCTTAAATGAGCTAAACTTATTTTTACCTTCAGCCCTACGAGTTTTGCTGAATAGAAAATGAGATAAGCTTCTTGGACACAAGGGTACATCTTTTGCAGGATCAAGGATGGGTGACGGAAGGAATACTTCATGGTGGATGGTTGACATAGGTCCTGGTCACCAGGTTTGACTACTTCACCTGAACTCTTCATTTAGTTGCAGTTTATGAGAAAGGGGTGCTGTTTTGAGCAGCTAGATACTCGATGAGTTAGACAAACATTTCTATTCAAGGCTGAGCAGCTAAGTATTATTTGTGGATCACCTGAACGTGTCCCCAATAATAAAAAAAAAGAAGCCATTCTCTTCATCACCCACCCAAAAGCCCCCTTCTTGGCTGCAAGTCTTGCACTTTCTTTTCTTCTGATGCAGCATTTTGTAGTTGCTGAAACATGGCCCATTGATGTCCTAAACTTTTAACGGGAGAAATCAAGACTGGAATAAGGGAAGTGAAAATTCTGATGCGTGTCTTATTTTTGGCTAATGCAGCTGATGTGCAACTATTACACATTAAGGCAGGATGGATCAAAAGCTTTCATGAGAAGTTGGAATCTTCAGGTAGAGCATATCTGCTAATAAACAAATTAAGTGTTTCCATGACTCCTTATGCACAGAGCTCGTACAATAATTCAGTTGCTTGCATACGCAACTTTGCCATTTGATGGTTGATTGAGAGTGAAGTAACAGAAGAAATGTTGGATGACATTTCAGGGCTCTTCGGACGGGAAGAACTGGACGAACTTGAGAATTCACGAAAATGATGAAACGCTTTGCAAGCCTGGTCAGTTTGCATCATGGCCAATCAATGGCCCGAACGCTCTGCTTCCCTTCAGAGTCTTCAGAGTTTTCATGACTGCTCCAACGACAGATGATACTAACCAATGGAACTGTTGTATCTGCTTCTTGGAACTCTATGGTTATTTTCGTTAACGCAGTTCTGGAACAACTAAAAGACTGTCCTCAGGCTAGTGCTTATCCATTACTGCAATGCAAACACCATGTACACTTTCATAGTTCCAGATTGAAAATTAAAGGGAATGTATTAACCAATTGCCATTAGGCATATCATGGACTCTGGATGATTGAGGACTTCTCGAACATGCTTAAATACCCCTGAAGAATCACGTGTGAAACTGGTGCAACTTGATTTTCACTGTCGACGTAATGGAGATGCTGGCAAACCCTTTTTATTTTTATTTTTATTTTTTGTAAAACTCTTTTATTTATCCCACCAGTTGGGTTTTGTTGCACTCCGAAATTCACGACTCACTGAATCTGGGGTTGGGGAGCAGCCAAGAGCAAATAATTGTCCTAAATGCCGGGAAAAAAAAAAAAACTGATCTTAAAAACGGGTTTTGCTTTCAGAATTGATAAAGGAAGCCTTAAAGAAGGAAAAACGTTGCTACTTCTGAGTTCTGAGCTAAGCTGAAAATCAATAATCTTTTGGTGGACGAGATTTGAGTACCGATAACATGATGCATTGATGATTAACTTTCTTCTATTCAGAGGGATAGGATCACAGGACATGGAAATGACAGCTAATCAGGACTTAAAAAGAGATGGCTAATCAAAATTTTCTCGAAATCCTGGGTGTGGGCTGCTCCTGTTTTCTCACAGGGCATCTGGTAAAGGTCTCTTTTTTTCTGTTTTTTATTGGACGGAGGTTGTGTTACCACGTGGCACAGTGACGTGTGTGGGGAAGCATATGCTTTGCTTCAATCAAAATCGCGAAGGAAAGGACAGCCGGGTAATCTCAATCAAATGGTGCCTCCTGTTGCACCTTTTTCCCGGTTGGGTGGGTCCCTCTCAGTGCTGAGGCCCGCCATCGGACTGTTCTCATGTGTGACTGCTTATAATCAAATCACCTGACTACACTTCAATCATTCATTCTTCCATTGCCTCCCTCTGTCTTTCAGTGGATAGTTTGAGTGACAGTAGCTTTCGAAGGGCTGAATTTTTGGAGGAGGAAGAAGAGAATGCATTCTGCTTGTTGGAATTTGCTGTCGGAAACTGCTTTAGGGGCCTTAACGCCCTCTTCACTCAGTAAAGACTCATCAAAGGTATTTCATTTCTCAGTTTAGACAATTGCTAAGGATAAAAATGCAATCTTTTGTAATCGGATTTTGTGTTTGACCTTTTTTTGAAGTGCTTTATCGTTCTTTGTACATGTTTTGGGGATTCTTGAAGTTGGGTTTGTTGCGCTGTATTATCTCTTGGTTTCTGCAGTAAGACAATTTAGTAATGTTACTGAAATTGATCTCCCCCCCCCACCGGACAGTGGTGGGAGAGGCGACGGGAGATGGAAGGTTTTCGTGGTCTAGGACCTTGATGTTATGGAAATAGGCAGGCCTTATGAGCAAAATACAGCTGTAAGCACTACCATCCTGAGAAGAAGATGATGATCGATGTGGATTGATAGCTTGTCTCAGTCAGCAGGAGTGTATAGTAGCGGATGATCCCAGTTAGACTTGTTGAGCTTCAGAAACCAGTCTTGATGAGGTTATACTGCGAGAAGTCAGAAACAGTTGGCAGTAGAAGATGTCGAAAAAGTTATATGAAATGATAAATATTGGTCTTCAAAAAAAAAAAAAAAAAGGAGGAAACAAAGGTTAAAACATTTCTGCTGCCTTATCTGGCTTTAACGGGCCACTAATATCACTGTCCTGTGTTCCAAGAGGAATTTTAAGGAAGCCGTTGAGGTTTTGAAGTTAATTTAAGAATTAAACAGCAGAGGATTGGGAAAAGAGAAGAAATAGTAAAACAGAGAGAACAAAACGAAGAAGACGGTGAAAGAAACAATGCAAATGAAGTTTCTGGAATCTTGCAAAATCTCCTGTAATATCTAATATGAATCTTGATAGTAAAATTCATGGAGTCATTCAGTAGTCACCTTAACTTCCCTTCTAGTTCAGATATAGTATTAGAGCGGCTGCAGATTCTACAGTATCATCCACGCTTAGTGGTGATGTGTAACCATGCCATTAATTTTCGTTGCATGTATGCTAGTAATGAACTCAGATATGCTATCCAACTATCAATATAACTTATTATTCCTTCTGTTGCTTTCTTATATTTAAGCAGGTGTCAACAGGTAGCAGGTGTGGCATCTCAAAACGCCAAACTAGGCTCATTATTGGATCTTTACGAACTACAGGGTTTCCTTCACCAAAGAGTAGCGTTAAACACGAAAGGGTAATGTTTGCTTGTGGTCTCCTTCTTGATTTGCTTCCTCAGGAATGACCAGAGGAATTATTCAAACAAATCGGTTGAATGCAGTGAACTTTAGAATTTTTTCTCTTGTGGAGACTGCATTACCAAGTTCATCATTCAACAAATTTGAGATAGTCCGTATCAAATGGAAAGAACTGAATGCTATCTTTTGTGCAGCAAGAATCATGATTTTTGCATTTCTTACATAAACTCAAGCGACATAGAGTATGGGTCTCTTAGATTATTTTTTTTTTTGGGGGTGGGGGAGGAGGACTTTTTTTTTGTGGCAAATATTGGATTATATAACAATATTATGGGTACAGGAGATAACTGGATTTTGGGTTACGTATAAAATAGTCAAGACCTATTGTGAAATTAATTGAGGAAAAATGCATTTACAGTATTTATGATGGTTATACTTCGCTTTCGAAATAGATTTCCACTAACAATTGTACTTTCTGGTGTAATTTCTCCATAGGTGCAGCCTACTTCAGCTATCCCAGCTATTTTGACAAATGACAAATCAAGCATGCCAGCAACTGACGGTGATACTGAGAATATTGGCCTCTTTGACGTGGATTCAGCATTGGAGTCATATAAGGATCACTTTAGATACAGAATAATGAGATATGTTGAGCAGAAAAAGCTTATTGAAACTTATGAAGGGAACCTCGAGGAATTTGCTCAAGGTACTGATGAAATTGAATCTAGTAAATAGCTTTCACTTTGTCATTGTTTTCAATGAGAGTATGTGTGAAGTGAATATTAATATCTTTTCATGGTTTGCCAGCAATTATTCTTTATGCAGTTACGCGTGTCTTTGTTACCCTATCAGTACAAAATTTTTACTAGGGTTAGATTTCTTCATTCTAAAAACTAATTTTCTCCCTTGAACTAACTTTATTTTGGCTGATCTCTTGGGCTTCAACGTAATTGTTTTTGTGGTTTGTGTCTCTTAAACAGGGTATCTAAAATTTGGATTTAATAGAGAGAACGGTTGTATACTTTACCAAGAATGGGCCCCTGCTGCACAGTAAGTACCTTTGGCTTTATAGAACTAGTTGCTTTTGCTTCCTCCCTTGCATATTAAGGTTCGGGGGCAATGCAGGTTGATTCTTATTTTTACCATTTGTCATTAATCTAAGTGTTTAACTTGTCGATTATGAAGGGAAGTAGAAGTAATTGGTGATTTCAATGGATGGGATGGTTCGAACCACAGGATGAAAAAGAATCAATTTGGTGTGTGGAGTATCAAGATTCCTGATTGCGATGGGAACCCATCCATTCCACACAAATCAAGAGTCAAGTTCAGATTCAAGCATGGCAATGGTGCTTGGGTTGATCGAATTCCTGCCTGGATAAAGTATGCTACTGTAGACCCAGGACAATTTGCTGCACCTTATGATGGTGTTTACTGGGATCCACCACCATCAGAAAGGTAACACTTAGTATCTTGTTATTATGGTATGAATCTGAAAATTATTATGTTAACCATTGCTGATCGTTAATCTTTTCCATACCATCCTATGTCAATCTTTTCCGTACCATCCTATTTATGTTTTCCTCTAGCCTTTTATGTGGTGCCAATTACCATTGCTATGTCTTCAGACAGTAAAAAAGTGTGTATATAGATATACCTACACACACATAACTCACAAAGGTTTTAATGCCTTAAGAAAAGAACCAAGATATTTGCTTTTTCCTGACATGGAACTTGTACAGTACTAAGTTGTTCAGTTTTTTACTGTTAAAATTATGCAGGTATCAATTTAGATACCCTCGTCCTCCAAAACCCAAGTCTCCACGAATATATGAAGCACATGTTGGAATGAGCAGCTCAGAGCCACGTATAAATTCATATCGAGAATTTGCGGACGATGTTTTGCTTCGAATTCAGGCAAATAGCTATAATACAGTCCAGCTAATGGCTGTAATGGAGCATTCATACTATGCATCATTTGGCTATCATGTTACCAGTTTCTTTGCTGCTAGTAGTAGATGTGGAACACCTGAGGACCTAAAGTATCTGATAGATAAAGCACACAGCTTAGGTTTGCGGGTATTAATGGATGTTGTTCATAGTCATGCAAGTAACAATATCACTGATGGCCTTAATGGGTTTGATGTTGGGCAAAGCTCACAAGATTCATACTTCCATACCGGAGAACGTGGCTATCATAAGTTGTGGGATAGCAGACTATTTAACTATGCCAACTGGGAAGTTCTTCGTTTCCTTCTGTCAAATCTTAGGTGGTGGATAGAGGAGTTCAAATTTGATGGATTTCGATTTGATGGAGTAACATCGATGTTATATCACCATCATGGGAACAACATGACATTCACAGGGAACTATGATGAGTACTTCAGTGAGGCCACCGATGTTGATGCTATCGTCTATATGATGTTGGCAAACCATTTGATTCACAAAATTCTGCCTGATGCTACTGTAGTAGCTGAAGATGTTTCTGGAATGCCAGGACTTTGTCGGCCTGTCTCTGAGGGAGGAATTGGTTTTGGCTACCGCTTAGCAATGGCAATCCCTGACAAATGGATTGATTACTTAAAGAACAAAAAAGACGAAGAATGGTCAATGAAGGAAATAACTTGGAGTTTGACTAACAGGAGATATACTGAAAAGTGCATAGCATATGCAGAGAGCCATGACCAGGTTGAAAAGTTTCATGCTTTTAGCCCTCAAATATTAGTTATTCCCTTCTCTGAGGGAACCAAGCCTTTTTCCAGTCCTGATATTTGTTTCTAGTTCCTCCATTGTGATCTTAACTTGGTAGCATACAAGCTGTGTCTTATACTTCTTTTTTGTTGTTACTTTGAGTAGGCAATTGTTGGTGACAAGACAATTGCCTTTTTGCTTATGGACAAGGAAATGTATTCCAACATGTCCTGTTTGACTGAAGCTTCTCCAGTAGTTGAGCGAGGAATTGCTCTTCACAAGGTTTGTTTGGACCCATTGATGGCACAATGTGTCAATTCTTTTATCTGAAAGGAAAACGAAGAAAAAGAAAAACCTAACACTTCTGCACTACACTCTCTTTTATTTTAGCCACATGTTTTTCATTCTGCGAATTGTCATATATTTCACTTCTCTCCCTTTTTCCTTTTTATTTTCTTTTTTTCCCCCTTTTTTTTTTTTTTTGGGGGGGGGGGGTGCACACAGTGAGGTTTTGGGCTAGGGGGAGGTGGGGATCAGAAAATGTCAGTCTTAGTCAACTCTTTGGTCTCATCCAATTCTATATGATGCTGATTGTTGAAAAAGTTGGCCGCAGATGATTCATTTTATAACTATGGCACTAGGAGGAGAAGGCTACCTTAATTTCATGGGAAACGAGGTAAGCAACCCGATCCTCTAGTTTGCAAGCATCATTACTGTAGCAAATATCAGATTAAGGTATTTGAAAATTGTACTCTGTATGAGCTGCATTTAACATGGATAATGTCTAGAAGGCATGAAAAGAGTTTTGGTACATAAAAGAAGGCAGCTGAATTTCTAGCAAGTAATATAAAGTAAGGTAGACATATATAAAATACTCTTACTGCTGATAAAGAAACAAAACCATAATGTAGAATTTGGTTCAAGGACATACCGTTAGATATTTGCTCTTTCCTCCCTTGTTTTATTTATTTATTTATTTTTTTTAAATCTGGACAATGAAGAATTTCCATACAAAGCTGCATGGCGGGGAATAATGGATCTCTCATATGCTTCTGTTGTAGTTGTATAAGACTACTATTAACTAATATTCTGCCACTTTGTGTAGTTTGGCCATCCTGAATGGATTGACTTTCCAAGAGAAGGCAATGGTTGGAGTTATGAGAAATGTAGACGCCAGTGGGACCTCGTGGATACAGATCACTTGAGATACAAGGTCCAGAGATCCTGTTCTTTGTCAGTATTAATCTGCTATCATCATATTGTTTAGGCACATTCTTGTGTTTAGCACTGGCAATACACGTGCAACTTCTGTTCCTATCTGCTAGTAATATGTAACTCCATACTGCTTTTGTATACAATTTCATGATTCCATTGTCAAGAAATTCACAACAAGTATGTTGTAACGACATCTTTCATAACCATAATGTCTTCAGTGTCATTCTTGTGTGTAGTAAGAAGCGTCTTTCATCAACTTTATCTTATCTTTAGCAATTCTATAAATTGGATGTCAAAGTAACTGACTTTTAAATTAAACTTATTCTATCTTTTCTTTGTATGCAGTTCATGAATGCTTTTGACAAAGCTATGAATTTGCTCGATGAGAAGTTTTCTTTCCTTGCTTCATCGAAACAGATAGTCAGCATCATAAATGAAGAAGACAAGGTAGAGAGGGAGAGATGTGTTTAAATGAGACGAGTAATGTTGTTGCAGTAATCATCCTTACCATCATCCTGAATGAAGATGGGGAAAGGGTTGGGTTGGATGGTAAAGTGGGGAGGGATTGTGAGTAGGAGGTCTTGAACCATAAGAGAGGGTTGGGTTGGATGGTAAGATGGGAGGGATTAAAAGATACAAGGAATGAAGATGAAAAACCATAAGGTTGTACTAAACAATGTTGAAATGTGATTCATGTGTTGTCCATGGACTCAAATGCAGTTTTGCCATCAAGCTCTTTATACTTGTCAGATTGTTGTATTTTTTTTTTTTTTTGAATTTTTTTGCATTGAACTACAGTTATGGTATATTTTTATTTTTCTTTCATCATATCAACTATTCATTTAGATGACTGTCTGCTTCAGGTCATTGTATTTGAACATGGAGATCTGGTATTTGTCTTTAACTTCCATCCAGAGAATATGTATGACGGGTAGGGATGCTTTTCACTATCCTATTCATTGCTGTGTCCTTTGGTGTGGCTTCAGAATTAATGAAATCAAACTGAGTTGAACTAAAGCTAATTTTTATACGTATTTTGAAACTGCTCAAATTCATGCTTTGGTAATACAGGTACAAAGTCGGGTGTGACTTGCCTGGAAAATACAGAGTTGCTCTGGATAGTGACGCTTGGGAATTTGGTGGGCATGGAAGGGTAAGAAATTTTGTGGAACTATTTGTTCTGTTAACAAAAACATGTTGTCTTTTAATCAACCAGGGGTCAATAGACCTTTAAAAATCCCAAAAAGGTATAAATTGCTGAAGCTCTTGATTTTCATTAACATGATCTCAACCATTAACAAATTTGCTCCACCCAATAAGGACTTGTGTATTTTTTCCTTGTCATATCATCTCTTCTGATAGGTGGGGCATGATGTGGACCACTTTACAACCCCTGAAGGAGTACCTGGAGTGCCTGAAACAAATTTCAATAATCGCCCAAATTCCTTCAAAGTACTCTCCCCACCTCGGACAGCAGTGGTATGATTCCACAACATTATTCTTACTAACAGTATTTACTCCTAAAACACATTTTTCTCCGCTTTTTCTCCAAATAAAGCACATTTTTCTCCACTTTTTCTCCAATTTTCTGAATTAATGATAAGAGTAGGAATAAGCACAGAGCAAATTTATGTTTTCATTCACTTCTTCTTCAGCAGCATGTTTGTTTTGACTTGTCTTTGCTTCTATGAATTTATCTGCTTTGGCATGTAAGGGAAAAAATGTCCTAATTGTGATACTTGGACCCTCTCACAGTTTAGCCAAGTAAAGCTGAGTTTTCAGCATGGCCAACGATTCCAATATCTATTTGTAGTTAACCTGATCTATGAGACTCAGCGAAGTGCACTCCAGTTGCGAGGCTGCGTTGTCCTTGTTAATATATGATCTAAAACTTCATAAACAGTAGATTTTGAGGGTGATGGTGTTGTAGTGACTTGGGCTGCTTGTGTTATCTCCAGTGATCAAAGATATAAGATTTACTAGTTGAGAATTGAACTTTGCGAACCTTTGCTTGAAATGCTTCAAATTTTCATGGGTTAATTCAAGATTGACCCAAAACTACCCTGATTGCTTTGAATACTCCTTAGGTTTATTATAGGGTTGAAGGAACATTAGAAGAGAACAATCACAATAAGTCAGCCAGCTTCAGTCAGACTGGCACAGCAATTCTGGTGGAGGATGAGGAGAATATCGAAGAACTCGCTTCTGCTGACGAAGTCAGTCAGTTTCAGTGACAGCAGTATGACGAGTAAGGTGGAGAATGAAGAGAGAGAATTTGCCTCTTCTGAGAACAGTGAAGTTGTTTCCAGTGAGGCGGATGGTCTGAAGGTAAAAGCAATTAGGGATGAGCTAGCTGACGTTTGATGACCTGGTTTGGAACCAGATTACATCTATCAATCGGACTGTGCATATGTACATATATCTAGCCATGGTGACGGACATAATAAACTTCGGATCCCCACAGCGTGTAAATTTCTCTGGGATAGTAAGGTCTGTGTATCTGTTTGCCAGATTACATCAATGTACAAGCTAAACTTTTAGTGAAGATCTCAGAGGATTCCCTCGCAGTTTGTTAAATTCTGGCTAAAATTTGGCTTTATATCTGCAGTAAATTGCGAAAGGCTTTGTCAGGCATGGTACTGTTTGTAAATTGTTACCGGGTAGGCAATATCTAGATCTTTCTAATCCAAGCTTCTCCATAACAAATTTGTGATAAGAGGCTCCTTGTGTTGAGCATGTCATTTTTGTACTGAGCGATCTTGGCAACTGTGATCTTCTAATCTATTACTTGGTAAAGAAAATAATAGAAAAATTGGCTCTACGTTAATTAATAGTTTAATCAGGCAGAATAAGGGGATTGCCCTTGAATGAGTATGAAACAGAGGTCAGAAAAATGGATGCTTCCTACCATTAGTACGATAATCAGCACATGGATGATGAACTCAATCGCCAAGTGAATTAACTGTGGAGAACCAGAAACCATTTGTCGTCCTAAAATCTGAGCAAGATTTACAACACACTAAGGTGGAAGAGCTGAACACTGTAACTACGGTTAGGCCAGCCAGGCCATTGATGCGCAATTGTGATTCGCAAAATGTAGCAAGTGAAGGCTCAAAATTCCAATTAGACGCCAACATCAGATAATTACATTTGAGCTATGAGTTACATAGCCTCTAATTTCGAAAGACAGCAAAGCATCCTAACATTCATCTACTAATTACTATAAATCTTCCAACTTTCAATCCTCAAATTTTCACGTCAAAAACTAAATCTACCATTGGAAAACTAGCAAAACAAATGCAGAAACCAAATATAAAATAAAATTCCTCCACAATCTGAATTTAAACCTCAATTTTTCCTACCCCTTCTGACTCCAATTTTCTTCTGCCCCACCCCAACAGATCTTTCAACATTTGCAAAAGCCATAGGTGGCTTCTTGTTCTCCTTACTTGTAGCGCTCCTCAGCAAATACCTGGAGTTTGAAGGCTGACTCCTGTCCGTGGTTGGAGTAGAAGGAACCGTTTTCCTCAAGCTTTCAAACCTCTTGGGCTCCCCTCTTCTTTTAGCGGACTCAACCCTGACACCAAGATCATAACCATACCCGGTCTTCTTCCCATCCCCTGTTTCCCCCACCTTCTTCCTCTTCAACCTCTCGTTCCTTCTCGCGGAGTACTCCTCATAGAACCTTCCCCTTTCAAACAAAGTACTCCTATTAACACTCAAGCTAGTACCAACCAGACCAGCGTCAGCCCAGTCTGCGCTGGAAAACTCCTGATGCACCATTTTTGCCAAAGCCCTCAATTCACAAGAAATGGTACGGTACTCTGGGCGAACACCCAATTCCGATTCTTCAATCTCACAAGCACCTTTAGGCAACTGGGATTTTGTTAAAGAACCTAATTGTGTAAAGAAATTTGACAAAGATCGAGAACGATAAGTAATGCATAATATAAAAATTCCCATCTTAAAAAAGAAAAAGAATCAAGAGTTTCCAGCTCCAAGAAAGAAGCATAGACGTACCTGGTGGGGTTTGGATGGTGTTTGTATTGGACTGAAGAGGACGTCGAGGTCGAAGGCGAAGGTGGATTGGGGATCTGGCAAGTGGAGGCTTGCGAGATGATGGCATCATCTTGCTGGACGTGAAGAAGGATGATCTAACACTTGCTTCTATTAAATACTACTTAGGATAGAATGAACCTTGAGGGATCAGCAAAGCAGGAGGGATGATGAGGGATTGATATAAATTGATTGGAGTAAAAGCAGGGGGATTCAGGACGGAGAGCTTGATGCGGGATGAGATGGTGGTGCTAAGCTGTCTGAAATGACTTAAGGAGATCTTTTTAGGAGCGGAGGGGGACGCTGGTTTTCGAATTCTAGTGAAAGAGACAGGGAGCGTTTCCAACGGTCATATTCAACTTAAAGAAAGGGTGTTGGATAATTGGATGGATAAACCAGTTTTACGTTTTTGGTCCTCTTCTCATTCCATCCCTCTCATTTCCAGCCAAACGATTTTATATTCTCTTAGGTTGTATTTGGATCGATAAATTTAGATTCAGGGATAGAATCGAGAGGGATGATTTCAAATAACTCTTATATTAGATGGATTTAAAATTTTCTAAATTAGTCTACTCAATCTCATAGTTGGATTTGAAATCTCATTCTTAAAATAAAATTTTCAAACGGTATAAAGGATTTGAAGTTAAATCCACACATCCAAACACAGTGTTACACTTCTTGGTAATTATTTATTCATGTTATATTATATGCAAGGATATACTCGTCTCGACCAACTCAATTTGATATTGTACTCGTCTCCATTAACTTGACCGAATTTAAAAAGATAAGAAATCAAATATGGATTTTTTTTAAAATCAGCTACACTTACAAGTACATCAATTAAATGTACTATATGGGGAGCCTATTAGATTTTATAGAGAGAATTGTGAGAGGAGAGGAAAGTCATCAGTGATGGAGTTAGGACCTTTCAAATTACAATGCATGGTTTGTGGATTTCTATGACAATTAAGTATTTGTTATAACTTTAATAGACATGCACCACTTTCTTCAATGTTACAAAAATTATAAGAATAACAAATTAACACAGTTTGTGATTTATGATGAGTAGTAGTTGTCATGTCATGTAATAGAATAAATTCGCAAAGCACTCAAAAGTATGCATGAGATTATAAGTAATATATTCTTATATATATAAAAATCGGGTAGTGAGTATGTATAGGTCAAATTTTCATAAGAAGATTTGGTTCACTTGCAATTTTGTGGTTGGACACATAAAACTTAGTAGAAGCAGTATAACAATATCTTTGTAAAATATGTTTTATTTAAGGTTCTATAATAGAAATGATGGAGGAAGCTATAATAGTTTTAAAATTTTTGAAGGCAATTGTGGGTTTAAATGGTAGATTTTCAAAATGTAGAGGGGGCAAAAGTGAGGTAATGTTGAAAAACTAACATTTTTTATAGACCATTTTATAGTTGTCAAAAAATTGAGGGGTACAAACACCGTCCCTAAGAGTCATCCCATTCTGAAGTTAGACTATAACTGCGTTTGGATTGCTTATATTTACCTAAAAAATTTTGCTTACGTCATCAACACAAATTCCAATCACCTTTTTATCTCAGATACATCATATCAAAAAAGTGCTACAGTATTCTTTTCAACAAATTATCCCAAAAAATCTACTATCCAAAAATCTACTGTATGTCTTTCAACTCTTTTTAAGTTTATGGTTTAAATAACTTATAAAACAAGGGGGGATTCAGTGTCCTTTTGGGGGCGTTGCCACGTTTGTGATCCAATAATGAAAGGCCCAATGACAGCAAAACACATACAACGCTCCATTGATTCCCCCCATGGCCTGGCCAAAACAATAAGTATGGCAGCTTGTGACACCGAGTCCAGCACTTGGCCACCCTCATGGCCATGGACATTCACATGCCAAAACCCCGGCCACCTAACCAGGAGGACAGGACAATAGCAATCATAGGTGCCGGAGTCAGTGGCTTGCTTGCGTGCAAATACGCACTGCAAAAGGGCTTCTCTCCGACAGTCTTTGAAGCTCGGAGTTCCATAGGGGGAGTATGGTCCAAGTCTTGCGACTCTACTAAGCTGCAGACTCCCAAAAACCACTACCGCTTTTCAGATTTTGCATGGCCGGATTCAGTAAAAGAGGCCTTCCCTGATCACAACCAAGTTAGGGAGTACATCTACTCCTATGCTCTTCGCTTCAACATTCTTCCGCATATCAAGTTCAATTGTAAAGTCGCCAGCATTGACTATTTATGTACATCAGCTGAAGAGGACATGTCTTCCTGGGAACTCTGGGGTGGCACCGGTGAGGCCTTCTCACCTAAAGGGAAATGGCGTGTCAGCGTACAGGATTTGCGAACCTCAGCAGCAGATACCAATCAGGTATTTGCTCATCCCTTCTTTGGGTATTTTCTCATGAATCGTGGGGCTTACTATTTGTACTCGCGGAATCTTCTTTATCCAAAGAGACTACATGCTTGTATATGATTTTATTTTGTGTATATCCGTATTGTTATAGCCAGCAGGTCGGTCCATCTTGTAATTTTATTTCATTCCCCTCCCCTGGTACGTGTTTCTGAAGTTTTGTCTTTTTATTGATGCGGGAAAGAACAGATATCTTGGGTAAAGTAACAGTTGTAGCATGGGATGCGTGGCAACTGGAATACAAAAAGAAGCTACAAATAGAACCAAAATATATTCCAAATTAAAGATTCTGTGAAGCACAAAAAAGGGTACTGTTTTTGTTAATCTTCACTGGACATGTTGCCAGGTATACCAATTTGATTTTGTAATCTTGTGCCTTGGGAAGTTCAGTGACCTAGCCAACATCCCACAATTTCCAAGGAGCAAAGGGCCAGAGGTATTTGGCGGCAAAGTCATGCACTCTATGGACTATGCTGCAATGGACAACGCTGCTGAATTCATCAAGGACAAGCGCGTCACAGTGGTTGGATTCCAGAAATCTGCAATGGACATTGGGGCCGAAATTGCAAAAGTGAATGGTAGGTCTAGGCTTTCTTTTCAATTTTCCCTTCATTTTTCTTTTCCCCCCATCAGCCGCAAAACACACTGGTGAGTAGACTGGTTTATTATAGTACACCCTGAGATGTTTGAAATTTTGTTGGAAGGCTTTCTACCACTCAAATCCGTTGAACCCATGACCTACAACAATTCGTCTTTGCAGGGGCAAAGTATCCGTGCACACTGCTATTCAAGACTGCACACTGGTCAGTCCCTGAAAATTTGGTTGAATTCATTTTCTGGAACCTGAATAGGTTCTCAGAGCTTATTGTCCATAAGCCTGGTGAAGCTTTCTTCCTGTGGCTCTTAGCTGCTCTGCTCTCACCCTTGGTAACACCTTCTTCTTTCCCTTGAATAATTGCATTTTAATAATGAGAAAATCCTCCTCCAGACTTGTATAATTGTGGCTTCTCGATCCAATCATCTTTCCAGTTTCACAATGACAACACCTAAAAGACAAAATCAGAAACCAAGAAAATCTCGATGTGATCAGAGCAAAATCAATGTTATAACTTCCGTAAGAATAATGATCCACTAACCAACCTTTGACGATGTAATTTCAGCTATGGATATATTCAAAGGTCATCGAGAATTACCTCAAATGGCTATACCCCCTGGCAAAATATGATGTCATTCCGGAACATGGCTTCCTCGGGCAGATTCGTTCCTGTATGTTGACAGTCTTGCCAGCTGACTTCTATGAAATAGTCAGAGAAGGCTGCCTAATCCTGAAAAAGGCACGAGCTTTCAGCTTCTGCCAAACTGGAGTACTTGTAGATGATGAAGAAGTGCCCCTGGAAACAGATATAGTCATCTTTGCAACGGGATATAAAAGCGACCAGAAGTTTGCCAGCATTTTCAAGTCAACCGACTTTCAGAAATACCTGCTTGGATCATCAGCTCCTTTTTACAGGTATTCAAGCCAACCCTGCCAATTTTCCTTCAGCAATGCTACACAAGCAAACCTAAACTAATGCAAAACTTCGCATTTTGTTTCCTCTTTGTGACTACATGACAGGGAATGCATCCATCCAAAGATACCACAGTTGGCAATAGTGGGATACTCGGAGAGTCATGCGACGATATACACCAATGAGATGAGGGCCAAGTGGCTAGCACATTTTCTTGAAGGAAATTTTCGGCTTCCAACAATAAGAGAGATGGAACACAACGTGATGAGATGGGAAAAATGCATGCGGCGGTATACTGACAGGAACTTCAAAAGAGGTTGCGTTAGTGTAATGCTACAGATATACTGCAATGATGAGATATGCAGGGACATGAACTGCAATCCTAGACGAAAGAAATCCATTCTCTCGGAGCTTTTTGCTCCTTATGGTCCATCCGACTATGCTGATCTGAGTAGCTCGGGCAGAGGATAATGACTCGAAAGGAATTTCAGATCCTTGATACAATTGCACTGCTGTTCTCCATAAAATGCTTTCTCAAGAGCAGGCTAGTTTCCAAATACAAGCCCAGAAGGCATATAATACTTGTTATTAATTTTCTTTTTAGAACGTTTGATGAAAGTTATTACCTTTTAGTTTAAGTATTAACGGGATGTTTTAGATTGCAATATAAAGCAATCTTATTAACTACTGCATACCACGAAAAAAAATGATCTATGAAGTCAATAGCAATGGAAGTGGGATGGACTGAGTGATGACTGATTTGTGATATCACAGTGGTCTGATGTCTAATCTATGGTCTGCCTGGAATTGTCCCAACCTTCGTATCCATAAAAGCTTATCAACGAAAGAGAAGCATGGTCTCATTATCATTTTGCAGGTGTGCTTGAATTGAGGGTGGTGGTGTTTAACCACAGCTTTGGAAACTCTCCTAGCGTGAATTAAAGTACGAAGATGGTTTGTCATCTTCGTATTTCACCTCTAATTTAGGCACATACTGTAGTCTCGCTGCCATTGAGTTGAGAGACAGTTCATGGCAGTAGAAGATGAAACTTTTAAAAATTCTAATTTGACCTACCAAATTTCTGATAAATTGACAAAATATCTTTTATCTTTTATTTCACTATAGGAGGGGCACCTATTGGACCAAAAATATGAATTTTTAGGGCAACATAAACATTTTCCATCTTCATTCGCGTTTTCAGCGAGATTGTATCTCATTTGCCAGTGATCTAATTGGTTTTTGAGCATTTTCCAGTCCAGTCAAGAATACGGGGGATAATGTAGACATTTTCAAACGATAATGGGGTTATCCAAATTTTTTGCTAAATTTCTTCTTACAAGTTTGTTTTTGCATTTTTCAGTTCAATTGAGAACACATGGGGTTATGTAGATATTTTCAAATGACAAGGGGTATTCCAAATTTTTTGCCAAATTTGTCGTTTACAATTTTTTTAACCATTTTCATTTCAATTACATAAAAAAAAAAAAAAAGTTCCATAAAGTTTTTCAAATGCATACATCAAAATATTAAAAACACACACACAAAAAAAAAAAAAAATCCTTCTTCCTTCCTTCTTCTTCCTCTCTCCATCTCAACCCACTACCACTCCTACCATTGGCAAGTACCTTTTTTTTTTCTTTTTTTTTCTCTCTCTCTTCTCTTTCCTCTTTCTTCTCCTTCTCTCCCCTCTCCTTTCATCTTACCCCGCTCCCCCTTCTCTGCCCACTTTCTAGTTGTGTGGTTGGTTACACAACTAGAAGAGGGTAGGGGAAGGGGAGTGGGACAAGGGGGGAGTGGAAGGAAAGAAGGGAGATAAGAAGAGGAGAGGGAGTGGGTGAGAAAGGAAAAGGAAAAAATGTAAAAAAAAAAAAAAGAGGAAGGTACGCCGATCGTAGACGACAGTGGCCAACGGTGGCCGTGGGGAAAAAATGTATTTTGGGATGTTTTTAAAATTTAAATTTTATTGAGATGTTTTTAATAGTTTTTTCCACAACTACCCTCCACTACCACTCGTCATCGCTACCACCCTTTCCTTCCGTCCTCCTTCACTACCCCTTCCCCTCTATGTTCCCTCTTCTTCCTCCACTTTCCTCTTTCTTCTCCTCCTCTCATTTCTCTTGCAGTCCTTTCTCCCTTGCCACTTCTCTAGTTGTGACTATCCCAATTGGGTCTGGTTTGGTCATGCCCCACTAGAGGAGAAAGAAGGAAAAGAAAGGGAGTTTCGAGTGAAGGAAGGTGAGAAGATGAAAAGAGGAAGAGCAAGAGAGAGGAAGAGGAGGAGAACAATGAGGAGGGAGGAGAAAAGGGTGGTGGGTGAGAGAAGAAAGATGATTTTTTTTTTTTTCAAAGATGCATTTGAGATTGTGTGTACTTGGAATGTTTTTGATAGTGTTTTGTAAAGGTGTTACTCTAAACTTTTTTATGAAAAACTTGTATTCCATAAACTCATTGATCCAAATAAACCCAAAGTTCCATTACACAAGTAGAGCTTTTAACAAGTATAATCAAGTCGAATACTTGGTGTTATGTTCTGTTGGTATATTATACGAATAGGATTCAAGTTCGATTGAATATTAAATGAGCCAAAAATGTTGTTCGAATTCGATTTATTATTTTGTATAAATATTTGAGTTTGAATTCGAGCTCAGCTTTTTTAATTAAATGAGCAATGATTTAGTTATATTTTCTAAAGAATAAGTTTAATTGTAATATTTCTTTATTAAAAGAATAATACTAAATTTATGTATAATTATTATTTTTGAGAAAAATATAACGTATATATTATAAATTAAATATTAAATGCATTTACACGTGTGTTTATTTATCTTTTATAATTATATTTATATACGTTCGTGAATAGGTTCGGACTCTACTTGATTATTAAACGAGTCTAGTAGTGTATTCGAACTCGATTAATTTATTATATAATTGACCCTTTTTTTTTTTAAATGGGAACTCGAATGAGCCAACGACGAATTCGATAAAAACTCCGCGTATAAGCATGTGGATAAAATTCCCAAAAATTAAAAGAAAGAATCAAAGAAAGACAAGGCCAAGCCATGCGAGGAGACGAAATAAAAACAGTTGTGCAAGCGGACGAGAGGAGGAGTCAGTGGGGCCTAACATTGACATCGTGACCGTTGAACGTGGTTGAATCCAATCAAAATCAGAGCTGGGACAAAACCCTCCACCACCAGGACGCCCCGCCTATCATCCTGGCACAGCTCAGAAGTCCTTCCTCCGTCCTCATCCCTTCTGACACTTGTCCTGTCACCCCAAGCTAGAAAGCCGGCCGGCAGCCTTCATCCCCTCAATCCATGCCCTTTCCCTCCTCCGATTGCTCCAAATTTAATCAGAGTCTTTGCAGAAAATTTACCAAGGATATCACAAATTGAGGAAATGAAAAACCAGATTTAGATGGGCCGTCGTCGCCGTCGTCAAAGCCACTTTCTTGGTTTCAATTCCTCCTCTCCTTTAGATTGTTCACTATGGCCATTTTTATTAGTATTGTTATTCTTTGCTAGTTTTTATTTAGTCAATGGGAAAACTAATGCCACCAGCCCGCCAGTCACACCCATCAATCACGATCTTTACCATACCAGGTAAATTTCTTACTTAAATTTCATTACATTTCTTATTCTACCCTTTAATATTGGAAGAAGTGAGTGATATCTTGACATTAGTAAAACATTCTAATGTGGAAAGTCATGATATTTGTAGCAGAATTAAATTTTCACTTGTGAGATCCACCAATTTAGCATGTGCTTCATCAAAGATGGATTTTTGGTATTGCTTTATTGTTGCCTCTTCAGGCTGCTTCATTCAAGTTGAATGGGAAACACAAAAATTTGAATGTAAATGGGTCCTTTTCTGAACTAACAACTGTTTCATTAGGTCTAGTTTTACTGTTTAAGAACCCAAGCGTCTTATAAACAAAGTTGAATATTTCCTTTCGTGTTCGTTTCTAATTTTATGGTATTGGATATTTTGATGTTCTCTTTGATTTTGTAAATTTTTCCTCTCTTTTTTTGGTTTTTCTTGTGTGGAATTGTGCAGTGGAGCTTTGTTGGAAGAAATTGAAGCCTTGGTGCACCGCCACCCAGACAAACTATCAGTGCGTTCATTGGTTTTCTTTGTTTTTTTCCACCTTTTTTTTTTTTCCTTTTGGTCATGATTGGGAAAATTGTTTCCTGATTATTTTGTCATAACTTGAGTAGATTGAGACAATTCCCAGTAAGAACAAGGGGTACAATGCGGAGATGACTGTGGTTACTTATTGTAGAAAAAGGAAAGATTGTGATGGCAAGTCCAAGTTCAGACTACTCCTTGTAAGATTTTGCTCCAAATGTAATTTTTAATTGGTTTTGTTTTAAATTTGCAGAATTAGGTAACATATTCCCGATGTAGATCTGCAAGTTCATTACTTATTTCCTTTTTTTATTTTTCTTTTTCTTTCTCTAAATTCCGTCATCACAAGAAAGGAGTATTATAACAATGACAGACAAACCATCCTTGCTTGGAGGAAACAGAAAAAGGGAACAATTAAAAGGAAAAAAAACAGAAGAAGAGGAAAAGTAGAAAAAACTACACATTTTTTGTTTCTATGTTAACTTATGAGCAAATAGAAGTGTACTTCATGCACCCAAGTGTATCATATTTGATATTTAGCGTTTAGAAAATCTCAGATTTGCCATTGCTGCTGTTTTTGACAGATAATTACTTGTATTCCAGAGTTTTGGTCAGCATGGAAGGGAACTCATTACATCTGAGCTTGCGTTTCGGATTCTTTCTATATTAAGTGAAGAAGAATTTTTACCTTATACAGATCGAGGATCAGTAGATGACACCCTTGATAATCTCGTTATAAAGGTAATATTTATTTTCTTGGGCTTCTGTTGTGTAAGTTCTTGTTTATTGCGGCATCTAACATTCTTTCATCCAATATGTTACACTAATTTTCATCAGTAGAAGCTGAACAAAATTCTCTTCTTGCTTCAAACTGATTACAGCTCATTATTATGCAGCTCTGCTTATGTTATTAATCACAAGAAGTTCTTTTTTAGTTTGATGTGGAATTAGAAATTAATACTATCCCTTTTGTTATGTAAACATGCCATATTTTATCTGTATCCTGAGAATTGAAGTCATGCTGTGTATATCGTGTCTTTTTGTGCAAGGAAAGAGGTAGCTTTCTAGAACTCACACTTATTCTAAATCAAAGTGCACGTTGCTTTGTCAGGTTGTACCAATGGAAAATTTGAATGGCCGCAAACTTGTTGAAGCGGGAGACTTTTGTGAGAGAAGAAATGGTCTTTCAGAGTATCATAGTGGCTTTGGATTTTGTACAGGACTACAAGTGAAAAATACTAAAAAGTTTGTCTTTTCTGGCAGGAAGAGGGGTTGATCTTAATCGAAATTGGAGTGTAGATTGGGGCAAAAAAGAGAAGGTGTGTTTAATGATCTTTTTCATTCAAGATAATTCATTTCCTGTATTCTGGTCTTTGATCCTTCTAAAATTTTCTATCCATGATATGGTCTCCATTATTTTTGTCCCTTCTCTCATCTTGATTCTTGTTACCTATGTGCTGAGTGGTGGCTGATACATGAGTGCTATCTTTTGGATTGAACACCCCCCCAACCAAAAAAAAAGGGATAATTTCAGGAATCTTTCCTGAGGTTTTGCCTAATATCATTTAGCACCCCTAAAGTATCAAAAATATCACCAACCTCCCCTAGAACCATATATCTTGTAACAAACTCACCCGTACATTATAAAAATATTCTTAAAATAATCATTTAAAGTGAGAGATCAATATTTGTTCCAACTTTAATCATTTGAATTGTTCTATCATGAATTTTTAACCAAATTGATTTCTAACATGTAATTTGCATGGAAGAACTAAAAAAAGATTAGAAGGGAGTGTTAAATGCAACAATAATTAGTCGAATAGTATATCTTTATATTTTTGGCTTAATCTAGACTTTCTTGCTTATATAATTGTTAGAATAACAAAGGAAACTTAACTAAAGATTGGCATATGCAGAGTAAAAGTGTGGTGAAGAGAGATATTTGAACGCAAGACAATTATAAGATTAGCCATTTTTAAAAATAAATTTAGATTTATCACCTTCGTTATTTTTGCAATAATAATGGTTAGAATGGTGAGGATAATTTGATATAAGCTAGACATAGAAGATTTTGTCAAAGGAGGGGGTGTTTAGGGGAAAAATAATCATTAGAATTGCCAAATCTTATGGATTTTAGTTTTTTTCCTTTTTCATTTTCTTCATATATTTGTCTAAATAGCGAGAGTAAGTATAAGATTGGCATAAAATGACAAAAGTAAAGGAACTATGATGTTAAGGATTGTTAGTTTCAACTTTTTATTTTTGCCTACATAATTCTTAGCCTCAAGCAAGGGTGATTCGATATAAACTTCGTATAGGAGGGCTAAGAATTTTGGAAGGATAAGGATGCTTAAGTGCAATTATAAAGTAACCATTCTTTATAGACTTAGATTTTTTTCTGTATGTTATTTTCTAAAATAATTATTATAATATCAAGGATACTTTAATACCCTGTTGCCAAAGGAAGGTTAAATAACTAAAATAATTTAATACAAAAAGATTGGTGAAAATAGTCATTGTTTTCTGATGATTTTGGTTTTCTCCTCCACATTTATTTGCCTAAGGGATGGTTAAATTGGGAAGGATAATTTTGTCAATTTACATGCATTGATGGTGATTAGTGGTCCCATCCATTGACAAGGGAGGCAAGTGATATTTTTAAAACTTCAGGGGTGCTAAGTGGTATTAGGCAAAACCTCAAGGGAGGTTTATGAAATTATCTGCAAGAAAAAATGCTATATGTTATTTTACAAATTAGTATATGTGTCGATTCCACACGCTAACAAGTCCTGCTGCCCACTTTATTCTCTTTCAGGATTATGATCCCTATGAAGAAAATCCAGGGACTGCTCCTTTTAGTGAGCCTGAGACCCAATTCATGCGGAAGCTCTCCATATCTTTTGAGCCCCATGTGTGGGTTAATGTTCACTCAGGAATGGAAGTAAGTTCTGATTATTAAATATCTCTGGCTTCTGTCACTGCAAGTTTGCTCCAGGATTTGCATTTTATAAAGTTAGCACACAAGTTTAAGTTTTCAGCAGAATCTATTTTACGGTGTTTGTCACCCAGTCTGTGGTTGTAGACTATCTTTGCAGCAATTAAGCTGCTCCCTTCTTGACTTAACAATAAAAACTGTTCTTTCAAAATGCATTACATCTTGAAGACCCAACATTGTTCCTCATGTTTAGATTTTGTGTGTTTAATCTTTCTTTTACCTTTTGGTTTTCCTCAAGTCTTCATGGAAGAGATCTTTGTTATTCAATTGATATAATTGATGAACTTTTCTTGTTATTCAATCAAAGCAGCTTCTGAATATGACTGGATATGCAATTCCCGGTAAAATGAAGTCCTTTGATGCCAAGCTTCTTTCGTTGACACATCACACATTTATTGATCAATTTTTTATACTATAATCTTGGGATGAGTTCTTGGATTAATAAAGCTAGCAAATACAATGGTCTTGCATGTTTGTTTTCAGACTAGATGAGTACATGGATTTCTTTGGCTTTATATTTCCTGGATCTAATTCACATTGAACTGGCAACCTCCATCTGCTTCATTATCATGTGAAGTAGATAGTAATACCATGTTGCTGTAATATTTGGTTTTTTCATGGTAGCTTTCATCAGTTATTGTTTATTGTTTTCTTTAGGCCTTATTTATGCCATATGATCACAAGAATACAACACCAGATGGATCTCCTTCCCTGAGAATGAGATCAATGCTTGAAAAGTTGAACCATCTTCACTTGAAAGATCGTTGTTTAATTGGATCTGGTGGAGGCTCTGTCGGGTGTGTATGCTTACACTGATTTCCCTGCAATATCTGTTTTATTCTGAAAGTGGCCATTCATTATGTCACCGCACGTTATGTAGTATTCATATGGGTTTATTAGAACATCTGAAGCGACCCCTATTGACATTCTTACTCTGTTTACCACTGCCATGCAGCTGGTTTTGGCATGACTATATTTCTGGTTGATTCTGGTGTATTTTTTTCCATTTTTCGCGACTGCAAAAGGTCATGAAGCATGTTAGCCAGCGAATAAGCAGCTCCAGTGAACTTAGAACCTGCCCATGCATTTAATTTGCAGTGTTTTTATTTTTAATTCAAGCTCTTTCATGATGGAATGATAAGCAGTGCCTGCATTTTAAAATAGACAGGGAAACGTGTTGCTTTTACCATATTCTTAATATTTTGCATAACAAATTATTTTGATTGCTTTTGTTTTTGGGTGTGTTTAGATATCTAGCTCATGGGACAGCTACTGATTACATGTATGATGTTGCAAAGGTCCCCATGGCATTCACCTTCGAGGTTTGTGATTCTCTTCTAAATGTTGTTTAAGTTGAATAGTTTCTCGATTTCGATTTTCTGTTCTTAATGCGTGTACCTTGGACTAGCAGATATACGGAGATGGTACGGCCTCCTCAAAGGACTGCTTTAGAATGTTCAATCCAATTGACATCACCACCTTTAATGTATGTTGGTTTTCAAGTCATATACATAGATATAAGTGTATTAGATTGGTTAGTTCAAGTTTCAAATTTCTATTTGGAAGGAGATCTATTGAGCTGATTACGAGTCATATGAGTTGCGTCTGTTCATGGTTAGTTCTGGGAACTTATGAATGTTGGTCTTTTGAATTTCAGAAGGTTCTCAATGATTGGTCTGCTGCTTTTTTAACCCTCTTCAAATTGGGTGCATTGCAAGTGGATGGACTGCATTCAGGGGCTGT
This sequence comes from Gardenia jasminoides, assembly GCA_013103745.1. Lineage (NCBI taxonomy): Eukaryota > Viridiplantae > Streptophyta > Magnoliopsida > Gentianales > Rubiaceae > Gardenia > Gardenia jasminoides. The sequence continues at coordinate 95,740,844 of CM023103.1, forward strand.
GGCATCAAGTTCTGACAAGTGGATATCCATAGATGACTACTTGAATGGTTATCTGTTTGAGAGGAGAAATAGATACGGGAAGAAGATGGAAGTGCTTGAACTCGGAATGCAGGAGATCAGAACATATTTCCGATTATTTATGTTATCATCAGTCCTTTTGATGTTTATGTTTTGTTCTAGAATCTCGAAGAGCGCTAGACCTATTGTTTCAGCAATGTCCTTGTAATGATATACTCTTGGCCCTCCTTTTGCTCAATGAAATTGGGGGGTCAAGCGGGACACGGTGACAGAGCAATTTTTGGCGCTCCTGTAATTTATTCTCCGTAGCAATTCTTTTTGTATTTTTTTTTGTCCCTTGTGCCTCATTTCCTTGTATTTTTTTTTTTTTCACTGTAAGTTGAATCTACGGCCCCTTAAAGATAATTTGGAACAGTAAGTCTCATTTTATGTATTTAAAGGATCTCCAATTTTTTTGTTTATTTAGAAAATACCAGTGTCCTTTTCTTTTTTCTTTTTTTCCTTTTCCCCTGCATTCCTTCTGGCTCTGGTATTCTGCCTTTCGGTCCCTGAATATGAATATTCAGGAAGAGTTATAGACAAAGCCTGATGCTATTGTAGTACCGGCGGTAATTTGGCATTGACTTGGTTCCATCTGAACCCGCTGTGACTGAAACTGGGGCGTTTTTACTGGTCATGATGTCTGTTGCTGGGTGCCAGTTGCCTTTTATTTCTACTGAATAGCTTTCCGCTCCTATCAATCATATTCAGGTAACGAAGGCAGCAGTAATTGTGTCTTTATCTTTCTAGAAAATGACAGATGGAGCCACTCCTTTTTCCTTGGTGGTTAAAGATCGTATCAGCAGAGTACCATAAACAGCGATCTTGGATTTAGCTCAAAGCCACTAGTCATCGGCTGCAGTATGAATTCATCTTACGGCCCTCCTTTGCATCCGAAGGTTTTCTTGTTTAAAAAAAGAAAAATGAGGGATGCTATTCACTAAGACAGAGAAAGAAAGATCCAGAAGTAAGAGGAAAAAAGTTGATGCAGAATCTGGACGGACAACAGTTTCTAGAAATGGTAATCATTATTGTCCCCCCTTTTTTGGGGGAAGAAAAGGGGTGGTTAAAAGAATTGGTAATCAAATGCTAATTCTCCTAGCATGTCTCAAATGCTGTTATGCATCGCTGACAGATTCTCTGAAGTTGCTCTCAATACAGCACGAAACCTCCTAAAAGCCTTCTGCTTGCTTGCTCATAACATGGCAAATTCGAAACTTTTGTCTCATCCTCTAGTACGTTTCTCAGAGCTAAATGGAATTCACAATGCAATTGCACAGGATAAACAATTTTGACTTGCAAATTGAGAAACTAATGTCTCAAAAATTATGAGTAGAATATTACACTTTCATGATCACAATCAATGGAGAATGCTTCCCAGTTTATTCACAATCTACTATTAACACTGGTCCTCAGAATAACGCAATCAAGTTATCTTTGAGGAACTCTTCCAAGAATTTCTCGAATCATTAAGGATAAAGAAAAAAAAGTACTATATCATTATTCTCCTCCGTATAGAAAGGAAAATGGAACCTCCAATCTGGCTGCGTAACAATTAAGTGTAAGATATTCAATTTTTAAAGTGGTCGAAGGGTAGAAGATATTTCAGGGCCTTTGATGCATCTTAATCCTTTTGGAGTCTTGAAGCAACTAACTGCTACATCTGATTTCACCTTCAACATCAAAGACTTCAGACATGATCTTATAGTGCAGGAGGATGAGTGAGTCTCATTGGCATAAAGTCTAGGGAGGGGAAAAGAAATGAGAGAATCACATACTAAGTTTTTACTGGAAATTCACAAAGATAATCACAACTTGAACTCCGTCTGCAAATTTTGAAATCCATAACGGGCAAAAGTTTTGGAAATTGGAAGATGCTTATGATGATTAAAATTAAAAAAGCACGGAACCAGAGCTTACCTTCATGAAAGGGTCTCAACATGTAGCATCAGACAGATGATTTACCAACACAATCACATGGATCCGTATTTCAGTTTGGCCAAAGGTATTGTGAAACCAACTACACTTTCAACATAGACTTCATATATCGCAGAGCAGATCGTAACATTGATCTAGCTTTCCTATCTGGGAGGCACCCAGCTGATAGCATTTCTTCATATACAGCTGGAACCTAAAATGCAAATAACTTGATAGAAATTAGTATGGAAATGAAAGTTATATTATAAAAGAACCAAAACAATGACGAATTATCACCCCAGTTCTCCTGCAACGCATTTGGGATTTTGATGAATCTTTATGTGCATGAAAGTTACCCGAGATCTGAAGCTTCCAAGAGCAATTTACAGGTGACATAGTCCTGAATTGATGCAAAATACTCTACAGTTCCTTGGGACAATTAAAACACCTCTGTGTGTGTGTGTGTGTGTGTCCATAATCCCCAAAGAAAAGTATATGCAGTTGGCAAAACCACATTTAATAATTTCGTGTAAACTGTTGTACACCAAAAACTTTTAAGTCAATACAGAAGGGAGCATCAGTTCTAAGACTCGATGTCATATGTTGAATGATAGGAGCCAAAATCCTGTAAATATGTTGAAAGCATTCATCCGCAAAGTATCCATCCATCTCTTTATCATTAAAAATAAAAAGAGAGATAATTGAGTAGTTCAAAGTAAAAAAGAAGGAAAACCTTCCTGACATCAGTAGTTAAGAGCAAACTAAGATAAAAGAGACAAATTTAACCGCACTACACACCTCACTCTGTGAGAGTTAGAAGTGCACAACACTCAGAAGACTAGCAGAGATCTATGCATTTAATTAGGTTATCTATAGCAAAGATGATAAGTGACTTTCTAATACTCATCAACTGAATAATCTCAAATAATATGGTGTATTTTACCCTCCTGATAGGAAACTGATACATGAATGTAAGCTCTACATTTCTTAAACTCTCTCTACCATACCCTTGAGGTAGCTTACGTGACTAAGCAAGTAATACTAAAAAATAGCACAAAAAATGCTGTGAAAAAATTAAGCAACAAATTGCAGCAGTGCACGAAAAGGATTGGATTTAAAAAAAAAAAAAGAAAAAAAGATTTTTAGTAATATCATTCATTCTTGAGAAACATTCCATTTAGATCTACCACATGAAAGACTTTGCCTACGCAAAAAAGCTCTAATCAAAATGAAAAAGTATAGAGTACTCAGGGAAGATTAATGTCTAACCTTTTCGAATTTCTCTACACGAATTAGAGCCTTCATGAGTGTAGTGTAAGTAACCACATCTGGTTTAAGGTCCTGCAGATATAGAATATTATCAAAATAATAATAATATACATGCACGCGTGTATTTAGAGAGAGAGAGAGAGAGATCCAACATAGAACTTTTTGGGCATCAACTCACATTATCGTTCATGTACTGTAAAACAGCAAAGGCTTCAGAATCCCTTCTATCCTCACTAAACGCATTGATAAGTGAATTTAAAGCCAATAAACTAGGCTTTAGACCTTCTCCTCTCATCACCCGAAATGCATTTACTGCTTGCTCAGATAATCCCTGTGAAAATGTGAAGAAACGTACAATCATCAAACATTTTTTCAAAGCTTTAGTTATAGCAATGATCTGTAAATCTGGCTCCCAGTATAATTATGGTGGAAGCAAGAGCAAGACACAGTAACAGGTGCATAGCTTGTTTGGTTAAATCGTGTCTCACACCGTTCCACCAGTCTACTGGTGAAACAGTCACTAAATTGATAACTAGTGCATGAGTTAAGCCCGTCACAAAAAGGTGGCCCTATTGCATCCCAAAATAAGTAATTAAAAAAAAAGAAAAAAAAAAAGGATGACATTGAAAAGGCTTGCATTTATGCAGTGAAAGGGATACAGAATTACGAGCACAACAAGAAATGGTGGTGCCATGCATGTCCACGTAAACTAATTCAGACCAGTAGAAAGTCCAAAAGCAAAGTAAAGCAAAATATATGGCAGTCAATGAAGGAAAAATTGCGTTCAGTCATGGTAAATCTTAACAAGCTGCTTCCAGCCATTACTTGTACTGAAACATCTATTGAATTGTGCGTAGGTGCTTGTAGAAATGTATGCTAAGAACATCTCTACAAAAGCCTAAGGAGGCAACACTGTAAGCTAAACAATGTAAGACCACATTAATCAAGCAATGAGGATGCGTTGATCACCAAGCATTACCTAGTGAAGAGTATATAGATTAGGTTCTCATTAAAGACATACCCTCTGTGCATAAGCATTGATCAAGGCATTGTACATGGTTGAGGATGGTTTCAATCCTACAGATTTCATCACCTCAAAGCACTCTATTGCATCGGTGAATCTCCCTGACTGTCCATAGATATCAACAAGTGTTGTATATGTAACAACATTATGTAGTAACCCCTGACTCTGCATCTTACCAAGCAAGTCCTTCACATCCTCCCACCTCTCCTGCTCGCCAAAGGAATTAATCATTATATTGTATGTTGTGGTGCAAGGCAAACAACCGCTTGTTTGCATTGCAACAAACAACTCCTCGGCTTTATTATGATGCCCGTGCTTACAATGAGAGTCAATAAGCGTATTCCATGTCACAGTGTCTGGCTCAATTCCCTCCAACTTCATCCTCTCAAATGTATCCATTGCATGATGTAAGCAATTATACTTGCCGAAAGTATCAATCATGACATTGTAGAATTTCCTGCCAGGAGTCACCCCGTTATTCTTCATTTCCTTGAGCACCTGAAACGATCTCTGCCACTCTCCCCTATCACGATAACTAGCCAAAATCCTACTGAAAACATGCGAATTAGGTTGAACGTTATTAGCTTCCATTTCTTTCAATACAATTCTCGCACTCTCCCACCTACCGGCATTTCCATAAGCATCAATAAGCAGACCGTACGTGTGCTCATCCGGGGCGACCCCGCCCCTCTCCATCTCCGACACCACATCCTCGGCATCCCTCAAGGCACCGGTCTTAACATATCCTTTGAGAAGGGCATTATAAGCCCTCGTCCTTGGCTTCAATCCACCTTCTTTCAACTCCTCAAAAACAGCCTCGGCCTCCTCGGTCCTCCCCGAATTCCCCAACTGCGAAATGACAACAACCAAAGTTGCAGTCTTGGGACTCAACCCATTCCCTTGGATTACGGATAGGAAATACAAGGCCCTACTAACATCACCAGCTTTGGAGAAGCCCACAGTTATATCATTCAACAGCTGCCCATCAAGCTCGATCCTATCTGCCTCTATTTCGTCATACAATTTTTCCAAGACTGTGGAATCAATGGAATTGTTGCGCAAAAGTGACTGAATAATCAAACTATAATTGACAATATCAGATTGGTAGCCGTCCCGACGCATTCTGGCCATCAAATTAAGGGCTTTTTCGAGGTCGTCATTTCGAGCACAGGCGCCAATGAGGGCATTATAAGTCAAGGGAGTCAACCTCTGGCGCTGGGAGAACAAGAAGGCCTCGTAAAGCTTGTCGGAGCGTCCGAGGGCGTGGATGAGAATGGAGTAGAGAAGCTCGTAGGAGAAGCAAAGATTGTGTTTTTGGAGCCAGGTGACGAGAGCATATGCGGTGGAGATAGAGGAAGGAGTGGAGGAGAGGGATTTTAAGAGGGAATGCCAAAGCGGGGCGGGCACGGCTCGGTAGGACTCGGCGAGACGGAGCTCGGCGGGGTGGAGCTGGGTAGGGGAGTCAGCGGAGTTGCTGGAGTGGTCGGGAGTGTGAGTGGAGAGGAACTGGAGGAGTAGGGAGAAGTCGTAGCGGCGGTTGCTTAAGGAAGCGACGTCGTCTTGGTCGTCGTCCTCTTGTTGGTTGTCCAGGCTGAGCTGGTGGGAGGAGAGAGACGCGGTGGTGGTGGTACAAGTAACGAGAGAGATAGCGGTGGGGAAGAATTGATGGTGGTGGCGGAGACTGGGCGGCGAAGTGATATGAATTGGAGGGAAGCGAAATTGGACTTGGGGTGGCTGCAAAGCTATGCCAATGTTCATCTTCCTTCCTACTGCTCTTTCTTGCTCATCTGAAAGCTAATCTGAGGTGGTTAGGAGAAGGCGAAGGAAGATATTTTCATCTCCCTGTCTCTCTCTTTCTTCTTCTTTTCCTTTTCCTTTTTATGGGTTGAAAAAAATAAAAATACTCACTCTTTACTTTACCCAAAATATCCTCGTATGCAAAACTATATGACGTTAGTATCCCCCAACTGTAGCTGAACACGAGAGAGAGAGAGAGAGAGAGAGAGAGAGAGAGGAGAGTGCCGTTTATGTTTATGTTAAAACCCTACACACAGAAGACAGAGGTTTATCGGCTGAAAAGATCTATTCTTTGGTTGGTGGGGGGTGTTGCCAGGAGGAGGAGGACGAGCTCTACTAATGGCGGGCTCTCGAGTTCAAGTAAATAAACAACACAAGACTCGATTTGCTTCCAAGTCGTCTCGCAATGCCCATAAAGTTCCTCTACAAGGTTAAACTAATTCGATTTCACTTTCTTCCCCTTTATTTACCATTTTCCATCTCCTAAATTTTCTCTCTCTCTCTCTCTCTCTCTTTTTTTTTTCTTCTTCTAATCAGATAAGCATAAAATCGCAAAATCCCAAGCTAATGTTGGCAAAGGAGCTCGAGCAGCTCGACTTCAACGTAGCAAGATGGTAGCTTTTCTTTTCTTTCTTTTGGTCTTTTTGTTGTTCCCTTTTGATTGTTTGATGGCTTTTTGAGTCCATAAAGCTATCTTTTTTAACGGGGCAATTGAAATTTGTGATTTTGTAGCTGAGAGACCAGAAGCGGGCAGAGCTACTGAAAGAGAAAAGGTTCTCTTCTGGATCAGGAAGCCCACCTCGCGTTGTCGTGAGTGCCATTTGCCACTAATTATCTGTGCCTCCATCCTAACCTCTAGTCTAATCATTAATATTAAGTGTTTTGTTTAATTATGTATAGGTTTTATTTGGTTTATCGTCTTCTGTGGACCTGAATTCACTTGAAGAAGATATCCTGGGATTATTATCACCGCAGGGAAATGCCACTGGGTCTCCTGCCGTTGCTTCCTCTGAATACAAGCTCAGAGCTACTGTATGCTCCATTCCAGTTTTATTAGCTACGACTTTGTAGTTAATAAAAATTCTTACAACATTTTTCAAGCTCTTCTAATTTATTAGAGACCACCTGTAATATTTCCTGGTCGGGTTTGATGTAAATCAACTTGAATGTATTTGTATGGCTAGCTTTTCAAAGTAATACACCTCAGAATTTGTTAGGTGGTAGGTGCAAGGAGCTTTAAAGTGTGCTAGGTGCAAGGAGCTTTAAAGTGTGCATAATCATATGATGGATTTTTTGATATATATCATGAGAATCAATTTCTATAAAAATGTACCACTTAAGATGTGCATATAATTTAGTCTGCTGGATACATCAAACGTCATATCCAATGCCGTTTTGGTTGGGAAATTTAAATTGGTTTTCAGGGTGAATTTTGCAGAAGACTAACTAATATTGCTTTCTCTAGATCTTGAAAGCCCCTTATGGTGATTTGTCAGCATGCATGGAAATGGCCAAGGTACTTATTCAATTTAGTTGCTAAACCTGGATTGTAGATACCGTTGTTGCAATGCTGATGCTTCGATGCTTTTCTGTTTTAGGTTGCTGATTTAATTGCTTTTGTGGCGTCTGCCAGCTTTCTAAGTGAAGATGACAGTTCTAACCTTTACATAGATTCATTTGGGTCTCAGTGCCTTTCAGTGTTTAGAGCTGTAGGTCTACCAAGCACTGTTGTTTTGATCCGTGTATGTTGTTCTCTCCCGTTTCTTCCATTTTTTACTGTTTGTTGCTTATTTGGTTAATAATTATGAGTTAAAACTTTTTTGCAAATGTCTAGGATCTACCAACAGCATTGAAAAAGAAACATGATTTGAAGAAGGCTTGTACATCTAGCCTTGTATCTGAATTTCCTGAAGATTGTAAGTTTTATCCAGCAGATACAAAGGATGAACTACATAAGGTAATGTTGATACTTGTTGCCATTTTTCCAGTATTTACACAGAACTTGGTATATCAGTTAATGATTATAAACATAAAATGCTTCTGTCACGTTGTTGTCTTTATTTGAGTTTCATCACAGCTTCGTAGATTTTTATCCCTATAAGAGTTGATATTCTCATTCTTGGTTACAGTTTATGTGGCTTTTCAAGGAGCAAAGGCTCACAGTTCCTCATTGGCGAAACCAGCGGCCTTATCTTGTGGCTCAAGAGGTATTTTTAGCAGACATTTCTTCTCTTCACTTTGTTAGCATTATGCATCAAGTACTTTCTTGTTGTACTTGGGGACCATATGGGTGCATTGTACATGGAATTGGAGAAAGATAATAGATTCATGCTAATAAATCTTATTTTCTATTCAATACTCCTATCTAGATTTTGAAATCTCTTTCTGATTACATATGTACGGAAAAGATTGGACTGGTTCGATTTGTTAGTTTTATTTTGGTGGCATACAGGTTGCCTTGGTAGAAGATAATTGTACTCCTGGGAATTGTAACCTCCTTCTAACTGGTTATCTCCGTGCTCGCGCTTTGTCAATAAACCAGCTGGTAACTTGTCAGCCTTTGTTTTCCATCTCATAGTATTCTTGGTGTCCGGTGCCTGAACCTTCCTGGATTAGGTTCATGTTTCAGGTGCAGGGGATTTTCAATTGTCGAAAATTGAACTTTTTAAGGATCCATGCCCTCTGAATGTCAGGAAAGGAGGTGACTCGATGGATTCAGATAATAATCATACCCAGGTATTGTTGTTTATTTATTGCCCAAATAAAACAATCTAAAAATGATCAGGAAAATTCTTATGTTGTTTTTATGGGCAAGGAAAGGAAAGAGATTCCTCTTTAATCATGAAATGATCAGTGTTCTGGGTTCAACCTTAAAATGTCATTGAAGTTGTTTCCTTTCCTTCTGATGGATTCATCTTCAGATGGAAACTCAGACTTAGTTGATCCCTTCAGTGCACTTGCAAATTCTTTCCTTTCCTTCCCTTCAGAAAAGTTCCTTGCAACATCTTCAATTTATTATTTTGTAAAAGAAGCAATATTATTTGTCTGGACCCTGGTTTGTGATATTCATCCAATATATGTTTCTGATGTTTCAGGTAATCAGGTGCCTAGTGCCTGATCCAATGAAGCAAGAGCCTTTATTTGTTGAAAATATCCCTGATCCCTTGGCAGGAGAGCAGGTAGTTTTTTTTCTCCTGTTTGTTTTCTTTTTGAAATGGTTGCAAGTAGAGCAAATCTTAAAAGAGAAATAACTTCAGTTGCATGTTAATTGTTGGTACTTGGTATAGATCAGTAATCTTGTCACATTTTATTTTTTTCTTTTTATCCTGGAAAGGGCACAAAGATGGCAACTCTTTACCTAGTGCTGCAATAGTTTGTTGTTGATGAATTTTGGCAAAAGTTTCATGACCCTGGGTTGTTGTATTCCATAATTATGTAATCAAGATTTTACTTTAATTAACTTTCAACATGTATTGTTTTAACATTTTTATTGGAGATAACTTATGACATGCTATGAACTAGACTTGGCCAACAGAAGCAGAAATGGCTGAAGCGGATAGAAATCACAAGGATGAAAAGCTAAAAAAGAGGATTCTTCCTCCGGGTACATCTGAATACCAGGTCAATATTTTTTATATTCTCAAATTTCTCCCCTCTTTCCTGCCTTTTTTGGCCATTGGATAACGAGGTGACTTGTTCTGATATATGTGCAAATTACAATCTGCAGGCTGCTTGGATTGTTGACAGTTCAGATATTGACTATACGGACAGTGATGACAATGAAGATGATGCTATGATCCTGGAAGAAAGAGGGAATGACTTTTTAGTCCAAGAGAATGAAAATGGCTTTGAGCCTGATGATGATGAGTCTTCTCTTCCAGGGGAATATGATGAACAGACTGAGACAGATTCCATAATGATGGTGAGCATTTGATATGTATCTGATATAATTGTTATTCTCTCACTTTTCTGGTGACTATCTGTTTGATGGTAATCTTGTGATCATGACACCTAAAGCTATGATTGATAGCTGCTAAGTGACAAGGAAACAGTGTTAATACCACATTCTTGTGACAGAGGTTGTAAGCTCAATAATTGGCTTTTGTTAAGTATTTGAGAACTAGTTTAAAATTTTTGTTTTGATTTATATGACTATCACTGCAGGACTGCTAGCTTCCATTTGAGATGCTTTTTCTTATCTGAGCGATTAGCGTTCATCCCTGCTTTTCAGAGTTCTCAGCTAGCACATAGTGTTGTCCAAAAGGCTTACCCATGTCACATTGGTTTATTTTGGTTTGCAGGAAGGTGAGAATCTCACTAAAGAGCAAGTTGAGGATGAGATTCGAAAAATTAAAGCAGCACATGCTGAAGATGAAGGTGCGGGTTTGAAGTTTTTTATTGATGAATGTTTTTCTTGGTAGTACTAGGAAATCTGTGTGTCTCAAACCATGTCAAGAAAGGTCAGAGCCATATTTAATGCGCAAGGGCACAATGACTTTTTGTTTAGAGTCCTTTGAGCTTTTCCTGGGAGTCTGTAATTTGCGTGGGTAGTTAGCTAAAGTTACTTCTCAAACAATGTGAGTACAAAGAATGAGCAAAGTATTTAGCAAATTTTCTCAACAAAAAAGCTGTGAATCAAGATTGTGCAAAAAGCTAATTACTGGCAGGATTTTACTGATGCAGAATATGTCTTGGGAATTTTAATAACATTAGTTTTGGTGTTTGCCTAGCTCATATAAGAACATTGAAGTACTTATTTCTCTTGATGTGATCTGGACATCCAAATCCTTCTGCCAAAAGAATGATGCAGTCTTTAATGATGGAAAGAATTAATTTTTTCTGCTGTCTGTTTAAAGGAATATATTTCATTTCACTTTGTGCTAGAGGCACATGGTACTATTAGCGCTTTTTAAAAAAAAAGTAACCAAAATCTGTTTTTCATGTTCTCGGTTTCTGTTAGTGTTTTGATTTTTGTGGTAACATGTTCTTGAGTTGTTTTGTAAATTTTTTTGTTTCCTTCAGAATTTCCCGATGAAGTGGATACCCCATTTGACACTCCTGCTCGGAAACGCTTTGCCAAGTATAGAGGCCTGAAATCATTCAGAACCTCTTCATGGGACCCAAAAGTACGTTCTCTCATCCATGAATTAATTAGGAATGAGCTACTATTTGATGTTGTACTTGGTTCTGACTCTTGTATATGGGTTCCAGGAATCTCTTCCTGCAGAATATGCTAGAATTTTTGCATTTGATAATTTCTCAAGAACTCAGAAACATGTACTTGCAAAAGCTCAAGAAATGGAACAGGGAAATGAGGATGAGATTATGCCAGCAGGCTCGTATATAAGGCTCCATATCAAGGAGGTGCCTAACGTTGTTGCATCCAAATTATCCAACTTAAGAAAGACAATGCCTGTAATCTCATGTGGTCTGTTGCAACATGAGTCTAAAATTTCTGTCCTCCATTTCAGGTTTTCCTCATTTCAAAGTTTTATGAATTTGATTGCTTTAAATTCCTGTGGAAATCTAACTTACTATCAGTTGACTAATCTTACTATTTGATATGTTTCTGCAGCATAAAGAAGCATGACACATATACTGCTCCTCTTAAAGCTAAAGAAGAACTCACATTTCATGTTGGCTTTCGCCAATTTGTTGCAAAGTAGGTGCTCTTTCTTGGCCTAATTGAAGCTGGGAAGGGAGAGAATGGACATCGAGAAAATTTATTAGCCTTTTGCTCTCCTTTAATGTTCTTGTTTGGTTGCAGGCCACTATACTCATCTGACAATATCAATTCTGACAAGCACAAAATGGAAAGATTTCTTCATGCTGGGCGGTTTTCAATAGCTTCTATTTATGCTCCAATTTCTTTCCCACCTCTTCCACTGATTGCCATCAAGAATGACGGAGAAGCTGCTTCACCTGTTGTTGCCGCTGTTGGTTCGCTGAGAAGTATTGACCCAGATAGGATTCTTCTGAAGAAAATAATTTTAACTGGGTAAGATAGGTCTCCTTCACACACTATCTGACCCATTTACTCATAAGTACCAGCTCAATAGTAGTTCATGCTCTTTTCACATTCTTATGCTGTTAAAATACTGCAAATTGGGATCAACATGTTGAATTAATTGTGATACAGTTATCCTCAAAGAGTGTCAAAACTAAAGGCCACCGTACGCTATATGTTCCATAATCCAGAGGATGTCAGATGGTTCAAGGTATGAAATTCTATAGCTCATTGTGAAATTTTTTTGGCATTTATGTTGCTTATAAATGTACTACTTGCAGCCTGTTGAAGTTTGGACAAAATGTGGGCGCCGTGGTCGCATTAAGGAGCCAGTTGGTACACATGGTAAGAAATGTACAAAATGACTAGAAGATATAATGTTTGTTGTTTAAATGCGGACTTCATGGTTAACTGCAATGGCTTGTTGCTTATATGGTGACAGTGTATATCTATCTTTGTACAGTAATTTACAATGTTATATGTTGTGTTGAGGCGTTGTGTGTACATGAATGCATGTCTCATTTGAGCATAATATGCAAGTTCTGCATTTGTATCACGCATGTGAACAGAAATATTGTGACCGTGGAGGAAAATGTTTCTGATTGTGTTTTATAAGTTTGTATGCGTTATTGTCAGAAGGATCTGTTACATATATTGCCAGTTCGCATACGCGTTTATGTGTATACCCAGATTGTTGCGTAAGGTCATAGATCGGTAGCAATTAAAGCATCAGCTGTTAATTTGGAAGAATAAAATTTCCATAGCGAGCGTACTGGTTAGTTTCTTCCTGTGTTTGCAGGTGCAATGAAATGTGTTTTTAACGGGGTCCTCCAGCAGCATGACACTGTGTGCATGAGCTTATATAAGCGCGCATATCCCAAGTGGCCACAACACTGGTTTCCTCTTCTTGATGCTTGAATGACAAATGAATCCATGGCAGCGAGATAGATCATCTCTCTGGTGCGCAAGGGAGGAGAAAATAGGCTCGTTTACCAAATGGGAATGAAGCTCTGGTTCAGAACTGCTATTTGATGAGTTGTATCCACTGGCTAGCAACGTGTGGCTCAGTGATTCAAGCCGATTAGGATCCTCCTCTACCTTCGGTTTGGAGAAGTTTTGACTTTGTGATAATTGGTAGTGTTGCTTATTTCATTTTGATGATTTAGAGCAAGCGAGTTCTTCACTGTATAAAAGATAATTTGTGTAATGGTGAAAGATACTGAAGCTTGCAATTCTTCCGGCATTATGCATCACAATTCATTCATCGTTCCCGTGTCTGATTCCTTTGACATTTGAGGTTGTTTCGACTTCTGAATGTTCCACCACCATTAGATTCATACTTGCTTCCAAAAATGGCTTGACATCGTCAAGAAATCCTCCTCATGGGCGTATCTATCGTTGCCATTAAAACCGGATGGAGAAATCGATAGCACAAATTGTGTTTGAAATTGCAGTAATCGAAAGAGAGCAGCATTTATTTGTTACAACTAGCAATCCGAAAGAGGGGCAGGTTACACCACTAATGTTATGGCTTCCAATTAATCACAATTTGGTTGCATTTTCTGATTACAGGCGGGAGGTTGACAAAATGGCGAAGTCCTCCTCCAATAAGTTGTCCGGTACGTGAGCTGCCTTAATGTGACTAACTAGAGTTTGTCAATCCCTTATCTTTCTTTCTGGCTTTGTAACCCTGCCCTAATTCCCTTCTTCCCTTGTACAAAGCAATTTAATAGAAAGCCAAAACAGCCTTGGCAGTTGAGCTTATGGTGATTAGACTGTCAGCCTTGCAAAAACGGCGCCAGCCGGCATACATGTACTCCAGCAACGGAAGCCTATACATTCTCACCCGGCGGTAGCTCTGCAAGCTTTGGTGGAGTGCCTAGTACACGTTCCATGTCAAAGCGTACTTCAATATTTCTGATACTATAACCAACAACCATAAGCCAGTAGAGCAATTTAGCAAGCTCGGGAGCACCTGTCTCTGTCACACTAGTCTGCGAAACACAGACAAATAAAAATTGTTGATAGGAGCACTATCATCCAAGAAGCAGTACTGCTTCTACGAAAAAGGTAAACAAGAAGAGTTAGTAGCTAGATAACATTAGTTCATTAGAATAATTCATAAAGAAGGGGTACTGGTTTGCCCCAATAGTAAAAAAAAATATAGTTTCCAACTCGATTATGCTGAGACTAGAAGCATCATATTAGATACAAGGATCACGTCAAGACTAATCTTCTCTTTGAGGTAAATCAAATTTCTATGCTTTCACGTCTCAACAAGAAGCTGCAAGAATAGTTTGAAAGGTTTATAGCAATTTCTGATGAAATACTGTAACAATTTCTCAAGGACTATAATAACGAGGATGATTGGGAGGAATACCTTCATTTGATTAGGGTCTGAAACAGCTAACAGGCGTTTTATGAATGTATTCATGGCCAGAATCACATCCTCTCCAGCAGTGCTAGTTAATTCCTGGATAACTTTTCAAATGAGAAACTTAATCACGAATAGAAAACTGCTCTTTCCACTGAACTATTCGTGCAAACCAATAGTCAAATAATAGTTCTCTCTCTCCAAATACATGAATTCACCCAAAGCAAGTGGAACAGCGCAGCAGCTTTGCATCAATCTGATGGGTGCTATTGCCTTAAATTTTCTGATATTTGCTAAACATAAGCAACCATTATATGCATTTGGTAATGCAGGTATTATCCTAACCAACAAAAAAGGGAAGGAGAAAACTTCTCCAAAATGTTCAAATGTTCAAGATGTCGGTATTATTCTAACCTTTAGATTTTGGGGCTCAAGGGTTTTCAGATAGTCCAATAAGTCATTCTGTCCGTCACTAGATTTTCTTTCAATCTGACGGTTGAGTTCCTCTATTTCTGCTTCCAGCAACTCAATGTATTTCACTGCATCTAGTTTTTCAGCACCAGAAACTTTGTTCCATCTGATAACTTCTCCAGTCACTTTTTTCTGTGTGCCAGGTGCAAATTCCGGTCCATCCTATATAGTCAGAAATAATCGCCCAAAGACATCATCAGATGCGTAAAAAGATTCAGAAAATTAATAGAGTAACATATAAAAGTGCAACCTACCAATAAGACAAATCAATTAATGCTAAGTGGAAAAAATGTTGAAAATGTACAAAAACAAGTCTGTCATTTATACATGGTGTGTGCATGTCAAACTCCTATAATCATTTCTCAAGGGTGTGAATGTTAAAGTGAAATGACTTTTACATCACCTTGTAGAGATGCAAACCATATTCGCTTAAGTAGCACAAAGTTATGTATCTGTGCAAAACTGAAATGCCAAGCACTCCCTTCTCTAACAAGAAGGAAAACAAAAAGAATAAACAAATTGACCCCAAAAATTTAAGCAGTAGCAATTACTTTTCAAAACCCATCTTGATCTTATCCATCCATATGCACTTCTAGTCCACATCCCGCTTTCTACAACTGGGAATTTATGACAGGCATGAGCTAGGTCATGACTAAATGAGTCATGTTTCCATGAACTTTTACACAAAATGGATGAGCTGTTAGCCATTCTGTGTCACTGCATACAATCAAATTTCCATTTCACGCTACTTCAATGGAAAAAATGCAACTCTATCTGGGACTGCAAACAGACCTAGCCTTCCAAGGAAAAGAAAACCAAGTTCTCATTATTATTTTGCATAAATAAGATGCAACAGATTGCATTCAACCTTTCAAATTGGTGTCTAAAGTATATACCAATTCCCACAGCTCAGGCTGCTAATCTAACATTATACAGAGCACATGCACAGTCCTCCTTTAAAAGTTAAGGATTTTGTTTCCATGTGCATATACCAAGCATGATCACATGGCATCTTTTTACTTCTTTATAACCTAAAAAAGAATAAAATAAAATAAGTCCCCAAATCTTTGTGAGCAACCACTAGAATAAGGTTCACATGATATCATTGCCAATCCCAAAGACATCTCCTTGCAATAATTTGATGCATCTAGATATAGACATGAACAGGGACATACATTTAACTATCATAAGATAAAAAAGAAATAACCTTGCTTTTTGGTGGTTCAGGTAGAGCAACTTGCTCCAAGCTTTGTTGCAATTCTATCCGGTATTGTGCGTTCCTGAACATATATCCAGTCATCAGAACACTATACATGAGCTGCGCAAGATTCTCAGCAACCTACAAAGGTTCAACGGATCCCAAAATCAGAATACTTTGTACATATCCAGCTTAAACAATGGATAATTTTATTTGACATTTAAACCACATGGAGGTCCAAAAGTCCAAGGTCATAATCCATGATACATACAGTGGTCACAGTTACTGCAAAAAATTGTGGCGGCAGTGTCCCTATCATATTTGTCACAGTTTGTCGCATAGCATCAACCACCTAAACGAACAGAAAGCTAATCAAATGGTACACAAATAAAGCACGCTGCCACGTCATTTCAAGGCAGTCTAAGGCAGCAAAAAATCTCTACTTCAAAATCAGAGTCAGACAATTCAATAAAATGCTGCCTAGTGTTTTCTCTAATTCAAAATACAATGAATAAATTCAATTATAATGGATAGCAGCAGTGCAAGTTAATGCAAGTAAAGTTGTAAAAAGAATAACCAGTCGAAGGCTGCCAGGTGTCATCTCCAGTTCAAAAATTTAACAAACAAATAATAACATCATTGGCGGTAGTATACGAAAATGCAAATAAAGCTGTACGAAGATAGACCAATCTAATGCTACCTGGTGCAGACTCCAATTCAAAATTTACTGAACAAATTCAATCAGAGCACCGTTGGCTGCTCAGTAGCTAAACGCATAAAACCCAAATGAAGACGTAACAAGAAAGACTGATGCCGAAAAGAACACCGTGGTAATCTAATAGATACCTGCTGGGGTGCCCTCTTAACAAACAACTCCATGAATTCAGGCTGCACATTTTGCACATATTCCAATAGAATTTCCCTCCTGCTCTTTTGCTAACGTTCCAAACCAAAGAGTCATAAAAGCCAAAAAGCCCAAATCAAAAGCATAAAACATTAAAAAAAAATTAAGAAAAAAAGAAATAAAAATCCAAACTTTACATTTTAGCAATAAGAAAAAATGGAACAGGGTTGAGGGTGGATACCAGGGAGCCGTTGGATGGTTGAGAGTCTGCAGCATTGGAGTTGTTGTTCTTGTGGTCACTGTCCTTACTACTGCTATCAAAAGATTGAGCTCTCAAGATTAATCTGCCTTTGTAAGCTGATGATTTCCTCGGGAAATTAATCGAGGAAGAATTCTGCCAATTGTTACGCCAGGATACCAAAGCCAACGAACAATTGGATGACGAAGCCGAAGCTGAAGCTGAAGCTGAAGAAGATGACTGTAATAACAACGATGGTCTCAAATTCAAGGACGACATTTTGGAATCGTTGATAGGTAGTTAACGGATAAAAAAATATTGAGTGAATTGCAAGAAGTTTTTGGGATTACTTGATGCTTCAATCCCTCCCTAAAACCCCCTCTTTTATCACTCCTCTCTTTTCCCTCGCTCCATAAACGATAACACCGAAGATAGGCACTAAATATTTACTACTTCTTCTGCACTTCTATTCTGTGTCTGAGCATTGCCAAGTGCCAACGGAGAAGTGGGAAGAGAGGCCCAGGGGTCTTCTCTCCTCTCCTTTCTCCTTAAGCAAAACGCCTCCTTCTTCTTCCCAGTCCAGTTGAGTTTGTTGGGTTGGGCTTCTGATTTTATCACTGTGCCCCAAGAATGCTACGTTGTATTCTTTGATGATTTAGGCTTTCATGGTCTCCCTCCCTCCCTCCCGTGTTACCCAGTCTACAAATTTGTCTGAATTTGGGTATTCTCTACAATAAATAAATATATACATATATTTTTATAGACATATATATATATGTATGTATATATTACCTCATGAATTGTGTTCAAAACATTTTTGTTTACCAAGCTTGTCCAACTTAACCACTATTCACAAAACATTCAATTGTAAAGATTCTTCAGCTCAATTAAATGAAATTTCAATTCCATTCTAAGAAATATTTCGACCAATAAAAATTGTTCTGGATAAAATTATGGAGCCCACTAATTTTATGTTATATACAATTCAAATAAGATCGTAGAGTCATTGGTCAAAAATAGTTAGTTCGAATCGTGATAAAATTTGTTTGTTCTATATGTGATTGGAAAATCTTATACTATGTGACATTACGACTAAGGCCCTGTTTAATAACCCAATTTAACACTTAGGGTGCGTTTGATAAAACTGAAGTCTGAAATCTGAAATCTGAAGTCTGAATCTATTAAGTGATTGAATTGTTTAGTACTAAATCTAATATATTTGAATGTATGTTACATTAAGTGATAATTGAATGCCTTATCACTTAATTTTGGAAGCAAGTTTTGCCTAAAAAATTCAGTGCCACTTGATGGATTCAGATATTCTATTTTCGGTTATCAAACGGTCTGAACTTGCTAAGATCTAAATCCATTAAGTTTAAATGCTAAATTGAGTTATCAAACAGGGCCTTAAACTTAATGGGTTCAGATCTTAACCATGCATTTGAAAACCA
Organism: Gardenia jasminoides; assembly: GCA_013103745.1. Taxonomy (NCBI): domain Eukaryota; kingdom Viridiplantae; phylum Streptophyta; class Magnoliopsida; order Gentianales; family Rubiaceae; genus Gardenia; species Gardenia jasminoides. The sequence continues at coordinate 95,759,491 of CM023103.1, forward strand.
AAAATAGAACGTCTGAATTAATTAAGTAACACTGAATTTTTTAGGCAAAACTTGCTCCCAAAAATAAGTGATAAGCTTTCACTTCTCACTGAATGTGATATACATTTAAATGTGTTAGATCTAGTACTTAACAATTCAATCACTTAATGATTTCAGATTTCAGATTTCAGATTTTAGACTTTAGCTTTATCAAAACGGACGCTAGGTGACAAAAAACAAACTAAAGAATGATCCATTTCATTACTTTTAGGGATTTCAATATTTGTGTCCGCACTTAGTAATGTAATGTCACGATTTACTGTGGTTTGTGCAGTACTTTTTTTATCCAACTCAAGGAGGCTCTAATATAATTGGACTCCTTTGTACTGCAATGTTGCAATGACTAGAACCCTAATTATCATCACTCTAATGTCGTCACTCATCTTTTCAAGAAAACAAAAGCAACCCTGCTCTAAATTAATAATTCTTTTTAAATTTCGCAAAGTCAATTTACTGTGCACAGAATCATAGAGTAGTTGCTATAATGGTAGAACTAAAAAAGTTTTTAGAGTTGAGCAAAGCAATTTTGCAATTCTCGGATCACATCCCATTAATCTCTCAGTCCTTACTCTGTTTCTTAATGTCGTAAACTTTTGGATATTGGAAATTCTAGAGCACCCCCAAAACGGAATCTGAAGACGTGGGATTGGTGTAGTTAAACAGTATGAACATGCTGCATAATGAAGCTTCTTATACATTAATACAAGAATAGGAGAGGTCATACTTGACATCGGTACAAGTGTTTTCTAAGAAAAGATCAAGATCGAAAACACCAGATTCTGATGACAAAGCTGTCAGATAACAACGAGGTTGTACAGCAGGAGTGTACCGTGTTCCTTAAGAAGGGAATGGTTTGTTGGTTCCGGAATAATGGTTGGATACCTTGCTTAGTTCTTAGCGTCTGCAGACTTTTAAAGTGAGACACGAGGAACCAATCATGCAACTGCACACATATTTTGCTTGTCTAGTTTCTTCTACTTCTGTGAATGTTTTCTTTTCGGTTTCTTTTCCTCTTTTACTTTCTCTTTTGTTTGGATGGGGTTTTGCCAGCCCTTTTACTGGTGCCCCCACCCTCACCCCCACCCCTGATTTTTTTTCTTCTATTTCCCTCAGTTGCAGATCGGAGGGTATGGCATGCCAACACAGGTTGTTTCAATTGAAAATGACTGGTTCGCGCATTCGAATCCAGTGTCGATATTGAGAGTTATATTCGTAAGTACATTTGTAAGCGACCTATGGCTTTTGAAACGTACCTTAACTCGTGGTGTTGAGTGAAGCTGAACCCACCAAAACTCTTATTTGATCCAAAAAAGAGAAGGGTCATGGCATGGCCGATGATTAGTTGCGACAAACACTTATGAATCATTATATTCAATACTCCACAGAAATGCAACATGTATGTAATGGTAAAAACCTAGAACGTAATCCACCTTTTAATATGTGCACCCAAAAAAAAAAAAAAAAGGAGCAAACATGCATTGTAGGGAATTGCCTGAAGTACAGCAAGATGAAACGTTGTGGATCACTTGCAGAACCAGCGGTCTTCTTTCCTAATCAATTACTAGTGCCCATTTTGACATGTGTTGACTATCATTGAAATTTACTTTGCTTAGCCATCTCTCTAATCCTCCAATTTTATGTCTCACTTCATGTACCATCCTTCAACCCATTTCTAAAGAGTCTACGTTACACTCGTGCCAGATTCAATAGAGAGCCTTGCTATCACCAGCAATAAGTCAACTCAAAGTTAACTTTGGTATGAAATTTAAGACTCGATAACCTTTTAGATTTATCACCGAAAATTGAGTTGACGTTGTCTTGTATAATACCACTAACGAAATTCTGCAATATCATTAAGCAATTCTACAGCTATGGATGTATACACTTACATTTATTACGTCTCTATATTTGAATACTCTCCTAAATTAATATTACTCTTATTGAAAAAAAAAATTAACACCTGAAACCCTTTTTATATAATATATAATAATAAATAAAATGCCGGTACACGTATTTCCAGTTTCGCTAAACAACATGCATGGTGCAATGGTTCCGACTCGGAGCCTGGGGCTGCTGCTAATTGACCCACCCCCGGCCCGCGTGCCGCTGAAGGTGGGAATCATGTACACGACACGTGAGTGGCTGGCACAAGGCAAATGGTAAGATTCGGTCTTCTGCAGTGGTTTCAGGAGGCGGGGGATATACATCTATCTGTACGAATCTATCCTTGTTCCTATCCGAAAAAGAATCAAGGATTTTCTTTTTCTTTTATTTTCTTTTCTTCTCACATATGAATCGGGTCCGTTTGGCCGATGTAAATGGAGAAAACTTTACATGAAAAAACACAAAATTAAATGTGCGTTTGGAAAGTAGGTACGAGGGGTGGGTGAGAATAGGTATCAAAATCGACTGATACTGTACCCTATTATTTGATAGTATACTATCAGAATCATATATATATATATATATATATTTATATAACTGTACCCTATTATTTGTTATATACCCTATCATATATATATATATATATATATATACACATATATATATATATTAGTATAAGTGAAATGTATTTGAAATCTTTCACTTGCTAACAAGTTTTGTGCGTCCTGATCACAACATTAAATTTTTTTTTTAAATAAAGGTGTTCTCCATGATTATTATTCATAATCTAATTATGTATGTTGAATAAAATAAATAACAAGGAGAGTTGGAGCATCTCAACTAATAAATTAATAATGGTAGAAATTAAATATAACTATCTATAAAATCCACCATAAGCTAAGTTATTTGAAAATAGTTTTAAGAAAATTACTGTAAGATAAACAATCATTGAAAATGTTAAAAATATGATTTAAAAATTCGTTTACAGTATGACAAAAAGAAAATTCAAATAACTGACAATCCAAACAAGTAAGTCCTTTTTTATTTCTTTATTCGAGAATCAGAATAAGAGAAATGAACAGCAAAGGAGTTGAAAGTCTGAAAGTCGAAATAAATTTGGGGGTACATGTAACTGACAAGAATATGTATTAATAACTTATTATCACTTATGAAATGTTCAAAATAATAACTTATGTCGGCTTAGACAATCTATCATATATGTATTACAGTTCAAGTTTTTGCCTACAAGCTTTCAGATAGCTCCAAAATCCTAATTCTTTTTTCTTAGATTTTTAGATTTTTTATTTAGGAATATTTAATTTCAGATAGTGTTACCAACTAACCATTTAAATCGTTAATCATGAGCCATAATCCTTATCTACTCGCATGTTACACTGAAAATCCAACCCACATCCGCATAAAATTAGGAATCCATTTCATTTGCAATTTCAACTATTCTAACTAGCTAGGTCTCTATTACTAACATTGATAAGGTATGGCCAATTCTACTCGAGACATTAATATTGATATATATATATATATATATATATATGTATGTCTCTATGTATGTATCTATGTATGTATATAAATATATATAAATATTGTACATCACATTTCCTCAAATTAGTGAAAATCGAAATACTTTTCACTATATCATGGTATAGTTTAATTACAAAAAAAATATTTAAGCTTATACATTTTGTGAAAGAGATCAATACATGCATTCAATCTCACATGAAAATATGGCTGTTAAATGTACATGACAAATAATACTAAAATTACCTCATTTATCATAGCACCATATAGGTTATGCATCAAATTCAATGTCAATGTACAATAAATCCACTCCACTTTCTTTGATTCCTTTTTTCTTCTTTCAAAAAAAAGAGTTTCTACTATTCTTTTTTCCATTTTCATCTACATTCAATTTATTACTATTCAAATTCCTGCATCACGTTTTAATATATATTTTTTATATCATACATCACATTTTATTCTCAATAGATGCAATGTTGACATACAAATCAGAGATTCCAGTGTTAACTTGCATCTCAACCTACAGGATAGATATGCATAATTCATATTTCATGTTGATGTTTCTTTTTTCAAACATTTGCAAATACAGGTATAAATCCTTTATACATATTCATTTTTACATAATAATATTTAGAAATTATGTAAAAAAACACTAATTTTGAATTCAATATGCTCTTAATTTTCAAGCAAAAGGAAGTATGCTATTCAACTTCAACCAATGCATTAATTCTTGCAAAGTCGCACCTTCACATTTATAATACGAACTCCACAAAATTCAACAGAGCTAACTAATCCACCAATATTGACTTTAGTATTAAAGTTTAATTGATGTGAAGAATGTTTGTATATCTGTACAATATTATTAGATTGAATGCATAATGCTTGTAAGTATTTGTTTTCATATCAAGTTAAATATGCTGTTATATTCATTTATATCTTTATATCAATCATTTTCTAATATATATTTTTATTTTTATTTCAAGATCCAACTTCAATTAAAATGATATCTCATAAATGCTGTACATGTTTTGACATAGATTGAACTATTGGTAAAAAAATTTCAAATTTAAATTATTCTGGTGCAAATTTCCTACTTTTTTTTTTACTCACCCCTTCCTTTTAATTCCTTTCAATAAAGACACCACCGTGCGTAGCACGGGTATTTAGACTAGTACATTTGAATTAGAAGGCGTTGTACAGTTTAAAATACTATTTTGATTCTTGTTATGAGCTAAATTTACTGAGCAACTTCCAAGTACCTCGAATTTAGGTTTTAGTCAAACTCGATTTGACATAATTTAAATTAGTTTACTCGATTTACTTGAATGTATAAGTGAATTGATTTTGAGCAGTTACTCACTCGAGTATTACAAACTCAGGAGCCTGTTGAGCTCATGAAGAGTACTTCATTTTTTAGTAAACATAACGTGTACGTGCAATGTTGCTAAATAAACTTTAATTGAGCAATGCCAATCCGCATGTAAATTAACTTATTAATTCATTGAGCAGAATCTGACCTGCGGTCAACCAAATTTTGTCAAGCTGTACATCGACCTGCTCTGCTCCCGGTGGAATTTGACTGCATCCTTGGATTTAGCTCAACCAAGACCAAGGAGACTTGCCCAACATAAGCCACTTACGTGCCTTTATGGGTTCAAGGCGGTTCCTCCCATAATTGCCAGCTCCCACTAGATTGATCCGATCGATCCGATGGTGGTTTAGTTCTACTAAAATTCTCTAGATAATTCAATTGGATTTGTCCTTATCATAAGTTAGTTATAGCTATAGATATGCATTGATTGATCAAAAAAACAAAGAAAAGTATGTGTTGAGGAGACTACTAATATTGGTCCAACCAAACATATCACAAATCCACATTAAGTGCCTCTGGGAGAGTCAGGGATATCAGTAGTCTTTCCTTCCATAATTGCCACTCAATATGGCTCCAAGGACAAGGAGTGCATATTATACCCTACCTCTGTGACTCAAAGTCTGATTGATACAACGTTGGTTTGGTTTAGTCCCCTCGAGATTCTAGATAGTCTAGATGGATCTGTCATTTCCCATAAACGAATAGTACTAGTTATAGATATGTAACGCTTGATAAAAAAAAAAAAGGAAATGTATCATGGCAAATCCCACATCTTTCGGCAGACATTTCCAAATACAGCCTAATTCTTCTCCACTTTACCAAATTAAGTTCTAGATTATCCAAAAGCCAGCTGAATTGGCTCTTATGGTGTAACTCATCCATATCATCATCAATTCATCATCATCGACAGTCCTTCCCACCCACACTGAAAAACCATAAAGGAAGGAAAAGAAAAGGAGAAAAGATAAACTCGCGAACACGTTAGACACAGACGCACCCGGGCGGGGATGGTGATGGAATCCACAGCGATGATTGTCGTTATCCCAGTCCCAGGTGTTCCAATGCACAAAAACTACCGGCTCCCACTCCCACTACGCCCCTCCTCCTATATTGCTCTTGTACCCTTGCGTCCCCCCTTCTCCCTGCCCCAGTAAACCCCTCCCCCCACCCCACCTTACTATTACTAGGCTGCTTACGGCTGCTAGCTTTAGTGCTTTACACAAAAAGAAAAACTAAAACGCCTGGGTCACTGTGTTAATCGCGTCGGAGGTTGGGCGGCTCAGCTCCACCACCGCCCCCATGGCCTTCCATCGGCGGCGACTTCAGAACCAGTACAAAAATCGTGGCCGGCTTTTAATCCCCGCCATTTCCGCCATCTCCGCTGCTCTTCTTGTCTTTTTCGTTTTTATCTCGCTACTCGCTCCTTCCCCGATTGATGAAAATGATCCCCTCCGCCTGCCCCGCCACCATCCTTCGGTAATCTCTTCACTTCTCTCTCTATCTCTCTCTCTCTCTCTCTTTCCATTTCTATTGCGCTGAGACGCATGTCATAGCTGTTTGTGAGAGTTTTATGTAATGTAGGATTTGATAATAATCAATTTGTTTGTTATAGACGGAGACTAGAAGTAAGGATGGAACTAAGGACGAGGGGAAGGGAGTTCTGAAATTTCGTGTGCCGGTTAGGGTTCTTCTTTTGATCTCTTTTGCTTTGGTTTTCCAGCTTCTTTTAAAAAATTTTGGGGATCCGAATAATATTATGACGAATGCGATGTTTTGTTGGCTATTGGAGTTGTAGCCCGGTCGAGGAGCCTCTCATCGTGATCTTTGGACTTCGAAAAATGCCAAATTCTATCATGGTTGCAGTGATGCCAGCAGCCATTTTGCAAGTGCGTATGCTTCTACTTGGATTTAATACCATTTTTACATTCATTCATTTTGTAAGCCTAATAACTAGGAATACACGTTTCCCTTCAGTGGGTTTGTCTGGGATAATAAAAAATATAATTCGTTGGATATCTGAGACCTCTCTTTTTTCAGATTACTTTTTCTTTAAAAATTTTCCATCTTGTGATTTTATTGACTACGGATTTTGATTATTACTACTGCAGAAGCAGAAAGTATCACGCATCCCAATCGCTATTTGTTGGTTGCAACCAGTGGGGGTCTTAATCAACAGAGAACTGGGGTAATGTTTTCTGATATTCGGAGTTATGTTCTAGTTTGCTGTAACTATGTGTGGGAAGCATTAGCAGGGAAGGCGGTCTTGTGCTCTAATTGGCTGCTTTAGGCAAATGGGCCGTGGACTTGTGCTGACGGCATTTTAATTTTGAATTCCCATTTAATGTTTGGACCCAATTAAGCATGTATTTGTTGCTGTTGTTCATTTTTGTTGGACGAATGTCTATAATGTTTTGGTAAGTAGTAGTGAAAGAATTAGCTGTTAATGTTGTTGTTATCTTCCTGACAATTGCTATTTCTGTGGCCTGTTTGATTTATTGTACTTCATTTTTTAAGGGAGACAATAGAAGTAGTTGGTCTGCAGGTGATGGAAAACTGACTACCAAAATAGAAGATCAACTTCATGGGGCTTTCACCAATGCTACCATTCAAATTAATTCGGATATAATCTCGTTAATATTTTGTGATTAACAATTACGGACACTGTAAAGATTGTATGTATTAGTCATTAGTCCATAATCCTGCTGCAACCCTGTTGTCATATTTAATCTCAAGGCATATATATTTGCATTGAAATGCTGATTCTTCTTGCTTGTCTTTGTCAGATAACTGATGCTGTTGTTGCTGCTCGTATTTTGAATGCCACCCTTGTTGTTCCAAAGCTAGATAAGAAGTCCTTTTGGAAGGATTCGAGGTTAGTTCACAAAATGCTTTCCTGCTAGAATTTCGCATCTGGCTACATCTTTGACAGACTTGTGGTCTGGATATAAATGCTATAGATCTGACCATCTCTTTAAAATTTGAACAGAATGAAATGAAAGTTGATAAATTCCTTCGCTTCTTTGTCCTATTGCAGTAACTTTTCAGAGATATTTAATGTTGATTGGTTTATATCATATCTAGCAAAAGATGTTATAATTATTAAAGAGCTTCCACTAAGGAGAGGACACCAATGGATTCCACACAGCATGCGAGTCCCAAGAAAGTGCAATGAAAGATGTTATATTAGTCGTGTCGTACCTGTTCTTTCAAAAAAACAGGTGATCCTTTAAATTGGAGTTTCTAAGTTGTATTTTGTGTATACATACAGTCCTGGAATATGATTCCTCAATTACTGTGGTTGGAGGGTGTCTTGATGCTTAAGCATTTTGTACATCAAGAGTAAGACTTCCCCCATAAACCCGAGTGAGGACATCAAGTTATAGTAGGTTGTGTTTGTTTGAGATTTGTTATCGATTTCGCTTTAATTTGCTCAGGTCAAGAATGAGTATGTCCCGTTTTATGCATGCTACTGGATTGTCCAATAGGATTATTGTCATCTAGCAACATTATTGCAGTTTTTCTTTCTTTCTTTCTTTTTTTTATTTTTAAAGTTAACTTCTTGCTCAGTCAACTTGACCTTCCTTGTATGAGAAAACCTCAATGCAAGTTCATTCTCCCTGAAATCACTTCTCTTGGACTAATAAGTTGTTCACAAGTCGAATATACATGTGATGTATGTGTAGAGATCTCGATATCAAGGTTGGCCACTGCAGCATTGAAAATGTCTCTTGATTGCATTTTGAGTTCCTTGATTGAGGATTTCTTAAGTTGATCTTTGTTAGCTGTATATTCCTTCCTTTTTTTTCCTTATCTTTTTCTGGGAAACATATAAAATGAATTTGAATCCTTGTAACAGGCTATTCAGCTAAACAAGTTTGACTATAGACTTTCAAATCGGCTGGATACGGATTTTCAAAAGCTTAGATGTAGAGTTAATTATCATGCTCTGAGGTTCACCAACCCCATAATTGCCATGGGTGAGAAATTGGTCCAAAGAATGCGGATGAGGAGCCAGCACTTTATCGCCCTTCATCTAAGGTAGCCTAGATGTTCCAAGTTTTGGTTATCTGCTGATCTATGAGTCACATATTTGACTTATCTTTTTAACTAATTATATGTTCTATTCGTGGTCCCTAGAAATTGTTTGGATCTTTCTGATGGAGTCCACTTTAATGCATATTCTCTATTGTTTAGCATGTATTTATGCTACTGGAAAAACTGGAATGCATGTGGATTTTGTGCTCCAGTACCACTTGAATTGGCCAGAATTGCTTGTACCTTATGAGAACTCGATCCCTTCATATGTTATAATTTGTTCAGGGGTTGTCTTTACCTTGTTCTATATTGTTTTTCAACAGATTTGGAGAGAATGGATAGAAACTTCTGTTCTAATTCTTTAAGCAAAGCATGATGATATTCTGATTTCAATGATGAGGTCTAACCATTATCATCGCCAAAAATTGTATCATTACAGGTTTGAACCTGATATGCTCGCATTCTCGGGATGTTATTATGGTGGGGGAGAGAAGGAGAGGACAGAGCTTGGTAAAATACGGAAGAGGTGGAAGACCTTACATGTAAGGCTTCAAATATCATTCTCTCTTATTTACAGATCCTTTTGGAGCCACAAAACTGTTTACCTCTTGGATTAGGCATCATATCTGGTTACTTGTTAAATTTCAATGCACGAATTATTGAAGGCATAATTCCTGACAATCAGCTATGGGCGATTGGTGATATGAATTTCATGTTGTCGTTTGACCTGATTCACATGAATCTTCTTATCCTTTAGATAGCTTGATAAGATCATTTGCATGTTAAAAAGATGGAAAGATGCAATATTATGACCAGAAAGGCCATTCGTGTATGATGTTTCCAGTTAATTGAGATTTTTATTGGTTATTTCCAGACTAGCAACCCAGATAAAGTAAGGAGGCAAGGAAGGTGTCCCCTTACTCCTGAAGAAGTAGGCTTGATGCTGAAAGCACTTGGATATGGTAGTGATGTTCACATCTATGTGGCATCAGGTGAAGTATATGGGGGTGATGGGACGTTGGCTCCACTGAAGGCACTCTTCCCAAATTTCCATTCAAAAGACAGTCTCGCTAGCAAGGAAGAGTTGGAATCGTTTTCTGCATTTTCTTCTCGCATGGCTGCAATAGATTTCATTGTTTGTGATGAAAGTGACGTATTTGTTACCAATAATAATGGTAACATGGCAAAAATTTTAGCAGGACGAAGGTATCTAGCCTCTGCTGTTTTGTGAAAAACTCTTGATAGCTGGTATCTAAATGTTGGTAATCTTTAGTTTATGTTACTATTTTATTGTTATTGTTATTGTAGGAGGTATTTTGGACATAAACCTACCATTCGCCCAAATGCCAAGAAATTGTATCGGCTGTTCTTGGACCGAGACAACATGACTTGGGAAGAATTTGAATCAAAAGTTCGTAAGATTCAACGAGGTTTCATTGGGGCACCCAAAGAGGTGAGACCAGGAAGGGGTGAATTTCATGAAAACCCAGCTTCCTGTATATGTGAAGATTCAGATGCAAAAGCAAAGGTGGATTCACTTTCACGAAAATTTGGCAAGGAAACTGGTGTAAGAAAGGAAGACGTTGATACTGCTGCTGCTGATGAAAATATGGATGATGAACCAGAAATTTCTGACGGCGATGGTGATGAGGATCTGGATGACCTTCCTACAAATATTTTGTTAAATGGGACGACTGCAGATGATGAGCCATCTCTCTCAGACAACCCTGAGTTGGATGAGTTGCTTTCCGACTGAATGAAATCTTTGACCTTCCCGAAGAAGTTCTTTTCTTTGGCTAATCTATAGTCTGACACTCTTTTGAGTCTTTCTACCATCACTTCGACAGAGGTGGAGCTCTAGACCCATCCGCATGAGCCATGCGGATGACTTGATGTACATTATTGCATTTTTGATAGGGTGAGATGGAGCAGGATTTCACCAGTTAAGCTGATTGCATCATTATGGTTAATCGAGTTTCATCGTGAAAGGGCTTGTTGGGAGATGAAACTCGTATTCCGGGCCTACAATGTGTGGCATTGCTGTCAGAAGAAACTTGGGACTTTTAACTAACTGTAAGAACAAAGGCAGAGCTAGATCTACGTGGGTACAGGTAAAACATACTTTGGGACAGATTGGAGGAACTAGGCGAGCCCATTTGACGCACTCATGCGGTCAAGGAATGAAAATGGCTGGTAGGTAACATACTAATCACTAGGGGAGTGCTTGAATCTTGTATGTGGAGATGAGTACACTGCAAGTATATTAGGAAACAACATGACAATGAAAATTATGTTACTGCAAAGATGGTTATGAATGCCGTGCTGTCTTGTGCAATTGGCACAGCAAGAGGCCCGGAGGCATAGTTAGATGTGTACCAAGAGAATTGAATTAGTTGTCTTTTGTTCATTTTCGCTTCTGGACGGATCATTGGGATCTGGAAGCCTTCTTTGTAGTGATGTACATTGTCAGTTGGCGAGTGTAGATTAAATTTTCAGATATCATTAAATTGTTCTCGTGGTTATGTGGAATTGCGACACACAGTTACTGCGCAACTCGAGGAGTGTAACCCTACATAACACTGCAACATGATCAAGCATTTTTAGCCTTTTTTTTTTTATTTTATTTTAATTTTATATGTACGAGATTTAGTAGCCTTAAAAGGGGTGAAAACTTAACGAATTGTCGTCCTTGTGTTGTGTGTCTCCATCCCCTCAGAAAAACAATACACCACAGGGAGGGATACAAATAATAATAGAAGCAAAACAGTACAGAGAATTTACTTGAGATTTTATTTGAAATATTTACTGTGGTACTTTTTGTGATGTGATGTATGTGAGATAAAAATGTTATTGGGAAGATAAAAATGTGATTGAAAAGTGTGATTATGATGTAAGCAAAGTAAATTTTGCAAATAAATTTTGCAAATTTCTGTTATACAAACAAATCCATTTATGTCACTCCAAATATGATTTGATGTATGAGCTTAAACCTAATTACCATTTATATTATACCATCAGGAATGAGAGAGAGATTTGCTAGCGGATGCTGTTACTGCCCGGTGTGGTAATAACTAATAAGAAACAAGAAAGTTGCAACTTTTTATTTAGAGTTTGATTGAATTAATTGATAGCCGCATTATCATAAATTTGTTTGTTTTGTATTGAGAGGTGATTTGATTAAATTGGGTATGCTTGCACAATATTACAATCGAGCATCATCCACCCAGATCACCGCCACCAGCAGCACCACCAGAGCTGGATTTTAGCAGTTAGAAGACTTTTCTCTCTGCCTCTTTTTTCAGTTCTAGCAGCCTGACTGACTGACTGGGGTAACAATCATAAATCAATAATAGTAATGACATACGGAACTAGTGCTGGCTGCTACGTAAATCAACCACCACTATTCAATTCCAATTGAAAAAATATTAATTGTGTTTGGATATATTATTATTTGGAATTATTTGGTTATCTAAATACTGTAGCACTTTTTTGATGTGACGTATGTGAGTTAAAAAGATGATTGAAAGATGTGCTGATGACGTAAGTAGGGAAATAAACGAAACAATAACATATCCAAACAAACCAAATTATTATTGAGGACGCAGGTGAAGGGATACTTTGAAATTATTATTATTATTATTATTATTATTATTCAAAGGTGGATGGGAATAGGAGGAGTAGGAGTTCCCTGAAAGTGTGAGGCAGATCGGATCTAAAAACCCAAACAGCTGTTATCTAAAGCTGGATCGATCGGGAAAAGCAATGCAGGGAGGATCAACGGGAATCGGCTATGGTCTCAAATATCAGGTGGTCATCCCCTCCCCTTTTCCTCTCCTCCTCCTCCTCCTCCTCCACCCCCCCTTCCCCCAAAAACGAAAAAGAAAAAAAAAAAAGAAGAAAAAAGGTCTTTTAATACCCATTCTCCCTTCTTCTTCGTCCTCCTCCACCTTCTTATTTTACTATCTTCTTTCGTGTTTGGTACACATAAATTGGCAAAAATCCGCAGGCGAGATGCATTTCCGACGTCAAAGCAGACACCGACCACACCTCCTTCCTCACTGGCACTCTCAGCCTCAAAGAAGAAAATGAGGTTGGAGAAACGACTCTTAATTTTGCTCTTAATTTCTGCTGTATATTTCTTACTAAACTCTCATACTCTCGTAGGTGCATCTCATTAGGCTTTCTTCAGATGGTAATGAATTGATTTGCGAGGGTTTGTTTTCACACCCAAATGAGATCTGGGACCTCGCTTCTTGCCCTTTTGATCAGCGCATTTTCTCCACCGTCTTTTCTTCTGGTAACGACTACCAACATTTTCTGCTCTGTCCATCCATTATTAGTTTTGTTTTAAAAGAATGTTGTTGGCTATTTCCTCCTAATTTGCTGCTGAATAATTACTTCTTTGAACTTTTCTTCCCCCTTCCCTTTGGGCTTGTGAAGGTGAATTGTATGGGGCGGCAGTTTGGCAAATCCCTGAGCTATATGGCCAATTGAATTCCCCTCAATTGGAGCGAATCGCCTCTCTTGATGGTCATGATTCCAAGATTAGAAGGTGGTGCTTATATCATTTCATTGCAAATTCGTCACTGAATAAATAAGCTGATATTTTAGATTTATTTTGTGAGTAAAAAAATTTTAAAAAATAAAAATGATTTATTTTGGATTTTTATTTCTTTCTTTCCTTTTATTCTTAAAAGAAAAAAGGTTTTGAGTTGATTACTAGTTCGTGGTTGCAGGACTTAATTCTTTTTGCGCTATTCTGTTCATTTTCATGAACTATGAAACTGATTGATTACTATAGTTGTAATTTATTTTTTATTTTAATTAATTTGTGTGTTTTACCAGCTACTCAGAGCCTTTATTTTTCGTCCTTGATTATTGTTCCTTTCATTTCATAACTTGTGCTGAAACCCACTAGCTGCATTTTATATATGCCAGTCTACAAGAGGGAGGAAGAGAGGAGATACTGGGGGAGGATAGAAGAAGACTTTTTAATTTTTACAGTTGTATTCCAAAAAGTCTAGGTGTCTTCGCCCCCCCCCCCTCCCCTCTCATTAGCTGCAAGAACATGCCTTACCTAAAATGGACTTAAAGTTCAGCTAATCAAGAAGAAATATGAATCACTGCTTGAGTTTGCAACTCGTGATATTATTGGCTACACATGGCAGTGTGCTTTGGTGGCCAACTGGAAGGCATGACAAGTTGGTTAGTATCGACGAGCAGAATCTTTTATTGTGGAGCCTAGACACTTCAAAGAAGACTGCACAGGTACAGCTAACAGAATACCATATGGGTTGCATAATACACATCACATGCACGTTATCATACTTCAAGACAGAAAGCTATAGCCTTGTCCTTTGTTTACTGTATACTCTCAGCTGAATTCTTTTTCCAGAAAGTTTTTTCCTTTTACACACAACTACGGGCTTGTTCTCAATTGATTATTTTAACTGATTATAGATTCTAATTTTGGATAATCAATTTTTGTGATGTTCTCGATTGCTTTTATATCTGATTATAAATTCTTTAATGACGAAAAAAGCTAAAATCTATAATCACCCAAAGAGGAGCTTTTGCTGATTCTGATAATTCTGCATAATCAATTTTTATAATCAAAATCTGTAAAATCTAAAGCACCAGAGAACAAGGCCAATATCATTAACTTTGTCAGTTATTCGATGTAAATTTGTATCAAATGCGGGAAGGACTAGATGGAGAACTTTTCTATATATAATTGATACATTTACAATTACCATAGCATGTCATGATTGACTGAGTAGTTGTTCTACACACCTTAACATTAATATCTTAATTACTTGAGTTCCCTTAGCTGGGCTGTAGAACCTATAGATGGTTTCACAGTTGTTTCTTGACTCGCATATTTTTGAAGATTGGACATAGGAGGTTAATAGAAGACTATTTTAGTATATCATAAGTTACTTAAATTGGCTTCTCAGAATGAGCTTTGTCTACTACAGATTAAGAGTTTTGTTTACATTTATCTGCTTCATAATGGATATGTAAGAGTTGGTCCTGGCCTTCTTTCCTTGTTGTTTGGTGTACTTGTAGGTGTGTATTGTATCAAATTGTTTGCTGCATCACACTGAGACAAACATGGTGGATTCATGTCATTACTATCCCTTCTGAAAATTTAGCATTTCTGTTTCCAGTGTATACTGTTCCCTGTGTATACATCTTTAAGATGGTTGGTTATCATGTAATATATCAATAGCAGTGTGGTTCTCCATTTTGGTTAGAGGGACAAGGATTTGTACAACTGGGATTCTCGGTGATTAAAGCCTCTGGAATTAGACTTCCCCATTGATTATTACCACTGATGTTCATATATTGCTTTGGATGCTCATTTTTCTTTCATGTCTCTCCTTCTACATTCTTAATATTGCTTCTGTATGGCCCATATATATGAAACTGTGGGATTGTTGCTTCTGATTTGTTGGACTAATTCATATTCAGGTTTTGCTGCAAAATCTAGGTTCAAACTAAAGAATCCGCTGGGATGCTTCACTATTTATCTGGTGGAGCATGGGATCCACATGATGTTAATGCTGTGGCCATAACCTGTGATTCCTCTATCCAGTTTTGGGATCTGCGAAGCATGACGTACGTTCTGTTGGTTTAATAAAATATATTTAATTCCTTTATTGGTTTAGACAAAAATATTGCCTGAAAAGTCAGAACAATGATTTTTTTTTTTTTCAAAAGCAAACTCCTGTTTCCTCTACCACGTGTACTTTTGTTCAGAGACTAGGCCAAGTGCAAACAACTTGCATATTATTTATCTGGAATGTCACATTTCCTTTCAATGCATGCAGAGTACGGGAATAGTGCATATTGGCTTGGACATTAGGATCTTATGTTCTTAAACTATCTGGGTTTTGCATTGTGGCAAATTAATCTTGTAAGTTTCAAGGCTCTACTGTACCTCTGATGTCACTATTCTTGTATTTGCAGGAAGACAAATTCAATTGAGCATGCACATGTCCGTAATCTTGACTACGACATGAAGAAGAAATATATGCTTGTACGTGATGAGCTACAGAATGGTTGTTACAGTTAGAGAGTTTGTAGTTGCATGTGTTGGAAGAGCTTTTGTGGGAGTGAGCAATAAATGTAGCTTTTGCAAGTTATATCCTATCATTGGCTTAGTTATGCTCTCCAATAATTAAACTGTGTTCTATAAGTTAATATTGGATGATGTGCAATATTCAGACTACGTACTTTAAAAGAGTCTGTTGCTCACACGGATAAGGTTGCAGACTCTATAATGGTGGGAATGTTGTTTATGGTGTTTTATCATAAAGGAAATCCTTTAGGGGTGGATTTGCAGATTACATAAAAAAAAAAAAAAAAAAAAATTCTTTAGGCTGTTCTAGACATACCTTAGATCTTTATTGAAAGCAACATTGTTTCTTGAGTGTAATGAGCACGGACTGCATAATCAGATAAAGCAACTCTTTAAAATTTTTCCTGCCCCTCCTAGGGCCCATAACACAAGGTTGGACATGAATATCTGTAAGAAAGGTGCAGAATGAGGAAGAGATAAAGCTAGAATGAGGAAGTAGGATGTTTTATTAGGTTTATATCTGAAGAATATCTTCCACTGCAACCATTTAGGAGCAGAACAATGTGGCACTATATGGTGAAAGTATTGATCTGTTACTCAATTATACTAAAAGCTGAGATCATTTCTGAAGCACACTTGAATTAATTAATGAGCTGTATGAAGTTGATTTTGTAGGATGTATAATTGATTAACATTTCTGTCCTTCACCGTACTTTTGTGCTAATCATATTTGTAGGATGTCTTGGAAATCTGAGTAGAATATTAACTCTCTTTGCTTCACAAGATTTCAAAAAATCTCCTTTTGCAATCCTGTGTTGCTTTGCTTGTTGTTCAAAGATGAGCTTACAGGGTCTGATTGATTCTAACAGGTAACTGCTGATGATGAGTCCGGGATACACATATGGGACATGCGGATGCTGAATTTTCCATTCCTGGAGCTCCCTGGACATGCACACTGGTATTCCTTGTGAAAACTGAAGCAAGATTATGCTTTTGTTTTGCATTTGTAGATTGCAGCATCTTTAATCATTTAGATCTTTAATAGAGGTATCATTTTTGTGTCTTGTTGCTGAAGCTCTTAATTTGATTGTCTTTCGCATTCTAGATTTATTATTACTCGTTGGCCAATAGCATGTTATCAGTTGTGGTTCTGGGTCATCTTTGTCAAATTTTTTCCCTTAGTTAAGATACTGCTGTTTTTAACAGGACATGGACTGTTAAGTGTAATCCTGAGCTTGAAGGCTTGATTCTGGTTCTCTCTCTCTCTCTCTCCCCCTCCCTCTCTGTGTATCTGAGAGTGTGTGTTAGAAAGGTTTCTTGACAGATGCAAACTTTCGTAGAGTGCTGGAACTGACTCAGCTGTTAACTTGTGGCTTGCATCTCCTCCTAACAGTGATGATTTAACATCTGAAAGGTGCTTTCTTATTTCATTCCTCTGAATTTTATTATTTGGCATCTTATTTTTGTTTTATACTGGTTTCACCTGTCTCTGTTGTTTTGCCAGCTTGATGGAGTCACCAACTAGGCAGGTGGATCCATTGCTTAATTCATACACTGACTATGAAGACAGCATCTATGGTAATTGTTGCAATCTCTGACTTTAAGGAACTTAACTCAACTGAAATTAACTTGTCAAGTAAATCTCAGGCCTCGCTTGGAGTTCTCGACAGCCGTGGATATTTGCATCATTGTCTTATGATGGGAGGGTAAGAGCAATAGAACTTCATGGAAAAAGGACCTATAACTTATTTTCATGGCTAGTTTTTTTCTTAATCAAGCACCTGATCATTCTGCTCATCTGAATTGTCACTTCTACATTTTTTTTTTTATTGATGGGATATAACATGCATGGAGCCCTTTGAGGCTATCTTTTCCGCTGATCAATTGGAAGTACTGTTTCCACTGGTTCAGGAATTATTATCCTTTCTAAAGTTTTGATCCCACATAACAGAACTATATGCCCCTCTGTGTGTGTCCTCTATCTTGGACATCTTCTGAATTGGCAGAGATTTGGGGATCTAAGTGGTGCTTTCCTGCTTAAACCTGCTATTGTGGTCCTTGCTATTGTGTACTTATCTTCTGTAGCAGCATGACACATCTCTATGTTTCAGTTTAGGATAAAACTTATAGTAATGGCAGCTTCTTTATTTTAAAACAAAAAAGGAATAAATTAAAAAGTTAATTTCAGCTGTTGAGCGATAATTGAAAATTTCTGCATTTTATTATCTTGTTCAGGATTGCTATTTTATGATAGATTTTTTAATTGAACAGGTGGTTGTAGAATCTGTGAAGTCTTATCTTCCTAGAAAATGAATGAATGCAGATGCTGTTTGGGAAGGTTGTGGAAGACCCTAGACATTACTTCTTTTTGGGAAGTTCTTGCTGCTTTTCTTCCACCCCACCCTTCTGTTTCTTTCTCTTTTCTTCCTGTCAATTCTTGTATTCTTACATGTCTCCTTGCGTGTCTTCTTGTTTCAACTCCAGCAAACATCCTCCTTTGGAAGTCTAATTTTGATGCTTATTCTGATGCGGCTGATTTCTGCCATGACAACCTCAATGTCTTGAGCGCTGCATTTATTTGATTCTGGTATGGTATATCGACCCATGCAATGTGCTTGTCATGCCATCCCCTATATTGAGTGTCTGCAGTTGCAGTTTTACCTGTTGGATTGTCTGTGTCTGTAAAAGTGTAGCTCGATAACATTTTTAAGTTTCTACTAGGACTAGTCTGTGGTTCTTTTTTATTCATTTGGAGAAGAGAAGTTCTAATGGCTACAAGAAATGTTGAATGTCGTTGTCTTGTGTTCTGGCCAGATGCTGATAGATACTATTAGGCGGGAACTACTTGGAGGATGGGCCATCTTTTTCCCCATTATCGTGAGAGAGTTAAATACTATAATTCATTTCACAGCACCTCCTCACCCACAGACAGACGGGAAAAAGAAAGAAAAAAATTCTTGCCATGTGGACCAGTAATAATATTTTGCTTGTGTTGGTGAAACTGATACTTGGCATGAAATTTTTGTTGGCTTTATCACATCTGCTGTGGATGTTGCTTTTTAAAGATGTTGAGCAGTGTTTCGCTCCCTGCTCACCCGAATTGACGTGCTGCTTTAGTTACAAGGTGTGTTTTGGAAAATTGTTTACGAATGTGGAAAGAATTACTAGGTTAGTTTGGAGTTTGAAAGAGTGAGCTACTTCTGAAAACTTGTTCAAGCACTCTGTGGTTGTGGTGTCTTCTGCTTCTTGTATGTGTGTGCGTATACGAGCACTCTATGGATTGGTGAGGCTTTAAGAGTCAAGAGAGGTTAATTCTTTCTTCTCGCCTCCCCAATTTCAAATCCCACCCCTATCCTGTTAGAAATTTTTTTTTCCTCCAAAAAATGTTTTTGAGGGGATGCTACCCACCTTTGTGTGGTGTAGCCCCTATTGAGTTTTTCTGTAGTCAAACAATTAATGGGCCCAGAAATTGCTGAAACATATCCACGCCTTGCAAATGATTCTTTGAGAATCATGTGGATTACACGTTGTTGTTGTTGTTGTTAACGCAATTTTGAGAGAGACTTTCTGAGTAATTAGTGAGGGTGGTGGTGTTGTTGCTACGTAGGAAGTGGACTTCAAACTTATCCAAAGGATGACTCGTCAGAAAAGAAAAGTGGATTTGGTTTCCACGTTGAAAGGGCAGATGTTTGAATTCGTAGCTTTGGTTTTGGTTTATTAGTCCGGGAGGAGATCCAGGTGGCCTTGTGTTTCACCACGAAGGCCGCGTCGGATGGTCGGGACGCCTTGTCAACCCAGTTGCATCTCAGCCACTAATTTCTGAATTCCGGCGTCAGCTGCCATGTCATTTGGGTTCTTGACACGTGGAATGCTGGAGGTCTGAGGGGGCTGGTAACGATTGTTTTGGATAGGGTAAAATCCAGGAGGGAGGGAGGGAGGGTCCTCTGGAAAAGGACATTTTTGGGCATCGTCGTGGTCGGTAGTGTCTACCTGCAATGCAGCTCTGTGCCAAAATGTTCAATTTATTGAAGGACCACATTCAGATTCACTACGAACAAATAAATCTATGGCTCCTCACCCTGGCATAAACAGTCCCCAACTTGCCATTTTACACTTCACCCCAAACACAAGAGGGGGCAACCAAACAGAAAAAAAAGAAAAAAAAAAAAAAGAAGAAGAAGAAGAAGAAAAGGGTGGGATGTAAAAAGAAAAAGGATCCTCAGAGGATGAGCAAGATTCATCAAGCTGCAATAGGAATTATGAATAAACATAAAAAAGTGACAAGAAATGTCGGGTGATGATTTGGTACTTTAACCAAGTATGTCAACCTTTCGTACGTGGGTGGTTCATCAGTTGCATAACATAATAACGTCTTGACCATAAACACATTCCAAAATTGAGAAGCAAGCCGTTTTGTCGAGGCAATAATTGTCATTCCATACTCTACTCTCTATTTGAAGAAAAACAGTTGGGAATCGAAGGAGGAGCCGAGCCGGTCTGTCTGATTCTACAGGAGCTTGCCTTCTGTAGTGGTGAATTGATGATGATTGATCTCAAGAGAGAGAGAGAGAGAGTGGGGAACACGCGGCGAATGATTGTTGTCGTTAGATGAAAATTAAAAAACATAAAATTTCTTTTCCAGTCCTAACTCCTAGGAGTAAAACCAAGAATCTAATGGGCCTAGGAGATGGGTTTGGTGCTGGTCGGCAGCAGAGGGACCATGAAATTAGTCAATTACGTACAAAAGCCCGTCAGGGAAGCAGCGGAGCATCGGTGGGACACGTAAGTCAGAGGAACGGGGCTGATCCGTCCACCACTGCCAGTCGGTTCCGTTCCATTCCATTCCACGCTAATAGCGCTGAATAAATACTACAGTACATTATAAATTCCCCACATCCCTAACCCGCCGGCCCCGGGATTTCGATTCGCAGCCAGCCAACACTCCGCCCGCCACCACCAGATCCTCATTCCCCATTCCGGACTCATTAAAGACTTGGGTCAAACTCAACAGTCTCAGTGTTTACGTATGGATGATAATTACATTTATGGATAATTACACATTTATGGATAATTACAGGAGTCGTCCTTTTTTGGGTTTTCAAATAAATAAATAAATAGATAAATAATTTTGTTGAAGTGACGTAATGAGGATTATTAAAGCCCCACGCACCCCGAATGATTTCTCCCAATTTTTTTCAAAATGCCATCACTCCCATTACCACTCCACCCTTCCCCCATTTGAACTCGCACTAATAAAATTTGAGCAACTTCGTTAGTTTTTACTAGTTTTCCAGCTGCTGCTCCTCCTCCTCCTCCTCCTCCTCTACCTGCACTACAACAACAATCTTAGGGCTCTCCAAATTCCCATTCCCCCTCCCTCGGATGCTACCACTGCTATTACTATTTCTACTGCAGAGAAAAAAGCAACAATGGTCGCGTCATCTAGAGGTTATGTGCCTTTCGGCCTAGTTCGTCTGAGGGGTGGCGGTGATGTCGCTACTATTGCTCCCCTGCGTCGTCACCGCGACGGGAATGGATTCATAGACTTGCCGAGCAAGAAGAGAAGATTCATTCTTCGTGATTGCAGCAGGCAGAGAGTGGTGGTTAAGTGCTGCTCTTCCGATTCTGTGGTGCCAATTCGGGGGAGCACCGGTGGTTCGAGGAAGAGTGTGGACAACTCCTCCGAAGACTGGAGGTTTGACTCTATAATTACTCCCAATTATCGACCTCGGATTCAGGCTTCCCCTGCATTGTCCTTCCCTTCTCCTCAGTAAGTCCCCTCCCCTCCCCTCTTTATTTTTCTCAACATTTATTTATTTTTCAACTGATCCGAGTTTTTAAATTTTTAAAATTTGATTGTGTTTAATCCCCTTCCTCACTTCCAACTTTAAAGCGCTTTATTTTTTTTTTAATTTTTTTGGGGTTTTTTCGCTGGTTGCTTTCACGATCAATTTCATAAATGAAAAATGATCTGGAACACTTGCTGCTGCAATATATATATTTAGGAATGACTAAGAGCTGTTTGTATCCAAGTCTACAGCGCAATCATAAGAACAGGTCATGAGCCAGCCAACTATTCGGCTGTGTATGTTGGAAGTTGGGGAGAAAGAAGAAAAAAATAGGGACTGGCTGATGTGGAGTATCTTTTAAGATTAAGGAACTGTACTTGACATGCTTCTCTGCATCATCTCAAGGAGGAAAGAAAATAGCCTTTCTTTTATCCTAGTGCTGGCATTGCTATGACTTTTAAATTATTAGGAATAGATGGAATGATGATCTCGTCCATTGAGTACTTAACATACTAAGGGCAATGATCCTTTATGTTTCCAAGTTAGTTTATATTGGGGATTTGTTTCTTTTGTTGGACATTTACAAGTTCCCAAGGAAGAGAAAGTGCTGGTAGCCTTCTGATATATTTGTTCTTTTTATCACATATTTGTTGTCAGCTCACTTTATCTCCCAATGTTAGCCAGTTTGTATTAGAAGCCACTGAATAAGATTGTGATTTGAACATATTGCATGTCTGAGTCATTCAAATATTTACAAGTTTCTTTGGTGCTGCAGGTCTCGGTTTGTGTCAAAACAAGAAAAATTCTTCCCACGTTGCACACCAAGGAATTCTGGTCCTCAGTCACGTGATTCTCCACCAAAACGAGGTTGTTGCAGTACCCCCACTGTAGTTTCTTTTATATACTCTCTATCCTGCATTCATATTGCAATTTAATCTTAGTGAATTTAATAGGTTTTTGGTCTTGTACGACTTAATTTGGGTACATGGTGGGATTGCTTATTTCACCTGATAGTTTTATGAATTGTTATGCGTTCACTGCCTGCAGATACCGGTATTGCAAGTGAGAAAGATTGGGGCATCAGTCTGTTAAATGATATTGTTAATGAATCTGGTACAAATGAAGATGGAAGTACTTGGTATCGAGAAAGTGGAGAGGATCTTGGAGAAAATGGATTCAGATGTAGGTGGACGAGAATGGGTGGTCAATGCCAAGATGGCACCTCAGAGTGGAAGGAAACGGTATTTTAAGTAATTTATCATGTGACTTGCTAATGTATGCTTATTTATGCTAGTCATTGACACGTGGTGGCATTTTGTTCATATCCTCAAGGACTAGCTTTCCTGTGGTGTTTGTGTCATCTTATTGACCCTGAAGGTATGGACGTATTTCCTGAGTCTAGCCCCTTCCAGACATACAAACTAACATGCTCACCCAGGCACACACTCTCTCGAACAGTAAACAGGCAGAGAGGGAGAGATAAAAATAAGAAGATGCTCACAGATAAGGGTGGAGTTAACATCAAGTTACATGCAGTGTATGTGGTTAAAATGCTCGAAAACAGGATATTGAACTGCTAAAGGAACGGACAGGAGCACAAATCTGTAAATCGATAGGGGTGTTGAGGATAGAGGATGATGTATAGGAGAGCCACTTGGGAGGATTTGAAAAGGTATAATGGAAATCACGGTCAGGGACTATATCCTTTTCCTAGTCAGGGGTTGATTTTTAGCGCTTGTTTAGGAGATGCTGAAAGTTCTTCCATAGATATATGAAATGCTTCGTAATGTATGGGAAACAGACCCATATCTACCCATAACCTGCCTTGAGATAGAGAGAGAGAGAGAGAGAGAGAGAGAGAGAGAGAGAGCCCAGAATGGTTTTCACTAGAAGGGAAATGAGAAAGAGGATTAGAGAACATGTAATGAAAATGTGGTGGTTTCCCTATGCGATCCCTAAGGGTACTGCAACTTAAAGTTTCAGGAATGCTGATACCAGAGGATAAAGGGGAGTTAGTTTTAATTGTCTATTGATATCCCATCCTTTTAGCTGTTATATAATTGTTGCTGTTGTGTATGTCTAGAATGTCCTCTTACCAGAAAGCTTGGGACCTTTTAGAGTTTATTGAATGTACTTCAACAGACTCTTGTCTCACTGGGAATTTGTAAAACTTTCTTCTGATTGTCGTGTGAGTGAATTATAGCTTTAACATTTTCCCTTGTATTTTGTGAATAAATCCTGCCTGGTCTGAGGCTTGTTGATCTTCTATCCCCAGTGGTTTAGAGTAACCACTTCTGATACAAGCTGCTATGAGACAATATGCAGAATCTTCAATTAGAAATTCTTATGAACCATGAAAGTGAACTGTTTGCTTTAGCTTTTTCTTTCTGAGAAAAACTAAAACTTTTGGTTAATCGTACCTTGAATTCTAAATTTCAGACTTATCAAAAGAAAAAGAAAATGCCACAAATAGTTTCCTCCCTTCTTAAATCTGTTTCTTTCATCCATGATATTGTGGGCATGGTCATCCTTTGCTGAATTTGGTTTTATAACATCATCAAGTATCATCCCAGGTGGATGCATTTAATTGGATTTGTTGATCTCCTTGACAGTGGTGGGAGAAAAGTGACTGGACAGGATACAAAGAGCTAGGTATCGTCATGCTTTCATTTTATTGAACCAAGAGGACCAAGACAACTTGTTTCTTTCAGATTCTCCTCTTTACTGTTATTCAACTGTTCTAGTGCTTATTTCTAGTGCTTTCATAGGAGTCGAGAAATCTGGAAGAAATGCTGAAGGGGATTCGTGGTGGGAAACATGGAGAGAAGTTCTCCACCAAGATGAATGGAGGTTTTGGGTTTTTGCTCTTCTCCCTTGTGCTCTTAGTTCCCAAATAGAGAAGCTACTGCTCTGGTCAATTTTTCTCAACTTTCAATGGAAAAATTAATTTATCTCACGGCACTCCCTTCCTGCTTTCTCAAATTGCAGTAATCTCGCTAGGATTGAGAGGAGTGCACAAAAGCAAGCAAAATCAGGTACAGAGAATGCCGGGTGGTATGAAAACTGGTAAGAAAGTATATCAATTAGGAAATCAGTTAATTATAATGCATCAAACATTGGACATGCAACAAAGAAAACAATCTACCAGAATCTACTCCCTTTATACAGGTGGGAAAAATATGATGCCAAAGGCGGGACGGAGAAAGGGGCACATAAGTATGGGAGATTGAATGAACAGTCTTGGTGGGAGAAGTGGGGTGAGCATTATGATGGAAGGGGATCTGTATTAAAATGGTATGTCCTTTCTTTTTTATTCTGGACATACAATTCTTTTGGGTTATATGAGTTTTGGAATTGGACTTAGTACATCAAAGAAAATTTGTATGTTAGCATGACAGACTGAAAGGTTATCATCTGGTTACGCTTATTCATCCTATCTCTACTTACATTAAATGGTTCACGAGAAGCAAATAGCTGTGCCCTTGCTAACTTGCTAGTAATTGACAACACGCAACAAACAGTGAAGAAAAATGATTCTTAAATTCTGGTGCATGACTTGAGCATAGAGTTAAGTGCTCTTTCTTCTGATTGTCCCTTGGTACATTATGGAGTTGGGCATCATTCTTCTTTTTGATCATGTGTTGGTGCTTTTGGAGACATACAAATATTTCAAATGCTCAATATCCCGATTCATCTTTGTTAGATGAAGTTGATGCAGAATTTGGTTTCAAGCAGTGATAGTATTACCATAAGATGCTGAATACAGAATCAGAAAGACAAGGTTGTTTGGCTTGTGGTTGAATGTCCACCATAGGGTGCTAAGAGATTAAGAGTTCAGCTCTACATACCCCCTCCTCCTAAATGACCAAAACTATTACTGAGAGTCTGACCTCTAGATGGACCTGCAATGGGGTTCTTCACTTCAATGAAACCTCATTTTTTAATCGGTCATGTTCTATCACTCAAAAATGAGCTACCTGGCCTTTTTCCTCTGTCGAATGTTCTCAAGTTCTATATTTCTGCTTTCTCAGGACAGACAAATGGGCTGAGACTGAACTGGGGACAAAATGGGGAGACAAGTGGGAAGAGAAATTTTTTGCTGGCATTGGTTCGCGTCAAGGAGAGACCTGGCATGTGTCACCTGGTGGTGAAAGTATGTTATATTTTCCTTTTCTTTAGTAGTGATTAATATATCTGAATGTTATGTATGCCAGTAAGATCTTAATTGCTGATATAGATGCTCCTCAATCTGTTAGATTTATTTTATTGGTAGATCTTCCAGAATATTGTCTTAATGCACTTAGAACTCGAGCCCTCCACTGTTTCACTTAAGCTCAAGGCAACTTGTACGGATCTCTTTTATAGTTCTCAGGTAATTGTGGACCGTGGTTGTCACAAAACTGATACATGGTTATATTTAAACTTAGATTTTGGTACTGCTCTGCATGATGTGAGGATTTTCAGTTGAATTCAGTAATTAAGAGCTAAGAAAAATTCCTGATCGTATATTGTTGATGTTGAAACAAAATTTCCTTGAGTGATAAAGAAAAGTAACTTATTGAAACATGACAAGAATGAGAATTGAACTTTAAATAATGAACATAAAATTCTAGACCAGGAATGAAATAGCTGTATTTTTTTTTTTAAAGGAATTCTTTCACTTCAACCATTACTATGTTCTCAGCTTGGACTGTGATCTTCTAGTTTGATGTTCGATTAAAGGACCAATGACCATTTTCTTGTGTAATTATAGGATGGTCGAGGACATGGGGAGAAGAGCATTTCGGAAATGGGTAAGAACTGACTGAGATTTATTTTCGTATCTTGGCCAGCGTACATATCTGTCCACTGTATTTATCTGACTTCTGTTACCAATAAAAGGAACGTTAAAAAGGGGAGGATAACCTACTTTTCCTAAAAGTTCCTACAGGTGGAATTTCATTGGATTCCACGTATTTTGCAGGAAAGTTCACAAATACGGTAAGAGCACAACAGGTGAAAGCTGGGATATAGTTGTGGATGAAGAAACATATTACGAGTAAGTTGTTCTTGCGTCCTTTTATTACAGAGGTTGGATCTCTTTCCAAAATTATGCGTAAAGGCTTTTTGAGGCCACATTAAAGACATCCTTAACTCTTTTTTTTGGCGTAAACTTGTGATACAAGGGCTGAACCTCATTATGGATGGGCGGATGTGGTGGGAGATTCAACCCAGTTGTTATCCATCCAACCTAGAGAGAGACCTCCAGGTGTTTATCCAAATCTTGATTTTGGTTCGTCATCGTCATCATCATCCTCATCCTCATCCTCATCGCCACCATTACCTGCAGATGACGAACCACCTGCTGCCCAATCATCACAATGACAAGAAGCTGTTGTATTATTTCTCCGTTAGTTTATTTAATATTTTTAATGAAATTGTAATTGTAATTGGTGAAGACCTTGCTGTAAGAGACTGTAAGAACCCCCATCAGCATTCATTTTATTCATTCTATTGATTTTTGGCATTATTGCTGTGGTTAAACATTCAATTGTTAACACTGTAACGACATGAAGTTCTTTGGGCTGGAAGCAGCTGCTGCAAGTACCGTAAATCATCAAAACAGGCATCTACTGTACTGCTGCACTTGCACGTCGGGCAGAGCACGACGATTTAGAATTTGCATTGGTATTCCCACTTTAGAGTGGAAGTCGTGCGGAGATCTGAAATCTGAGCTCTCGTGTGGGATTTTTTTTTTCTTGCAATGCCAGCATAAGAATGTTGTGCGACTGTTGTCCGGAACCACTCTTCACAGCCCAAAAATAGATTTGACGCTTACACGTTTATGCGTTGACCTAGCTGCCTGTCAAACATTCAAATTTTTATAAACATTTTCTAGCCTCCAAGAGCACACTGATAATGGTCCCAAAATGGCTTAAATGCAGAATGCCCCCCCGACAATGAGGTTTGACTGGCAAATCACCCCTTGTAAAAATGAAGTACACCCCACCCGCCCCCCCAGCCCCCTTAGTACAACCAGCGCTTTGACTATTAAGACTTTCTCGTGAGAAGGAAATTGCGGTTATAATTTCGGCCACTAATGCCTTCATCTATGCTTTCTTGTACTATAAAATTAAAACTACTCTTTATTACTACCAAAAAATAAAGTTGTAGTCCTTAAGAATTGCTCAACAATAGTAAAATGCGGTAGAGTCCAAAAATTGGTTGCGGAGATGAGCTATAGAAGAAGAAAGAAGCAAAAGAAAATGAGAATGTAGGTGCGGGATCGCTTGTTATAAGAAGGAGAAATTTTCATTCAGCAGGTGGACAAAAACAAGCAAAATATTTGAGCAATTTTGCTAAATGATTTCTTTTTTCTTTTTATAACCACTAATACTGCACCTGTCAAATTGGTTTTTTTTTTTTTTTTTGGCTTCTTTTCCTCCTTTATGATTCACTTATGTAGCCAGTTTGATGGCAATACGGATAATTAGATATTTGTGGGACTAGTTTTGTGGGAGAAATTTTGATGTGATTGATAGTCAATAGAGCAAATGGTTTAGAGAACTTGTGAGGATCGCTTTCTCATAAAATATGAAGAGGATCAGAAATTCGAACAGCTAAGATGGAAGGGGATGTATTCAGGTCAACCGTTATACTGTTAGGCTACGTCCTTCCCGCCAACCACGCGTATCCACGATGAAGCCCTATCTAATTCCCTAATAAATCCTCCTCGTTTTACCATCTATGGTCTACCAACCCGCTTCATGAGCTACATGACTACACGTCCTTCTCAATCTTCCTACTTATTAATATCCACAGTATGCTATTAACTGTTGGAGTAATATATTTGATTGCATCTCTCAATAGAAATACTGCAGAAATTACTAGACCCAAATTTAGGGAGATTCGTCATCCCATAATTGATTGTATCTCTTACTCGGACACACAGCCCAAACGATTTGTCAAGAAAATCGTTCGAACCGGTTCTGTAAATTGTAAAATGCACAAGGTGCAAATTTATACACACACGCCGTGTAATTCATTTTCGACAACGTAAAACGATATTGAAGAAGTAATTTGGAGGCCTTACATTTCTTTTTAATCAAATTTTAGCCATGAAACTTGAGAACGACAATACCTCTCATCCCACTCGATTAATTCCCCCCAGCCGGAGGGTCCGTGGTGTTTTGTTCGTGAAGTAGAAAACAACTATAAGTCTTGTCCCTATAAAGCTGTATCATAGGAGGACCAATTCAATCCGTAGGTAGTGATTATTATGTTTCTGAAAACATATCAAAACCAATTAATAAGCAACCATTCCCACCAAGCAAACACCTAAAAAAAGCAAACGGGGGGAACTCCTCTCTGTCCCCGGCCCCTCCCCGGGTATGGAATCAAGAATTTTACTTAACAGGATCAAATGTATATACTACTAATTGCTTAACGGCAAAGCCTAATTCATTGCATTATGTCTTTTAATTCCTCCAACTCATCCATGATCCAACCCAACCACCTTCCCATCAAATCCTCTGCTGCTCCTATTATTAGCAGTAAGTATTGATTAGCGAGAGTACACCTTTTTCTTTTCTCTTTCCTCGACAAATCTTCAGTATCTGCTCTCTCTCTCTCTCTCTCTCTCCAACCAGAGGCCCAAAACCAGCCAAATCAAAACAATCATCCAGCTTTACCTACATCTATAATAAGTGGTAGTTAGTAGCAGTAAACAGCAATCCCCTCCTTGAGACCCAGATAGACAGAAAAAGATACTACAAGGTACTGTAGACTTTCAAAAAAGCATCTAGAAAATCTCCCACATTCTTTTAACTCCTGGTATCTCTTTCTTTTCACCCATTCATATTCAAATCTATATATATATATATATATATATATGGTGCAGAGGACTTAATCTTCTCTGGATCTGTAACAGAATTTTTAAAAAGTGGGGAGTTCTCCTTCTTCTTCATCTTTTTTTTTTTACAAAAAAAAAAAAATTATTTTATATTTCTTGATGGGAAGAGCAATTGGGAAGCCCGAGAGATGAAAAACCCGACCAAGATACTGATGCAGTTAACGAGAAAGGTGTTGGATCTTGACTGGAGGCTTCTTTTATTGCTTCTCCCCCCTCTCTGTCTTCTGGTTTATGTATCCGTCTCCTCCTCCACCAACAGCACCACCGCCGTCGGCACACTTTTGAACTCCTTGTCCCCCTTTAAAACCATTTTCCGTCCGAACTATGCACCCCAAGCAAGGCGGGAGAACCCGTCGCCGGAGGAAGTGCGGTTGAGAGCGAGGAGGAGGAGGAGGGGGGAGGAGGAGCTAGATAGGTCGAGGATTGCGGTGTGCTTGGTGGGTGGGGCCCGGAGGTTCGAGCTAACTGGACCGTCCATCGTTCAGAACATTCTGGGCGTTTACAATAACTCCGATCTTTTCCTTCACAGCCCCCTGGACCCCAATGCCTACAAGCTATCCCTGCTGAAGGCTGCGCCCAGGATCGCCGCCGTTAAGATTTTTGAGCCCAAGCCCATTCCGGAGACTCAGACCCAGTCCCGAGTTCTCACGGCTGCCAACTCGCCCAACGGCATCCAGGTAAGCACTGATAATAACAAACAATGAACCATCATAAATGCTTTCTAATGACACACGCTGCTCTGATGAGTAAGTTTTGGGAGCAGAGTTGGTGTGGGTGGGTGGGTGGATGATTCATGAGATAGTGAGATAGATAATTATTAAGCTTACAAAAAATTCACAGTAGTTGACAAAAGCCCATTAAAGCACGGGGGACGGATAGCTTTTGTAATTTTGCTTCAGCCTGCCAATCCCTGACCATGATAGTAGCGGTGGTAACTTAGCCTTTTTAGAAAAGAGAAGACAAAAAACGAAAAAAGAAAACAAAAGACAGCTACCAGTCGATTTCCAAAGCCACTACTGGGCAACCGTCGTGTTTGTTTCTGTCTACTACCATCGTAGCCGTACGTTTTTTTTTTTTTTTTTTTTTTGTAATGGTTTGTTGGTTGGGAAAATTACCAGCCAATATATTAAGCAACGAAATCAGTGGATGTTTGTTGCTGTCGTCTTTTTTCTTTTTTTCTTTTTTTTAAGCTTATTATTGTGGATGTGGCGTGATAATTTGGGCACTGTATTTAGTGGAATGCTTTTAGCTTCACTCTTTGTAAGTAATTTGCAGGGCCGGAGGGCTGTGTTGCTTGCTAGCTCTCCCTTCTGGTAGCAAGTACTAGGGAGGGAATAGTACTAGTATTTTACCACTACACCAGTGAGGAAGAAATAATTATTATAACAAAATGTGTGTTTCGCGATTCGTTTCTTTCTTAGTATTTTACTTGTTGGTGTAGAAGTTTGAGTGTAAAAACAATTGGAGCTTTTGTGGCTTTGGGTCCGGATAGATAGATAGATAGATAGATGCCTCTGTTTTTTTTTTCTTTCTTTTTTTGGAATAATAGTAAGAAGATATATGCCTGCATTTGGTTCAATGTGGACGGCCTGGTGTTGGTGGGGTGGGAGGCGGCTGCATTCCCGGAAAGATATTAAATTGCAGTCCTTGCACGTAATTGGTAAAGTTGGAATGTACTGGCCAGAGGCTGACCTATGCGTTTGCGACTTCTGGTTCTATTTTTATGTCCACGCGGGACTGGGCGACCTTTTTTTTTCAGGAGCTAGTCAAATCTGCCACTTTAACTACTACAAAAACAAAAACAAAAGGGGTGACTTCCAATCTTAATAATAGCTTTCACCCCTCACTCACCATCTTAATAATATGTTTCTTTGCTTCCTGTTTGCACTTTGTATGAGAATTGGCAAAATACCACATTAATTCTTTTTAATGCAAGATTATTATTGTCTACTGACTGCTACACATTTAAAACTTTATACTACTTTAGTAGTGGAGAACTGGAGATGTATGTGGACGTACTACTGCTCTTTTTTCTTTTTTTTTCTTTCTTTGTTCAATTAAATCAAGAGTTTGGTAGCCTCTTGTTTGATATGCGCAAATTCAACACAATCTGACATTGCCACCACACTTTTTTGAATTATTATTAAGAGAGAGAGAGAGAGAGAGTCTTGTACCTGCAATCCATTTAAGCATTCGATTAAAATTTTTTTTTTTAATGCACTGATGGATGAGACAACTGACAATGTAGTAATCACAACATCATATTGGTTGGTTAGTAGTAGTAGATTACTATAGATTATTTCTCATCCTCCTCGACTTAAAATAATTGCAGGGTTTGCTGCAGTACTTCAATCTCGTGGAGGGCTGCCTCACCATGATTAATGACTATCAACGCCACCACAACTTCACCTACGATTGGATTGTCCGAACCAGAGTGGACGGCTACTGGTCCCGTCCCCTGCCCCGCGACACCTTCATTCCCGGCAGATACCTCATCCCACCGGGCTCTTCCTACAGCGGCTTAAACGACCGCCTCGGGGTCGGCGACTACAACACCTCAGTGGTGGCCCTTTCCCGCCTCTCCCTCATTCCCCTCCTCCACGACGCCGGCCATCAGCAGCTCAATTCCGAGTCCGCCTTCAAGGCGCAGCTGGCCCTCAACAATGTCCCTTACGTCACGCACCGGCTTCCCTTCTGCGTTGTGACGGATCGCAGATACGACTTTCCTCCGGGCCGTTTCGGTGTCCCGGTGGCTGCGCTGTCCAGCCCAGGCCCGTTAAGCGGGGCTAAATGTCGACCCTGTATCCCGGCCTGCAAGGGGCCCTGCGTCGGCCCAATTATGAATGGGCTGTACAAGGGATGGAGCTGGACGGAATGGGCCAACGGAAGCCTTGAGCTCTGTGACGCCCACGCTGATTGGGAGCAGGGCTGGGAGAAATTGTTCGACAGAGTAGCTGGTGAAAAGTTAGCCGCGGAGAGACGGAGTGTTAAGGCGCTGAAGCTAAAACAGTGCGTGGATGACTTCGAGGAGATGAGGAAGCGGACGGCTCTCTGGGAAGCACCACCGGCGGCTGATATGTGCCGCCTTGCTCCTGCGCTGGCCTAGTGCTCAATCGAGTCAATATAGCAGTTTTGTAATACTACTATCTTCTCTGTTTTTTTTTTTTTTTTTTTTTTTGGGACCCCAAGAAAAGAAAAGGATAGAAGAATAACGTAGGGATAAACTAGTTATGCTGTTTGTAAAGATGAAAAGAAATATATAGATATACATACGTACATACCCGTGTTGTTTGGGTTCAATTCAAGTAGAAGTTGATGAAAGAGTCTCTGATCGAATTATGAGTCAAGCCCCAAAAAATTTTAACATAAGCACATTTTGTAAAGAGTATCGATGAAATCATCAAATCTTCAACCCAATGATGATTTCTCAAGGTACAAGCAAGTAGCCTAATAAAATTAATTCTGTTTGCAGTATCCCCTTCCATGCAAGCAACTTGCTGCATAGCCTCAGACTCAGCTACTCCATACTTGATATAGCTGATGAAGAGGCAACAACTTTGGAGGAGGAAATCGAGTGACAGAGACACAGACTTGAGATTTGTCTTAATGGTTGATAAAAAGAAGTAACGTCGCACAAGGCCCTGACTTTACAAATACTTCAAATGTTGACAGTAGAGTACAGTACAGAGACTGAAATTGACAGTGGTTTTCTTCAAAGACGTTCAAGTGCTGGATCAGATTATACATGTTTTAGGGAAGCGTAGGAGAGAATGCGATTATTTGTCCATCCACATCACACAGCGGAGGCTCTTCCCTTCAAGCAGTAACTCGAAAGCTTTGTTGATGTCTTCAAAATTCACCTCATGCGTCACAAACTTGTCCAATTCCAACTCCTGATTGTGTCATGGATGTAAGAAAGACAAAACTGAGTGTCTTTTTAGGTTACAATACAGAAAACTCAAATCATTCAATCTAAATGCCACAACACATGCAAATCATTACATCATGATCATTGCTCCTTTAATATATCCAAACCAGACAACTACCTTGTCCAGGTACTTTTTAATGAGCATGGGAATATCTGTCTTGGGTTTAAGGCCTCCATACAACGATCCCACAAGTGTTTTCCCCATGTGAAGAACCTCAGAGGAGTTGAGAGTCAGCTGCGACCCAGGCTTGTCCACTCCTAAAACAACAGTCTTTCCCCAACCCTGAGATTAAATTCAAAAAAGATGAGATAGACCATTTTGTCTACCACATATGGCAAGACAACATTCAGAACTAGCACAGTTTCAAATCAGGCACTAGTTGTCAATCTGCATATTAAGGAACAAGTGGATTCGAAAACAGGCACATCATGAAAATGATAGAGATGGGTGATCCAGAGGCCACATGCCAGATTCTTAATAACCTAACTGTAAGTAATCTCATCACTTAAATGAAAGATCATAAAGGGTTTGATAGCTAACTAAGAAGATGTCCTACATGCCACGAAGCACTTTTTCTGCATGCCTTCTTCGTTTTTTTTATTTTTTAATTTTTTTCCTCTTCCCCAAAAATAAGATAGGGGAGGAAACATATGAACCTTTCGGGAGCTGGCATATGCTTCATGCACCAGTGATGCCGAACCAACACATTCAAAGCAATAGTCTGCTCCTCCATCAGTCATATCCTTGATCACCTGCTCCATGTCAATAAGAAAGAGATAGCAAAAATAAGAAACTTGAAGCAAACACGACACATTGGTTTCCAACCACAGAAATAAGTTCCACATGCACATTGAATACACAATAGTTGGCCGGACAGGATCCTGAGTTGATAAAAAATGGATTCACGCCATTGGCATTGACATGTAATACTTGCTTTCATTATTTGTCAACTGCAGGCTTAATGAGCATGGTTTTCATTTTTGATTACAGGACAAGCTCATGAGGCTGTAAGAAAATCAGCCACAAACTAAATAAGTCTCAAGAATGGATTGCGCTGAATCAAATTCAGCAACCAGTCCATAGATTAACAAAACAACCTGGCTTACAGACTTGTTCCCACAGCTTCTAGAGTCCACAAAGTCAGTGAGTCCAAACTTTTTCCCTGTGAAGAATGAGACATTCCTCAATTAAATGCAGTGAAATTTGAACCTCAAGGAAGACCAACTATTTGAGCATTGCCTTGAGGATATATCAACTGATCATGCAAGGTTTAAAACTAATGAAAATACACCAATAAAGAAAAGGTGGAAACAAAAACAACTATACTTACCTATTTCACATTTGTCAGGGTTTATATCCACACCAATGATTCTTTTAGCACCAGCGATTCGTGCTCCTTCTGCAACCTAACGACAGCCAATCTGATCATTATACTATTGAAAAACGCCGACTGACATTCATGTGACAAAGACAAGGAAGAATGCTCTTATTTTCATGATTATGAGATTGTACCGCCAATCCGATAGCTCCCAAACCAAAGATAGCAACTGTTGATCCTGCTTCCACATTTGCTGTTCTCAAGGCAGCACCAACTCCTGATAACTCAAGTTATATCAATTAGCAAATTCAATTGTTTCAAATAGCAAATTAACAAATCTGAGGCTTGATAAAACAACAAAGGACCACAAGTGTAGAAATCCAAATAGCTGCATTGACAAAGTTTTGTTCACCACAGAGAACTGGATTCCAGTTAACAATTGTGCTAAATATAGTAAAAGCTAGAGAATTGCAAGAATCAGCCAAGGAGGCCTTGGTCTAAGTGGCTAACGTTGAGGGGGGCCCTGGAATTAGAGATCTTGGGTTTAAATCCCCCATTCACACTCCTAGCTGCCTAAATCCCACACCCCCCTTGCTAGAAAATTCAAGCCCAAAAAAAAAAAAAATTGCAAGAATCACTACTACCAGTTGACACTCCACAGCTTAGAAGGCATGCTCTGTTTGGTGGAATTGCAGGATCAATTTTTGTTACACTGGCAACATCCACCACAGTATACTCACTGAAGCTTGATGTATAGATAAAATGGAACAAAGTCTCCCCTTTAAGATCAGTGAATCTGCTTGTACCATCTCTGGGCATCGTTGAAGCAATATGAAATGGGAATTTTGAACATAGATTGCTCTTCTTGGATTGACAGTCCGTGCACTCTGCACAGTCAGGCAAGAATATAGGAAGAACTGTATCTCCCGGGGCTAGCTCATGAACATCCTCTGCAACACTTTCCACAACCCTTGAGTGCAAAGCATCATAGCAATAGAAAAAGGAGGATTCAGTGATTCATGTGCCTATTGAAGTTAAATACCAACAGCAGAAGGATGCATCTCACCATGCACAACTTATAGCAAAACGGTTACTAATGACAGCATGAAAAAAGATGAGCAGAGATACTATTTCTTTACAGCAAGTGGTTGTAGAGAAAACACTACTAAAAACCACCTCTGAGTGAGGAAGCCAACACAAGAATAGCGGTGTCAGAATACTGAGATGGTGTCACGTAAGGCTATCAAAGGCAAGCTTCTGCTTATAAAAATGCATTAGGATTTCCATCACTTCAGTTTTCACTTATAGATATTAAAAAAAAAAAATTAAAGAAGAACGGTGTGTCATGCCACTAGTGGGGGAAATAGTGCCAAACTGGTCAATATTGAACACAATACAGGATGTGAAGAGGCACTATAAGCTGGTGGTGCCCGGAGGAATCCATCTAAGTGAAAATGTTGAGATAACCCGGGAAACTCAATTTTGATTTTAATAAATAATCCACCCACAAAAAAAGAATTATTTGCATCCATGTACTGCAGTGACCTCCTCTCTTTTTGTTTTTCCTCCGCTGCGTAGCATCGGAAAGGATTTACCTTGCAGACAGAGTAAGGCCTGTAGTTAATCTTACGATCCTAAATCGACATAGCAGCGAGAAAGGGTGAAAAAAAGACTAGAACTAGATCATATTCCCACCATTACTTAAGGATTTGCCAGCAAAAGATTACGTCTTTGTAATGAACATGCAGAAAGGAATATTTTCCATGAAATTCTCAAAAGAAAAAAAAAGCTGCATCCAGAACGAATGTGTTCAATAAATTACTGAGCCTGCCAACGCGAAATATTAGGCATGAGCACTATTTTTCTTTTTCTCTCTTTTTTTTTTTTTTTTGGGAATTTTCTTTAGATTCTTGATTCTCACTTTCCCATTTTAGTTCAATAACCAAAAATAGCCAACCTTGAGTGTTCCGTTAAACTCTCATACTTACCCAACAGCTTCATGACCCAATATTCTCGGAAAACACGCAGGGGGAACCTTCAAGACAGGAAACACAAAGTAGGAAATCAAAATCCCTTCTTTTATTTACACTTCTAATTTCCTGAGCAAGAAACCACACACGCACACAGAAAGAAAGGCGGGGAGCTGGCCAGAAAGATGTGGAAAAGAGTAGAGGAGGATACCTTCAATCTCCAGAAGGTAACATCGCTGAAACAAAGAGAGGTGCATATGATTTTAATGCGAACTTCCCGAGATTTAGGAGGTGCCACTATCACTTCCTCTATCACCAGCGGCTCCCCTGCTTCCCTCGCCACTGCAGCTGCACCACCACCACCATCATCCCCAATCCCCCCCCCCAAAAAAAAGTATTAACATCAATTCACATACGCACTACTAGTAAGAACTCAGAAGTAGCACTATCCAAAACATTTTGTTTATCAGTCGATTGAGGGGGATGGGAAAAAAGAAAAGGAAAAAAAAAAAAGAAGAAGCAAGCGTCTGAACTTGGCAATGCACGAAGCATCACCCACTTTACACACCCTGCCATTGAAAATACTGCTGGCAGTAATATACATCAGCTTGAGATATACCTCTGCATCTTATGGGCTTCCCAGCCGTTTTGCTGAATTCAACTTCATCAGTAGTGTTCATTGCAAAATCCGCGACTGTGTATTGTGGGTGCGCTGACTCTTTAGCAGCAGCGATGGTTGATTGTTCAATTCATTGCACTATCACATTAGTATATATTATTACCTAATGCCTGCAACTCGTAAGCAATACGCAAGGGAGGCGGCTTAATCGTCCTGTAGAGGGCGTGGTGGACATTGGAAATTTGGATTGCTAATACTAGTCTTTTAACACAGTGCCTTATCCCGTTAGCTACCACCAATCACATCACCCCACCCCCACCAAAAACACACACCAAAAAAACGGAAAAAAAACAAAAACAAAACAAAACAAAACAAAAAACCCCAAAAAAAAGACAAACCCAAAACCGGATGGACATCATTATGCGTCCTAACCAGTAGGCAGTACTTAATGTCAATCAGTCTGCCATTTTAATACAGGGATAATTTCACAAACCTCCCCTTGAGGTTCTTTACAATTGCAGAGAGCTCCCCTCAAGTTTTAAAAATTGCATATACCTCCCCTACTTTTACTGTTTGCATAACATTATAGGCCCAACCAGCTAAATTTTCTCTCAAAAATCCTAAATTACCCTTATTGTCGGAAACTAAGAAAGAAACGTATAGTATACTCAATCGCTTTCTTCCATATTTTATATAAATGAACAAATCCCTGACAATTAGGATAAATTCAAAATTTAAGTAACTTTTTAAAAGATCTGAAATTGCATATATAGCATCAAAGCTTGCCATGCAAACACACACACACACACACTCCTCTTGACAACTAATTAAATCTTAATGCTCAAACATTTTTCCAATACAAGCTTTCGAACCACTATTACAAGCGTCTCATGATCTCAAATATATTAATATTTCAAAAGTAGAGGATAAATTCTATCTCCACATAAAATCATAACTAACAATTGATGATAAAAAAAACTAAATTCTTATGCAATTATTGGTATTTTGTAAAATTTTTTATTGACAACAGATAAAATATAATAAATTCCACATATTTAGTTCTTCTTCCTATTTCAATCATCAATTTAATTATTTATTTCTCCATCATTACGAGCCCCTTCATTTTTTTAGAGGTTTGTAAATCAATTGGCTTAAATGTAGAATTGTCTATGATCAACTAGAGGACATTATAGGTATTTTACTACGCCAAGGGAGGTAAGTGTAACTGCTTAAACCTAAGGGGATTGGAGTGAAATTGTTAGAAAATTCAAGGGAGATTTCTGAAATTATTCCTTTAATAAATGTATATATCTAGGTAGCAAGCGATAGCATAACATTTGCGGCAATTCTGGAACTTGGGCAATGCCCAAAACGCAACATTACAATGATAACAAACAACACATTTGGCTGGTTAGTTTGAGGTATTAGCAGTCCCTAACTAACGCTAGTACTAAACTTCTTCTCAGTTACCAACTCTAATTATCTTGTACTATTGACACTTCTGTTTCTTTTCTTTATTTTATTATTATCTTCTTTTTTTCGTTTTTTTTTTTTTTTGGGGAAGGGGGTTGTTGGAGGTCGGGCGTAGGGGTGTAAAATTTTCGAGCTACTTGACTTGAGAAATCAAGTAGCTCGATTTCGAACTCGACTCGAGTTCGGTCGGAATCGAGTTCGAGTCGAGCTCGAGTTACTTGATATTAAAATCGAGTCGAGATCGAGTTTTGAAATTACTCTATTCGAGTACTCGTCGATCTACTTGGCTCGACGAAAATTAATTTAAAAATTAATATATTATATTTATTAATTTACCATTTTAGCATTGTTAATTAAAAATATTACCATGCATTTCGAATTCTCGATCTCGATCTCGAGTACTCGAACTCGACGAGCCCAATCGAGCTCGAGATCGAGCTTGATCGAGTTCGTCGATCTCGAGCTTTGATTAATAATTCGAGCTCGAGCTCAAGGTCTGCTAGCTTGAGTCGATCTCGAACTCGAACTCGACTCGATTTCAGCCCTAGTCGGGCTTTGGCAGAGCTAGTTTTCATGCATGAATACTGATGAATAGTTGGAGTCATCATTGGCTGCTTTGAAACTTCTGCGCACAGTTGGAGCTTTTTTGCAGTTCTATGGAATCCTAATCGACGTGAAATGATTAGTCCACATGATTCGGTAGTTACAACTAATGGTTTATCATTGATGCTAAACTTTGAAAATTCAAGGATAACGTGAGGTGATGCCTAAGTTTGATTCTCACACACACACACACGCATTAATCAAATCCATGAAATTGTTGTAACTCGCAAAAATTCAATGAAAGCTACAGCCCCTTGAAAATTTGTTCAATACATAAAGCGAAATATCTCAAGACACTTGACTAGTTTATCAGTAAAAACAAATAAACATTTGACGACTAACGACAAGTGTCTATTTTATTTTCGGTTGAGTACTTATCTAAAATTGATTAGTTCCGCTGATAAGAAATAGGGCTTGTTCTCGATTTCATTAGTTTAGCTGATTATAAACTCCAATT
Source organism: Gardenia jasminoides (assembly GCA_013103745.1). Classification (NCBI taxonomy): domain Eukaryota; kingdom Viridiplantae; phylum Streptophyta; class Magnoliopsida; order Gentianales; family Rubiaceae; genus Gardenia; species Gardenia jasminoides. Next base: position 95,799,490 of record CM023103.1, read on the forward strand.
TTAACTCGTAACGTTGTTTTCTATATATATATATATATTGTAGAGACTTTTTTTTTTAATAATTGCTAAATTTTATATTCAACTAAAGAGTAATTTTTGCTAATTTTTCATAACATTCAACTCAGATCATTATTTCAGATAATCAATTTTCATAACATTCTACCACAAGAACGACAGGAAAAAAAAAAAATCTACTATGCAAATTTACATAAAGGCCCCATATACAAGATATGAACCAATTCACTATGTCACGCAGCAAAAGCAATACGACTACCGTGGAAGCAAAGATCCAAGTACGTTGATCAACTCAACCAGCTTACACGTAAGAAAAAACGCAATTTGTACACTTTAGGAACTAAAATGCATACAAAGTTTCGTTGTTTTTTTTTTTTTTTTTTGGGAGGGTAAATGTGAAGTAGCACTAGCAACTACTAATATGCAGGGAAGAGTTGCTGAATGTAGGATTGACCAGTGATATCAACGTCACGATCACCAGAAGAAGGAGGGGGCTTGTGCTTGGGCTTTCCTACTGCAGCTTCATGTGGGCCATCTGCGCTTTGGGTCTCGCTAGCCGGTGGATTCCCAGTAGGTCTATTGGGTTGGCCCTCTTCTTTTCCATATATTCCACCACCATAGGCTTCTCTCTGACCAGGTTCCATGCGAGAAATATATGGAGGCTGATGCTCCTGAAACTCCTCCTCCTCCTCCTCCTCAGCCTCCAGCTTTCGAGGTTTGTCCTCTTTTTTCTCCATTAGGCGGACTCCAAAATCAAAAATATTTGGTCCTGTGAATTCCTTCCTACCTAAAAATGGGAGTCCACAGATTGATTTTTGTACTAGCGACTGCTCTAGTGTGGAGTTTTGACACATGTCATCCTGCATGAAACGTGGAGAAGTCTGGGATGTACCACGTTCCTATGGGGTAGTCCTGACTCCCCACACCAATAACTTTGGGCTGTACGGCTTTTCCTAATGGCCCGATTTGTAGTTGGCTGATGGAAGCCTTTTTCTTTCCCCCTTGGGCCTCTCTAAAGCCCTATTTTATATTTTTATTTAAAAAACAAAAATTAGCAATGAGTGGAATTTAAAACGCGGAAGGAAAAGGAAAACTTACAATGTATTTGAATCACAAGATCTCAACTTTAACTATTAAAGTAAAACCACATCAACTCATACTCTTATTCTATACTTGTTAAGATTGGATGGAGATGATTAGGTTAATTGTTTAAAGTACTATAGTAAAAAAAAAAAAAAAGTTTGGAATGCTACTGGCGTCGAAGGATGGCTTCAAGAGCAAAGGTAGAAATGGTGCCATAACGACAGTTTTTCTTCTTCTTTTTTTTAATTTTTTTTATTTTTAAGGTATATATGTAGATCTGAACAAGTTAAGGATTCTCTGGATGAGAAGGGAAGCGAAAAAAGGGATATGATAGAAATTACGAAGGGGGGAAAAAAAAAAAACACCGTTGAGCTTAGTAATATGCGGGGTGCATGCCATTGATCTCATTCTCACCTAACCTTTTTTTTCCCGTTATTAAAAGGTAAAAAGATGGGTAGTGGGCAGCTAAATTAGTAAATGCTTGCATTAATTAACATTCTAAGGTAAATAGGAAGGCCAGAGGGATGTGATTACGAAGATAATTATCGGGCAGCTAAATTCGAGAATGGTTGAATAAGTTAAATAGAGATATGAAGGTTAGACGACATATTTGCTTGCTTACACTCTGCATGCATTTCGATGGAAGATAAGACAGTTGGAATATAAGCCCGAACTGGAGATGATTACTACAATTCCTTCTTCTTCTTTTTCTTTTTACTTTCTTTTTTGACTGTCCCAAAGTTAGTGGAGAGGAATTCGGTGACATCTTTACGGATAGAGTATACAGAATTTACCGCTTTAGCAGTCATATGACTAAGCCCCAAAATTTATATTATTAAAAGAGAGAGAGAGAGAGAGAGAGGAGGAGGAGAAAGAAAGAGAAAAAAGATCCGTGCAGTTGGCCTTGGGGGGTTCGTTTATTTTATTATGGAAAACGTGGCGCATTCTCTCCAGCCAGGCAGGCAGGCTGAATTCTAAGTACTGCTAGCAGGGCAGAGTGGCAGATGGTGGGGTAGCTTGGTGCTTGGACACTGGCTGGTATTAATAGCTAATAATTAATAACTGTCCATGTGTGATGACTCATTGACACGCTGGCTTCCCTTCACATATTACATCCTCGATGCATTGGCAAACCCCAAAAAAAAAAAAAAAAAATTAATTAATTAATTAATTAATTAAATTACACTCTATGTAACTCGCTTAGCCCTTCCTCCAAACTTCTTCCTTTACCTAATCCATTGCCAACTGCCAGAATATTTTTCCACAGAAGCTAAGGGGTTGTCCAGATTGCCATTTTCTGGATTTTTTATGAAAAAATATACTGTAGTAATGTAAAAAGATATTTAAAAAACATTATCACAGAAAATGTAAAATTTTTAGTGAAAAATTGTAATCCAAACAAAGCCTTAGTAGCAGAGTATTGTGGTCTTTTCTGCTTAGTAAAACTTTTTCTTTTCTTTTTGACCCAGAAGGAGCGGGGCTGTATTTAGTGTACGTATACTCAAGACTGGAGAGAGTAGTGACATCTTCAGTGAATCGAACCTTTTTAAACCATTTGATTTCAACAGTTTTTAGTAGAGTGAGATGCTCAGAGCTAGTTAACTTTTGCGAATGCGACGCCCTTGCTCTTTTTTCAACACTATTCATTTTGGAACACTTTCTTAGTTTCTTTCTTTCTTTTTTCCTAAAGGAAAAGGCTCCATGAACGGACCAAGAAAAAGCAGAAACAAATAGGGTATGGACTAAATACTTTGTGTTCAGGAGTTTAATTAGTGTTATAGCTAGAAGGAACCTGCCTGCCTCCAACGAGCAAAAACCAATCCGGAGTCCAAAGTGCAAACCAAACAAGTTTTGACAACTCCAACGTTGAACCGAAAACTAAAGAAGCCTTGGTGAATTGAACTAAATCTGGGTGGCAGAAACTTAAATTAATTATGTGGTAGGTGATTCTAATGCACGTGGTGTAGTATTCCCTTTCCCCTCCACCCAGAACTTTTTGAGGGAACACAAAGCAGCAGCAATGAATTAAGCGGCGCCTCAGCCTCTGCCTGTAATATACAGATGAGATCATCATCCACATGCAGATGCAGCATGCAGCGTCAGCACTCCCATTCACCATTAACTGCTGCCAAGAAGTCCCCAACCAGCTGGATTTATTCGCGGATCCAGTCCCCTCCCCTCCCCGGCCACATAACAAGAAGAAAACCACAGCTTCCCCCCCCACCCAAGCCCCCTCGTGCGTCTCTAATTTATTTCCCTAACCGCGTAATTGTCTTCCTTTATAAGCCTCCCCACTCTTCACCTCTGTCTCTCGTCCACTCCACTCCCAAGCCTTTTCGCAGGACAGAAACCCACCAAACCAAAATGCCCTCTAACATGGTGGCCAACTTCAGAAGATCCCTTTCTTTTCCAAACCAACCGGGCTGCTCTTCTTCTTCTTCCACAAAATTGCCCAAGAAGGCCTACCACGTTAGATCTACCAGTCTTCCCTGTAGATCGCACCCCTTGATTTCCCAGCTCAAAGATGAGATCAATGAGCTCAAATCGTGGGCTTCTTCTTCATCTTCTAAACCCCCTAGCCGCAACTCAGCGTGGCTCTGTGCCGGCTTGAGCCAGCTCACGAGTGTCCAGGAATCCCTGGACGACCTCCTCCAGCTCCCTCAGACTCGAGAATCTTTGTGCCCCAACCATGATTTGGTGGAAAAGTTTCTAGACGACTTTCTACGCTTGGCCGATGTTTATGGGATTTTCCAGACATTGCTTTTAACGTTAAGACAAGAGCATTTGGCGGCACACGTGGCTGTAAGAAAGAGAGACGATTCTAAGATGGCTTTGTACTTCAAATATTTGAAAAAAGTCGCTAAAGATTTAAGCCAGCTCGAGTCCTCCGTCCAGTGCATGGCCGGTCGACAACAACTTGTCATATTATCCCCACGGCCACCAGCTCCAGCAGGTGCTGAGGAAGATGCTGAGATTGCTCGAGTTCTCAGGGACGCCGTCCAGGTTACGGCTTCCTTTTCGGTTGCACTCTTCAATGGGCTCTTGGTTTCCTTGGCATTTCGGAAACCATCATGTTCTGGCTTGATCAGCTTGGTGAAGAATAGCAAAAAGATATCGATCATTGAAGGCGGCATTCAAGAATTTCAACAAGTCAGTTTTCAGAACTTACGGGGATTGCAAAGAAAGAGCGAAGAGGAGTTGAAACTGACGTCAAAGATAATGCATGAATTGGAGGACTGTATCTGTGGGATTGAGAGTGGCGGGGAGAGAGTATTCAGGAGTTTAATCAACACGAGGGTTTCACTCCTCAATGTTGTCACACACTAATAATAATAACAATAATAAGGCACTTGAATATATTTCGAGAAGCAAGCAACCTTTCTCGCACTAGAGATCACGATGTAGCAGTACATAGTACTAACTTTTTTCATTTTTCCCCTTTTCTGTCAACCAATTGTCTTATGCTAATTCCACGTAGAAAGGATTATGAAGTTCTGACCAAGTCGTGTCTTTCCTGTGGCACCTCTACGTGTACAATAGTGATGATTACGGTAAATTAATTATTATTGACTTGTCAAAATGTAATCGTTTTCTTTCGTCTTGGCAGAGAAACCATCCGCGACATCCTTTACAGTTTACAGAGAGTGTGTTTGGATAAGATAAATTTGGGATAATTTTTTGAGAGAAATATCGTAATATTTATTGTTGATATAATATATGTGAGATAAAAGATGATCAAAAAATAGGTTGGTGATGCAAGTAAATTAATGTATATAAATAAGATGTAAATAATGCACAATTCAAATAAGTATACTAGAGACGGGTTGTCCAGTATACTTTATCTTACTGCGTCATGGATGCATGTGCAAAATTGAAATTTTCAGAATTCAGATTTTTGGAGACGCAGTTTATTTCCCGAGCAAATTAAAAATCAGATGAACTATTTCGAGGAAATAAACCAATCAATCACATCAACAAAGTGCACCGCGTTGATCGATTGATGCATTTTCACCTGAAGAGATGATGTTAAACCATCACAAGTGGTACATAGCCAATTATCGACTTCAGAATGATGAAAATATGTCGATTGGGAGTAACCAATCGCCTGCAGTTTGAATCATATGAACTACTCTATTTTTGCTGGTGTTATTAGGGTATACTCCATTCATGCATGTAACCACTAGTGCAATTTCCTTTTTTTTTTTTCTTTTTTTTGGGAGAAGGGGTGGGTTTCTAAGAACAATGAAATGGTCCATCTTATTTATCAATCATTAATTCTTGATTTATGGTAGAATCTGCAGGCCTGTGTATAAAATACTGTAGTACATACGACAGTTGACATATCATTTTCAGTGAAAACCTCTTGATGTTTGTACATTTTGATTCTGTCAGTATTCCACCGTCTATCCCTCATGCTATTAATATTTAATAACATAGAGTTTTGATGAATTGGTATAAGACTTCTCTGGTTGGGTTAGTACAAGTACTTTTGGGTGTTGTAGATGCAAGGCTAATTTTCATCCAGTATTGCCAAGTTATATTCGGAAGAAAACAAGAAAAGCTCGTAAATAGAATCTTAGCCGAATGCTTCAAAAAAAAAAAGAAAAAAGTGGTGGGGGGCGGGGGGGGATCTTAGCCGAATGTTTAACCGCGACAGCAATAATCGATGGATAAGATAGCATCACCCATGCCCGCACTAAGCCATGCAGCCTGACATGTATGAACTGGATCGGTCAGAAGAAAGGCAACAACCAAAATAATTGTAACCAGTTCGACTCAAAAAAAAAAAAAAAAGCAGCTATAGTTTTATTAATTAAATTGTGCATGAGAGTTTGCATTAGGATATCAAAGCAACAAAGCAACGTGCACATGATTGGTTTTGGTTCTCCATACCTGTACACTCCATCGATGCTCATCATGAAAACCCTTTAAATTAAAGAGTTATGTATTACAGGCTGCAGATTGAACCCGGCGTTTCCGCTAGAAAATTCAATAATGATTTTATGTAATCATTTCCTTCATAATTCACAAAAAAAAAAATGTTCTCTCATCATAACACATTCTTTTCAACGAATCGAAGATGAATCCGCATTTGGCTTAAATCTGCCCTGCTAATACAACTTGCATTTGTTTATTAGATTTGTCACCGCCAAGGCTCCTGCCCATGTTCACTTCAGTTTTATCATCATGCTTTCAATCATATGCTCATAATGTCGATGTAATATTGATGTTAGCTCTATCTTCCTTAGCCCCAAAAAAAAAAAAAAAACTGATAATCTCCCTAAAAAAAGCATTTAGCTCAGTCATAAAGGTTTTTTTTTTTTTAGATGCTACTTTTTATTATCTATTCGTACTCTAACATAAAAGGGAGACCTAATTATGGTGGGACTTAAATGGGTCATTGGAGAACCGATGAGAACTAAATTACTATTAGACCAATGATCTAAAAAATAGTCACATAAAGTGACAAGTCACAAAAGTGACAGTTGATGGGAGGCAAAGTTTGAACTCTTAACTTCTCACCCCATAACGCTTTCAAAGGCTTTGTGGTGGTTATAAAGCTGGAAACAAATCTTTTATAGGTCTATGTAGCTGGAGGGTTGTCCATTTTTCGATTTTTGCCGTGAGGACCAAATTTGTAATGTCTGCCATCAAGAGTTCAACACCTTATCCTACCCGCTAGAAAAATGGATGTTACTTCTCTTCACACTGATAGCCCAAATTTCTTTGCTCTTTTTTTCTTTTTTTTTTTCCCCCTCCCTTCCTGAATGCAGGCTCAGACAAGCACTTCAAAGTTACAAGTAGGAGTAAATTAATGGCCATCAAAAGTCAAAACTTTTTAATCGAAATAATTTGTTGGCAGATTTTCATAAGAGCATAGGCTTACAATAATTATTCTCCAACCTCTACCTTACGTGGATGGTTGGATGGGGGATTTAATGGGGCCATATACAGTCAATTACTTTGATGTAGACGCCGGCTTGTGGTACCTCATACCTGGGCCAAATGTCAACAATACAAAATTAGTTATTTGTGAGAAGCAAGTCGTCACTCGTTAAAATTTTGGTAAATGATTACTCTCATGATTTTCCGTTTTGAGCGATTGGATGGTTAGGCTTGAAAGTTAACTAAGCTGAAACTTAAAGGTAACTATATATGTTTTAGCTCTACAAAACTAAGTGAATAACAATAATAAATTATTAGCGAAGATCTCAATAGCTTCCGCTTCCTGCTCAAAAAATAATAAAAATAAAAAATTCTACATGTTACATTCAGCAACGTCACACAAGTCAATGCTTCTTGGCGCCAATTTTTTCTAAATTGATGCTTACAAATCAATGATGATGTAATATAAATATGAAGTGTCTCCAATGGGGGCAAATGAACCAAGTAGCTCACGAGTTGATCGGATCGTTTAACGATCGACTAGACTCAACATTGACTGAATTCAAGTCAATCTTGAGCAATTCGTATTATCAAACGAGTCGAATATCGATATTTGTTTGTTAAACTCGATTGCTCATCGAGTCTTATCCAACAGTATGTATTCTCTATATATATATATATATATATATCGAGGTCAATATATCGATTTCAAATTCAATTAAATTTGAGTCTAAAGTCTAAACGAGTCGAATTCGAGTATTTTAGAAATCTTAGCAAATCAAACTCATGTAGAATTTCAAATTCGATCGAGTCAAACTCGATATTGAATGATGTTATATTAAGTCAAGTTCGAACTCGAGTATGGCACTACTCGAGATCAACTTAGTTCGTTTGTACCCCTAATCTCCATGACTTGATTGGAGGGATAGAAAGGGTAATCTGAGTGAAGCACAAAAACAGAGAGTGTGTATGTATGTGTGCGTGTGTAAACATCCGAGTAAAACATAAAATAAATAGAGTAGTACACAAAATTGAAGTCCAAAAATTGTGCAGAAAATCTGGTGATTCCTCACCCCCTTTCGTCCATTTGTCATGTGATAGAGGAGCGTAGTGTAAATAATAATGAAGCAGTGAAAAGGAGGGGTGATTAAATTTAGGAAATGAAAGCCGAAAAACAGACCAATTCAATCTAAATTGGTGTCAAAATATATCCACTTGGAGTGTTTGATAAAACAGTTTGGCAATAGATATAAAAAGTGCATTACCAGATTACTGATTACATGACGAATTTTTGAAACTTTTATAATAATATATATATATATATATATACATTACATACACACACATACACATATACATATACATGTACATATTATTAAATACTAATTCATAATAAGCAATTGGTTAACACTGACCAGTAATTAGTAGTCTTGTACAGTATTACTAGCTAAATTGGTTGAATTTTGTCCGAAAAAACATAAGTGATATTATTTCAGTGCAACAAATTTTTTTGGAGAAAGTTAAAATATTTTAACTTACTATTGACATTTCGGATTTCAAATACTACTGATTTTTGGTTGAAATTAATTGTGAACCTAATTTATTAAACTAGGCCTTATTTGGATTGAAATTTTTTTACAGAAATTTTTTATATTTTCTGTTAATATATTTTTTAATTACCATTTTATTTTATATGTATCAAATTATTAGAGTATGTTTTTCTATAGAAACTCCTGAACACAGCAGTCCAAACGAGCTCACCGTAATTGAATATTGAGTCTTGATAAAACAATTCTCAAAATTGCAAAATTTCTTTATCGAATTCCCAGTCAGCAACCGATGGAGACCCTTACTACTGAAAAGCTACTTTACTATTTTCAGATGGGGTGCGTGGGACCATGTCACCGGGGCCTAAGTTTCTTTGGCAGTCGAGGAATTTTTGCCTCAAATTGGGGGTTGGGGGGTTGACAACTGACAGCGGACGAGTCAGTCGTCCCTCATCAGCTGTGTTGTCGCGTAGCGAATCCCGACAACTGGACATTGGGAAGTGGAGAGAGAGGGAGAGCTTTAGATTCACGACACATCACCCAAAATGACGAGCTGGACCTCACGTGGCTCATCGGTCCCTTCACACGCTTTTTTTTTTTTTTTTTGGGATGACAGTGGACAGTTTCACTGTTCGAGATTTTGAAAATATAAAAAGCTAATATCTTTATTACAATTTATTCCAATTCAAAAAGAGCAGTAATTAACAAAAATAATTTTAGATGTTAGAAGATCATTTGACTCTAGAAGTGCCTCTCGCCTATAATAATGGCCATGTTTGAATTCTAGTTTTCTGCTGAAAATTTTAGATTTTTTGTAAATATATTTTTTAATTATTTTTTTTATCTCGCATGTATCAAATTATTACAGTGCATTTCTCTATAAAAACTTTTAAAAATAGCAATCCAAACGACCTTAATAGCTAATTTAATTATTTAATCTATGGGCTTTTCTACACATGATTAATAAAAAAGTTTCATCCTCTGCAGCCAAAATGTAATAATTTTAAAAATTTAACAATACAAGAGTTTCTTCTTAACTTAAGATTTTTGTTATCAGTATAGTTATAATAAGAAGAAACAATATTGTGCCCGGTTCCTTTTTATCATAAAGTACATCATTCTAAAAATAGCTAGCCTAGCATTGGTGCCTTATCTAAATGTCATTATTAATTTTTTTAACATAATCATATTATGGTTAATTCAGTTTGTAAACTGTTCAATTATTTTTCATATCTAAATCCTGTTATTTACCAAGTATCACATATCATTTCTTTATCTGTCAAATACATTAATGGTAAAAGTGCACCTGGTTCTTTTTTTTCCTTTTTAATTCCAAACTATGTTTAATTTAATTAGCAAACATTTTAATTGTTTCTCTCCACAAAATGTGTAAAATATTCTAAGTTGTATGAATACTACAATCATTTCACCAGCAATGATGTAAGTATTGGGTTCTGAGTTATTGATAAAGCAGATCAGCGACATTTTCTGAATCTCAAGTTAAGACGAACAGCGAAATCGTTAGAAATCCGAATAAAAATTTCTAGAATTATTACCATATTTATTTATTTATTATTTATAGGCCTGCACCCATCCCGCCCCCCCCCCCGGGGGGGCTGGGGACCCCTGCCTCAGCCCAGATTTCACCATCCTTTTCCAGCTTTTCGTAGCATCTTGGGGTCATTCACTCATTCTTCTATGGCTCCTCATTTTCCCTTTCCCATTTTAATTTAATCAAACCACCAAATAAAAACATAAATAGATAAAAGAAGCAGGATTTGAGCCATGCCTCAAAAAAATTTTATTATTTTTTTGTAAATATAATTATCAATCACTTTTTTCCTTCACATGCATTAAATTGTTACAATACATTTTTTTTTACAAAAATTTTAGAAAATATCAATTTAAACGGGTTTCAATGTCCTATAAAGGCCAAAACTCACATTAGAGAATTTTTTTTTTCCATTTTTCCATGAATATTTCTTTTACATATTTTTAATTACTTTTTTTTAAAAAAATCTCACATACAATAATTTTTCTGCAAAAAGTCCCTTGAGAATGCAATGCAAATGGACTCTAAGTCATTTCACTTTATAATTATTATTATTTTTGTGATGAAACCATTTTCTTTTGGTTGTGCCAGCCATTTTACTCAACCTTTACTTCATGCATACAAGTACTAGCCTTTGTGTCATGCAGGGACTGAGTATCCTATCCACCACCCACCCCGGCCCAGAACAAAAAAAAAAAAAAAAAAAATTGAAGTAGAAGAAAAACGAAAAACATGGGAAAGGGAGGCATTATGGTGAATTGGGGCGGATAAGCAAAGCGTCGCTCTAAGCTGGTGTGGAAAGTGGGTACTACGGAGATGGTGGTGATGTGATGTCACGACGACGACGGAAGGTGTTTTGCGTGTTGCGTGTTTGAGCGGTAATAGAACTGCCGAAACATAATTATTGCTTACCGCTTCACGACTTGGTAGCCTAGACAAGAAAAGATAAGTATTGGAGGCACTTGAATGAAAGAAAAAAGAAACTACTACTGATTTCCATTGATGTTACAAAATGTCAAGAGTCAAAAGCTAAATTGGCCCATGTTTTGTCAACCCACACAATACCTTATTTTGAATTTAACAAAATATATAGTATCAAATTACACTCATAGGTCTTTCTTTTCTTTTCTTTTCTTTTGTTTTGTTTTGAAAAGAAGTATACTCGTAGGTATATTGTCATATGGATTCTTACATCACTAATTTGTCTTCTTGTCAATGCAGACAATACCATTTGATTGGTTACGTAGAAGATTACAAATGAATGAGAATACAAAGCTCTGCTAGGTTTGCATCCAGCTTGATACATTTAAGGTTCACCAAAGTGAGACCAGAGATTTTAGAAATCAGCTGGTGTCATCACAACGCAAACTTTAGATAATAGCTACAATGGAATGGTGCAGGGAGTTTATGCTTCTGGGATTCAAACGCTCAGATGCTCAGTTCCAAAGGGGGCTCAGCAACTAACATCCACATTTCTTCATGCTAAAATTCGGCAGTGAATTTAAAGCTGTGCACCAATTTGCAATAATTTTGTAAGACCAGCCCTTAAACATCTACTATCATTTTGTAAGGACAAAAGTACCCGCTATAATTTCCCACTCTCATTATGTAATGAATGAATGAACGAAGAAGAGGACAGAAAAAGACAGAGACATAGACTTGTCTGCTGCAGAAAGTGGCAGAAAGCCTAACAAAGGATGAGAAAGAGGCACAAGAAAAGAAAAGCAAAAAACGGCAAAAGGGATAGCGATATCACCTCATGTACACACTACACTTAAGATTCATCATCATCATCGTCATCGTCAGCATCATCGTGGTTCAGTATCTGGAAATCCAAAAAACCAAAAAACCATTACTGATGACCCCAGCCCTTTCCTCAGACCCCATTCTCTGGAGCCCACACGCACGCCCGCCCTACCCTGGCAGCTCGTTGTTCACCTATTCACACTTCACACACAAACACGCACTTAAAAAATAATAAGCTATCAGTAACTTAACACACCTGTATTACTGTACTAACTCCATAAAACACCACCTTATTACCTTAGAACATCATGATGGTGGGTTCGACCATTTTATACAGCAGCTCCTTTCCTGACATCTGCTCTTATATTAGCTGTACTTGTAGTATTTTCCAAAAACTGATGTACATATATTCATTTCTTTAATAAGATCCCAACAGAATAAAGCATCCTCATTTTTTATTTGTAACAATACTCCTCCATTTTCAAATGCTACTCCTTATTTATACTGGTAGTACCGCTTAGCAGTTACTAACATATACTTCCCAGGTTAAAAGCAGATTAAAAAACAGGAATCCCCCATTTTTGTTCGGGGTGTTTTCTTTTCCTTTTTCCTTTTTTTTTTTTAGTCCTTTTTGTTTCTTTATAGTTACTTGAGTCAACTCAAATCAACTGAGTTATGGGCTGTTGCCAATCTTCTTTCCCGAGAGACTCCCGTCCTCGAGACAAGGATCAACACCACTACGGTGGAGCTGGCGGCGGCCAACTCCACCACCCTCGTTCCTCAAATGGGACCGAAGGAGGTGGCGCACAAGGCTTCTCGGAGTTCTCGCTAGCTGAGCTTAAAGCTGCCACCAATAACTTCAGCTCCGATTTCATTGTCTCCGAGAGCGGCGAGAAGGCTCCCAATGTGGTCTACAGAGGCCGCTTACAGAATCGCCGCTGGATCGCTGTTAAGAAATTTACTAAAATGGCCTGGCCCGACCCTAAACAGTTTGCTGTAATCTCTCTCCCTCTCTCTCTCTAGTAACTAAAGATTTAATCTTTTCTTTTTTGTGCAATTGTTTTGGGATTCTTAATGGTTTCATTTCGAATTCAAAAATGGAGGGGGATAGGGAGTGCTAATAATTTCTTTTATCGAGAGAGGAAAAAAAGAACAAACTTTGACGCCTATTTTGGTGGTTTTTTTTTTTTTTTTTTTTTGGTTTATTGATTTTTCGTAGGAGGAGGCTAAAGGTGTCGGGAAATTGAGGCATAAGAGACTGGCGAATTTGATAGGCTACTGCAGCGACGGGGATGAGAGGCTACTTGTAGCTGAATTTATGCCTAATGATACCCTTGCCAAGCATCTTTTTCACTGTATGTGTTTCGATTTTTGGATGCCGAATTTCCTTTTTTTCTTTTTTAATTTCATATTTATGCATATGCTTATGTCCTGTTACAACTTTTGGTTTGTATCTATGTGGGTAACTAATTGTTTGCCTTGCCGTTGGAGAAGTTACCTTGCTAGTTCAGCTGTTGTTGGTCTTACCAAGTCCTGTTTCTATTATATGAATATCCCTTGGTTCATTGGGTTGCATCTATTTCAAAAACGATGTGTTATTCATTAGTTTCCAAGCAATGTTTTTGGTTCGGTTTTTTTTTTTTGGCCTGGGTTTTCTAAGGATAGGTTCAAAGTGGGGTCGCCTCTTGTCAGTGGACGAGTTCTTTTTGTGTTGTGCATATGTTCTGTTTTAAGAGTTTTCTAATCAAAGGGGTTTATTGAAATGAATAACAGGTGTTTATTGAAAATGCTAGAAGTATGAGGTCTATCATTATCCAAAATACAGGAATTTTTATGTCAAGAAACTACATGACAGAGAAGAACTCTCGATGACTTTTTTTTTTTGTTTTGTTTCTAAATTGTTTGCAATATAAGCATATTTCTTGAATATGATCCTCGTTTCATATTGGTGGAGGCTTATTTTGGAGAATATGTTATCACTTTAAGATCAAATGTGGATGTATCAAAGGAATTGGTGCAAATTAGGTTAGCATTGATTTGTTGATGTACTTATTGTGAGGGACCAGTGAACGGTAAAAGGTATCTTGATGTTTCCAAGCACAACTATTTGAGTGTTAAATCTACCCTTTCCCTCTTTCGTTGCTTTTCTGTTCCTCTTGGCTGTGACTTAGCACTTCCTTGTTTTGATTTCTAAGTTCCAGCTGGTAAGATACTGTTTTGTATCATGCTTTTTCTTTTTGGAACTATATCGATTTAAGTCCAAAACACGTGTTGATATTTGCTGGTTTCTTCTAGCTTGTTGGAGCTGATAAGGAGTAATATAATGTTTTTTATCACATCATTTCCCATGGTTACTCTTTAACTTCCTTCTCAGGGGAGAACCAGACTCTTGAGTGGGCTATGCGTTTAAGAGTAGCTTTGTATATTGCTGAGGCTCTGGATTGTTGCAGTACAGAAGGTCGTCCACTGTACCATGATTTGAACGCATATAGGGTTCTCTTTGATGAGGTGTCGTAATGAATCTTTTGACTTTATTCCCTGCTCATGAAGAAGATATGTTTTATTGTTATGTGTAACCATCATCATTCAATTGCTAACTTTTGCCATATTGGCCTTTAGTAGTCCTTCTGCAGATGCTCCAGATTTTAATTCGAGAAATGCATTAATGTGGTGCCTGTCTTTGGCAGAATGGTGATCCACGGCTTTCTTGTTTTGGGTTAATGAAAAACAGCCGGGATGGGAAAAGTTATAGCACAAATCTAGCATACACACCTCCTGAGTATTTGAGAAATGGTGAGTACTGTATCCTTTCTGTTATTCGTCTTATAATTGGAAATGAGAAATAGCCAATGCTTCATATTCTTAGTAAAGTCTTATTTTCTCAATTTGCAAAGTAAATTGATTAAAGAAGATGTTCTTTTAATTATCGCTCTGGGCTCCTTGATATGGCTTCGTGATGGCCAAAGAAATTAGAATTTGTCTGTCTTTTGCTCAAGAACCAGCACCATTGATCGGGGGCTGGTTGTTGAATGCCAGAAACAGGGATTGTATTACTTTCATGTTAACATTTTCCAGAAAGAAATTACTGTAGAAGTTTTACTTTTGCTGACAAAGATTCAGTGGCAGTGAAATGTTGTTTGTCTTTTAGAGAGTTAGCAGTTAGTGCGCATTATGACACATTCTTCAACTGAGCGAGTGTCAGTGTAGATCTGAATGCATGTCTAATTTCTTTGTTGTTTTCATATTTTAAGCTCAGTATTGACTTGCTTTTGGAGATATTGTTGACCATTCACAAAGTTATCTTTTATGTAGGAAGGGTCACTCAAGAAAGTGTTGTTTTCAGCTTCGGAACTGTCCTTCTAGATCTTCTAAGCGGGAAGCATATCCCTCCTAGTCATGTAAGTAGTTTGTAGCTTATAACAAAATACCGTCTCATCTTCCCAGAGTTCCAAGTTTCATAGAATTTTATTGCCAAAATTCCTTTCTCTACATACATACATATATATGTACATGTACATATATACGTACACACACACACATAAGTATCACATGCGTACTGGAATGAAGGCGTTCAGTTGCTACTCGGGCAGTTGGATGTACTGAGTAGATTTTAGATGCATCCTGAATAAGTGCATATCTGCTCAAAGAGCGTGCTCAGTGTGTCAGGAATGATGAAATTAGACTCGTGAAGTGACTGATTACGTGACTTGCTCATTTTTCATGTTCGTGTGAAACTTCTTTTAGCCTTCTGCTTTCACATGTACTCTAAAAAGTTTTTGTGCTCTCATTCTTTAAATAGGATATGTATATGTCAAGTCTCCAGTTTTCCACTATGTTAGTATTTTTCTAGACTGCCTCATAGTGTTAGATAGCTATCTAAGGAGTGACCAGAACAAAGGCTCCTTTCTATCAAAGTTCAGCATCATGAAAGAAGAGTTTGTGAATTATCTGTCTTTGAAAAGAAATCGCATTTCATGTAATGTTTTGATGGTTCCAGTGCATCTGATGTTTGAGGTGAACAAGAATCACTACCTCAGGGTTAATGTTGTACTTGGTGAAAATATCAACCTGTAATTGGCTGAGTGCCTTAAGTCTTTTGGTTATGCTTTTCCTAGAGAAATTGTTTTACAGTTTATAGACACCATGATTGATCAGGCACTAGATATGATACGAGGCAAAAACATACTTCTCTTGATGGATTCACATTTGGAGGGGAACTTCTCACCTGAAGAGGCAACTGTGGTTTTTGACCTTGCTTCTCAATGCTTGCAATATGAACCGAGGGATCGGCCAAACACCAAAGATCTTGTCTCAACACTTGCTCCCCTGCAAAATAAATCTGATGTGAGTTGAACTTTTTAAGTTTGCTTATGTTCTATGTAGTAAGTCAATGATATTTGATTTCCTGATGAGCTATTTCTGTTGTTATTTGTAATTGGACTTTAGAAGGTCATATTGAATAAGTAACTGAGCCTTGCTATCTTAGGTTGTCTGTTTGTATTCTTATTTTGACAGGCTTTGTCAACTGAAGAATTTAAGCTTCCAGATGTATTTTTTTACATCCACTAATTATGTGATATGCCTCTAAGCATTAAGGTGTGGTTATTTTGGGAGCCAGAGTAATGCTTATTTGTTTTACTCGAAGCTATTATGTGTATAATCATGTACTTTCTCATTAGGAGCTCTTTTCAAGAGTCTTTAATATTCCAGCATTTCGATGTTCTACTAATAACACTGTATCCTAGATGTAGCTAAGCTACTGTACCCATATTTATTCCACTTTGGACTTATAAAATTATACATTTTGTTACAGGTTCCATCACATGTGATGCTTGGAATTCCCAAGCATGATGAAGCACCAGCAACTCCACAGCATCCTCTTTCACCAATGGGCGATGCCTGTTCGCGGATGGATCTCACAGCCATCCATCAAATTTTGGTAGCAACACACTATAAAGACGATGAGGGTACCAACGAGGTAATTTATCTGGGCTATAAGATGCAATAGTATCTTGCCTAAGACATATTTATATTCTAAGGGAATCAGGGTCAAATCTGCAGTTATCTTTCCAAGAATGGACTCAGCAAATGAGAGATATGTTGGAGGCAAGGAAGCGCGGGGACTTGGCATTCCGCAACAAAGATTTTAGGGCTGCAATAGATTGTTATTCTCAGGTAATATTATGCTATTTTTGGTTTTATACTGGTGGCAAAGGAGTTCGGTATTTGGCTTTGACCATTGTATGTTGCCTTTTCATGTTGAGTTCTGCATCTTTGACTGCTTAGCAGTTAGAAATTGTATATCAGATTCTGACAGAGATGCCATAATCTTCACTTCGGGATCACATTGCTTCTCTGCCTGAAACTATGATTACGAATTAGGAGGAGGTTGTTAAAAACTTGGAAATAATTTACATTTTTTCCCCTCCCCCTGAATGGTCTTGCAATATTTAGAATGCAAGAGCACCTGGATTTTCTTTTTCCAGATGCTCTGCTTGATAATTGTGTAAGATTGAGGATTCATTATGGATACTTACAACTGAACCATGATAACTCAGCCATACACCACACACTTTTCCTGAGTATTTAGTATTTTTCTCACTTATTAAATAAAATATGTGGGCCAGAGAAATTAGCAAGTAGCGCCTTATTGTTACAGTGGTCATATCTGTTTTTTCCTGGCTTTACATGCAGTTCGTAGATGTTGGCACCATGGTCTCCCCAACTGTCTATGCAAGACGGAGCCTTTGCTATCTTATGTGCGATCAACCTGATGCAGCTCTTCGAGATGCAATGCAAGCGCAATGTGTCTACCCAGATTGGTCTACTGCATTCTACATGCAGGCAGTTGCCCTTGCCAAACTAGACATGCACAAGGATGCAGCTGATATGTTGAATGAGGCTGCTATGCTTGAGGAAAAGAAGCAACGGGGTGGGAAAGGATAATTGCGCTTTCATGTAATATTCTTTTGTAGCCATGATTCATTCAATTGTGTTGTTGTAACGATTGACGGTTGCAATGTATCATTTGGTTTGAGGTGTTTGCGATATAAAGATGTACAAGAGAGAGGGAGATACACTGTCAAATTGCAGTACATGTTCATAAAATTTTCACTCGAGCTTGTCAGAGTAATTGATAATTTCTCAATGTGTATAGTTGTACTTTAAACTTCTTGTAATACAACAGAGTTCGGGCCTTCGGAGTTAAATTATGCAACGTATAGTTCAGCCTTGCCATCAATGAAGAGGCTCATGAACTCTTCTCCATCAACCGTTTCCTTTTCTATGAGCAGTTGAGCAAGCTTGTGTAGAATGTCAATCTGTCTGGTAATTATTTGTGTGGCCCTGGAATATGCGTTCTCTACGAGCTCTCTAACTTCTGCATCCACCACATCAGCGGTAGCCATAGAGTAGTCTTTCTGGGAGGACATCTGCAATTTAAACAAAACCAGGAGTCGATAAAAATTCTTTCTTTACAAAAACTGTCAGACACATCTAATTTTGAATGAAACAAGCACCTGCTGACCCAGGAAGGGATTGCCACCAGGACCGCCTATCGCAACTTGTCCAATCTTTTTGCTGAAACCAAATCTTTCAACCATCTGTCTTGCCACCCGTGAAACTTGCATGAAGTCATTTGACGCACCTGTCGTGACATTTTCTGATCCAAAGATAACCTCTTCAGCAACCCTGCATGATGAAAGCAAGAACGAAATCAACAATGCCTTCTACCATTAAAGGCTGAGTCATGGACATGCCAAACACCAAATTACAATGAGGTGCAAAAACCCCTTCTTTTTTTAATTTAAATAAAATTTATGTGGTAAATTCCTAGAAAAGAAGCAGCAAGCTTCCTTATCCACGAGAATATCAATATAAGCAAAGGATTAGATGTGACGTCATTTGTGGCTTTCTTATATGCATATATCATAAGCTATCCTCATTTCCAAACGAAGAGTATATGAGCAATGCAGATGCATTGGATCCTTTTACTTACAATTCACAAACGAGTTTCCTTTCAGATAAATCAGTTAAGGAAGCAGGCACTAACCTTCCACCAAGGGCAACTGCCATCTGATTCTCCAGGTAGCTTCTGCTGTACAGTCCTGACTCCAGCCTCTCTTCACTTGGAGCAAAAAATGTGAGTCCACCGGCTTGGCCACGAGGAATGATTGAAATTTTGGCAACAGGGTCGTACTCTGGCATTAGTGCACCAACTAAAGCATGGCCAGCCTCTGTAAAGCAGATAGACCATATGCATTAACATCAAGGTGATGAGTGTTTCACAATTGAAAGATCAGCTATAGACAGCAAAGTGTGCATCTATACCATGATAAGCAACCAGCTTCTTCTTCTCTTCTGAGACAACAGCATTTTTCTTCTCTGGGCCAGCAATTATTCTCTCCAAAGCATCAGAAATCTCATCCTTGCTGATTTCCTTGAGGTCCCGCCTGGCAGCAAGAATGGCTGCTTCATTCATCAAATTCTGCAAATCAGCACCAGTGAATCCTGGTGTTCTTCTGGCAATCTTTTCAAAGTCCACATCCTTGGCAAGAGCCTTTCCTCTGGAATGCACCTGCAACACATGTTAATGGTACAATCAGGGATGCAATGAAACAATTAGTCTTTGGAGGACATTACAGGAACTCATTAGATTTTTTATTGAAAGAATTTGAGAATCAGCTTAGGACATGAACAGTAATGACACACTCTCTGTCACATAATCACTAAAGTTGCGCAAGTATCCAGAACGCCAAGTAGGTGGATCAAATTCAGAAGATATTCCTCTCTGACAATGTATTTAACAAACTAAATTATGGTACAGCAAAATATTACGCTGTGACACAATCTACTTATAAAAAGAACCCCACCTATGTTCCTTAAAGATGCTTATTTCAAAATAGAATGCATGTGCATCTGTTACTTCTAGATTCCGACCTTCACTTGCTTCCGAATTAAAGCATATGCTCAAGCACACGCGGTCTATATCCATCTACTATATAATGACTTCGATGACATTAGTGCTAAAATAACAGAACAAAAACGTGCAAATTACTAGAAAGGGAGCTGACCTGAAGAATCTTGACTCTGCCAGCGACATCAGGTCTGTCCACTGTAACCTGCCGATCAAACCTTCCGGGCCTCAATAATGCAGAATCAAGAACATCCGGCCTGTTAGTCGCTGCTAAAACTATGACACCGGAGTTCCCCGAAAACCCATCCATTTCAGTCAGAAGCTGATTAATGGTCTGTTCTCTCTCGTCATTTCCCCCTCCAAGCCCTGCTCCTCTCTGCCTTCCTACTGCATCAATCTCATCAATAAACACAATGCAAGGAGCCTTAGACTTGGCTTTCTCAAACAAATCCCTCACTCTGGAAGCTCCAACGCCCACAAACAACTCCACGAATTCAGAAGCAGCGCAGGAAAAGAACGGCACGCCAGCCTCACCAGAAACGGCTCTAGCCAAAAGCGTCTTCCCTGTACCAGGTGGCCCAACCAAAAGACACCCTTTGGGAATCTTAGCACCTAGAGCAGTGTACTTATCAGGATTTTTCAAGAAATCAACTACCTCTTGCAACTCCAGTTTTGCCTGATCAGCTCCAGCAACATCAGCAAAAGTCACACCAGTCTCAGGAACCTCCTGAAACTTTGACTTGGACCTGCCGAAATCCATAGGCCCCCCGAGACCACCAGGCCCACCGGGTCCTCCCTGAGCCCGCCGGAAAAGGAAGAACAAGCCAGCAAAAGCGAGGAATGGGAAAAGCAAATTCCCAATAAAATTAAACAGCCCATTGCCAGAATCACCCTCAGAAACCGAAATGTCAACTCCATTCATTGCCAAAATGTCAATCAAGTCGGGGTCATTAGGCACAATTACAGTTGCTCTGCGGCCATCCACGGCGGTGAGCTGAAGGGCACCACCGTCTTTGCTGAACCTTACCCTCTCCACTTTACCCTTCTTGACAGCATTCAAGAATTCACTGTACCGCCACTGGGAACCCTCTGGGAGGTCAGTGGAAGGCTGGGCTTGGGGCTTTGGGGCAGTCAAGATCAGATTTTGGGAAAAGGGAGATGGGTTTGGGGTACTGGGTTGCGGGGCTTCAGCTTGAAGTACGGGAGGCGGAGTTGGTGGGGCGGTGTTATCCACTGCTAAAGCCGGCTGGGCGACTGAGGAAAATAGTAGAGCAGCTAGAGTGGCTTTTGATGGAATATCCTTCAAGGATTGTGAAGTACCATTGGAGTTTTTCCCTCCAAGAATTGATTGGGGAACTAGATATCTTCTGGGGAAAGATTTACTAGTTGTTTTTGGGGTCGGAGGGGAGAGGAAGATTTGAGTACCCAAGAAGTTGGAGGCTGTGGAAGAAGCCATGAGGGAAGATCAATTGGTTGAATCAGACGCAGTTGAGGCTTTCTACTCCTTTTGGCTGGCAGCTTTTCAGTGTAAAGTTCGAGGCTTTTTTTTTGGGTGAGCTTGGGGGAATTTCACGTTGGAGCTGCGAAAGATAAAAAAGTGATTGAATCTCAACTAATTGCTATCTCCAGGAGAGGCTGATTCGAGAAAGGGTTTTAAGAAAATTTGGGAAACAAGTTTGGAAGATCAAAAGTTGGGTTTTTGGCTCAACATAAGCCATATGTTTGGGGAGTAGCTTGGATTGCTGCTACGTGTTTTTAATGCCATCCAGAAATGGGAGCTTTGATTTTTTCCTTTTTCTCCCGTTTCTTCTTTCCCCCACAAACAGCAAGATGAAGTATAAACAGGATACGCAAAGAATCTCTTCTATTTTTTTGACCAAAATAAAAAATAAAAAATCTATTCTATTTTGACCACTTTGACCTCACTAATATTATATACATCAAAAATGGCCTCCTTTTTTTTTTTTTTTTTTGTATTTTTTCATCATCATGCCATAGGGATTTGATCTTGATGTTGAGGCGGGGAAAAAATAATCAGGGTAAAAGTTCTATTTGCCTCCTGAAATGTTTTGATCTTTTTTTTTTCGGTAAAATGTTTTGATCTTTCAATTTGCTTCCGAGCAAAAAATTTTGGATAAATAATTTCAATCCAAACAAAGAAAAGTTGGTTGGAAAAGAATTAGATTTAGTATATCATCTTACAAATACAGATTTTATATGGATTTTTCGTTCACAATCATCTTATAAGAAAAGTTATTACCCATTAATTTAAAAAACTATGCTGAGATAAACCAAAAACAAATTTATTAATTACTATAATTTTTTAATTTCTATCTTGTGTTTAAATTCAAATATGATGCAAAGCCTGAAACATGGACGAATCAAATTGGGACAAAGCTCGTTATCTACAAAGACTAATATAAAATAAAATAAAAAACTTTCATATAAATTTTATTTTCTGAGCGCGAATTATAAATTTATCATCAAATCATTTTGGCCTATTATTATCTTTTTCACAAGGTTAAAGTTAATTTGGTGGTAACCAACAATGGTTAAGGATAGTTATGAGCGCTTTTTTGGTTAAAAATGTGATGAGGTCCACAAAACAATGTGACAGAGGACAGTTAGGAGTGGTTTTGTGCGTAAACTGTGATGAGATTAAAGAGGTTGGAAGTTAAAAAGATGATAGAAAAGTGTTTTGTAGACAGTTAACAGTATGTGTAGAATGTTCAAAACTGAAGCTAATCTCCTAATCCTCGCCACAAAGGAACCGCTGCATTACCATTTTCTTCTTGTAAACGCAGGCCACAAAGTTCAGATTACTTATGATGATGCCTGAAGGTTTTTAGTGGTCGAGTAGAGCAGAAGAAGAAGAAGAAGAAGAAAGACAAAGATGACTTCACAAATTGGAAAGTTGCGGCCTTTAAAGAATGAAAAGTTTAATCAGACTTTCACATGCAACTGAATGGAATCAAAGAAGGCATAGCAAGGGAACTCTGGACTTTCAAGCCAATTCATTCATCTGCTATAAACCAGTGTGGATTTCTAGAGGGTCATTCGACTCATCCGAAGGGAGACTCTGGCATTCCCTGCAACCGCATTACAACGAATCAATGATTGACAGGCGTTTGGGACCTGGCTATGCGGCAAAGATTTGATTGATGGCTGCTTCTTGGGTGGCTATGCAGAAGGATTGTTAAGACGACGACTTAGCACAGGCATCTCTGTCTCTGTGTTTGGGCCTCAAAAAATGAGAAAAGGTAGGTAACCTGCAAAGGTTGTACCACCCTTCAAAATTTGTAGACGGTGATCCTCGTGCGGAATCATACAGCTGATCATCTCCGTCGCTAGTGTCTCCATCTTCAGCATTTAAAGGGTTCTCATGATCGACCCGGCATATCATGGTTAGAGAGGGCCCAGGACTTCTCATGTAACCACTTGAAATATCCTATATATAAATTGGAAAGTGTAGGCCAAGGCTCAGTGCCTCTTAAGTATTCGCCGCCCGCACATTCTTTGAAAAAAGGGACTACAGAAGCTTCACTCGTTGAGTCATGTTTGCTTCATTTTAGCTCGAGTTTGGAGTATGAATGGTATCCGGCTAAGAATTGTGTAACTCATCACAAACAATTTATACAATTTTGTAACCAGATTTAAACAATCAAGTGACGTTAAGAATCATTTGTAGCATGAAATTTGGTTCGCACATTTTTCTTTTTTTCTTTTCCGTATTTATTGGCCAAATCTTGACATTTAAAAACTAGTGACGATTGTTGGCCCGTACTCCATTTCACCCTGTGTTTCTAATCGAGGAACTGAGTTTAGAAAAAGAATTTCATTTACTATGCAATTATGAAAGCGATTATATAATGCCTCTTATCATAATAAATTAAGAAGATTCACTACATTTTGATTTATTAGATTTCTTGATAAAATATCTGTATTAAAAAACTTGAAACTCACTGCAAATGCCTAATCATTAGTTTCCAAGAACTCCGGACGGAAAATGAGGAAAGCAAGTCAGTATACCAATTTCTCATCCTCAGATCATCTCTTCCTGTGGGTTTTTGTCAAGGAATAAGTAATTGTAGGTGTGAAGTCTTTGAATAATCTATGATGATCGAATCATTCTTTACTGAAATTGAAAGGGGGAAAAATAGACAAGGGGTAGTAGTAGAGTAGTAGATAGGTAACAACTAATAACAGCAAGAAGATTCGAGTTGGCAGCAGGAAGTGGGGTGGGTTTGAATTTGGGCCGACGCAGTGCTCACTGAGTTGGGCCATGCTTCAGTCAGTAGTCGCTCTCATTGTGACTCTATTAATTCCATGACTTTTGTCAAATGATCGCCAACTCAACCTGTTATCATTGCCCAACCCACAACCTGATTTTGGATCACCGCCCCATTCCCATTTAGGCTTTTCTACCAGCTAACCTACCCTTCTTGTTTCAGATATTATATCGGATATAAGTGATCAAGTACAAAGGGATGCAACATAATCGGTACTGGCACGAAAACTCGCAATTCAATTTTTCTTTTTATAGAGAAACGATGGTGTGCTAAGGCTAAAAGAAAATCGAACTTACTTATTTTCCATATTCGAAGGGTACCTATCCTTCTCGTTATTCCCTTTTTCCATTGATTTGTTTACCTTTTCTTGGCTACTTTTGGCCGGTAACTCCGGATGATGATGGTCAACCTCCGGTCAAGCTGCCAACTTTGCAAGACTTCCTGTTTTTCCATATAATAGATCTTAAATTTCTTGTAGCTAAATATCTTTAAATAATATTTTACTTGCATTATAAACATAGTTTTCAATTCACCCTTTTATATTTTCAATCACTTTTTTATTTCATACATATAACATCACAAAAAGTACTACAGTAGTTATTTCAAATAATATCTCAAATAATACTCTATCCAAACACATATGTTGTGCATATACCTTCCCATTTTTCATTTCCTGTAAGGAAAGAAATGGGTTGCTAGTATGGTCCTATTGTTTATGAAATTGAGTTTCTCAAATTATATTTTAGGGGATTAATTATTTTCAATATTTAGTCATAGCTGGACTTCCTCCTAACACAATGCTAGGGAAAGAAATGCCTGGGATACTTTTAATCACAATTCATTATATATTTTTGACAAGTTAACCTAAAATGCTAGTATTTGATGGTTCTCACCTTACCGTATTTCTGCTCGATTAGCATTGTAGTATAAATATTTTACCTCTTCGAGCAAGACTCTCCACATTTAATTGGAAGTTTTTCCTTGGCTGAATTTATTGGAAGGTATATAACTATTCAGCCTCAAGCAGGCCCCAAGAACAGCCATGAACACAAGAGAGACTCACCGAGACGGAATTTTTGGGAAAATGAAAGGCTAGCTGCTGTATTTTTTGACTCCTGCGTGTCCATTGACTTAGTTTTCTGACAACATTACAGGAAAGGAGATAAGATTTATTTTCTGTCTCTTTCTTTCCGCGGAAAAAAAACATAAGAAAAGCAACCTAATAGTTTAGTTTCTCCCTTTCTTTATAGTTATTTTCCCCCTTCCTTGTTGTAGCCTCAAAGCAATAAATACAATTTTCAGGAGGAGAAAATGTAGAGTACGACCCAATAGTTTAGTTACGGATATTTTCAGAAAATAAAAAAGAAACCCATGAAAGAGAAGCTAAAAAAGAAAGCTAGACAAGTAAATTTTGTCTTTTGTAGTCACTGCTAGCTAACGAGCTAATTCAGACTGCAAAGATGCGTTGAGCTCCACTTGTTCAACCTCCCACCGCGCCTCCGCCACCGCTCCATCATGTACGGGCATGTACTCCTAATCAACCCCAACATCAAAATAAATGGACCAAAACACCATCAACAAGCCAAAAATAAAAACCATGGACCCCAATAAATCTTAGGTCTACACAATTTAGTAATTTACTACTTGTATGCTCTCTCCGTTCTTGTATAAGTATTCCAAACTCATATTCCTTCTTATCTGTCCTTTTAGCATATCAAGAAAGCATTTATGAATCATTTTTTCAAATTTATCCTTATCTATGATATTGACTTTCTTGAGTTGAAATTATAAAAAATTAATGTGGTATTTGTAACATTAAATATGAAGGTAGTTGGAAATATGAGGGGTAATTTTTTCAACTCAAGAACAATTTTTATTAAAAATTTAGAAATTAACTAACTTCCTTAATTTACTACGATTTTCGGTTATTCAGAACTTTTATGGAGGGAGGGGGTGTATTACTCCTGTATTAGGCATTCTAATTATTAGGTTCCCATAAAAATTACTTAGTAGCTATATGTGAGCGGCTACAAGCAAGGCATTTGGTACCTCGAGTTTTTGAACAAGCTCCTTAGCGGTCGGTGCAGAGACAATAATATGGCGCTGCGAAGGCTTGATAAAACCATCTTCAACTGCCTTGTCTATGAAGGTTAGTAGGTTGTTGTAGTAGCCCTCCACATTTAGCAGTCCCACCTTATTATATGGTCATGTGTCAGTTCAAACGAGGTTAGAAAGGAATAAATCAGCCCAGTGATGCTAAACTAGCATAGAGTTGAAGAAAGGAGAGAAAACGATGAAGGTTGGAATCCAAATTCGGCCAAACCAAAAACGCAAGAAACACTTTAGGAGTGCTGTATATGTCTTTACAGGCTTGTCATGAATCCCTAGCTGGGCCCATGTGATGACCTCTAACAGTTCCTCCAGTGTTCCGTATCCACCTAATCATGTAGTTTGCGAATTGTTAAAAGGATTCTCATGATTGCCGAGTCAGAACACTTTGATCATAAAAGGAGTAAAGACACCAAAAGTCTTAGCTAGCTATTTAGGAGGTTGGGTGAAAGAGTTGGTGGTGGTGTATGTGGGTAGTAAGCGGTAGCTAGTAGTACGTACCTGGTAGGGCAATGAAACAGTCAGATTGGCGGGCCATTTCTGCTTTTCTTTGATGCATGCTGGCTACTGGTCGTACCTCCCCCACGGTTTCACCAGTTATCTGATGCATACAAACAGATTCTTTAAAGGCTCATAAGCAATGGCTTAGCAACGTGATGCATGATGAACCAATTAAGGTTACTACGTACTCTCTTATTCCTTCAGAAATTCCTTGAAGAAAACAAAACTCAGATGCCAAATTGAAGTGTATTGTTTATTGGTCCGAGGAATTGACTCACCTCTTTGCACATCAGGGTCTTTGGGATAACCCTTGAGAGGACGTTCAAAACAAGAAGTAGAGGAAAAAAAAAAAAAAAAGAGAATCGAGTCAGCAAATGGCCAACCAGCATCTATCTCTACATGATGAGAAGAAATTATTGTTTCGGGGCTTTTGAGTGTAGCAAAGCTAATACCCCAAGACATGCCTCCCACCACGATGGACCTCCTGAGATACTAATCCCATTAAGCCAACGCTGCCTCCACCGTAAACTAAGTCCAGCCTTCTTGCAACCTACACGGAAGCAGAAAAGAGAGAAAACCCACAAGAGATCTGGTGTCAAATTGAGCATCTCTGTTTATGATTCTCATTCAGTATCCCCATGTAGTAGTAGTAGTAGTAGGTGGAGTATATCCTTTAAGTAGATGGAAGATATCAGAGGAATCCTTTTGGAAGTGGGGGCAGTAATATACCAGTTCCTGGCCTAATTCAACAGCAGCATCTCTATAGCAATTCCTCTTGCCAGAACTGCTTCCGCAAAACACACAAACCGTCCTGAACCTTGACTTGGCTGCTTCCCCATCCTCCATAAATCTCATCCTGCAAGTAAGTGATACTACTAGGCACTCCTCTTAGGCTTTTCTGTGTAAATATGTGTATTATATAAATATGCTGGTGCCTTGTGGCCTACTCTTTTTATTTATTTATTTTTTATTAAGAGACTAAAAAAGATGTATTGTATGCTCCTGTATTTATTTATTCTTTCTTTGAAGAGTAACTTTTGTGTCTCTCTTGCTTGTATGTATATGTATGTATGGTCAAGAAAGTGGTAGTATATTAATTTTGGTCTCTCTCTCTCTCTCTTTTTTGTTTTTTTTTTTTTGGGGTGGGCTGGGGGGGGGTTTTGTTGTGTGTGGGGGTGTACGTCTTCTCCACTGAGGCGAAGGTCACCACTCGCCAGGCGGTACCAAAAAGGAACACGGAACAACATCCACAAATGGGACCCGCGGGAAGCAGAACGAACGAATCATGATTGGATGAATGCTGGAATTCCCTATTGCCACGTGGAATCCTTTGCCGGATAATTTCCACTTTCAACAATTTTTTCTTTTTCTTCTTTGCTTTTGTTCCCTACTTCATCGCCTTCTTTGCTTCCGTGTTTTCTCTCATACATGGCTGGAGCTAATGTGGTCAAATTATAGCCACAAATATATATATATATATATATATATATATGTAGTAGTAGTAGTAGCAGTAGAATAATGTAGATAGTATGGCTTGAGCCTCTTCTACTGTTCAACATTCCCATAACATTCGTCAGAATAGAAAGTTTGATATTGCAATGTATATAAGAGTGCGTGGGTACAATTACAAAAAACAAAGCATGGACACAATTAATTTGATCCCTTTGCGAACACGCATCGATGGTTCTGTTGCTGCACTCTACTAATTTAATCTGTCTCCAGTGACCCATCTCAGATATGTATACACAAATAATAATCACAGCTCCTCAGATTTTTAGTTCCAGAAAATGGAAAATACATGCAAGGTATAAATTTGTGCAATGAATGCACGAATCAACAATAGTATATTTATGGTGTCTATTCATTCAATTTGGAAGAAAAGGGGAAGGGGGCAGAGAAAAAGGAATGAAAGCCAGTCCCATATGTTTGTTTGTTTTTTGGTAAATTTTGTAGACAAGGGGGGGGGGGGTCACGTCTATGACTAGGTATAGGTATCATCAACTTCCGTATCTCCTAAGCTAATCCAATGGCAACGGCCAATGGGTCAAATATAGTACTTGTGAGTTGAAGCCGGTTCCATGATTCCATCTCGTCTCGGGGCTTCCGTGTACAACATAACTAGCTGCGTTAGAAAATGACTTTCAGTTCCATTTCAACAGCAGAAGAAGAAGAAGTAACGTCTTAGTAGTTGGTATCAAGTAATATGGACCTCATTAATTTACTAATTACGACCTTGATAAAGATCAGAATTCTGGTCGGTAAAGTGGGACCCGACTCTTGGGACTTTCTCTTACCTTAAATTTATTTTTTTTAAAAAAAAATATATATATATATATATATTTCTGACAAGAGAAAGGTGGCATTTAAGAGAAGTGAGGAATGAAAAGGATGCATTCGAGAAAGGAAGAGGGGGAAGGTGATTTGGCTTTTAATGTAACTGCTACACGGTGTTGCAAGATTACCTAATTATGCTAGAGATGCTTGTTTACATGTTCGAATTATAAGATTATAAGAATTTTTCTATGAGAACAGGCTGGAATGTACGGCACACCACGCTTCATATTCAAAAAGTTCTAGCGCCACCAGTGTAAAAAATAATTATCCAAATTAAATGCTCTGGTATAACATTTGAAAAGGTTTCTTGTTATCTTTAAAGCACAGCTGCAAACCTAAATCATTATCCAAATGCTCTGTTTATTTCTCATAATTTGATGCACCCGTGATATTCTTCTGTGTCATATATATCTTGTATCATTAGTATAGATTCCATATGATTTTTATCTCAAAAAAAAAAAAAAGAAGAAGAAGAAGAAATAAATAGAGCCGACGTACTTTAAGTGGGGGGTTCATCATCACATACCGAAGAGAGAGTTTAGTGAAAGTGAAGCACCTTTTGGTTGCCATAGCAACAATTCATGAGCCACAGTTAAATGGAAAATGTTACACGTGCAGAAGTTGACAATTTTCCTAAGTATTATTATGGCTGGTCGTTGGAGGATGGGGCCTAAAGAATGATGAAATTGAGGAGTCTTCTTGTTAAGTGGGGTGGGAGGACTGAGGAGGGATTGAGGAAACTGGTCATTTTTTGATTGAGAAATATGGATGTTGGTTCGGGGCTGGATCGGATGAGGCTGGTGAAGCTGCTGAGGACCTTGAAAATTTTTTCCTTTTTTTTTTTTTTTTTTTTTGGGGTGCTGTGGGTGAGCTGGGTATGGTTTCCTCTGGTGAAAGAAAGATGAGAAGATGATAACGACGATTCGACCTCTGTCTGAATCTGAATTGTATTGAGTGCTGCTCTTAGTCTTAGGTGCACAATTCTTTGGCGGCGGGTGCATAAAAAAGCACATGCGAAATGGAAATCTGCACTCAAAAGTACTTATTATCTCACTCACTCTATTGCTGGATCGCACTTTCATACGCTCGCACATAAAATTGACAATGGAAGCTGGCATTCGCTTTCGTCTAAGATTAGTGTCCAGCCCAGCTCCAGAAAACTACTATTCTTTTTGGGCCCATTTAACTTCCCAATAGCCGAGGACTCCAGCACAGACGTCCCCCATGTTATGATAGAACTCGCACTCTCATACTTATACATGTATTATTTGGCAATTGTAGTGTATTATTATTGTATCTGCGAAAAAAAATATAGGGCGTGAATGAAATATTTCACAAATAATCAATACTATAATATAATTTAATATGATTGTATGCCAAATACAGTAATCGGACGAAATCAAACCTAACACACAAATTGTACAAGCGTACACTGTGAGAGCCCTAGAAATTCCATGCATATATCCTCACACTAGAAATTCCATGCATACATCACCATTTAACTCATTCAAGTGCATATAAATTCTTTTAGTGCATTAGTGGCATGCTTTCACTAAGTACATTATTCATTATTTGGTTAGATAAACTTTTCTTAGATTTAATTTTAGAATTAGTGAGAACTTCTTGCATGACTTAATTGCTAAGAAAATAGGATGTATTGGTGTTAATTGGAGACTAAACTAAATTAGAGGTGTTAGAAGCAATTAAGTGAGATTTTTGTTAGGAAGAAGCCAAGAAACCACCACTTGTTACCATAGGATTCAAACCTTGACTTGTTGGTTTCTTTCCCTCCAACTTATCCCTTTAAAAACAACACAATTTCAGCTTCATTTTGGGAGGTGTTGGACGAAATTTGGGAGAGAAAAAGAGAGGAGAAACATACAAAAAACCAACCTACATCTTACTTAGTTTAATAGGAAATCAAAGAGAGGAAGTTGGTAACACCTTAACCATCAATCCTCAAGCTTGGGTAGAGGAAGATTTTAGTTGCTTGAAGGCTCACTTCTTTAGTTTGTTAAGGTAATTTTCTTCCAAAACCCTAACTCTATGATCTTTAAAGTTGGTTTAATGAAGGTTTTTGATGATGATTAAGGATGACGGATGCTTGGAAGCATGAGTTCTTGGCTTGGATTCTTGTAGTTGTATCCTGAGAGTAGGTTTAAGTTTATATGCCTACTATGTGTTTGATTTTTGGATTAACACTAATCACTAGTCTATGATAATTGTTCATTTGAGAAAGATGTTTGATTAGCTTCCATATTCATGCTAGAAAAATTATAGAAATTGGTTTGAACTTTTAAAAGTGGAAGGCAGTTGTGGGCTGTCTTTGTGGATTTTCCCTCTCATTTTGCGATTCTTTCTTGTTCAAGCTTCATTGATTCTTGTTGAGAAACATTGTTAGGACCTTTTTGTGTCAGATTGGAGTGAAATTAATTTATTTTGAAGGGTGGAAACCTCTTGAATTGCATAAACTTTTGAACAAATTTTCGGTTCTGCACTCCGTCAGAGTTGGAAAAACAGCCAACTTCCCAACTTTTCTGGTGCTGATAGAAAACGAACTAGGAGCTGAGTCATATACCATCGGAAAGCCCTATGAGTTTAGTTTCTAACGCCACTGACGGCACTCAATTTTGATTTTCTACACCAAGTTATGCCCATTTTTCCAAGACTGCACAATGGCCACTGTTATACCCGAACCTTAGCTTTTGTCGTAAACTTGTCCTTGGTTGAACCTTGATGCTTCTTGAATCTTTGCGCACTTATTTCATTCTAAATATCATACTTGACTTGTGAATCTATTAGACCTTCAATGTTTCATCGTTTTGTGGCCTTGAATCACCTTGGAACTTCCTAGTTTAGGTGCATTAACTAGTAGCATTCATTTGCACTTATTGGGTTGCATTTATTTACTTTGTTTGAGTTGATGATTATATACATTGGTTATACATAGAGCTTGAAGGTGGTATCGAGAGTGATCAAGGCACGAACGTTTCAGTTACTTGACTTTATTTGGTGAGTGTTCCTCGCTTGTTTACATGAATACTTGAACTACATGAATAACATGAAACTTGAACTACGTGAACTATGTGAACCACTTGGAATGTGAATAGTCTCTTGTTCCATGTAATACACCTTTGGGTTCCTGTGGTTGAGTCAAGTGTGTACTTTATCGCACCCGAACTCTCCCGTTTGACTTTTACTTGAAATTTGACTTACTCAATTTGTGATTTAACTTTGTGTACTTTGATGTGAAAAGTCGTTCGGGTGATATCCCGTCGACTAATTTGATTCGTTTGTGGCTTTGTACACTTTGATGTGAAAAGTCATTCGGGTGATATCCTGTCGACTAATTTGATTCGTTTGGGGTTCCGGATACCCCAAAACCCCATTGGCAAGTCAATTGTATCGAGCCAGCTGAGAGGTACTGGTCGAGAAAATTGTCGAATCGTAGGTTATTATATTTGATCTTTTGGAACTTAGTATACTCGAGTATTACCTAAATTAGTTTCTTTGAGGTGTTCGGGTCCGGTAAGGGGGTGAACGGTGGACGGTTGTGGGGTAAAGTGGTGTTCTACGGACTTTGGTTCTTGACTTCAAAAGTTGACGGAGAGTCAACGGTCTATCTTATGATCAAGCTCTTGTGGAATTGGTTTTTGAAAACCACCCGTATCCTTTTAAAAGTACTTGCTATTATATTTGTCTTATGTCTGCTTGTTAACTCCAGTAGTGTTCTCCTCATGAATACGATCTCCTAGTTGAGAGGTTCGAGTCGTGTTCTTTAACACGATCTCCTAGTTGAAAGGCTCGAGCAGTGTTCTCCTCATGAACACGATCTCCTAGTTGAGAGGCTCGATGTATTTTGTACTTGGTTGTGATATTTGTTTCTTTATTTTACATTTTAAATGCGATATTTGACTATTTGAGTTCTCCTATTTGTTAATGTGACTGTATGTTTTATTTGGGACCTCATTAAGATTTAGCTTACCCCATTCCCTTTTGTTTTCCTTAGCAGGGTTGTGTAAGAGGTCGGCGAGTTTGTTTTTGGCTTAAAAGTCAAGTATGCTATCTTTTGTTTAAGTACTGATGTATTAGTGAATTTGTTCCATTTTGTAAGCTTAAAGTTGGTGGTAATTATTGAGGATCAAAATTTGTAATTATTTGAGGTCTGTAGTGAGTCCCGGCGAGAGTTGGGCAGGCGGTCCGCCGATCCCTTTAGTTTGCCTTAGGGGGAGGTGGGGTCGTCACATACACAATCGTGAAGTCAAAATTCCTGAATCAATGAATTAGTCCTCAGCAGTCAGCACCGCATGAAGTAGTCGTGAGAGTAGCGTTATGATCGTAAGAGACATATATGTTAAACATCATGTTTTCTATGTCAATTGTACTTCTAAGCCTAAATTGTGCTATAATATGGCACTCAGGAGTTACAAAATGCAAAGCAGAAGAAGTGTGAGCCTTTTATTGTTTAGGTAGGGGGCAATGTGGAGAAAAGAGAAATTTAAAAAAAAAAAAAAAGAAGAAGAAGAAAAAAGGGAACGATGTAGATGGAAAAGTGAAATTTAGGGGGCCAATGCACTTACCTCCGCCAGTGCTGTTTGAATGAATTCATCAAATTGTGATTGTGATACAACAAGTTCGTGTACAGAAAGCACTTCACTTCTCTAATTCTGCGGCTTCCAAGTCTACCAGCAGGCTCTTCTCCTATCATAGAAACAAGTGATTATGTGACACAATTGTCTAAGTTTCCACCGGCACGGTACATCTTTCATCTCTGATGAAGTGGGTCTTTTAATTTTTTACTTTTATTTAACATAAACCTCTAGTTTAAAAAAAAAAAAAAAAACCTCTAGTTAAAATTACTCTTGGAGGGGAGATCGATAGAGGGCACGAAAATGGTTAAACTTAAGCTCTTTGCCTGACATGACAATGCTACGAAACCCAACTGAATTCAATTTTTAAGAGAGGCTCCATAACTAACTGCTATGTTTTAATCTCTGAAGAATTTTCCTTCATATAAATCCACATCGATTGCTAGTGCCTGCAGAGACACCAACTGGTCAATGTTAGGTTTAGTCCTCATTGCTTTGTTATGATGGATCCCTCTGATTTTTCGGACCAAAAGAATAGTAAGAAACTAATGAAAACAAAAAAGCAGTCAGAAAGTTATACTACGAGAATTTCCTGGAAACTCAGGTGCTGACTCTAAGGATCTTAATCCAAGATTTCATGTCGTACGTGAAAGAAAACAAAGCCGTGATGTACAGTTGTAATAGCTGAAAGCTGCATTAGATTTGTAGACAGAAGCCTGAAAATTTTCCGTCCCTTAAAAACACAGGTCGTCTGCTCTGCATGGCAGCAATTGCCACAGGCTGGCATAGCTGCAGATGGCTCAAATTCACCAACAATCCAACATCTATTATCCCTAGTCTAATACTGACATTCAGCGGCGTTGGAAGGTTCCCCCCAGCCAAAGTTGACCCTTTAACCGTTCATATTCGTAATGTGCACGGGACAAAGTAGGTCCGTAAGGAGGAAGGATGCTTCCTGTCCTTTTCCTGGCTAGAGATCTGCGATCAAATCACCTCTATTGACTACCAACAGCTCTTTCCAGGTAACTGAGGCCTAGCTAAGCTATATAAGTTGCTAAGTTCCAGGAAGGATTGATGACTCGATTATCATCTTCAGACTTCACTAGGTGCGTGTCAGACTGATTCATTGATTTCTCATTTGCCTGCGAAATGGCGCGCCTGAATTTTCTTGCTCTTAGAGACTTGCACGATTCGGCTAATGACTTGCTTCACTCACCAACCACCACACGGACAATTGTTGGCGACAAACAAGAGAAATGGGTTCAGGAGATCTCAGAAGCATCCCTGAGAATGTTGGAAACTTGCGGCAACACCAGGGATGTTCTCGTGCTCGCCAAAGACCATCTGCATGACCTTCAATCGGCTTTCCGAAGACGAGTAAGCATCGCCGACAGTAGTACAGCTGGAGCAAACAAACTCTCCGGCTACAGTCTCGAACGAAAGAAATTGAAGAAAGCCATGTTAAGGCGGTTGCACTCGCTTAAGGAGATGAAGAACAGATGCATCAACTCATCGTCACCAGACGTCTCGTCATCCTTGAACCAAAACCTTGCGGCTGTGGTCAACGTACTGAGACAAGTGAGAATGGCCACCATGGCCATCGTGGAGTCCCTAATGTCACTCATGTCCATGCCGAACCCGAAGCGGGAGAGTAGATCGAGTAGAGGGTTTTTGGAGGCCAGGTTAAGTCGTGTGGACAGCCTAAGTTCGTGGTGGGAAAGCTGTGACACGAGCATGCTGCAAGAAGCTAGTAAGCGAATGGAGGCGGTGGATATGGCCATTCAAGATCTTGAAGGAGAGCTGGACTGCATTTTCAAGCGTTTGATTCAGACTAGAGTATCGCTTCTTAACATACTCACCGCCCACTAGCAGACAGCTTGCCCAGCTGCAAGTTGAGACTCGCGGCTGGCGCCTTCCGGCTACCAACTATTGAACGGACTCCCGGGGGCCCTTCTTCTTCTTCTTCTTCTTTTAAAATAAATAACAGGCTGGCATTCAGCCTGAAGCAGCTTTAAACATTAATTACTTGATTCTTTATAATTAAATATTATATCCATATATTGTAGCACTTCTCTGATAATAGTTAATAACTTGGGCGTCATGAATTTGTCTTTGCTTTCTTTCGCATTAATCTCCACGCCGGAAAAGAGGTAGTAAGTGAGAGCAATACATTTGCAAGGCCAATATCTTCCGTCTAAGCTGGAGCATTTTTAATTTGCTGCTAAACAATATTTTATTTAATTGGCTTTTGAACATTTCGTTTGTGGACGGTCGGATTTCTCAGAAATTAAAGACATATCGTCGAGGATTTCCTATTAGCTGTAAACTTCAAACATTTTGGACATCGAAGTTTGTCTGACATGAATTGTCCAATGTTTGAAGAATCAGGAACGAACAAGCTCTTTAGACTGCAGTTTACTAGTAAATTCTCTTCCTCTCCAAATTCAAGAGGATCAAAAGCAACTATCTTTCTTTCTTTCCTTTTTTCAAAAAAAAAAAAAAAAAAAAGCCCAGATTGCACCTGCTATGGCGTAGTAAGATAGACTTGGGGCCAAATCCCAATAGAAACTGATTAGCAGATGCAATCGCTAGCATGCCTTCCTAACACTCTTTCACATGGATGGCTGGGGAATTTCAAACGTTGCCGCTCATGCAGTTCCTCCTTTTGAAGTCATAATAGAAACTCGCATGTTTTTTTCTGAACGGATTGATAGCAGACTTGCATTATTGTCCTTTTATGATTGTTATTCAATTCGTAATTTCACCCAACAAGACCTTTGCCCAGCTGAATCAGATTTAATCTCTAAGCATTTTGATTACTCGATTCGGACAATAAAGCGTCTTTGATGGTACTGACTATCTTTACTTTGGCTGTATCACAAAGAAAAAGAAAGCTACCGAACGAAGTCAGATGCTTACAAATTTGTACTTGCAACGTTTAAGGAACTTGAACTGCTCTAGACTCAGAGTCACAGATCAAAGTCAGATGCTTCAACTGAAAATACGTTAGTTGCGAAGACACATAATTCCATTGCAGAATATTCCAAAGCTGCATTATTTCTCTTAAAGGAAAGCAATCTTAGGAAACAGGATATGGAAGCCAGTGCATTACATCATCAAGTTCAGAACTACGCTTTTTTTCTTCTCGAACAAACAATTAACCCAATAGGGAGCTGCATGAGATACACGCATCAAACTGTACTCACTTTTGCTTTTCCGCTTGTCAAAAGACACCTGCAAAAGATACACGCAGCTCTTACTGATACACCATTTAGAGACACGGTAGTAATTGATTTAACATGTCGTAAAGAGATACAGAGAGAGCACCAAACTTTCAACTTCTTACACAGATAATAAAAACATTTGAAAAAAAAAAAAAAAACATAAAGGAAAGTCATACTACCGCCTGCATTAAGGGTAAAATTCTGAAATCGAAGCCTCTCAACTCAACAGCCAATAACTTAATTAAAGAAAAATAATAAGGCATTTAGCCCTTCAATGCAAATAATAAGGCATACAAGATGCAACTAACTTCAAAAGAAAAATTTCTCTTCCTCTTCATTCCCCTTTCTGGAATGCCACTATATTCAGTCATTAACCAAAACATGCATATATTACAGCAGCAGAAGGTTGACGGTAGTTGTCCCTTGAGGGACATCTGACTTAAACCAAGGACAAAAAAAAAAAAGGGTTTGAATTTGTTAGACTGCAAAGTGCGAACCAAGGACAGCGAATTAGCAGTCTCCCGGACATTTTAAAGTGAAAGCGCCACTAAATGTTTATTTAAATTCCTCAAATTTCGACTTTATCAACACTGCACATATCCACAGATGGTACATAATTGCTTCAACTTCTCCAGAATGAGACAGTATCCAGATTTTAAGTGATGCAAGATACTGAAAAATAATTCAAATGTCTCTCCAGTTTATGTGATAAAACATACCAAACGTACTGCAAAATGGGTTACCTTAGCTAATGTTCATGCCCATGATCATGTGAGTGATCCCCATGACCTTCCCAAGGATGCCTCCAGCCCTTTAATTGGTACCAAGCAAATCAACAGGGAATTTTAATTATCAGGCACAGTTATCATGGAAGATTTAATTGCAAAAAGAGCATTTAAAGCTTACCAACACTACAGGACCATCCTGCTTGGCCCTGTATAGAATCCAAAACCTGAAATATGCAACCAACAAGAAATCCAAGTCAGTTTCAAAATTGCAGTAACGTAAGCAATTGAAGCGTTAACTTGATTGTGATACCATATATTTTAAATTCTTACAATTGTATCAATTGCTACCTCATGAAAGAATTATTATAATTAATATGCCTCAGAAGCTAAAGAATGTTTTATTTGGCATTGGAAGCCTTCTTACACAGTAACACACACACACATACACAGAGAGGGGGGGGGCGTGGGGGATGAAGAAAAGGAGAGAGTGAGAGAGAGCAAACAAGTTTTATACGAGTCAACACAGCATTTGTGAAAATAAAACCAGGATAGCAGCATGACAAAAACATGTGCTTCTGGAAATGATATACACTTACTAGCATTTTTTCCAGATTTTTTTTTTTAAGAAAGACCAATTTTTTTTAGTGGAAATCGTTTAGGATCTTGAGACATTGGAAAAGTAGATTTTATACCACAATGCACCAAAGCAATCTGCTACAAGTTCGGTAATGAAACTCAACCATGTTCAGTATATTTGAGAAACAGCACTAATTTATGCATTTACTTGTCTAAAGGGTCAACTTCTCTTCATGACCAGTGCTTAAAATTGTGGCACACACACAATTGGATCAAATTTCATAATTCAAATATATATCAAACATGACAAGGATCATCCGATGAAGCTAAGATCCAAAGTGAGTAGGATAACGATTCTGAGCAAATTCTTATTGCAGGGTTATCGTGAACACAATTTTGTTGTTATAGGCGAGATAAAGTAACTACTTGCAGGATCCCTGTGAGGCTGTAGTTATCGGCTAGTCTGCATGTTGTAACATGACCTACACAAGTCCAAGTTCTAATTTTTCTACATATCTGACCTAATCAGAACCCGAAATACATCCATCGTCAACTAAATAAGATAAAAATGAAGTTGTTCTATTATCATCAGTTATCTCAACGTGTATCTCAGACACAGAGTTGAATTTTTGTGAAAGAATATTTAACCACAGAAACATTTATTCATCTGAACCTTGGATATATTCTTCAAATCAGTAAGATGAAACTATCAAATATCGTAGCACTTCAGTTATACAACAAAAATAGTTACAAGGTAGCAGTTACACTTTTATGCCAACCGTTGTTCTTCAGTCACAAACACTATTACTTTATGCCTGAAGTATCAAAATATGGAACAAAAAAAGCAGCATACATAATATCCTTAAGTTGTTCAGAAATGAAAACTAAAAAGAGGAAACAAATCAACAATGTTACTCCAACATCAGACGTAACAGAAGCAGTATAACTAGAGCAACAATCTACTTGTGAGTGACAGAAATTGGCATGTTCTCAAAAATCCATTTTTGTTACAGAGAACATGAAAACACAATGGACACCACAGCTAGTATAACAGATAATTTAAAGAAAGGAACTGAATGTATCAACTCTTGAATCACAAAACCAAAGCCTTTGCATCTTCTATTGTTGTACTAATATCTATTATCTCCTCTACACGCATCCCCTGAATGACTTAGCAATCGGACTTGACCACCTACCACTGGCAAGAATAACCAGGAATTATTTTCTTTCATCATATATAACCAGCCCTGATATTGCAAATCCACAAGAAGCCAGCATCACAAGAAAACAGAAAGCAATTCAAGCCTGCGATTTTGATTTAACATGCCAAGTGTTACCCATTTCATATTTCTCCCACCAAATACTATATCATTTTGGAAAAATGTCAAAATCAAACTAAGACTACATACAGCAAGGACAATAGCCAAACTTGACAAGAGTGTACAAGAAAGAAATTTTAAAAAGGAATTCATCAAATTCCCTCAAAATCAAGGATTAAGGTAACGAAGAAAAAATATTTTTGAGTCTTTAATCTGATGTCAACAGTAACATCATCTTGATACCAGTTCTTGCTGGCAAGCAAAAGAGGAAAAAAGGAAAAAGAAAAGGGGATGCCTCCTTTAGTGCATCCACATATCAACAAGAGCACTTGTGAGACAATTCTTATTTCTTCCAATTACTTGCTGCCCCTGAGGCATCTACAGAGGTATTCCTTTTTTAAGACTGTACCTTAATTTGTACCGCTTTAAACACTACATAATTCAGAAATTACAAAGGAAAGT
Organism: Gardenia jasminoides; assembly: GCA_013103745.1. Taxonomy (NCBI): domain Eukaryota; kingdom Viridiplantae; phylum Streptophyta; class Magnoliopsida; order Gentianales; family Rubiaceae; genus Gardenia; species Gardenia jasminoides. Next base: position 95,839,365 of record CM023103.1, read on the forward strand.
GAGGTTCCAGATCCTTAAAAGAATGCAATGAAGACCAAAAGACTGAAACTTCAATTACCCAACCAACAAAACATTCACATCCAGAAGCAACAATTAGCCTAATTAAAGCGACTTAAGAGGGGGGGAAAACCACACTCATCTAGCACGATTAAAAACATCAGCAGCTAAAAGAAGACAAGTGATTTCGTCAGCTTATGTTTACCAGAAGAATGGAAACTGAGATGGAAAATATTACCACATCAGGGCGCACATGCCCTTTCCGGTGACCGCGTGCCACCTCTTGGGTTGGTGCAAATTGATGCCTTTGAAAGTAGTGCTGTGTCCATGTCCTCCTCCGGCCATCCCGACGGCGTTTCGACTGTGCTGTTGGAGTCCCAGAGACGACTCAGTATTCACTTTTTCAGGATTGAGAATGGAAACGAAATGAAACGGAACGACCGCCCGGAATCGGATCTCAGAGGCTCCCCCGTCCTGTTGGGCCTCTTGTCACCATCATGACCACCTTAAAATCTCCGATTGGGCCTGTGGAATTGGATTAGGCTTTTGACATACTCTTTAAGGTCTTAAGCAGACTGAGTCTTTCGGATCAATGTTCCCAAAGCAGGCCGTATGACCATGTAAAATCAGAAAACTTAAATGACGGGGGTGAAAAAGTCTCCGGAAAATTTATTTACACCAGTGAGAAAAGCACACCCAATGGGTATGCAAATTAAGAAAAAATTTTAACTGTCTTATTAACACCAATAGAAATTATTCGAAGTTTTTTTTGGTGCAAATAAAAAAGCTATGCACTTTTCGGCAAGCAAGAGAAAAACTAGAAGTGAGTAAAAGCAGAAGTTATTAAAGGTTTCTAAATTTAAGTAGTTAGTTTTAGTCAATCTTGGCTTTTGTGAGGATAAAATTAAAAAATAAAAGATTGACACAAAATTTTAACACCAAACCCCTCCTCATACTATATATATAAAAAGATATAGCCAAAAAAAGGGCCAGAAGAAATGGTAAAAAAGTCTCTAACAGTAAACTCATTACCCCCAAAAAGGCATTATCAATCAAACTTTGCTCGAAATTGGCATAGCCAATGCAAAATGCATGTGTTAACTAATATGAAGGGGCTAAATTCACGCGCTTTTATCTTAAAATCGCACTCGGCGCAATTTATAATGTCAATAATACAAGCTAGTTATCAATACTAATTGTCAATAATACAAGCTAGTTATCAATACTAATGACAGTAGGTGTGTGGATTTAACCCGTCACAAATCGAGCAATCCTGTTACTCCTCTTGTCTTGATCCCGTGATACTATGATGATTCTGTGCTTACTATCTCAATTCTCATGAATTAGGTGCGACAAATTGCCTTAAATTATGAATAACAAAAAAAAAATAATAATAATAACAAATCATTTCTCTATGTCTGTGTTGCAGAAACAGCATCACCATTTGGCCAGGTGAATTCCTACATATATTTTAATGTGGGATGTATGAACAAAGTTGACAAATTGATAGTACAGAGTCGTTGGATATATGAACAAACTTTTTACAATAATCATGCATCTAAACAATCCCAAAAACAAAAAAAAGTTGTTAAAACAATTATCTACCTGAACAGCCCCGATTATTTTTGGTGCAAACTGCTAAATCAATTCTGAAGCAGCCACCAAATTAATTCTTTACGTAACTACTTTGAACAAATCATTTTCAAGTCAAAGACACACATGGCTCTATGAGTAGTCGCAGTAATTAGTATCACCCACTACCTACTCTCGCGATTTGCAACCTCCGGACTTGGGAGTAGATAGTATCACCCACTACCTACTCGCGATCGAGCAATGGTGCGATCGGCAGATGCTGAGCCGATGATCGACCCAAGAAGTGGCTTCTGCAGAGCCAACTCCACCTTCTACAGCAAGCGCAAACCCCTCCCCCTTCCGCCTAGCCATGCTCTGGACTTAACCACTTTCATCTCTTCACGTCCTCATCACGGCAAGGTTGCCTTCATCGACGCGACCACCGGCCACCAGCTCACCTTCCCCGACTTCTGGAAAGCAGTGGAATCCGTCTCCACGTGTCTGTCCGAAATGGGCATCCGCAAGGGCCACGTGGTCCTCCTCCTCTCCCCCAACTCCATCTTCTTCCCGGTCGTCAGCCTCTCCGTCATTTCTCTGGGAGCCGTCATCACCACCACCAACCCCCTGAACACCACTCGCGAAATCGCCAAACACATCTCCGACACCAAGCCTGCTCTCGCATTCACGGTGCCCCAGCTCCTGCCTAAACTGGCGGACGCTTCTAACGGCAGCTACCTCAAGGTTGTCCTCGTGGGAGGAACCCCATGCGAGAGCAGCACCCTCCTCCCCACCAGTAGCTGTACTGTTGTCGGCAGCTTGGAGGAGATGATGAAGAGAGAAGCGGGTCAAGCCCGAGTCAGAGACCGGGTGACCCTAGACGACACCGCAACGCTTCTATACTCGTCCGGCACCACTGGGGTCAGTAAAGGCGTGGTCTCATCCCACAGGAATTTCATAGCTCTTATCCAAACTGTAGCTTACCGTTTCGGAACGAATGCCCAGGAAGAAATTTACATCGCAACCGTTCCCATGTTTCACATCTACGGTTTAGCCGCGTTTGCCATGGGGCTTTTAGCCATGGGCTCAACTGTGGTGGTGCTGTCGAAGTTCGATTTGGAGGAGATGCTGTGGGCCGTGCAGAAATACAGAGCTACATATTTGCCGCTGGTGCCGCCAATTCTGGTTGGCATGGTTAACAGAGCCGATGAGATTAAGAAGAGATATGATTTGAGCAGTTTGAGGACGGTGCTGTGTGGGGGTGCCCCCTTGAGTAAGGACATGATCGAGGGGTTCGTGGACAAGTTTCCAGAGGTGACCATCATGCAAGGCTATGCTCTGACGGAGTCGACCGGAGGTGGAGCGTCCACGGACACCATGGAGGAGAGCCGGAGGTACGGGACGGCGGGGCTGCTGTCGGCTAGCGTTGAGGGGAGGATTGTGGACCCAGAGAGCGGAGAGGCACTGCCAGTGAACCGAACCGGCGAGCTTTGGCTAAGAGGGCCCACCATTATGAAAGGTTAGCTTTTCCTACCGCTTTGCCATGAATTGCATGATTGCATCATGGATACGATATAGCCTACCCAATAAATAAATAAATAACTTATTTCATAAATAAATAAATTGGATAGGTTTTCTTTTTCCTGATTGACTGATGGTCTCACCTTTTAGCTTTTTGGTTACACTAGTTGTTTTCCGATTACAATATGGCCTCCAGTGAATCAAAACAATGACCAAAAAAGAGTAGTGTTGATTACAATATGGACTAGTCATGTGGTTGTAATTTCTTATGTCAATCGCCTTTCATAATTCCTTCCAAAAGGGGAAGGAATTTCGTCAATGTTATCAAGTTCTTTTTATCCGACGTTAACCCCAACATAAAGATTTTGTGAACTCTCTGTAATCTTGGCCATAATTGGCATGGTACGTTCGCTGGCAATACAAGAAGAAAGATCCACAAAATTTGCTTGTTCAGTCGCAATTTTAGTACAAACAGGGATGTCAATTAACATGCTTTCAATAAAGTATGTATGTCTTCTTCAAGCTGGGGTAGGTTATACAGCTGAGGATGATCGTGAAGTCCAACTCTAGACAGCTTATTCAGATCATCAATGTTGTATTTGCAATGCAGAATTTAATTCCCAGTACTTAAGAAGCGATTCGTGTGATAAACTTAATGCGTGCATGCAGGTTATTTCAACAACGAAGAAGCAACGGCATCAACTCTATGCTCAGATGGATGGTTAAGAACTGGAGATCTCTGCTACATAGACGAGGATGGGTTTCTTTTCATTGTTGATAGGCTGAAGGAGCTCATCAAGTACAAAGGTTATCAGGTAATGGCGGCGGCCATTTGTTCAAGTTATCACTGTCAACTCTAACTCGAAATCTTCTCCCCCAAAGGAAACAAATCTTTTCCTGTTTTTTTTTTTTTGCCCCCTACCCCTCCCATTTCAATACATAATGATGCTTCTAGCTAGACGGAGGATGTAATTCTTCTTAAAGAAATGAGTGCTTGAAATTTTGTAGGTAGCTCCAGCAGAACTGGAGGCCTTGTTACTCTGTCACCCAGAAGTAGCTGATGCTGCTGTAATTCCGTAAGTATTTCATTGCATCACACTCTAGCTAGCTTTATCACAACTGAAACTTTCGCCTTTGATTGCCGAATCAGGTTTCCTGATGAGGAGGTCGGACAATTCCCCATGGCATATGTGGTGCGAAAAGCTGGAAGTACAATCTCTGGAGCTGCTGTGATGGATTTCATTGCGAAGCAGGTAATTCAATGCTCACTTGTCATCCAGTATCACGCTAGTAACTGATTATATATGCTGACGACTTAGATGTCGTTTATTTCCTCCTAGGTGGCTCCGTACAAGAGAATCCGGCGAGTGGCGTTTATAGCTTCCATTCCCAAGAATCCTTCCGGCAAGATTCTCCGGAAGGACCTGATAAAACTTGCTACCTCCAAACTTTAAAGCAATGACACTTTCAATACAGAGGAAAGCTTGGGAATTAAAGCTGAAGATCAGATCCTCAGGAGTCTAAACAATCAACCAAAAGTGTCCACTTAAAAAGCCTCCTGCGTATCTGAGGTTCAGATGTGGTGATAAATAATGGGTTGCGTTGGCTGAGAAATGCTACTGTGACCTTAGCGCATATAAAAGTTGTTACAATGATGAAGTAAAACTTGGAGCATTTGCATTGCTGTTGCCTGCCAAATTCCATAATTTGGTGTGTTTGGATACGCTATTTTTTAGTTTATTTCCCTACTTACATCATCAACACATTTTTCAATCACCTTTTTAACTCAAATACATTACATCAAAAAAGTGCTACAATATTTAAATAACCAAATAATCCCAAAGGGTAAACGACAAAAAAGCTTCCAGTGGTTTGGGTATTCCACAGAAGGGCTCCCTGTGGTTTGGAATCATACTAATCGGCCCCTCATGGTTCGGAGTAACATGAAAAGTCGATGGAAAGCATCAAAGTTAACGCGTTTGACGTAAACGCGCTCCAAATGCAAGTGTTTATTATAGAAATGAGTATTTTAAGACGAAATTTGACATGATATACCTATTCTACTCTTCATGCCATAATAAAACTCTAGTGGCTGCAAAAAATGAAAAATTTAATGGATCTTGCTTCGATCTTGCTGTTTGATTGCGATAAAAATGAAAAATCTCACTGATCTACTCATACACTCTCTCTACAGCTTTTGGGTTCGGTTGTCCCCTCTCTCTCTTTTCTTCATTTTTTCTGAACAGAGCAAATCTGCTGCATTTCTGCTGCTATTTTCCCTTATATTATTAGGACAATTCTGTCATTTCACTGGAAACCGTTAATTCTGACGCTTTCCGTCTACTTCTCATGTTACTCCAAACCATGAGAGGCCGATTAGTATGATTCCAAACCACAGGAAGGTCTTCTGTGAAATACCCAAACTACAGGAGGTTTTTTTGTCGTTTACCCTAATCCCAAATAAAGCCTTCTTCAGTGCACTTTTGGAAAAAGAAGCAATGATCAATTAATATGGCGATCGATCCATTGATCGTGAAATTACAAATTTGTCATACTGATCTACTCTTGCTTTTTATTTTTATTTTTGGGTACTAAGTACTAACTGGTACTCCTGAAGTCCTGATGCATGAGAGAAATAATAATAATTCAGTCCCGTACTGTATAGAATCACTTCTTTTTTTTTCTGCTCAGATCAATAAACTCATGAAATATCTCAATTTATATATTTTTAAAATGAATTTACCTGGACCAATACACGATTTTCTTTTAGTCTTTCTGGGGTCGGGTCTAATCTTAGGAGGTCTAGGAGTGGTATTACTTCCCAATCCAATTTATTCTGCCTTTTCGTTGGGATTGGTTCTTGTTTGTATATCTTTATTCTATATTCTATTGAACTCCTACTTTGTAGCTGCCCATCTATAACCTTCGTGTAAATGGGGGCCTACAAGTGCGGGCCGGATTTTCGGCTCAATTTGTCTGTTACAACGCTCAATAGAGACAAGACCCAAAATAAAATAAAATAAAATAAAATAAAATAAAGGCGTGAATAAAATGGATCGCATGTTTCATGACCACGAAATTTGATAGTAGAATAAAAATATTCTTTTTCCAAGTTTGCTCATATTAGTATTATTTTTCTGAATGTAATTAAGAATAACCGCAAATTACAATTAGCATGACCATAAATACTTGGAAGGACTTTGAAATTTTCTTTAATTTAGAGACCTCTCTTGAGATTTTTGACAATTTCACTTAATATCATTGAGGTTTTAAAAATTACACATATCTTTCTTGAGTTTACTATTTTGGGAATAAAAATTATTCAATTGTCAAAATTTTGAATAAAAAATCTAAAATACCCTTGTGAAATTCTAAAATTCATTTTACTTTCCTATAAAATTCTTAAACAATTTTTAAACATGCATAAAATCATAAACCCATTTTCAACCCTCATTTATACTATTACATACCTTCCATATTTCCACCTCTCAAATTGATACTGGTATCTCCATGACCACTACCAACATAACTCCCTAGATTCTACAACAGAAATTAAAAAAAAAATCAAAAACATTTCACTAATTATATCAATATAACACCTTATCGCTCGATGATGGAGTATCAACACCAGCCCTATCCTTCTTAAAACTTCAACCCACATCTTCTTTCATTCACTCTAGATTCTCCACGCAAAATTAAAATTAATTTGTAATATGTTGAAATTGTGTTTTAGATATAGTTGATTATCTCATGAGCGAATCTCGTTTTTGTTTCCATTAAATATCTAATTGTGTACAATGCATATATATATATATATATATATATATATATGAACAAGATTTGGCACATATTGTTTTACTTCATTAAAAATGTTAATATACTAAGATTATTATGGTCATATTATAGGATAAAAGGAGGTAGGTATAATATTGAAAATCTCAAGAGCACAAGGTGAAGTCATCAAAATTTCTGAGGGAGACTTTCAAAATTATCCCTTTGCTTAGATTTCCTCGCAGCATAGGAACAAAGCATTTACGAACTTGGATGTCCAAATAGGAAAAATACTCCAACTAGATTTTGGGTATAATAATAATAATAATAATAATTTATGATTCAATTTAGATTTATTTAAGAAAAAATAATCTATTTTTCCATCACATTTTGGCAAAAAATTTCTTTTGTCCTTTTATTTTCGAAACAAAGCAAATTAGTTTCTTACTTTTGAAAAAAATGAAACAAATTAGTTTCAGAATAATAACTTGATATAGATTTGAAGAATAAAATCTGTGTACACCTGATATGCACATGACATTACGCAACACAAAACCCCACCACTAATTTCTCTTTATTTAATGTAGCCCTTAAAATCTTGCCACTAACCAATCAAGTATGCAAGTAACGACAACATCCTCCCTGACGATCGTTCTCGAATGGAATAAAAACTTGAACATGAAAGATTCTCGTGTTTCAATCCGAAAAAACTCGAAGACAGCCAAGCAGCTTTGGAGCTCAGCCGAGTAGCCAACCACCGGTCCTCTGTGGCTGGTATCCGTATGGCGGAGCATCCTCAAACCAGCGTGGATCCCAGAAGCGGCTCCTGCAAGTCCAACTCCACCTTCTACAGCAAACGCAAACCCTTGGCATTACCAACTAACCACTCCCTCGACATCACCACCTTCATTTCCTCGCAGTTGCTGGCCCAGGATCACGACAACAACAAGGTTGTCTTCATTGACCCCTCCACCGGTCGCCACCTCAGCTTCGCAGACGTCTGGAAGGGTGTTGAGACGGTTTCTACGCGTCTCTCCGAAATGGGAATCCGCAAAGGCGACGTGGTCCTCCTGCTCTCCCCCAACTCCATCTTCTTCCCGATTGTCTGCCTCTCCGTCATGTCCCTCGGCGCCATCATCACCCCACTCAACACAGCCCCAGAAATAGCCAAGCAAATCTCGGATTCCAAGGCTACCCTCGTCTTCACCATCCCCCAGCTCCTCCCTAAACTCTCGCTGGTTCCCGAGGGAAAACAGCCTGTCAACGTTGTCCTCATGAGCAATGCCGGCGACTCAATCTCAATCCCAGACAGTAGCCGAATCGTGGTGGCGGATACACTGGAGAGCATGATGAAGAAGAAATTAGAAGGAGCGAGCGGAAAGAGAGCGGTCGTGACTCAGGACGACATGGCAACTCTTCTCTACTCCTCGGGTACCACGGGTGCGAGCAAAGGCGTGGTTTTATCCCACGGAAACCTCATCGCGCTTATTGGCATGGCGGGTCGTTTCCGAATGCATGAAGAAGACCAAATTTACATCGCCACCATCCCAATGTCTCACTCCTTCGGTTTTTCAGCATTTGTTCTCAGGCTTCTAGCAAAAGGGTGTACGGTGGTGGTTCTGACGAAGTTCGGCATGCACGAGATGCTGTCGGCGGTCGAGAAATATAAGGTTACGTATTTACCCTGGTGCCGCCAATTCTGGTGGCTATGGCGAACCATGCGGATGCGGTAAGGACAAAATATAATCTGGAGTGTTTAAGGTATGTACTGTGCGGTGGGGCACCGCTGAGTAAGGGGGTGATGGATTTATTCAGGGACAATTGTCCGGGGATCACCATCCTGCAAGGGTATGCATTGACAGAGTCTGCTGGAGCAGGGGCATCAATCGAGACGGCGGAGGAGAGCCGGAGGTACGGAACAGCAGGGCTGATTACGCCAAGCACGGAAGCCAAGATTGTGGACACCCAAACTGGAGAGGCGCTACCGCCGAACAGGGCTGGTGAGCTTTGGCTGAGAGGGCCTCCGATCATGAAAGGAACGTACGTGAAAAAGCGCAAATCACCCGCTCCCACATGGCCACAAACACGTAAGTTTTCTACTACTATTATTATCGTATATTAATAAGCCTTTCCTTCCTGCTGTACTACGAAACCAAAAATTATTGGCAAATGAAATACTACGACGTACGGACACATGTGTACATGGTGGGTGTGAGTGGTGAGGTTTGATATGCAATTTCTGAATCTAGTATAGGGATTTATTTACGCTTTCTAGTGTCTTCTTGTCACACTCTCACGTCTTGCCATAAATGCAATAGCAAACCTTTCACAAAAATTTGGAGAAAGAAAATGTTCAAGAGCTTTTTAATCACGAGATTGGTATTTTGGAAAAAAAGAATGACGAGTTTTTTGCAAGTTTCCTTCCATTTTTCGGTGAAACTATACATCCCTCCAAATCCTTCTACTTCCTTTCTTTTCCACTTTACTCTATATTGCCAATCAATGAGGAACTCAATTTCTATGGTTTTCCTTTCTTTTCTGTCCAAATCTCCGACTCCCAAGCTATGCCTGTATGGAGAATTTTTAATATTTTATCATTGATAATTTTAATAATTGTTAGCACAAATTTATTCGTAATAATGCACTATTATTTATATCCTACTACGTCAAAAAATTAGATTCAGCATAATTACATTGGATTTGGGCCCAAGTCGAGTTGAATCGTTGTCAACCGATTTAAGATAATTTCAGCTTAAAAGGAATCATTGATCAAGCTCATGGTTCACCTCGTGCCCAGTGTCACTCATAGTTAGAAGTGTCAAAATGGGCGCCTTGTTCGAGTTTTGATGGGTCATGGTTGGATAATAATTATAATTGCATCAATCAGTTTATATCCGTTTAAATAAATGAGTATAAATAGGAATCATTTACATTTATTTAATAAAAGAGTATGGGTATGTCCAATTACTCATTTATGGCTTATTTGAAATTTTATTTATTTTTCATTTTTTTTGCATATTGTTTGATAAAAAATAAGGATAATTTCATAAACCTCCCCTGAGGTTTTTGATAATATCACTTAGCGCCCCCGAGGTTTTCAAAATCTCACTTACCTCCCCTATCAACTTGATAAAATTAAATATTCCTATCAAAATTCATAAATTGATAGCATTACCCTTGATCTTGATAACTATTTAACTAAAAAGCCAAACCAAAAATAAAATTTTCAAACCAAACAATGTATATTTAAAAAATTGCTATATAATACTAGTTCATATTTCTCTACATTGAGATCATGTTAGGATAACAAAGGACATGGATAAATTTAATTTAGTCAAAATCAACCACTTAGGAGGATTTTAGTGACTAACTAACATCTTTAAAAAATTTTATGGACACTTATAATTAATAAATTCAAAAAAATTTAAAAAATATGTTTTAATACATGATGTAGTTTAAATTACATTGATAACTAAAATAATCTCTTTATACATATAAATTTTTCATGGTGTAATTTTTTCAAGATATAAATTTTACTTTTATTTCAATACAACTAAAATAAATAGTTTAAATCAATAAATTTACACCTTATAAAAATTTAACCTTGATTTATTTTTTATTGTTGTTGTAAACTTCATAAGTAGAATAATACAATTGTAGTATTGGAATAAAAGTTTTATCTTTATTGCATTTCTTTCAAAGGGGTTATAATGTTACAAGAAATGTCAATTTAAGGGAGTTAAGTGAGATTTTAAAAACCTTAGGGGTGCTAAGTGATATTATGAGAAACCTCAATAGAGGTTTCTGAAATTATCCCTAAAAATTAAGGGATAATTTCAGAAATCTCCCCTGAGGTTTCATGAAATATCATTTAATCCCCTGACGTTTTTAAAATCTCTCTTACTACCCTTGAAATTGACATTTTGTTAATAATGTCACCCCCTCTTAACAAAAATAATATTAAAAAATACATGTTGGAGGAGAGATAAAATTTTAGTTCCCTTAATACCCTTAGACTATCCAAAAAAAAAAAGGTGGAAATATATTATTAACATTTTATGAAGTTTCGAATAATGTCAATAGCAATAATAGATAAAGTGATATTACCTAATTTATAATTCCCAAGTAAACAAAAACATCACCTGAAAGCAGTTCATATATGGGAGGAATGCACATAAGTACTTGGCATCAACTATCGATTTGTATGGTCTAATCAAGAAGACTATCTCACAATCAAGTAATAAAAATTATATCATTCTCTTACTTTTATGCAATGATTTTGATCATGAAACCTACATCATATCCTATTACTTATTGATCATTCAAAATACGAACTTATAATTTTTACCTCTTATACAGTTATGTTTTGAGGATCACACCTTCACCCCAAAACTTAGGGAACCATCTTAGTGAAATTGCAATTTTCTCCTCCTCTACTCCAAATTCTCGTATTTTCACAAAAGAAATAAATAAAGGAGAGAAAAAAAGAATGACTAACATACAAATAAAGGTCATATTGTTATGAGTATTTCTTCTGACAAGTAATTGCTTGGCTTTGGAGGTCTTGTCAGATAATTTCATACATTTGTTGGTACAGAAGAAGAAGAGTGATGCTAATTATTTTCTGAACATTTTGCTATTACATGCTTCTAAGATTTGTCAAAAAAAAAAAAATTTTGGTCTTTAGTAGCCAAATAATTACTGGAAGAAATGAGGGTATCATTGGCAATTTATCCCTTCTGATGGTAATATGTGGACCCACAATCATTTCAAGGGTAGTGAAAGAGATTTTAAAAACGTCAGGGGAGTTAAGTGATATTTCATGAAATCTCAGGGGAGGTTTCTGATATTATCCCCAAAAATAATGACATTTTATTGTTACTAGATTAGTAAGAAATTTAAATTTATTTTCTTAATATTTATTAAAATTTGAGTTTAAATATATAATTATTTTTAAATAAGTATAAATAAGCGAAGTGGATTTAGACGTATAAACATGATTCAAGTGTGATTGACACCCTGAGTCCCTGATATCCGATATCGTCGGTGATAACTGATGTCGATCGCTCTGCATCATTGACAGAATGCCAGATTGCCACTATTGTGAGGACTTCAGGAGTAATTTTATACTCTCTCTCTGTATATATATAGAAAATTCTTCCATCAGGAACTTTGAACGTTGCATAGACAACCTTTTGAGCTGATATTCTAATGTAAAATAAAAGTAAGTTTCATTCCTCAAGGACATCAAAGAATATAACCAAATCCTCCTCAAAAAATAACAACCATTAACTATCCACTTTTAGCTCTTTTTTTTTTTTTAATTTCTGATTGTCCTCAAATATCTCTTTTATGGACAAGAATCAATTTTGAATTATAAATTTATTAAATTTTTTACTTGAGCAAGAGTCAATTCTGAATTAATGTCTCATTACGTAAGAGTCTGGCATGATATTTTCGAAAGTGATTGCCATGGCCCTTTCGTTAGATTTCGCGATATTGATAAACAAATTTTTTTTTTAAAGAAATCACATGTATTTGCATTGTAATAATGCTGAAGAAGGAAAGGCACTAGAATTCTTTTGAAATCATTCTAAAAGATATCTGTTATCATAATAAATCACAGCAAAGCAAAAGGGGGGAGTTTTTAACTGTTAAGGCAGCATCATATTGATCAAATGCAATACACAATAAATCAGATGTTCCCCAAAAAAAAAAAATCTAAGTCTTAATCAAAAGTTGAAATTAATGAACGGTCAAGCGCGAAAATGGTAAAATTTAGAAATTAAGGCCATTGGTGGACAAGACGTCACTTTTTTAGGTTGCTCAGACGGTGAGATAGATGAAATGGTCAAGGCGTATGGGGTATTAGGGCAGTAAGATCGATTTTTGGCTTAAAATTTCTGCCTGGGATATCATTATTAGTACTGGTGTATTGGCTGGCATTCATGTGTGCATAATATAACTGTCTCGGGTCCAGGTTATTTTGGCAATGCAAAAGCAACTGCATCAACTCTAACTTCATATGGATGGCTGAGAACTGGTGATCTCTGCTACATCGATGATGATGGATTTATTTTCGTGGTCGACAGACTCAAGGAGCTCATCAAGTATAAGGGCCACCAGGTAATTCGGTGATTGTGGAAATTAGAAGTTAATTATGATCGGGCTATATAGCTCAAGATTAACAAGTAGCTGATCTTTCTTGAGGGTACGTAGGAGGAAACAGATGTAGCTCTCTTATGCAAGTCGGTCAGTAGCACTACGTGCATTAGTCATCTCAGCTGATCACCCTCTAAAAAAGGTTCCCTAATGATCTTTAGGTTCCTCCAGCGGAGTTGGAGTCTTTACTGCTAACCCACCCTGAAATTGCCGATGCTGCTGTTATCCCGTACGTGATTCTTTCTTCATTGTTTATTTTCCATCGAGCATGCACCATATTCTTGACAGCTAAACTCTTCCGGCAAAGTACTGCTCTTTAGGTTTCCGGATGACAACGTGGGACAGTATCAGATGGCATATGTGGTGAGAAAAAGCGGAAGCTCGGTTTCGGATTGTGCAATTATGGAGTTTGTTGCCAAAGAGGTAACACTACTAGCCCTACCCGCTGTGTTTAATTTAGTTCAGATGTTTGGGGAGGGAGTTGGTGGCTTCCTTTTAGTATCTATAATCAGATTTTTCTTGGAGACGTTACTCCTATTACCCATGGCCATTGAGATGTAATGAAAAAATTGTGCACTTTTCTCTAGGTGGCTCCCTACAAGAGGATTCGGCGAGTGGCTTTTGTGACATCAATACCAAAAAATCCTTCAGGCAAGATCCTTAGGAAGGATCTTATAAAGCTTTCTACCTCTAAATTATGAAGCTTTGCCTCTACATGCGGAAAAAAATGAAAATGAAAATGTGCATCAATATCCAATTAAATACACTGAAACCTATGGCCCTTCCCCTCCAACACCCCCACCCCCCAAAGAAAAGGGAAGAAGAAGAAGAAGTGCCTTTGTTTTTACAAATTCGTATCTTGTGATTCCAGATTTCTTCGAAAGTGCTGTAAATTAATGTACAAGAACGTTGCATCAAGGTGTTCTGGTAGCTTTGAAATTCTAACTTCTAGCAAGACATTAAAGCTACTCAACTGCAAGATAACAATGCATCCTGATTTTGTGCCTGAGCCGGTGAAGGTAGAGATCCTTTGCAGGCAACAACGGTTTGGAGTGCTTTCTCCACTTTCGGAGGAGCATGAGTCTTCAACAGATTAAGAACATACTCCATGAATTATTTCTCGCAGGGAACTTGTAAGGGCCCATGAACTGTCAATCCATACTCCTCTTCAGCCATTTCCAGCAGGACTCTAAATGTGGGATGGTCCAGATAACACAACGGAACTACAAACCTCTTTCCATCTTTTGTGTAGACCACAAACTGACCTCTGTGTTGGTTTCTCCATCTCTCCACCATCTTGCCTAGCTTCTTGGGAGGATTTCCCTTCATTCTTTTCCTACGACCTTGATTTTATCTTTCTGCTACTTGGATAATAACTTACTAAGACGCATTTAAAGACCGAAAAACTATATAGTAACAGGGAAACAAAAAAGTTGCGATGATAAAGCAGCAGATTGGTTGTGTGTGAAGGGCATGAAGTCTCATGTGATTTATTCACACCTGGTTTCTTTGCACTCAGGTGAAACTTGAAAACAGAGAGGTCTGCTCTAAATGCTGATGCTCAATTGTCTGGCTTTCTCTCTTTCCTTTTCCACCCTCTTCCTTTTTTTTCTTTTCTCGGTTTACTTCAATCATATGTTGTGAAGAAAATGTCTAGCTTCGCCATGAACATAAGTCTGTTACACCACTTTTTACTTGCTAGATCCTACCTTTATCCTTCCTAATAATGCTTGCTTTTCGAAGACAAACATATGAATCATCTTTTAAGGTGCACTGCCTTGCATGGAAGGAGATAGAAGCGTCGAAGTGGGAGGACTCTAGAAGGGATGTATGCTCTTCGAGTCTTTTACCATTTGTGGCTTGATTTGATGTGAAAAGGGTACGGGTCCATGTGAATTCACGTGCAGTTTCAGCCTTTTCTCTAGGTTCCCTGTATGTGTATTCAGTTTACAGGAGTGAGTGAATGGAATCTGGACAGTAAGGGTAGGAGATGGGCCTCAACGATTACATGATATGATCGTTTGCAGCCAGTTCTGGTCAAAATGACCCGTTTTCAACCTTCTCCTACCCTCCATGGAGCGGGCCAATTTTACACTTTGGACCAAGGGAACTTCCAAAAGTGAATAAACGACCTTGGTGAATTCTAATTTAGTTCAACTCTTAAAGCACCTTCTTTCCCCCTCTATCCTTCTCTCTGCCTTCACTGTAACTTGTAAGACTTTTGAGGGGTATTTAAGAGTCTCATGATTGAATACCTTTTCCTATTTAGGTTCCTTCGATAAATATTAAATCTATTTATCCTAAGGGCATCTACAATGGTTTACACCCTTCAGGTGTAATCTACATGCCACATCAGCATTCCACTATCCCATGTAAGCATTCCACTATCCATTCATTTTATTACACTCTCACCCACAATGGATTACACTCTACAGAGTATAATTGCATGGGTCAACATGCCATATCAATATTCCACTATCCCCTCTTTTATTATACTTTCTCCTATCTTTTATTTTAATAATGCACAACTCACATCCCGTAAATAAATAAATGCTCATTCCAGATATATGGGATGCCAATGTTCGATGACATGGAATCAAAGTACACGAGCAGGATGCACAAGCCATGCCCCTGGTGGCTAAGGCCAATATTTCGAGCCCTGTTTGGATACGGTTGTTTCTTTGTTGCCGTCGCAATTCCCTTCCTGGGAAGCGTCTCCGGGCTCGTTGGTGGAATCGCAGTGCCCGTAACCTTCTCTTACCCCTGTTTTCTGTGGCTTAAGATCAAGAAGCCTAAGAAACACAGTTGGATGTGGTGCCTCAACTGGGGACTTGGGCTCTCAGGGATATTACTCAGCTTCGTCCTCATTGCTTCGGGGTTTTACGTGGTGATTGACACCGGAATTCATGTGAGCTTTTTCAAGCCTTAAATCCACTCGAGAACTGGGAACATGCCGCAAAAGATTGAACTAGTCTAATTTCTTCGTCTGTCCTACACACATCTACCTCAGTACGATTAATTAGCATGCAACTAAGGGACACACACACACATATGCTAAAAAAAGACAAAGGCATTTAAGCTATACATAAGGAGTGCTTATTCCTTAATAATGTCCCTAGTTTGTACTAAAAAGTCGGAAAACTTGGTATCAATGCTGTGGCCTATAGCTATTTGGCTTTTCAAAACCTCAATTTCTAATCATGTGCTGTATTGAAACCAAAAAAATAAATAAATAAAAAATACAGAAATACTTGTAGTTGTGAATTGCAAACTTGAATCATATTATAGTATTGAAGCAAACCAAAAAATTGTTCCTAGTGGTGGCTGCTGGGACTTGATTCATTTTGCCTGAAAAAGTGTTTAAAGAAGCTAGGAATTGAAAATTTCACATGACAAAAGACTTGTGATAATTCAATAATGCAGTGGACGGACACTGACCACCCTTTTGTCGAAGAGCGAACGTGTAAAACGCCCTTAAGAAAGACCGAAGAGGATCTTGGACTTGGAATAGCCATGGCAAACGTGTAGGCGCATCGAGGAATTGAACTCTTCTTCACTCTCTATTATTTCGCTACGTACAACTTCAGAGAGCATTTGATCTATTTTCATGTTGTATTTTCTTCATTAACTTCTTCTTTCTGGGAGGCAGTGCTGATGCTAATTGGTCATTCCCCATGCTAGCTTGTTTGGGCTATGAAAAATTGCCAAATTCGGAAGACTGGAAACCCATAAACATACTATTGGCCTTGCACCAACTTAATGGACAATGGCGTGTTTATTTTCCATTGTGAATTATCATCTACACTGCATAGTCCAGGACAAATTTCTGTTATTTCAAATATGCCTAGAAATTTTCTCGTGTAAGGTTTATGCATGATTCATAATCAATAAATTAATCAGTACATTGGAAAATTTGTTCTAAGAAAAAGGGAAAAACATGCTGTATATGTACAATAAAGATTATCTAGTGTAAGGAAGGCCATCCATTAAATGATCGTGTTATCATATCAGAGGCTTCCAACGGTGATCCCTTAACCATCCTTCAGCCTCCCACCAGCTGCTGCAGAGTGCTTAGGCCGTGCATTCCCGGACCTTTCCTGCAGCTTCGGAGGGTTGGTGGGATATGCTCAAAATCCGTCCCCGGGTGGAGATACTGATCAGGAGTGGCCACGCGTAGGGCTTGTGGCAGCTCGTGCTACGCCCACAGTGACATGGGGTTCCGTAGAATCGTTACCAGAGTCGAAAGATGGATCTGGGATCTCTCAAGTGAAATTGTTGTCCTGTCTAGTTAAGCAATTCTTATAAACTGGTACAATTTTAGTGTAATGTAACACAAGTTTGTCAACTCATACAACTAGATTCGTGTAAAAAAAATTACGATGATCAGAATTATACTGAGTTTATGTCAAAAATTGAAGTATTACACCAACCAGACCAATCTTGATCCAGTTAAGAGTAGAGTCTAATATCAAAAAAAAAAAAAAAAGTTGAGGAGAATAATTGAAACTTGTTTAACACTAAAGCACGTATAGGGCAAAGTAGAAAGCTTTTAAGAAATGAAGTGAGGATTGTTGTAGCAAGTCTAAAGCTTTTAAGAAATGAAGCACCGATTGTTGTAGAAAGTCTAAGTAACTCTTCCCTAGCCTCTAATGTCATTTCACATAAAGGAAACTAAAATCCAGGAAAGTTTACTCAATATATTTCTTGGCCCCATGAGAATACTTTCTTTCAGTGTGTGTGTGTGTGTGTGTGTGTGTGTGCGCATATGTATGTAAGTATATAAAGTCCCGTAAAATTGTGGTCAGAAGTTTATTACTTTACCAAGACGATAGCTGGCAAAATAGAAAATTTGAGTCGGGAAGGAAAGAACCAATTTCAATTGTTAAAGATGAATAAGGTGGAAAGAATAGCGCACTGTGAGAAAGTTGGTGGTCCTTGCAACTTTTTGGTTGGGGGCTAAACTGCTTGTGTTCGGGGACTGGATTGGTTCCGACTAATTCGAGGATAAGTATTGTCGAATCCTTCTTGAGAGTGGCTTTCCTAACGTTATTTTTTTCATCTACGAAGAGTCGAATTCAAAACTTTAGTAAAGGGGTATCAAGCTCCTTGATTCTCTGACCCGCTTTGGTCCTAGCAGCTACTCTGATCATCTCAATTCTCAGGTAAGTTCAACCATGTATGGACACTAACACAGTAACACTTCAGCCCACGTACCCTTCATCACTTTTCTTGACTGGACCTGCATAATTCTTGCGTCAGGCTGTGGCATCAGTACAGCCGACGTTAGGACCCTGAGGCCATCCATTTTTAGGTTCAAAGTGTTGAAAGTGATCTATTTGTTAATTCACTTTTCACTTGACTGTAACACAGTTCCTCATGCATTGGGCAATCCAAATCTTACAGGACTAAAAACAAAAAAAACAAAAAAAAATAAAAAACAAAACAAAACACACACTTGAGCCACTAATCAATATTCTTCACGGATCATCTGGGACCGTGGAACTTAAACAACAGTCATCAACGCCTGTATTCCACCACCATAATGCTGCTGAAGTCCTCTTGCCCCTTTATGCTGCATAAGTTAAATAAAGAAATATGAGAAAAAGTTTGTTCAGCTATCTTGTATTCTTCAGTTTACCAAGTGTTTATTGGTACGGTATAAAGTGGAAAGAAAGTGCCCTCAATAAATAATAGAGTTTCACTTCAATTTGATTAGCAAGCAATGAAACTTCCTAGCAAGGAGACACTATTGATTCCATGAAGGATATTCTCGTTCTCAAGTCCTGGTGATGCACTAGCCAAGAGAGTGCAACTTATGGGAAATTTCCTTCCAATAACAAGATAAACCAGTGTAGATTATTATCCTTGGCTCCTTGCATTTGTTGTTTACGCATAGTTGTAATTTCACATTTTATAAAAATAATTTTTGTTTCTTCTTTGGAAAGAACATTTTATCAAGATACTTTGTTAATTAACGCACGATATAGTTTAGAATTTTTCTAAATAATGTCGACATGGATTGAGTAAATTTCTTAATCAAGTCACTCGAATTTGATCAATTCGTGAACTTACTAGCTATATCTTAATTCTGTAATTATCTTTGTGCCATGTGATTTTTATTAAGAGAGATGCATTGCCTAATACATGTAGCTACAGTCACTCGCCTTAATTTGCATGCCATTCAGGATCATTGCCATTATTTGAAATCCTGACAGGAAATGATTGCCATCCTATAGTTGAACCCTGATGCAACTTCAATCAGACATAATTAATCCAAGAGCGATGATACTGCAACAAGCCCTACTGGTTTGTTAAGCTTCTGATGAAATTTACCTCCTGATCTGCATCATAGACCACATGTACTCCTCTGATACAAGCAGACATGCTTTATGACTTGTTAAGCAGTGACCATTCAACTTTTTAAGTCTTTCAACCGGCAGCCATCGTACAGTTGGTCAAAGAAGCAAAAGAGACCAACTTTATTCCCGCTGCATGGTAGTATCCACATCGACCACTACATCAATCAAAACTACTCCCCCTACATAGTTCTATATATACCACTGCCACTGCTGCAACAAATCCTACAACACAAAGCTTTACATTTGAAAGACCAACGATAGTAATTACGTGAGGAGAAAGCGAAAAGAGAGAGATTCCTAGGCCAATCATGAGCGGGGCAGAGCTGGTAGAAGTGATCTCAAGCCCCAGCCCTGCGATTCAAGAACCCATTCCTGGGGTACTCCCGGCAACCTCAGCCTCCCCAGCGTCTGAAGCAATTCATTCACCTTCCACGACTGGAACTCCAAACCATGGTATTAATGGAACCCCGCCTAAGACCCCTAAAAGCCCTTTTGCCACCCGCATTATGACTCCTTTAGCAAGCCCCATGAAGAAAGCCATTGAAAGCATGCAAGGTTGCTTGGAAGAAATAGGTCATTTCACTAAGTTTGATCCTCAAGAAGCATGGCTTCCCATTACGGAGTCCAGGAATGGAAACGCCTATTATGCAGCTTTTCACACGCTTAGCTCAGGGATTGGAGTGCAAGCTCTTGTACTCCCTCTTGCTTTCACAGCCCTCGGTTGGTGAGTTAATTAAACATTAGTATGATTTGGTTTGATGGTGACTAGCACTTGAATAATTTCCACTTCTTCTGAGTTAATTCCCCAGTTTATATAGTAGTTGTGCGTATTGCCGCTGCTTATTTCAACGTCAATATGATTAACTTCCTAATTATGCATGCACTACTAATTGGCAATTGCAGGACCTGGGGAATCATTTGTCTATCACTGGCTTTTATGTGGCAGTTATACACATTATGGCTATTAATCCAACTACACGAGTCTGTGGCGGGGATGCGATACAGCCGTTACCTATGGCTCTCCATGGCTGTTTTCGGTCAGCATCAGACTACGTCCTCCATGAGTCACAAATAGCACTACTAGAAAAGACCAAAAGCTTAATTCTATTAATCCTGCCACAAAAATTAAAGTTGAAAAGAGCAGTAGCACTAGAACCATCTTTTCTTCTTCTTCTTCTTCTTTCTTCCTTTTTTTGGTTTAACGAAAAAAGGTCATTTTTAATTACCTTACTTTTTAAAAGAGTGAAAGATTGATTAATCGGAAACTAAAAGATGACTGAGTTTCGGGCCGGGGTGTTGCAGGTAACAAGGTAGGGAAGCTTTTGGCTCTATTTCCGACTATGTATCTATCAGGAGGGACTTGTGTTACACTAATAATGATTGGAGGCGGAACCATGAAGATGTTTTATCAAATTGTTTGCGAAAGTAGCAGCACAACCACCCACCACATCACCCCGCTAAGCATGACCGAATGGTATCTGGTGTTTACACTCTCGGCCGTGATTCTGGCTCAACTTCCTAATCTGAACTCCATAGCCGGAGTTTCTTTAATCGGTGCAGTCACTGCTGTTTCTTATTGTACGATCATATGGGTGGTATCGGTTGTCAAGGATCGGCCTGCGGAAGTCTCTTATGAACCGATAGTGTTTAAATCTGAAATTGGTAGGATTTGCAGCATCCTCAACGCTCTTGGAATCATTGCATTTGCCTTCAGGGGCCACAGTCTAGTCCTTGAGATACAGGTTTTGCTCTATTTGCAACTCGAACGACTGTCATTGAGAATGGAACATGCCTGTATATTTTTTCAAAGAAAATATAGTTTTTTTTTTTTTTTTTTTGAGAGGAGGAAATATAAATGGTACTAAGAGGCCTTTTGATTGTTTTCTGACATAGTCCTAAGTAGGAAGGTAGGTGTCGTGTTGGGTACTAATCTGTTACTACTATGTTGTGTCTTGGGCGGGTATATCAATCCAGGGTACGATGCCATCCAGTCTCAAGCACCCCTCACGACTGCCAATGTGGAAAGGAGTGAAGTTCTCGTACCTCATAATTGCCCTGTGTTTGTTTCCTTTGGCAATTGGAGGCTACTGGGCTTACGGAGACCTGGTACACTCCAATACCCCTCTTTGGACTTCTACCGTAGTTCTAATCTTCCTTACTTATGTGTTCTTACATATATATTTCTCATCTGAAACTGCAATTTTTGAACAAGATAACAATTTCAGTGTGCTCTTACTCCAGATACCTTCCAACGGTGGGATAATGAGTGCTTTGGACAAATACCACAGGTATGACACGTCAAAGGTGATTCTAGGGGTGGCAAGCCTCTTTATCGTCCTCAACAGCTTAACATCATTCCAAATATATGCGATGCCAGTCTTCGACAACCTTGAATTCAGGTACACCAGCAACAATAACAGGCCATGTCCGTGGTGGTTGAGGGCAGCACTACGAATGTTTTTTGGGTGCCTGGCATTCTTTCTAGCAGTGGCTTTTCCCTTCTTGCCAAGTCTGGCGGGGCTGATTGGAGGCTTTACACTCCCAGTAACTTTTGCATATCCCTGTATAATGTGGATTCTGACCAACAAAGCTGCAAAGCATAGCGCAATCTGGTACCTTAATTTGTCACTTGGAAGCCTGGGAATTGTTTTGAGCATTCTACTGGTCTTCGGTGCAATATGGACAATAGTGACGCAGGGAATTGAGGTGCATTTCTTCAAGCCCCAGTGACCTTCAAGCATCGCACAGCCGGCCCATGTATCAATCAACTGACAATTTGAAGACCTCAAACCTCATGTAAAATCATTTAAACACCAATCTCTCTACCATGTATATTTTTTTAACAAAATTATCCTAGGTTTTAAATGTGGTGCCAGAACTAAAATAGTTTTTTTTTTTTTTTTAACTTTGTTAAGACAAGTCATAAACCCACAGTTGCACTTGCTTATATGCTTTCATTTAAGCATGTCAATGGATCGGATCCTACCCAGATGCAATCCAGACCCCACATATTTGAGTAGAATTTGGATAAAATTTATCAAATCGAAATCTTATCCAAATCCAAATCATGTAAGAGAATTATGTATTTGGGTAGGATTTGATTTTCTATGATCATAATCAAATCCAAACCCAAATAAAATCCTACATAAACTCATGTATATATAATTAAATAATATTCTATAATCCATACTAATGTGTGAATGTATGTGTATTATTTAATTTATAAAATAATCTAATATTCTATGGTCATTCGATCAAATACAATAAAATTTTATGACTACAAGACATCTCTTAACCTTAAAAAAAAATACCACTACCTAATTCCGCCTATTTATTGTATGCCTACATTGTCATCTTATCCCTCTCCGTTCATTTCTTTAGAAATCTAGTAAATTATTTATTTTCTCCCGCCATCACTTGATTTGTTTTTACTATTCTAATCTGCTCAATTCAAAGATTGGTAAGTTCAAAAACATATTTCATAAGATGTAATTTGGTTATATTATGTTTTGATATTAATGTTAACTCACGAATAATAGCTAGTCAAATGACTTGGTATATATATGTCGGTATTACAACTTTTTGTTTCTCAACTTTATAATAAGATTTAGTATATAAAAAGTCAAATAGTTCTAGTTTCAACACTCATATTATTTTTAGATTCATAAAGTTACAAAAAAAAAATGCATTTGATTCCTAAGAGCAAAAATAGATATGAAAATATTACACTATGAAAATTTTATACGTATAAAGAGATTATTTTAGTTATCAATACAACTTAAACTACATCATGTATTGAAACATATTTCCCAAAAAAAAATTTGAATTCCTTAATTATAATTGTGCATGAAAATTTTAAAGATATTATTTAGTCACCAATATTCTCCTAAGTTGTTGATTTTGACTAGATTTAATTTATCCATATCTTTTGTTATTCTAGCACGATCTTGATGTAGGGAAGATAGTAATATTTTTTAATAAACATTTTTTGGTTTGAAAATTTTATTTTTGGTTTAGATTTTTAGTTAAATAGTTATCAAGATCAAGGGTAATGTTATTAATTTATGACTTTTGATATAAATATTTAATCTTATCAAGTTGATAAAGGAAATAAGTGACATTTTAAAAATTTTAGGAGCGTCAAGTGAAATTATGAGAAATCTTGGGGAAAGTTTCTGAAATTATCTCTTAATTTATTACCCACGTAATTTTGTGACGTTCACGCACACACACCCCAAAAAAAAGAAGCCCAAAAAAAAGTGTTTTGGGGGTTACAATTAAATAGTAATGGATTTTGTCTAAAAGAAATTAGTATTTGGTCAAGGCTTATTACAGTTTACTTCTCTCTCTTCAAACGACTTTTCTTCTTTTTCTCTCTCTAACAATAGTATTGGTCAAGGCTTATTACAGTTTACTTCTCTCTCTTCAAACGACTTTTCTTCTTTTTGTCTCTCTAACAATAATATAACATTAAATGAGGTTCTAGAACTAAAATCAGTCATAGTTGCAGTTTTACAGCAAAGAAACGCACTTAATTCCTAAGAAAAAAGGAATATGATTATAACTTTTCTTCCCTACTGCTGCCTTCTTTTGGATTACCATATCCCTGCAACTTTGGGTACCTCGGAGTTTCTAAAATAAAACCGGGAACTGCATATTTCATTTAAAACAGAAAGGTAACATCTGTACATAAACATAACGATCCAACAACTAACACGAAAGCAAGTAGAAGCAAAAACGAAGACATGAAATGACTAAGTGCCACAACAGTGTGGCAAGGTACAAACTCCCCCAATAAAAGAAAAAGCCACATGCTAATTTCTAGGCTCCATCACGTCGGACTATCACAACCAAAGGTGCCACCTTTTGATATTTGTGTAAGTGCATTGTAGTTTCAATGCAAAGTGCCAACAAAGTGTCAAATATCCCATAATCTTCTGCATTAAAGATCAGTTGTGCCACAGGTATAATATGAAAACAAAGAGACAGAAATAGAATAGCGGTCATCAAAATATTTTGATATGGCAAGACATATCAAAACAAACCCTCCGTCAATTCCAAACTTCACCCTTGCCCCCAGCCTTATAGGATTTGACCTCCGGTTAAAAGAAATGTAGACCAAACAACACATATAGATAACCAAAGAAGAGTACTGGACAAAGTCTCGCACGAACTTCCATGCTTCATTCAGCCCCTCATCAAGCCAGCACTTGTAAAAACTCATTTTTTGAAGACACAGCATAGCTAAAACTATGGAGGCAACGGCTAAGTAGATGAAAAGGCTTTTCTTCATGACAATCTGACGTTGATCATTTCCTTGCCTTCCACGGTTGTCCATTACTAGCTTCAACCTAACCAGGGATATTTTCTGTGTTTAATGAGTGACTCTAAGGATGAGGAAAAGAGTAAAATATATAGAGCTAGGGTTTCACGATAATGAGTGACTCTAAGGATGAGGAGAAAAGTAATATATATAGAGCTAGGGTTTCACGATATCTTGCTTTCTACCCCACCTTTTATCTACACAGACTACAAAAAATGCCAAAATGCTGTTGTACTATAAGATTAAAAGGTATCGTGCTGGCATCAAAACGGGACAGTTGGCATATACATCAGGATCAAGGTGCAAAATAGCTGGAAATGCAAAGAGTAAGGCTTTCGCAATAGTACTGCTGGTTTTAAAATTACTGCCATTACCATAATAGCACTGATTTTAACGGGGATAAGAGAGAGAGAGAGAGTATTTTCAATAAGGCGTTGATGTGCATAATGCAAACATATAGTACTATCCTTAAGTAAATGGAAGCTAGAAAAGTAATTTTCAATTGCATAATAATGCATTACATGATGATGAGCCAGAGAAGCAAACCACAGCTTAGTTGAAAGAAATACTGATGAAAAATTGCACATATACTCTTCCAGCAGACTGCACCAATTCCTTCGTGTTGAAAGGCTGTGTCTTTCAGAAGCAATTTCAAACTGAATGGAGCAGCGAGAAAGTCAAGGATCAGCTTTCTTATTAGTGGCTTCAAAACTACAGCCATCTTCCTTTTGTGATAATCTTACACCTGGTCCAATAACAACCGAGCTAAATTAATAAGAAATATATTTTCCTGGCCCATGAAATAAATTTGAAGTTCCAAAAAAATTTTGAAAGCGTCATATAATTATTCCTCACCAGCTCGATTTATTCATTTGAACTATGCTTGGATATGTTTATATCTGTCTAAAATTGGTTGTTGGCTCTCTTTACTTGGTTTGCAGTAAACACCAAGATGGGCAGTATTCTGTTTTTCAGTTCATATGAATCCCTCCTAGTATTTGAAAGGACCAAAGATTGTAATTCAGTCTTCCTAGTCATATATGTTTGTCGTCACAAGAACCCCTCCAAGACTAGAATGTTTCCAAGTCACACCCTTCCCACCAACACTGAATAGCATATTATCCCGTTCCATCATCTAAGTCATCAAACAAATGGCGATGAGTTCTGCGTGGAAAACCATGTACTAGTTTCATCATTCATGCCTATAAACAGCATATATACTTCAATAAGCAATCAAAGTCATTTCAAACTTGCAAGGTTTTGAGGAAAAAAGGACTTTCGTTTCTCTTTCTCTTAAGTAGGAATTAGAAGAACCACCAGTCCTCCTTGTATTGACCATATCGACAGTAGTTTTTTTCATAATCCTTAGTGACGCACTGCCACAAATGATTGCCTGATTATCCATTATGCAACGAACAGTACTTTGCTTGGAGAAGATGGGAATGAGACATTGAACACACAGCAATAGAAGCAATTGGTCTTATTAAAATAGTGATTGTCTTTATCCAAAAAAAAAAAAAAATTTTTTTTTGGTCAAATATTACTGGTTATACTCCGGCACCCAACTTAGGTGTTCATCCCATTTAATCTCGATCACTATTCAACAAAAGAAACGAGTAAACAGCATAAAAATCACTCTACTGTCAAAGAAATTAATTAAAAACTAATTAAAATGGTTCTGGTACTTAGGGTCACAAGGGCAACGATTCCCCCCCACCCCCAGGAAAACATGTCTTCTGATACTGTCAAACACTAGCCATCGGACAGGACTTTATTGCTGCTATACTAGTCCGTTTTGCATTAACATCTATCAGAAGTCAAAACCATCGTTCGCTGTAACTGCTAATACTACTACTTATTTTGCGTGCTCACACTGAGAGTAGAACTCCTAATTTTGCAAATATCTATAATTTTCAGCAAACAAACAAATACATAAATAATCAGCAATCCACTTTCGGTTTTGGGAGTATTAATTCAAGCTATACAAAGATATTGCATGTACGCATCAATACCCATTCGCGTATCTTTGATCAGGAATTATCAGTATTCTACTAAAAAACAAAACCAGAAATTAATCCAATCAAAATTGTTTCTTTCTTAATTGCATGGGAGTTTCAGATTTTCTTTCTTTTGAAAACATTAGAAAACAAAATGGAAAAGAGTATCAATACCTGGTTCACCGGATGAGGTCCTGGATCAAAGAGATGAAAAGCAATATTAACGCTTTATCCGGAGGAGCGGTTGCTGACATTGTTGAGCTAGTCACTTCTGAAGTCACCCTATATATAAGACGTACCTCTTCTAAGGATGTGCATAAGACTAGTTGTTTCTTTGCAGGACTCTTACGAGTAGTAATATGAGGTTTGTTCTATTCTACAAGCCCAGAAGAGGTAAGAGGTGGATTCACTTTAAATTTTAAACATTATCATCTTCTCTTAAATTTTAGATTTTAGCAAAGAAATTTTAAATTTTTTCAGAAATTAATACTTGCACTCACCTCTTATTATGTGTCCTAATGATATAGAATTACAAAAAAAAAACCCAAAATACAATAAGTGATAATAAACTCATTTCCACAGTTTTGAGAGAGTTCTATTTGTTAAACTTACTTAATGTAACTCTTATTGTTAAGACGTTGTATTTGAAGAAAAAATTTCATGGACACTTATAATTAATAAATTCAAAAAAAATTTGAAAAATATGTTTTAATACATGATGTAGTTTAAATTACATTGATAACTAAAATAATCTCTTTATACATATAAATTTTTCATGGTGTAATTTTTTCAAGATATAAATTTTACTTTTATTTCAATACAACTAAAATAAATAGTTTAAATCAATAAATTTACACCTTATAAAAATTTAACCTTGATTTATTTTTTATTGTTGTTGTAAACTTCATAAGTAGAATAATACAATGGTAGTATTGGAATAAAATTTTATCTTTATTGCATTTCTTTCAAAGGGGTTATAATGTTACAAGAAATGTCAATCTAAGGGAGGTAAGTGAGATTTTAAAAACCTCAGGGGTGCTAAGTGATATTATAAGAAACCTCAATAGAGGTTTCTGAAATTATCCCTAAAAAATAAGGGATAATTTTAGAAATCTCCCCTGAGGTTTCATGAAATATCATTTAATCCCCTGACGTTTTTAAAATCTCTCTTACTACCCTTGAAATTGACATTTTGTTAATAATGTCACCCCCTCTTAACAAAAGTAATATTAAAAAATACATGTTGGAGGAGTGATGAAATTTTAGTTCCCTTAATACCCTTAGACTATCCAAAAAAAAATAAGGTGGAAATATATTATTAACATTTTATGAAGTTTCTAATAATGTCAATAGCAATAATAGATAAAGTGATATTACCTAATTTATAATTCCCAAGTAAACAAAAACATCACCTGAAAGCAGTTCATATATGGGAGGAATGCACATAAGTACTTGACATCAAGTATCGATTTGTATGGTCTAATCAAGAAGACTATCTCACAAACAAGTAATAAAAATTATATCATTCTCTTACTTTTATGCAATGATTTTGATCATGAAACCTACATCATATCCTATTACTTATTGATCATTCAAAATACGAACTTATAATTTTTACCTGTTATGCAGTTTTGTTTTGAGGATCACACCTTCACTCCAAAACTTAGGGAACCATCTTAGTGAAATTGTAATTTTCTCCTCCTCTACTCCAAATTCTCGTATTTTCACAAAAGAGAGAATAAAAGAATGACCAACATACAAATAAAGGTCATATTGTTATGAGTATTTCTTCTGACAAGTAATTGCTTGGCTTTGGAGGTCTTGTCAGATAATTTCATACATTTGTTGGTACAGAAGAAGAAGAGTGATGCTAATTGTTTTCTGAACATTTTGCTATTACATACTTCTAAGATTTGTCAACTTTTTTTTTTTTTTGGTCTTTAGTAGCCAAATAATTACTGGAAGAAATGAGGGTATTATTGGCAATTTATCCCTTCTGATGGTAATATGCGGACCCACAATCATGTCAAGGGTAGTAAGAGAGATTTTAAAAACGTCAGGGGAGTTAAGTGATATTTCATGAAATCTCAGGGGAGGTTTCTAATATTACCACAAAAATAATGACATTTTATTGTTATTAGATTAGTAAGAAATTTAAATTTATTTTCTTAATATTTATTAAAATTTGATTTTAAAAATATAATTATTTTTAAATAAGTATAAATAAGCGAAGTGGATTTAGACGTATAAACATGATTTAAGTGTGATTGACACCCTGAGTCCCTAATATCCGACACCGTCGGTTATAACTGATGTCGATCGTTCTGCATCATTGACAGAATGCCAGATTGCCACTATTGCGAGGACTTCAGGAGTAATTTTATACTCTCTCTCTCTCTGTATATATAGAGAAAATTCTTCCATCAGGAACTTTGAACGTTGCATAGACAACCTTTTTAGCTGATATTCTAATGTAAAATAAAAAAGTAAGTTTCATTCCTCAAGTACATCAAAGAATATAACCAAATCCTCCTCAAAAAATAACAACCATTAACTATCCAGTTTTAGCTCTTTTTTTTTAAATTTCTGATTGACCTCAAATATCTCTTATATGGACAAGAATCAATTTTGAATTATAAATTTATTAAATTTTTTACTTGAGCAAGAGTCAATTCTGAATTAATGTCTCATTACGTAAGAGTCTAGCATGATATTTTCGAAAGTGATTGCCATGGCCCTTTTGTTAGATTTCGTGACATTGATAAACGAAATTTTTTTTTTTAAAGAAATCACGTGTATTTGCATTGTAATAATGCTGAAGAAGGAAAGGCACTGGAATTCTTTTGAAAGGCACTGTATTTGCATTGTATAAATCATAGCAAAGCAAAAGGGGGGAGTTTTTAACTGTTAAGGCGGCATCATATTGATCAAATGCAATGCAAAATAAATCAGATGTTCCCAAAAAAAAAAAATCTAAGTCTTAATCAAAAGTTCAAATTAATGAACGGTCAAGCGCGAAAATGGTAAAATTCAGAAATTAAGGCCATTGGTGGAGAAGACGTCACTTTTTTAGGTTGCTGAGACGGTGAGATAGATGAAATGGTCAAGGCGTATGGGGTATTAGGGCAATAAGATCGATTTTTGGCTTAAAATTTCTGCCTGGGATATCATTATTAGTACTGGTGTATTTGCTAGCATTCATTTGTGCATAATATAACTGTCTTGGGTCCAGGTTATTTTGGCAATGCAGAAGCAACTGCATCAACTCTAACTTCAGATGGATGGCTGAGAACTGGTGATCTCTGCTACATCGATAATGATGGATTTGTTTTCGTGGTCGACAGACTCAAGGAGCTCATCAAGTATAAGGGCCACCAGGTAATTCGGCGACTGTGAAAATTAGAAGCTAATTATGATCGGGCTATATAGCTCAAGATTAACAAGTAGCTGATCTTTCTTGAGGGTACGCAGGAGGAAATAGATGTAACTCTCTTATGCAAGTCGGTCAGCAGCACTACGTGCATTAGTCATCTCAGCTGATTACCCTCTAAAAATGGTTCCCTAATGATCTTTAGGTTCCTCCAGCGGAGTTGGAGTCTTTACTGCAAACCCACCCTAAAATTGCGGATGCTGCTGTTATCCCGTACGTGATTCTTTCTTCGTTGTTTGTTTTCCATCAAGCATGCACCACATTCTTGACAGCTAAACTCTTCCGGCTAAGTACTGCTCTTCAGGCTTCCGGATGACAACGTGGGACAGTATCCGATGGCATATGTGGTGAGAAAAAACGGAAGTTCGGTTTCGGATTGTGCAATTATGGAGTTTGTTGCCAAAGAGGTAACACTACTAGCCCTACCCGCTGTGTTTAATTTAGTTCAGTTGTTTGGGGAGGGAGTTGGTGGCTTCCTTTTATGTAGTATCTATAATCAGATTTTTCTTGGAGACATTACTCCTATTACCCATAGCCATTGAGATGTAATGAAAAAATTGTGCACTTTTCTCTAGGTGGCTCCCTACAAGAGGATCCAGTGAGTGGCTTTTGTGACATCAGTACCAAAAAATCCTTCAGGCAAGATCCTTAGGAAGGATCTTATAAAGCTTGCTACCTTTAAATTATGAAGCTTTGCCTCTATATGCGGAAAAAAATGAAAATGAAAATATGCATCAATATCCAATTAAATACACTGAAACCTATGGCCCTTCCCCTCCAACACCCTCCAAAAAAAAAGGGAAGAAGAAGAAGAAGTGCTTTTTTTTGTACAAATTCGTATCTTGTGATTCCAGATTTCTTCGAAAGTGCTGTAAATTAATGTACTAGAACGTTGCATCAAGGTGTCCTGGTAGCTTTGAAATTCTAACTTTTAGCAAGATTTAAAAGCTACTCAACCGCAAGATAACAATGCACCCTGATTTTGTGCCTGAGCCGGCGAAGGTAAAGATCCTTTGCAGGCAGCAACGGTCTGGAGTGCTTTCTCCACTTCCGGAGGAGCATGAGTCTTCAACAGATTAAGAACATACTCCATGAATTCTTTCTCGCAGGGAACTTGTAAGGGCCCATGAACTGTCAATCCATACTCCTCTTCAGCCATTTCCAGCAGGACTCTAAATATGGGATGGTCCAGATAACACAACGGAACTACAAACCTCTTTCCATCTTTTGTGTAGACCATAAACTGACCTCTGTGTTGGTTTCTCCATCTCGCCACCATCTTGCCTAGCTTCTTGGGAGGACTTCCCTTCATTCTTTTCCTACGACCTTGATTTTATCTTTCTGCTATTTGGATAATAACTTACTGAGACGCATATAAAGACCGAAAAACTATATAGTAACAGGGAAACAAAAAAGTTGCGATGATAAAGCAGCAGATTGGTTGTGTGTGGAGGGCATGAAGTCTCATGTGATCTATTCACACCCGGTTTCTTTGCACTCGGGTGAAACTTGCAAACAGGGAGGTCTGCTTTAAATGCCGATGCTCAATTGTCTAGCTTTCTCTCTTTTCTTTTCCACCCTCCTCCTTTTTTTCTCTTTTTTCGGTTTACTTCAATCATATGTTGTGAAGGAAATGTCTAGCTTTTTCATGAACACAAGTCTGTTACACCACTTTTTACTTGCTAGATCCTACCTTTATCCTTCCTAATAATGCTTGCTTTTCGGAGACAAACATATGAATCATCTTTTAAGTTGTACTGCCTTGCATGGAAGGATATAGAAGCGTCGAAGTGGGAGGACTCTAGAAGGGATGTATGCTCTTCGAGTCTTTTACCATTTGTGGCTTGATTTGATGTGAAAAGGGTACGGGTCCATGTGAATTCACGTGCAGTTTCAGCCTTTTCTCTAGGTTCCCTGTATGTGTATTCAGTTTACAGGAGTGAGTGAATGAAATCTGGACAGTAAGGGTAGGAGATGGGCCTCAACGATTACATGATATGATCGTTTGCAGCCAGTTCTGGTCAAAATGACCCGTGTTCAACCTTCCCCTACCCTCCATGGAGCGGGCCAATTTTACACTTTGGACCAAGGGAACTCCCAAAAGGGAATACACGACCTTGGTGGATTCTAATTTAGTTCAACTCTTAAAACACTTTCTTTCCCCTCTATCCTTCTCTCTGCCTTCATTGTAAGTTGAAAGACTTTTGAGGGGTATTTAAGAGTCTCATGATTGAATACCTTTTCCTATTTAGGTTTCTTCGATAAATATTAAATCTATTTATCCTAAGTACATTAAAGAATCACTTAATTTGTATACAAAGTTTTAAGCAAAATTTGCATCACTCTATTTCCTAATGAAAACTGTTATATTACTTCAAATTTACCTTTTCAATTGCCCAGTCTCACACTTACAGGTGTACTAAAACCCATCCCCCCATAAATATTTACACACATATTTTTATCTCTTTTGATGTGTCAAATAGATATATTTTCTTGTCGAATGCACATTTCTAAACATAAGATCTCTCATGCGCCAAAAGAATACACGTCTCTTCTCTCAAGTACGCACATTGTCACAAATAAATACTCCTCTCATTTCCTCTAACAGGCACATGACACCGACACCGTCTAGATTAGTATCCAGTTTATTGATATTAATAGATCATATTTAAGAAACCAGTTTAATGTAAAAAATTATAACTTAAAACATAGGTTTTGAACTATGTAACATGAATCGAATAGAATATTTTCATTCACTACTCAAATTCAGCTGATTAGCAAATAGATATGAAGCTATGAATCAAACAAATTAAGACATAATGTGTTACGAATTGGGGAATGAAAAATTCAAGCCCAAAGTTAATCAGTGGAGGTGGACTATTCAGCGTTATAAGTCAACAACGATGTTGACTTCGCTTGTTCTCCACTTCTCATTTTCTTTTTCTCTAGAGAATAAAGAGAAAGCCAACGCGGTAAATTGAACAAACTAGGACATATTTCAATTACATGGACTTATTATTAGATTTTTGGTTGCCCCAATCTCTCAATCAAAGGATGAAGAAATGAAGAAACATGTCATGGCCACAAGAGCGGAAATCAGAAAAGTAGAGAACGAGAACACCAAATACGAATATTCAAAAGCTCCAGAAGATGGGAGTACCAAGTGGTAGGTTTCTTTGTAAGAGAGCAAGAACTACAGTCAGTTTATGCAAATAGCCAGTCAAGGATATTAGGTCCCATCCCTACCAGGAAAAAATCATATGTAATAAGTATCGACCATACCTATTCATGCTTCTGCTCTATCTTGAATTGTAATTAATTTGTAAACGCAAAACACCATATATTGGGGTAGCAAACAAAAGATGTTTACATACATACATCATGTCAGTCAGTAGACATTTGCTTCCCAAGTAAGCAAAGCTTTTGGGTTGCCCACGCAAATAAATTAGTTAACTTAGCTAGCTACGTGAATAAGTCATCACACTGGTAATTGCATGTCCCCAGACATAACAGATAAGCTATGTAGAACACCTCTTTGTCACAAATACGTTAAATAGAACACCTCTTTGTCACAGAGGAGAAAAAAAAAGAAACTCTTATTATTATTAAAGTATACTAATCCAAGTAAAGAAACAAGCCAAGATATATTTGCAGTTTAACATTGTTAATATTTCATAAATGGGCTCCAGAATTCCCTACATTCCCCCAAAAAAAAAAAAAGAGAAACAAAGAGAATATTTTGAATAATTGATGAATTACCTTAAGGCCACATACTCTGTCTTTAATTTATCGGGAAAACATAAGTTGAAATGAAATGAAGCAGCCGTTAGGACAAGGCTAGGCTGAGATGATTTCGTCAAAGTTAAAAAGTCACTAGTGAATTGAACTGATCGTGCATATATGCATGCATGGATAGGTTGCTTCATGTTGACCCTCAACATCCTAATTACCCCGGAAATTAATCACTCACATTTGTACGCTCCATTTGTGAAATCATAGTCGAGTATTTGAAAATTTTTCTGTCCTGCTAATTCGAAATTAAGTCCAATTCGAGCGATATATAGTACATTACAAATTACACACCAATAATATTCTATAACTAGGAAGATACCGTGTAATAGAATATGATGCTTCAATCGTTGGAGCATTCATAATTTGGATTTGTAAACGAGATGAAACTACCAAAGTAGTGTGGTCATTATTTCTTAAAAAAGTTAATCAAGTGAAATGTGGCAATCTCTCATGACTTAAGGATCATAATTGCATGATTTGCAGTCAACCAAAGCAGTCTGTCTCTGCCACTGAAACCATATGGGACAGGAATACATCTGTAGACACCAAATTTTGACTATTTCTTTTGTTTTCCTATCTGTTAATGTTTAGTTATTTATCTTTGAATTTTCTAATATGTTTTTCTCATTTTTGTAGGTTTTTCTTTAAAAAAAAAAAAAAAAAGGGGTCAAAGTCATAAAAGCGGACCGAGTGAGTCAGCGTAACAGCGAAAAAAAAAATGGCGGATCTTTCCGTAAGCTTGGATCATCCTTTTCCATTGTATTTTCGATGCTTGAACGATAAGAAACCTATTTAAACATTCCCAACTCACCCCAAACCCCAACAACTGATCTAACGTTCAAGATTAGCTCACCTCATCCCAAGAACATCAAAACCCTTAGTTCTAGGTTTGGGTGGCTATAAATAGCCTAGATTAGGGTTTAGCAAAATGTGAGAAATCTGAGAGGAAAAGAGGCAATTAGGAGAGCTTGGAGAGAGAAAAAGCTGGAAATTAGAGAAAAAAGGAAAAGAAAGAAAAAAAGAAAAGCTAGGGTTTGACACTTGAGGAGCTTATTCTTGGAAATTCTGGCCTCTTTCCTCGGTTTAGATTCAAAGCTTAGGTTCGGTAGCATACTTATACTCTATTTCTTGTTTTGATCGTAAAAATTATCTGATTTTTTGGGCCTTTTGGTGGAACCAAGGTCTTGAGTAGTTTTTCTTTTATTTTGGGATATTTGATGATGATTATCGGTTATATGAGCATGTTGTGTTTATAAGGCCTTGGTAAGGCTAGTAGATTGATTTTACGTTTAAAATTAGGCGTTTGATGCTTACGTGATGATCTTTGTTGTGATTCAGAAATTTCTGAAAAATGTTCTTCGCGTTTGAAGATGTGAAAGCGGACTACTAGCGGATTATCTCGCGTAACGATCCGCGTTTCCTCTTGAATGTTTGAAGTTGTGAAGAAACGCGGATCTCTTGCGTGGAATACTTCAGCGTAACGATCAGCGTTTACGGTTGAATATTTGAAGATGTGAAGAACATTGAGCCGGTCACTGATCCTCCTTTCTATCGGCAGTTCTTCCCCTTTTGCCTATTTGATGATCGCGATGCTTAAGATTTGGCCTTCTTGATTTTATCTTGTTTTGAAATGATCGAATGCTGATATTTGATGCTTTAAATAGATCCCTTTGCCTCGAGGATTTTGTTTTGTGATATTGTGCGAAAAGCTGGAAGCAATCTTCGATATTTTGAAGATGGGAAGAAAGCGGCTAGTTCGCGGTGAGTCCGTTTCGATCCAGCGTTCCATCTGTGATTTTGCACATGCTTGTTGTGCTTGACTCCGTCAGCGTTCTCTCCGTAACCTCTCTTTTTGTATTCGTTGATATTTTCGCTCTTTTGTTCCGAATCTTACTCTATTTCCTAGTATTATCTGTTTTCTGCAGAATCTGTTTAGATGCCTTTTCTTTGAATTTTGATTGATTTTTCCTTTAAATTGGTACCTTGATCCCTTTTGTTCACATTGAGTCTTAGATAATCATTCACATCATCTAAGGATTCAATTAAGGCCTCACATCAAGGGATGGTAACTTCTTTCCCCTATTATGTGCTTATTATGTGTTTTTGCATGATCTTGCATGTTTTAAATTAAGTTTTCCTTTGCTTTTATTCATGTCTAGTCTTTATTTATGTCATTTAATTTTTGAGCAAATCATTTGGAGGCCTTGGATGCCAAGTTGTAATAGATAGGTTTAATTTGGCAAAAAGTGTATTTATTCTAGAAAATGTAATAGTTAGATTATTATTCTTAATTTTTTTTCCCCTTAGAATGTATTTAGGTCTCCCCCAATGTAATAATTAGTTTTTATATGCTTATTTTGCATGCTTGCATGATTATGTGTTTATTTGCTTTCCTAGGGCCTTGCATCTAGATATTATGCCTATGTGCTATGTGTTTATGTGTTTTATATGTTTACTTGCTTTATTATCATGTCTACATAATTATTGTGTAAATATATTGACGTCACCACACTAGTCCAACGCTAGTTGTGGCCTTCCCCTTCGATTTCTCACTAATCCAATGTTGGTGAGAACCTTTTGACTAGGCTAGTCAATGCTAGACCTTAACGCATACTCATGCATTAGATACAAATTTCACACACTTTTCACTTTTAGAGTTTTCTTTCCCATTTTTGCATGTCACTATTATCCCACCCCATGTGTGAAACATCTCATTTAGTTAGATTAGTGCATTTAAGGCATTACCCTTTGAAATAGGGAAAAGAGCGAGTATGGCTTCCTAGCCTTAGCACGCTTTTATTTCCTTCTATGAAAAGGAAGAATTAAAGTCATGAATTTAGTCCCATTATGTTGCATTTTCCCTCTTTGGGACATACATATGCATTATTTTAAACGCTATCAAATTCATTCTTTAAAAATCAACTCTCTTCTTCATGTTTTAGCAAATTCAAAGTCAAAATCATTTCTTAAAATTGCATCTTTTGGAAATTCAAATTCCTCTTTGCTTTAAAAGTGACCTTTTCAAAACCCAACTTCTTTCCTCTTAATACTTTATAAAATTGCATTTTGAAAACCCTACTTTCCGTTTGTTCAGTCTCATCATTTGCATTCTTTGACCTCCTCGAGGGACCAAAATTGGATGACACAATTAATGTGATCAATTCCAATCACACCTCAAGGAGACATTTGCCCCTCCCGATCCAACATTAGGTCTAGGTTTTGCATCCATATGGACAACATCCAAATGTGATAAATTTTAAAGTTAGAAATTAGGAAATTTTCAACTAAATCTTGCAACTAACTTTGGCTAGGTTAGAAGGTGCCTTAGAGGCAGTAACATCAATCTTTGCCTTCCCTTCTTTCAACCGTGACCCAGAACCTTTTCTCTAGTTTTCAAAGACAGGAGTCTAAAGGGTTTTCTTTGTTTATTTTCATTAATCAAATCTTTTGGGTGACTTGGTACACCTAAACTCCATACCAAGTGGCGACTCAAACTTTTCTAAAACCCTTTTCTAGACTTTTGTTTTTGGGTCCAAACTGTCGCATTTTTATAGTCCCATGACCCCTTTCCCTTTCATTTTCAAAAATCAAAAATCTTTTTCATCTTTTTCCATACCATTATACCAACATCGAAAAATGGGGCGCGACAACATCATTTCCAAGAGAGCCTCTCTATTTCTTCATGCCCTGCATTTGACTTACTCAACAATACATAACTGTTGTTTGCACTATATAAATCACCATGCACACGCGTTATAAGCAAGACATGAGGCCTTGAGATACGTCGCGAGAGAGAACTGGCCATGGGAGGGGTGGTTGAAGAAAGCACCACCAATATTTCAAAAATGGTGGAGACGAATTCGTCGACTCAACAAATGGTGAGTGCTCCTCCCTTGCAGACACAATACAATGCACCATCTTTGTCAAGAAAACCCCTACTCCTAATAGAGCCCCCTAGTGCTGGGAATAAGAGTAATTACAACAACAATAAGACGCCAAAAAATTCAAGAACACCCAATTTCATCACACCCTTGGGTAGCCCCATAAGGAGAGCACTCCAGCTCACTAAGCTGGATCCTCAAGATGCTTGGCTCCCCATCACCGAGTCAAGAAACAGAAACGCTTATTATGCTGCTTTCCATACCGTTTGCTCCGGCATCGGAATTCCAGCACTTGTACTCCCGGTTTCCTTCACCATTCTTGGCTGGTAACTTTTTTCTTTTTCTTCCCCCCTCCCCCGGGGGGCTGCTAACTTGTACTTTCTACTAGCTTCCATATGTACCTTGACTTATCTTTCCATGCATTAATAATCTGTAAGCTTTCTAAGTAAGTCAAATTCGGTGAAAAGTAAAATAATGATAACTAGCGGTTAAAATTGGAGTGTGTGTGTGTGTCTCTCTCTCTCTCTGCCAGAAACGAAGTGGTTCTTATAAGGATAGCTTCAAAGAATTCGTGTAAGCCTTTTTGTTTTTTTCTATTGTCTTCCTTGATTTCGCTCTCAAATTAGACATATAACAGCGTGCAGACACATATCGATTGCTTGAGAGTTAACTTACAACCGGAAAGTTAATGAAGTGTCATACACTTACGATTTACTATGAGCCCGCATGCATGTAAATGAGTATTTTGACCCCGATTTTTTATTTCTTACTTGTCTTTTGTTACTTAACTATTAACTCTTTATCTGGTCATCAGTTTTTACAGACAAAAGTTTGTTTATTACACACAGGAGCAAATCAAGCTATTAAGAGCATTAGGAATTATACCATCCGATAACTATATTAAATTTCACGCATGTTGTTGAATTGTTTAAAAAAAAGAGGAAGAAGAAATCGAAAAACTAAAAATAAAGATTTTGTGCCTGCGAGATCGATCGATGGAGTTGTGTTATGTTATGTGCGGCGTATTGACATGTGCGAGTGGGGCTGCATGCATGCAGGACGTGGGGAATAATAGACTTGACGGTGGCATTTGTGTGGCAGCTTTACACCTTAGGGTTGCTGGTGAAGCTTCATGAATCCACTCAAACCGGGCTGCGCTACAGCCGATTTCTCTAGCTCTTCAGTGCAACCTTCGGTACATACATACTTATATTATAGTGATCGCTATACACAAAGATAGATAGCGATCTTCTCCAATTAACCTCTAATTTCCTCCCTAATATGCATACTTCATCAGAGCTCGCATAATTTGCACTCGCACCCACACACTCTCAGCTTCAATATAATTAGCAATTAATATGACTTCATGTACAGGCGAGAAAATAGCCAATATATTTGCGGCCTTTCCAATCATGTATCTGTCGGGGGTACATGTGTGGCACTTATAATCGTTGGTGGCTCAACTTCAAAGATGTTCTACCAGATACTGTGCGGCCATTGCACCGCAAAGCCGCTGACCAACGTGGAATGGTACCTGGTCTTCACCTCTGTTGCCGTCGTACTCTCTCAGCTGCCCAATTTGAATTCCATCGCCGGGGTCTCTCTCCTCGGCTCTCTCACCGCCGTAGGATACTGTACCATGATGTGGATCGTGTCAATGACCGGGGGCAGACTTGATGGTGTTTCTTACAATCCGGTCAAGGCTGAGGACGATATTGCCTCCATCTTTGGGATGCTCAATGCTCTGGGTATCATTGCTTTTGCTTTTGGGGGTCACAATCTCACCCTTGAAATTCAGGTTATAATTAGCATTTTACAGTATCATATTAAGTATTTCATTTCTTTGTTGAAAGAAGTCTCCAAATCTTAGGGAGTTGAGTTAGAGATAGGGAAGATTACAAGTCAAAGAACTCTATATTTACTCGAGAGAAGCGGAGATGAGAAAAGAAAACTTAAAGATTAGGAGAGGGAAAAGGGGAGAATTTGACTTGTAAATGTTGCGCTCTCAAACTTAATTACTAGATTAAAATCTTCCTAAAAAAATACTCTCTAAACCTACTAGTGAAAAAGTATATAAAAAGGTCGTCCGTTACGTAACTATTTTAAGCAGCTGTTTTCGGGACATGAAGTCTCCTGAGGAACTTCTTATGCATCAAGTAGAGGTGCTGATAGCTTAGCAAGAAGTACAGCCGTAAAATGAGCGGACTATTTTGTACAGGCCCATGGATCTAGATGCATGAGCCCAATTCTCAATTTAGGCTACTTGGAGTATCTCCAATTAATAGGGATATCCATCACCCATGCAAGGAGAACTAAATCCTTCAAGTCCATCTCTCTTCTTCAAACGAAAAAACAAAAATACAAATTAAAAATTAAAATTAAAATGTCTTTTTGTCTTGGGCTCCCGGCTCTTGTTGCAGAACTCGAAACTCGTAGGATTGTTTTTATTTTAATCTTTTGTCTTTTTGAAAATTTGAAGGAGAAGATAGGATATTATCAAGCTTATGATGATAAACTGCTTTTGCTTTTTTTTTTTTTTCTGTCTGTTGTTAAAACAAATAAACAAACAAATGAATAAATAAGTAGGGCGCAGTTAGATAATACAGTGTATTTCTTATATACATTTGCCGCTAAAAGTAGATAGTTAATTATCATACAATAACCTTTTCAAGAACTTCTACATGCATTAACACGAGCACGAGTGTGAGTTCTCATTGGCAGCAAATTGATTTGTGTTCAGGGAACCATGCCTTCAAGTGAGAAGAATCCGTCACACGTACCAATGTGGAGAGGAGTAAAGGTTGCATACCTAATCATCGCAATGTGTTTGTTTCCCCTGGCCATTGGGGGTTACTGGGCATACGGCCACGAGGTACAATCAATCAGTAATGAATGTTGCAGCAATCAATCCAAATTCCAGCTTGCTTTCTTGTTCGTTTGTTTGTTTGTATGTATGTTTGGCCAATATTTTTTGTCATTGAACAGGATTAATTTAGCTGATGTACTTTTTGTAATTTGATCGAAATCAGATACCTGAAAATGGAGGAATGCTGACTGCCATATACCAATTCCATGGGAAAGACACTCCGACGAGCGTTCTGGGATTGATTAGCTTCCTGGTCATAATCAGCGCCGCGAGCTCATTCCAGATATATGCGATGCCAATGTTCGATGACATGGAATCAAAGTACACGAGCAGGATGCACAAGCCATGCCCCTGGTGGCTCAGGGCAATATTTCGAGCCCTGTTTGGATACGGTTGTTTCTTTGTTGCCGTCGCAATTCCCTTCCTGGGAAGCGTCTCCGGGCTCGTTGGTGGAATCGCAGTGCCCGTAACCTTCTCTTACCCCTGTTTTCTGTGGCTTAAGATCAAGAAGCCTAAGAAACACAGTTGGATGTGGTGCCTCAACTGGGGACTTGGGCTCTCAGGGATATTACTCAGCTTCGTCCTCATTGCTTCGGGGTTTTACGTGGTAATTGACACCGGAATTCATGTGAGCTTTTTCAAGCCTTAAATCCACTCGAGAACTGGGAACATGCCGCAAAAGATTGAACTAGTCTAATTTCTTCGTCTGTCCTACACACATCTACCTCAGTACGATTAATTAGCATGCAACTAAGGGACACACACACACATATGCTAAAAAGAGACAAAGGCATTTAAGCTATACATAAGGAGTGCTTATTCCTTAATAATGTCCCTAGTTTGTACAAAAAAGTCGGAAAACTTGGTATCAATGCTGTGGCCTATAGATATCAGAATTATACTGAGTTTATGTCAAAAATTGAAGTATAACACCAACCAGACCAAATTCTGATCCAGTTAAGAGTAGAGTCTAACATCAAAAAAACAAAAAAAAAAAGTTGAGGAGAATAATTGAAACTTGTTTAACACTAAAGCACGTATAGGGCAACGCAGAAAGCTTTTAAGAAATGAAGCGAGGATTGTTGTAGAAAGTCTAAAGCTTTTAAGAAATGAAGCACCGATTGTTGTAGAAAGTCTAAGTAACTCTTCCCTAGCCTCTAATGTCATTCCACATAAAGGAAACTAAAATCCAGGAAAGTTTACTCAATATATTTCTTGGCCCCATGAGAATACTTTCTTTCAGTGTGTGTGTGTGTGTGCATATGTATGTAAGTATATAAAGTCCCCTAAAATTGTGGTCAGAAGTTTATTACTTTACCAAGACGATAGCTGGCAAAATAGAAAATTTGAGTCGCGAAGGAAAGAACCAATTTCAATTGTTAAAGATGAATAAGGTGGAAAGAATAGCGCACTGTGAGAAAGTTGGTGGTCCTTGCAACTTTTTGGTTGGGGGCTAAACTGCTTGTGTTCGGGGACTGGATTGGTTCCGACTAATTCGAGGATAAGTATTGTCGAATCCTTCTTGAGAGTGGCTTTCCTAACGTTATTTTTTTCATCTACGAAGAGTCGAATTCAAAACTTTAGTAAAGGGGTATCAAGCTCCTTGATTCTCTGACCCGCTTTGGTCCTAGCAGCTACTCTGATCATCTCAATTCTCAGGTAAGTTCAACCATGTATGGACACTAACACAGTAACACTTCAGCCCACGTACCCTTCATCACTTTTCTTGACTGGACCTGCATAATTCTTGCGTCAGGCTGTGGCATCAGTACAGCCGACGTTAGGACCCTGAGGCCATCCATTTTTAGGTTCAAAGTGTTGAAAGTGATCTATTTGTTAATTCACTTTTCACTTGACTGTAACACAGTTCCTCATGCATTGGGCAATCCAAATCTTACAGGACTAAAAACAAAAAAAACAAAAAAAATTAAAAAACAAAACAAAACACACACTTGAGCCACTAATCAATATTCTTCACGGATCATCTGGGACCGTGGAACTTAAACAACAGTCATCAACGCCTGTATTCCACCACCATAATGCTGCTGAAGTCCTCTTGCCCCTTTATGCTGCATAAGTTAAATAAAGAAATATGAGAAAAACTTTGTTCAGCTATCTTGTATTCTTCAGTTTACCAAGTGTTTATTGGTACGGTATAAAGTGGAAAGAAAGTGCCCTCAATAAATAATAGAGTTTCACTTCAATTTGATTAGCAAGCAATGAAACTTCCTAGCAAGGAGACACTATTGATTCCATGAAGGATATTCTCGTTCTCAAGTCCTGGTGATGCACTAGCCAAGAGAGTGCAACTTATGGGAAATTTCCTTCCAATAACAAGATAAACCAGTGTAGATTATTATCCTTGGCTCCTTGCATTTGTTGTTTACGCATAGTTGTAATTTCACATTTTATAAAAATAATTTTTGTTTCTTCTTTGGAAAGAACATTTTATCAAGATACTTTGTTAATTAACGCACGATATAGTTTAGAATTTTTCTAAATAATGTCGACATGGATTGAGTAAATTTCTTAATCAAGTCACTCGAATTTGATCAATTCGTGAACTTAGTAGCTATATCTTAATTCTGTAATTATCTTTGTGCCATGTGATTTTTATTAAGAGAGATGCATTGCCTAATACATGTAGCTACAGTTACTCGCCTTAATTTGCATGCCATTCAGGATCATTGCCATTATTTGAAATCCTGACTGGAAATGATTGCCATCCTATAGTTGAACCCTGATGCAACTTCAATCGGACATAATTAATCCAAGAGCGGTGATACTGCAACAAGCCCTACTGGTTTGTTAAGCTTCTGATGAAATTTACCTCCTGATCTGCATCATAGACCACATGTACTCCTCTGATACAAGCAGACATGCTTTATGACTCGTTAAGCAGTGACCATTCAACTTTTTAAGTCTTTCAACCGGCAGCCATCGTACAGTTGGTCAAAGAAGCAAAAGAGACCAACTTTATTCCCGCTGCATGGTAGTATCCACATCGACCACTACATCAATCAAAACTACTCCCTCTACATAGTTCTATATATACCACTGCCATTGCTGCAACAAATCCTACAACACAAAGCTTTACATTTGAAAGACCAACGATAGTAATTACGTGAGGAGAAAGCGAAAACAGAGAGATTCCTAGGCCAATCATGAGTGGGGCAGAGCTGGTAGAAGTGATCTCAAGCCCCAGCCCCGCGATTCAAGAACCCATTCCTGGGGTACTCCCGGCAACCTCAGCCTCCCCAGCGTCGTCTGAAGCAATTCATTCACCTTCCACGACTGGAACTCCAAACCATGGTATTAATGGAACCCCGCCTAAGACCCCTAAAAGCCCTTTTGCCGCCCGCATTATGACTCCTTTAGCAAGCCCCATGAAGAAAGCCATTGAAAGCATGCAAGGTTGCTTGGAAGAAATAGGTCATTTCACTAAGTTTGATCCTCAAGAAGCATGGCTTCCCATTACGGAGTCCAGGAATGGAAACGCCTATTATGCA
This sequence comes from Gardenia jasminoides, assembly GCA_013103745.1. Classification (NCBI taxonomy): domain Eukaryota; kingdom Viridiplantae; phylum Streptophyta; class Magnoliopsida; order Gentianales; family Rubiaceae; genus Gardenia; species Gardenia jasminoides. The sequence continues at coordinate 95,883,542 of CM023103.1, forward strand.
GCTTTTCACACGCTTAGCTCAGGGATTGGAGTGCAAGCTCTTGTACTCCCTCTTGCTTTCACAGCCCTCGGTTGGTGAGTTAATTAAACATTAGTATGATTTGGTTTGATGGTGACTAGCACTTGAATAATTTCCACTTCTTCTGAGTTAATTCCCCAGTTCATATAGTAGTTGTGCGTATTGCCGCTGCTTATTTCAACGTCAATATGATTAACTTCCTAATTGTGCATGCACTACTAATTGGCAATTGCAGGACCTGGGGAATCATTTGTCTGTCACTGGCTTTTATGTGGCAGTTATACACATTATGGCTATTAATCCAACTACACGAGTCTGTGGCGGGGATGCGATACAGCCGTTACCTATGGCTCTCCATGGCTGTTTTCGGTCAGCATCAGACTACGTCCTCCATGAGTCACAAATAGCACTACTAGAAAAGACCAAAAGCTTAATTCTATTAATCCTGCCACAAAAATTAAAGTTGAAAAGAGCAGTATCACTAGAACCATCTTTTCTTCTTCTTCTTCTTCTTTCTTCCTTTTTTTGGTTTAACGAAAAAAGGTCATTTTTAATTACCTTACTTTTTAAAAGAGTGAAAGATTGATTAATCGGAAACTAAAAGATGACTGAGTTTCGGGCCGGGGTGTTGCAGGTAACAAGGTAGGGAAGCTTTTGGCTCTATTTCCGACTATGTATCTATCAGGAGGGACTTGTGTTACACTAATAATGATTGGAGGCGGAACCATGAAGATGTTTTATCAAATTGTTTGCGAAAGTAGCAGCACAACCACCCACCACATCACCCCGCTAAGCATGACCGAATGGTATCTGGTGTTTACACTCTCGGCCGTGATTCTGGCTCAACTTCCTAATCTGAACTCCATAGCCGGAGTTTCTTTAATCGGTGCAGTCACTGCTGTTTCTTATTGTACGATCATATGGGTGGTATCGGTTGTCAAGGATCGGCCTGCGGAAGTCTCTTATGAACCGATAGTGTTTAAATCTGAAATTGGTAGGATTTGCAGCATCCTCAACGCTCTTGGAATCATTGCATTTGCCTTCAGGGGCCACAATCTAGTCCTTGAGATACAGGTTTTGCTCTATTTGCAACTCGAACGACTGTCATTGAGAATGGAACATGCCTGTATATTTTTTCAAAGAAAATATTTTTTTTTTTTTTGAGAGGAGGAAATATGAATGGTACTAAGAGGCCTTTTGATTGTTTTCTGACATAGTCCTAAGTAGGAAGGTAGGTGTCGTGTTGGGTACTAATCTGTTACTACTATGTTGTGTTTTGGGCGGGTATATCAATCCAGGGCACGATGCCATCCAGTCTCAAGCACCCCTCACGACTGCCAATGTGGAAAGGAGTGAAGTTCTCGTACCTCATAATTGCCCTGTGTTTGTTTCCTTTGGCAACTGGAGGCTACTGGGCTTACGGAGACCTGGTACACTCCAATACCCCTCTTTGGACTTCTACCGTAGTTCTAATCTTCCTTACTTATGTGTTCTTACATATATATTTCTCATCTGAAACTGCAATTTTTGAACAAGATAACAATTTCAGTGTGCTCTTACTCCAGATACCTTCCAACGGTGGGATAATGAGTGCTTTGGACAAATACCACAGGTATGACACGTCAAAGGTGATTCTAGGGGTGGCAAGCCTCTTTATCGTCCTCAACAGCTTAACATCATTCCAAATATATGCGATGCCAGTCTTCGACAACCTTGAATTCAGGTACACCAGCAACAATAACAGGCCATGTCCGTGGTGGTTGAGGGCAGCACTACGAATGTTTTTTGGGTGCCTGGCATTCTTTCTAGCAGTGGCTTTTCCCTTCTTGCCAAGTTTGGCGGGGCTGATTGGAGGCTTTACACTCCCAGTAACTTTTGCATATCCCTGTATAATGTGGATTCTGACCAACAAAGCTGCAAAGCATAGCGCAATCTGGTACCTTAATTTGTCACTTGGAAGCCTGGGAATTGTTTTGAGCATTCTACTGGTCTTCGGTGCAATATGGACAATAGTAACGCAGGGAATTGAGGTGCATTTCTTCAAGCCCCAGTGACCTTCACGCATCGCACAGCCGGCCCATGTATCAATCAACTGACAATTTGAAGACCTCAAACCTCATGTAAAATCATTTAAACACCAATCTCTCTACCATGTATAGAATCCAATCCTCACTCTCCAATAGAGGTCATGCATCCGATATTGCAAATCAGAATTCTATTCCAGAGATACTGGTTAGTGTATTCGATGGTTATCAAATGCCAATGCTTAACAAGTAAATGGTATCAAACAGCTCCCCGCATGACAAAGCAGTACTGCTGCCAAAATGTGCAACATCAGTGTTCGTGTGATAAGGGTGCTAATAGAACCAAAATCCATGCTTGATGGCGAAAAAGTAATTTAGGGACAGAACTTCAACCAAAACACATCAGCCTCGAAACCCAGCCATCTCATGGTTAAATAACAACCGGAATTTATACTCTTAATCACCTACCTCAAATTCAGTTACACAGACCAAAATACCTGATGGTAAAAGAATGAGCAAAACAAAGGTTAAAGATTCTCCCAATTTACACAGTCAGTGTTGACCACTTCTAAGAACTGTTACATTGACAGCGGAAGAAGCATCCTTCGCTTCTTTCTCCGAGCCTGTCTTACTTGTTTGGTAATCTTCATGCACAGAAGCAATAGCAACGTAACACATAATAAAATAAAAGCAAGTCTCAGGTGTCTGAAATATAACGAAACAGCCGAGAAAACCAGAAATGCTAAAATTACAAGCTCCCAAATTACAAAGACTACAACATCCACCCTGCAAAAAATGAGATAAATGACGTCAGCTGAGATAGTGGAAGACAGCGGATATCCATAAACAACAGTTGCTGCACATTTAGAAATAGAAACCTTTTCACAAACTGCTAAGGACAGAGGCAGGAGGTGTCACACACGAGAGGGAAATGAAAAACATTAAAAGCAGAAGCCAGAAGTATAATTGATCAAGTTGAAAAAAACCGTGTGCATACTGCTGCATGCATAAAAGTAGAATCCTTTATAAAACACAAGAAGATCAAATTTTGGCAGCTTCTAAACCTCCCATTTCACTCAAAAATGGCTACTTCTAACTTTTCACCCTAAATGGCATAACATAAGAGGGGTTTTGTTTTTTTTTGGGAGGAAAGGTACATACAAAATTCCCATACACCTACCTCACATATAAAGCACACATTCGCTCATTTAGGGCAGCATCATCACCATAATAGTATCCTAATATGAGCACATTCGCTCATTTAAGGCAGCATCATCACCGTAATAGTATCCTAATATGAGCTTAAAGCCTTCTCTTTTTAACTCCCATTAGGGTGCAATCAGAATCTATATGAGAAACAACACACACAATACTTTAAAAACACATGGACATGCAAATACAAACAAACGAACCACACAATTTGATGAATGCAAACACATAAACAACATAGGCCAGCTATGAAAACATTACTTTGCTCACTGCCTCTTCCTACAACTCACTACCCAATGGTTATATATGACATTGAAACTACCATTAATATCCGCTTACAAGCAAACACTTGGAAACTGTAACATAGGATAACTCCTCGAAAAAAACATGCTACAAAGATATTGGAACTACTTCACTGCCTGAATTGCTATTATGAAGAGATAAATACACATTACTAAATATAAAAATGTTATTAAAAAAATACTTTATTTGGACAGGTTGTGGAATCCCTTATAATTACTAAGCAGAGAAAAAGTTATTAACAAGGAGAGTATAACTGCATTCTAGATTAACAATAAAGCCAAGCATATATGACAGAAAAAATTATATACCAGGTCTATTGGTAAATATGGCACCATCGTGTTCAGTCTCACATACAAATTACCAAAAATAGCACGGGACTATGTTTATTACCCAGATTTCGCTGGCTTTATTGGTAGATTTATAACCAGAGATCACATCCTATAAGAGTTAATGAAAGCATAACATCCTTATCCAGACAAAGGAGATGTGGCCAATCTTCAGAGGAAACACTTCAAGAAAAATTCTAACCGACAATATCATCATATCGAAAATGAGACAGTCTACCCTGCAATCACTACACAAAGACACCCTAAACTAAACATCAATGCATGCCTCAACTATCCCGAGCTGTTTGACGGATGCATACTTCCAACTAAATCATGATCCTAGGGGAGATCATTTAGTTATATCTGCAGAAAGTGGTTCCATTTATGTACATTCAGCTGAAAAGTATTCCATGGATCAGTGTTATACATTAATATCAACCTGTAACTTGGCAAACAGTGGCAATCTCATAAATAGGAATCAATACTAGTAGTAAATAAAGATTAGCAGGTCATAATGAAAAGCAACTCTGCTGTGCAGTTTCGTCTTGCAGACAAGATGAACTCTTGCTCTTAGCTCTTATAAAGCTGCTCATGCGAGGCATTGTTCATTAGACCAAAATATTACTATAGACATCATAGAGTAATCAACGAGCAAGGGATTCAGAAATTCTTTCTCAGATATAAAAAACAAGGGAAAAAAAGAAACTGTCTTATCTTGACAACTTTCTCTAGTTTCTTTCAGGGTTGAGAAAAGAACCCAAAATTCCCTATCTGCAGAACCAAAAAGCTCAGGTTCGCTAAGAGCTATCCAGATCATCTAATTTAAACTTTCAACTCAGTGCAGAAGCCAACCAAATTTTCGTCAATTTACCAACGCATTTCCAAAAAATAAAAATCCATAAATTGGAGAACTTTAAAACTAAATTCAATTGGATCACCAAGGTGGTAATTGACTGACAAGATTAATCCCTCGAAAGAATCAAATGCCCCGATCAAACACTTCTCTCCAATTAACTTTGCACAATTTTGCCAGATGCTAAACATTTTATGCATCCAGAAATATTAAACAATCAGATCACGAGACACAAACACTAAAATTAAATTTGAAAGAGCTATTTAACCCAAAAAAAAAAAAAAGGAATTGGAGAGATGCCTACCGCGAAGAAGAGAGATTAGAGGTGGAGGAAAAGAAAGAGACGGAAGCCCAATCGTGCTTGGACCGAATCTGGTATTCTCTCAGCTGCTCCGCTAGATTCGATCGCGTTATCATCGCTAAGCCGCCTCGGCTCAGCCCCGCCCCGCCCGCCACGGCAATTATGATTTAATGCTCTCCCACTTGGTAATTCTCCCTTCCCAGTTTCTTCTTCTTCCTCTTTAAATGAAATTACAAAGATAAGAACGTGTATATAGACAGACTATTGCACTGTGTGTTAGTGTGTAAATGTCGGGGAAAAAATGAATTTTCCAAAATTGTCTTTTCCAATGGAAAACGGCCTCAGACCAGAAGACTTTTTTGATTTCAATCCGTCCCACAACCAGAAGCCGATGGAGGACGGCAGGACGAATGAGAATCAATACACCTTCTAGTCTTCATCCAATTTTTCATTTCGGGGCGGAGACGCATTCCTGTGCTTTTTTATTTTTCTGGATTAATTTATTACACACGTAATTTTGTGACGTGTCCACTTAACGTGCCAAGTAGTACTGTCGTAGTCCTAGACTCCAAGTCCTTAAGATACCCAATGTTAGGCTGCAAACTAGCAGTGCCAAATCGAGCCTTATCGAGTTAAGTTCGAGTTTGACGGACTCTCAGAATGAATCTCGAACTTGAAAAAAAAAATTTTTTTAATAAATAATAAAAATATTAGGATTATATATGTAATTTTATTATTAAAATAAAAAATTAAAAAATAATATATATATATATATATATATTCGAACCGACTCGCGAGTTATCGAATTTGAGAGAGCTGAATTCAAACTTGACTCGTAAGAGCTTGATCAATATCGAGTTCGAACTCGGGATTCGTTTGCAACCCTACCCCCTTCCCCCGGCCAAAAAGGGCAAAAATAAAATGGGAAAGGATAAGCAAATAGTAATGGCTTTTGTCAAAAATAATTTTAAAAAATAGTATTGGTCAATGCTTATTACGGTTTATTTCTCACTCTTCAAGCGATTTTTCTTGTTTTCTATCTCTCTAGTTTTGTTTGGATTGCTCTTATGTGCCTAAAATGTTTCAAGTACACAATTTTCAACCACTTTTATTTCACATATATCATATCAAAAAAATACTACAAAATATTTTTTTTACAAAATTATCCCAGGTTTTAAATGTGGTGCCAGAACTAAAATAGTTTTTTTTTTTTTTAAACTTTGTTAAGGCAAGTCATAAACCCACAGTTGCACTTGCTTATATGCTTTCATTTAAGCATGTCAATGGATCGGATCTTACCCAGATGCAATCCAGACCCCACATATTTGAGTAGAATTTGGATAAAATTTATCAAATCGAAATCTTATCCAAATCCAAATCATGGAAGAGAATTATGTATTTGGGTAGGATTTGATTTTCTATGATCATAATCAAATCCAAACCCAAATAAAATCCTACATAAACTCATGTATATATAATTAAATAATATTCTATAATCCATATATAATTAAATAATATTCTATAATCCATACTAATGTGTGAATGTATGTGTATTATTTAATTTATAAAATAATCTAATATTCTATGGTCATTCGATCAAATACAATAAAATTTTATGACTACAAGACATCTCTTAACCTTAAAAAAAAAATACCACTGCCTAATTCCGCCTGTTTATTGTGTGCCTACATTGTCATCTTATCCCTCTCCGTTCATTTCTTTAGAAATCTAGTAAATTATTTATTTTCTCCTGCCATCACTTGATTTGTTTTTACTATTCTAATCTGCTCAATTCAAAGATTGGTAAGTTCAAAAACATATTTCATAAGATGTAATTTGGTTATATTATGTTTTGATATTAATGTTTACTTCACGAATAATAGCTAGTCAAATGACTTGGTATACACATGTCGGTATTACAACTTTTTGTTTCTCAACTTTATAATAAGATTTAGTATATAAAAAGTCAAATAGTTCTAGTTTCAACACTCATATTATTTTTAGATTCATAAAGTTACAAAAAAAAATGCATTTGATTCCTAAGAGCAAAAAATAGATATGATCATAAATTTTTCTTCTCATACTGCTAGTTTTGTTTGGATTACCGTATCCTATTTAAAATATACGATTTTTAAGAAGAATTACGACAACTTGTGGAGTTTTCATATACTAGATATGCAACACATTAAATTAAATTTCGGATCTGAATTTCTGAAAGAAAATCAGTAGCTGTGTATTTTATAAACAGAAAACTAATATCTGAGCATAACAATCCAACTAACGCATAAGTAGGAGGAAGAAGAAAGACGTGAAACACCTGCCAAAAGAGTGCTAGCAAAATATAAAATCCCCTAAAATAAGCCATCTCATAATTTCTGGACTCCCTCTCATCTTCACTCTTCAACATCTCTCCCTTGAATCCTTCCTCCCGTACCAACTGCAGTACTGTAGTGTTCAACCACTTGCATTCCAAATGACAATAATATCACAGCAAAAGGCGCCACCTTTCGATATTTGTGCAAGTGAAGTGTAGTTTCAAGACAAAATGCAAAGTGTCAGATGCCCCAAAATCTTCTGTATCAAATATTAGTTGTGTGAGGTATAATATGAAAGTAAATAGTGATATGGAGTGGCACTAGGAAGATCATCAAAGTATTTTGATAATATATCAAAACAAAACCTCCAGCAATTACAAATTGTTAGCCCTTATCAAGCCAATGGTTGTAAAATGTACGAGTGTGATAGAAATTGTGTTGATGATACAAGTAAAAATTATTAGGCAAATAAGAAAAAGAAAAACTTTTCCTTGTGATAATCTGATGTTGCAGATTACCATTTCCTTGACTTCCACCATTTTCTATTATCAGGTTCAACCTAACAATGACCAATAAAAATTGAAAGAGAGATGTTTTGTATTTAACGAGTGGCATTGTTAAACCTAATCACCATTCTAGTCACTCCATGACGTATCCCTAACATGAGTTGTTTTTTGTAACACTCTTATGAGTAGAATAAAATAATATAGGGTTTTTTCTATTCTACAACCACAGAAAAATATGAGAAGTGGATTTGCTTTAGATTTTAAACATTATCATCTCTCCCTAAATTTAGAAAATTTTAATAAAGAAATTTTAAGGTGTTCCAAACAACTCTTATCATGTGGTCTAAGGATACAATATAGAAGAACCATAATATAATACTACTAACAATAGTAGTAATAACGAATAACATTGCATTTGCACGGTTTTTGAGAGAGTTCTATTTGTTTAAAGATGTATATAAAATGGGAATGGATTTGGCCAGAAGTTGGTTGTCCTCCTCCAAGTGCTCCTCACGTGTGTGTTGTGTGTGTGTGTGTGTTTTTTTTTTTTTTGGCCATAGTTAAGCAACAGGTGTCCTTGTGATTATCTTTAGAACTAAAAAGGACGTAGGCCTCCCTTTTTCTTGGAACCCAGGAATCATATCATTATGCTTTTAGTAAAAAGTGTATAAAAAGAAACAATCCTTTCCATTGAGCTACTAAAAGCAAAGGAATCATGATTGTGTTCTTATCAAAGGCATAAAAAAAGAAAATTATTTTTGGGTTGGTTGATAATTTTTGCCAACCCATTGTGCACATGTTCTCAGTATTTTTTTATTTTACAGTGAAATGGACATGATTTGTCAATTAATCCGTGTCCAGTTCAGGAAGTATCGCAACTAATTGTATTAGAATATTTTCTGTTCAACTACCAAGGTCAAATGAATGATGGTTAGTCTCTTATCATAAGGATAGCAAAAGAATTTTTTTTTGGAGTTAGTTAATAAATCATTATTAGATAGATTATTGGTCATTATTTTTTGGACAAAAACTGTGTCATTAGCATATATGCTTTCGCTAATTATATTATTTAAGTGCTATTAATTTATTTCTTAGTTTTCCCCTTGGTTTGGTCAAATTTTAAAAAGTAGCGCTCGTTGCTTGCAGCTTAGAGATTCCTCTTATTTCCAATGCACGGCAACTACGCCTTTATGAGCCTTCTGTTCTTAGCTTTTCATGAACGAAAATGGAATCTAACTTTTCGTTTATTCCATATATAAGCTTCAGCTGTTCCTTTGTTTCTCTCCACCCGATTTTTCCTTTGCTATTTGCCTTCTGCTGGTTTTTGTTCTTTTGTGCTTCCTTTGGCATCATCAGCGATACAGTGCTCGCTCGTCTTATCATTGCTGCAAGAGGTTTATACTGTTCTCCTATTTTCAGTTCTTTTTTTTTCCCCTTGTGTATCATGTATCATACCTGTCACGGCTTTCCAAATTAGGTGGTTGTTTTTTTCCTCTCAAAGTATTAGTGGTTAGTAATAAACTACTTTGCCATTGTGCCGTGCTTATGCATTGATTCATTGTCAGCTGGTTAGGAGCTTATGTACTACACTTTATATTTGTGTGTTCGTCACCTGTTTTTTCCCCCTTCGTCACCTTTATATCGCTATCTTTGGTCATGTTTGAGTGTCTTTAAGTGGTTGTATTTTTTTGTTGATTGCATATCCATTTGTTTCTTAGGCTATTCTTTGTTATTTGGTTCTCTCAGATAATGCTTCTCGAACAAAATGTTACGTTTGCTTGCAAAACAGTTTCGTATGTTAATTGTTCCTGTTGCTTTATGTTTAGTCCATCGTGTATATGTTATGTGTCGAATTTTGTATCGGCTGATACATAAAAAGACACGTTTATGCTTTGTAGATTTTGTGTGCCTGCTCTGCACCGACTGTTGTTTTTTGAATCTTTAACTCTCTTTGTTACTTCTATGTAGATGCTACTATTATATTCATTATCATGAGTTGCTTCCATTTCTTTCATGCAGAATTTGTGCTGAGTTGATTGAGCTTTCAGGTACTTCCTTTTTTTTTAGTCATGTAATGGTTGTCAATTTTTTCCTCTGTGTTCTTACATGTTTGTCAATTTGTTTTCAATGTTCTGCTTTATTTATTACATAGGTTTCTTTTTTTGCCGCCCTTTGCTATTGCTTAAGACAGAGAGCTCTGTATTTTTTTTTTGTCGGTTGGTTTTTAAACTATTGGTTTGCTTGCATAATCTATATGCTACATGTGATATTAGGTTTAGATACAAATTTATTATCATTGTTACAAACAAGCATCTTATTTTGACTCTCAGCATACTTTCATCTTCCCACAAACTATAGATATTTCTTGCTTGATTTCAAACCATACTCATTAAGCACCAGGCTACACAAATTACTCTACGAGAGAGTTACAGGACATGGATAGTTAAGCTTGATGGACAATGATTTGGAGAAGGATAGGAAGAATTCCGTCGCAGCAAGATTGTCAGACAAAGTGATGCTTTGTTCCTACATCATTCTGGAAGTTTGATTTTTGATGTGATCCATTTCTTGGTCAACTGGCAGCAAGCATGTATGCCATGGACAAATCCACTGCCTGATATTTTACATCTGCAGCTATCCTTCGGCATAGAGAGTTAGCATTGCACTTTCTCATTCAAATGAACTCATTTTCTCCCTTAATAACACTTCTTTACCTCAAATGTATATAATCTGTTTTCCAATGAACACGAAGCTCAGGATTATACAGCAACAAGTATCGTTTTCAATGAAGCCAGACTTTGTCCAAAACTTAACTGAGGGTGTGTGTTTCTATCAAATAGTTAAAAAATGCAATCGGTATAACTTTGTAAGTTTTCTATCTATTTTCTCCAATTTTGACCATCCTTATATTGCGACCACATTAGCTTTGCCTGGTGTAATATCAAAAAGTTTCACAGTTTTGCCATTGACTTTTTGCATGGAGACAAGACGCCTTTGATTACTCTAAGGACCGAAAATAAAACAATAACTGTTTCGATGTGTGGAAGGCAATTTGTGCACAATTTGAACATTTTTATAACTGAGCATCAGTTGCAGTTTGAAGAAATACTCGTTTTTGTTCCTGAATCAACCTCTACCTACACTGTCTTAATCTTTGATAAATATGGTGTAGAGAAACAGTTCTCATGGTATGATAGTTTTTATGTGCACTCAATCATGAGAGATGAATGAATGCCAATGTAACTAAGAAGAAATCTCCAGTATATTCCTTTTTCCTTTTAATATTTAGTTGGAGAGCTATTTTTCTTCTTTTAGTGCTTCATTCTCCATAAGTACCCTTATTTACCGTGTTAAATTCCTCAATGACAATCAAAAGGTTACTATACGACAATGAAAGAATTGGTATAAGACAATCAAAGTGTCACTATGCAACAATCAAAATATGTATAGCGAGTTACAAAATGAGGGAATAATTTTAGTTCATTTCCCTTTAGAAAATATGCCCTTACATTTTCGGTGTGTTCTGATAAACTTGCTAACGAAACAAGGAATCTCTTTTGAAATACATCTTAAAAGCCTGCCTTGCTTAAAAACTTTTACACTGTAGTTTGGTATCCTTTTAATATGGGCATACACATAATTCACCACTGTGCACAAGCACGGTGATCATTTGCTAGTTAAACTTAACTCAAGTAACTCTTATTTCGTAAGACGTTGTATGTGAAGACAAACATTATAAAATTTTGAAATTTCAATTTGCCAGGGAGGTAAATAAATAAATAAATAAATATTGGGCGAAGACTTGGTTGGAACTTGGAATGTGAAAGTTTGGTGTTGTTTCGGCAAACAATGTAGAAGCGGAAGTTTTAGGCCGAGCTTGTCAACCAGCCCAAGAACATTTTTGCTCACCAACTTAAATGCTTGTAGACTTATAACCTTTGGGCCACCTATCAGAAAAACTTTGCCCAATTACATGGGAAACTCAGTAAGTCAAAACTCAGCTTTCAGGCCATTGTCCAACAATCCATGCTAAACAAGTGCAGATTTCTGTGTGTGAAAAAAAACAAAAAAGAAAAAGAAAAAGAAAAAGAAACAAAATTGCTCCATGTGAACTGAGGCAATTCATGAGTGGAAAAGAGATCTATAAGCTGGAGCCTAGAGTCTTCTCAGGAAAGGACTGAGATAATTTGGGAATCTTCTTTACGTTAAGCCATAAGCGAAGAGTCAACATACTTTAAAATTGCGTGTTATAACCTAAAGAAAAAGAAAAGAAAATTATCTGCGTTGTCTAAAAGGGATATATGCAGTTCTCTCCGGATTCAGAAATTATGGGCCTGTTTAGCAAGTGAGTTTTTTGGGTATTTATCTAAAATTTTACCGTAACTTACTGTAGAAGTTGTAAAAAAACTTTTGGGATGTTTTTGGATATGAAAAAACTTTCATTATTTGTTTTTTTTTCCTTTTCCTTTTTCTTTATTTCTTTCTTCTTCTCCCCCAACCCAAGGTGTCGGTCTTCTTCTTCTTCTTCTTCTTTTTTTTCTTTCTTCTCCCTTCTCTTCTCCCTACCTCTCCTCAACCACCTCCTCCTCTCCCTACCTCCGCCCCCACCCTCCCTCTCTCCTTCCCCCACCGCAGCCCTCTCAAGACCAGATTTGGTCTCAGAGGAGGGAAGGGACAGCGGGGGAGGGGAAGAGGGAGGGTGGGAAGGAGGTGGCGGGGGAGAAAGTGGGGGAAGAAGCAGAGGGGAAAAAAAAAAGAAGTCGCCGACGTCGGAGATGATGACCGGTGCCAGCACTAAATGTATGTTTGAGGGGTGAAAATGAAGGAGGAAGAAAAAAATTTTGGTGTGTATTTTTTGTATAAGAAAAAGGAAATGAATAAAGGAAAAAAAATTGTATAGTATTTTTGAATGTGTATGTTAAAAACTTTGAAAGTTCCTATAGTAAAAGTAGAAAAAAAAAACAAGTTTTATACAAATTGGGCAAGAAACGTGGATGCTAAACAAGCCCTATGTATCGTGAAGAGTCAAAATTCTCCATGGTTTTTTCCCTATTACGTGCCCGAGACGAGATAACTAGACCTATCCAAAACCAACGAGGAGTCCTTGTGGGAAACTCTAAAATTATGACTCATCTTTCTACTAAGCCTAGGATGAAAATGAGCCAGCTCGATCAATTATTGAATCGCCCAATTATGAGAATTTGAGTTGAATTCAAACTCAAAGATACAAAAACTTGTCAAACTAATATTCAATATTTAGAATTGATTCTATATTTGTTAGAATGAAATTATCTTATCCATTTCAAAGCTATTTTATCTACATTTTTATTTTACTTGAACTCGAGTTTTACACTGAAAGCTCGATCGATTTTGGATTTGGTAAATTAGGTTGGACATGACCTGATTCAATTAGAGCACAAGCTCGACTCCACTTGTTCACGATTCCAACTAAATACACCTTTTTTAGACTGTGGTTAATGTTTAGAATTCTCAAATTCATATCGTGCATCAAAACTATGTGAGGATTTGAGTTGAATTCGAACCCAAAGATACGAAAACTTTTCAAGCCTAATATTCAATATTTAGAAATTGATTCTATATTTGTTAGAATGAAATTATCGTATCCATTTCAAAGCTACTATATCTATACTTTTATTTTACTTGAACTCAAGTTTTACGCTGAAAGCTCGATCAAATTTGGATTTGGTAAATTAGGTTGGACTTGACTTGATTCAATTAGAGCACAAGCTCGACTCCACTTGTTCATTAGGTTGGACTTGACTTGATTCAATTAGAGCACAAGCTCGACTAGGTTGGACTTGACTTGATTCAATTAGAGCACAAACTCGACTCCACTTGTTCATGATTCTAACTAAATACACCTTTTTTAGACTGTGTTTAATGTTTAGAATTCTCAAATTCATATCGTGCATCAAAACTATGAGAGTGGGAAGTGAGGAACGGGCCAAGCTTAAGTAGGGCAAGTGGACTGTGGTCCAATTGTCTGTAGCAATTGCAAACTTGTCAGATAATCAACAAATCAGATTAACCAACAGAGTAATCCGGTTCAAATGGTCTCTTTTGCTGTCCGATCAGAGTCAGTAAGTGAGTGACCCCTACAACTCGTTACTCGTTACCCATAGGAAAGAAGAACTGTGAAGCATACCCAACGTCAAACCGACCACCTGTCTGACAAGTGGGCCACCCAGCCTGCGAAAGAAAAATCAATACGTGGGATGGGAATTGGAGCCCACCGGATAGAGATCAGAGAAGAGAGAGAGAGAGACTCGTCCCTTGTCAGCCGAATTGTGAATCTCGACGCCATCACCGTCCCATAACGTCGTGCCACGTCGTCACTTTCGGCTCCTCACAGCTCCCCACGCTGATATTCCCCAAAGGGATCCAATCAAGACCGACAATCCCCGGCCCCACGCAGTACAACCTCACACGTTCACAGCCTACGTGTCACCTGTCCATTTGCTGTTCTCGCCTCGTCTTACAGCGTGTCTTTCCTGGACCTTTCTAGCTTCCACCTCCTTCTTGGCATTTGTCAATCAACTGTCACGTAAGCAACACGGAACTGCTTCAGTGGCTAGATCGCCGTGCCACGTGTCAATCTGAGGGAGCGAGTAAACGGATATCGTGTGCTCCCGCGTCTATGGATATGAAACCTGCCAACTTATTCTTTATTACTGCTTTAGAAAAAATTATATGCTAGCCCACCAAGTAGATTGTCGGTTACACTTGGTGAACTTGATTGGGCTTTGGAGCGGCCTTTGGGTTTCCCTTTTTTTTTTTTCATATTTATTAATAATTAGTTAATGCTTCAATAAATTAAATAAAGCAACCTTAGTAGCGTAATGTACGTGTTGGCCTCTGCCATTTGCTATAAAAAGGCCACTTCTAGGAGGTCAATAGCAGCTCAGATTATCGACCAGCGTTTTCTTGATACCCGTCGATCAATTGTTCTCTTTTATCAGTCTTCATTGAGTATTGAGTAACAGGTTTTTTTTCTGGTTACCACTTAATTTTTTTGCTGCTTTCTGTTACGCTTAAGTGATCGATCAGTTTTTGCTGCTTTCTGTTACGCTTAAGTGATCGATCAGCAGGATGGCCGAATATGATCAGAGTACCATCAAGGTTGAGGAAGGATCACCTGTTGAGGCCACGGATCGAGGACTCTTCGGCTTTGGTAAGAAAGAAGAAGAGAAGAAGTGTGATCAGGGACAAGCCATCTCTGCGGAGTTTGATGAGAAAGTGCATGTTTCTGAACCAGTAAACAAGGAGGAAAAACAGCACGGCAGTCTTCTTGAGAAGCTGCATCGATCGGATAGCAGCTCCAGCAGCGTAAGTTTTCCTACTCCTGTCCATTTTTCACCCTCCCGTACGCATGTTTTGTTTCTTTTTTGTCGTAATCATTTTTCAAAGGGCTAATATAGAGGCTTTCTGATTGTTCTTTTGCAGTCAAGTGAGGAAGAAGTGGAAGAGGGTGGTGAGAAGAAGAAGAAAAAGAAGGAAAAGAAGGGTTTGAAGGACAAGGTCAAGGAGAAGATATCGGGAGATAAAAAGGACGAAGAAAAGGTTGAAAAGTGTGAGGAAGACACGTCTATCCCAGTCGAGAGATATGAGGAACCGGCCCATGCAGATGCTGTTCATGAACCAGAGGAGAAAAAGGGCTTCTTAGATAAGATCAAGGAGAAACTACCTGGTGGTCAGAAGAAGGCCGACGAAGTCGTCGCACCACCACCACCGCCTCCGTCGGCAGAGTGCACCGTCACTGAAGGTGAGGGCAAGGAGAAGAAGGGATTCTTGGATAAGATCAAGGAGAAGCTTCCTGGCTACCATACCAAGACTGAAGAAGAAAAGGAAAAGGAAAAAGGAAAGGAGGCTGGATGCCATTCTTAAAAGAGCAGAGCGAGAGAATACCGTTTTCCAGTGTCATATTTTTGTCATATTTTTGCTTGTGGATTGATGTGTCTTGGAGTGGCTATGATCTTTTTTCTTTTTCTTTTTATTTTTTCTGCATTTTGTGGGGTTTGGCGTCGTACATGGAACTACTCTGTGTGCTGATGTACAAAAGTAAAGCTTGTGTTTGATGTTAAAGACTCATTATTATTATCGAAGAATAGGATGGGGTCATGTCCATAAATGTATTTTCTGCGTGATATCATGTGCCCAGAGGGTTTAGTCTACTTAATGATCACTTCCCGTATCCGGTTGTTTATGATCCATCGTGGGCAAGTTTCAATTGCAGCAGCTGATCACTACTACTAGATTTTTTTTTTTTTTTTTTTTTGGGGCTCTTGTCATACAGTCGTTTGTCTTCAAACCATTTTCATCCTTGGTTAGAAATTTTATTAAAAGAACGTAAATAAAGCTTGGATTTGATCGGTACTAAAGCACTTTCCACTTTTGTTTCCCTAGGGTCGGATGGTCACGGTTTTAGAACCGTCACTTTTGTTACAATTTAACGGTTTCGATTCTTTTAAAAAGTGAAATTTAATCTAACTCATATAGGGACGGTTATAGTTACGATTTTTAAACCTCCAATTTTGATACGGTTATGGTTTGGATTACTTCCGATTTCGATTTCGATTCCAATTCTTCTAGTTACATTAAAATACGTATTATTATTAATTTTAAGTAGATGTGAAAACAAATGTAGACAAAAATATAAATTTTATTGTATTATCATTAGGCAATAAAAAAGTAAAATATATATATTCTTGATTTAGCAAATTGCTTTTTTTTTTATTTAGTGACAATTATTTTCTTGGTTCTTTTAAAAAATAACTCTTTGTACATTTGCCATAATGGATAATCAAACTCAAAATATCATGAAGTGCTAGTTTAATACTTTAATTAATTTAACTTTAGCACTTTAATTAGAATGGATTTGGATCTAAATTAGTTATTGCTATATTTACTAATGAAATGGGTTAATAAGTTAGTAAACTAAAATAGATGCTATTGGTATTGAGTGTTGACTACTAAAATTGAACTTTAATTTGAATAAAAGATATCCAACTATTCAAAACATAAGTGGTATTTTTAGGCGGTTTAAATGGGTTTTGAATTACCTGTTCCGGTTCAATTTTTTTATGAATATGAATATTAACTTTTAGTTGTGGCTATGGTTTCGATTTCGATTTCGATTTCTCAAATTCGGTTCAGGTTTCGATTTAACAAACCATTAGTTCTATTCCAATCCAATTTCGGTTCAAATTTGAACTGTGCCACCCCACCTTCTCCTACTGTCGACTTTGATTTTGTGGCTTGGGGGGGCCGACTCTGGGCTACATCTTACCCGCTTTGGTGCATTATTCATTGAATGAAAGACTTTACCTGAATGGAGGGTCTAAAGTTTCAATTGATAACAGCGTTGATTCGAACTCGTGATTGAGATTTTGGGATGTGATGATGTGTTTTTGCGTTAGACTATCGCACGCGGCATCGACTTTAGTCAGGAGACACCCAATGACACTGGCCCAGAAGGCAACGTACAGGCTATATTCGCCATCTCAGGCCCAGACCTCTCCCCAGTGTCCACGACGGTGGATCTATTGTGATTTGATTGGATGTTTAGTAAACAAACCAACCTTAGCCTTTTTCATTTATTCATTTGGTTAAAAAAGAGGGATAATATCAGAAATCTCCCCTGAGCTCTCTCTTAATATCATCTGGCACCTTTAAAATTTTGAAAATATCACATACCCACATTACTTTTATTATCTGGATAATTTCAGAAATCTCAGGGGAGATTTCTCATAATATCACTTAGCACTCTTAATATTTTTAAAATCTCACTTACCTCTCTTGTCAACTTGATAAAATTAAATATTCCTATCAAAATTTACAAATTGACAGCATTACCCTTGATCTTGATAACTATTTAACTAAAAAACCAAACCAAAAATAAAAATTTCAAACTAAAAATGTATATTAAAAAAATTGCTATATAATAACGGTCCATATTTCTCTATATCGAGATTATGTTAGGATAACAAAGGACATGGATAAATTTAATCTAGTCAAAATCAACCACTTAGGGGGATTTTAGTGACTAGCTAATATCTTAAAAAAATTTTATGGACAGTTATAATTAATAAATTCAAAAAAATTTTGAAAAATATGTTTTAATACATGATGTAGTTTAAATTACATTGATAACTAAAATAATCTCTTTATACATATAAATTTTTCATGGTATAATTTTTTCAAGGTGTAAATTTTACATTTGTTTCAATACAACTAGAATAAATAGTTTAAATCAAGAAATTTACACCTTATAAAAATTTATCATTGATTTATTTTTTATTGTTGTTGTAAACTTCATAAGTAGAATAATACAAGCGTAATATTGGAACAAAGTTTTATCTTTATTGCATTTCTTTCAAATGGGTTATAATGTTACAAAAAATATCAATCTAAGGGAGGTAAATGAGATTTTAAAAACCTTAGGGGTGCTAAGTGATATTATGAGAAATCTCAATGGAGGTTTCTGAAATTATCCCTTTATTATTTATGCAACAAAATTTTGAAAAACCCTAGACTACCCTTTTTCTTATTAAATAAAAATACTTCTAAACCACTTTATTTATTCCAAAAAAGTCACCACTTAAAAGATAATTTATAATAGTACGACCACATTCCAATACTATAATCTATAAAAATAGAAATTTAAAAAGTAAATATGTATTTACAAATTAATACTCTTACATCAATTTAATTCTGTATGTTCAAAATTAAATTCTTATGTATCAAATGAGGGTTAATATAGTCTTTTTACATTTACTAGTGAGATAAGTGAATATTTTTAAAACTTTAGGGGTATCAAGTGATAATAGAAAATACCTCAAGGGAAGTTTCTGATATTATCCCTAACAAAGAATACCAAGAAAAGAAAGAAAGAAAGAAAGAAAGAAATCCGGGATATTCTCAGGCTCTCACTTCTCCAAGTGATTGAGAAAAGGCCCTTCCTTAATTATTTTAATTTCCCGAGCAAGAAGCCAAACAAAACGAGAAGGGGTAGCCGGCCAAAAAGACAATGGACAAGAGTAGAGGACTCTGTAACTTCAATCTCCGGAAGGGAACGTCTTTGAAACAATGAGAGGTATATATGATTTTAATGCGAACTTCCCGAGATTTAGGAGGTGCCATTATCGCCTACTCTATGATCACCAGTGGCTTCCCTGCTTCCCTTGCCAGTTTCCCGACATGATTATCAATCCACATATATGTTTTACTAGTATTAAGCAGTACTATTATACTTCGCCATTCAGAACTTGCTAATGCACCATGTGTACACAGTTAATATGCCTAGTATTGATAGTTAAATCTGTTTGAGATACACTTCTGCATCTTATGTTTGATTAGGTAACCTTCGTCCATTGCGGTTGGTACTTGGTACATGCGACGTCCTTGCAATATGGCACCGGTGATGGACTGATGGGAGCCGGGGAAGGCTAGGTGCGGGCATGTAGGGATTTTTCTCTCCCCATCTTAAATAGGGAGGATACCCATGCCCCATCCCTCACTCTGTCTTGCGTACCAATAAAATGACACATTATAACTACATAACAATAATGCTTATATATATATATATCATAATTTGTATGATAAGTTTGATTATTGCTTGAAATTTTTACATATTGTAAGTTACTTACAAAAAATAAATAAATATGATGATTGTGGGCTTATATTTGCTATATACATTATAGCTACAAGCTAATAATATATTCATAATTTTTAGATAAAATGAATATTTGGTTATTTTAGTTTATTTTAATCTTTTTTTTTATACATATTGTAAGTTGTTTAAACAAATACAATGATTATAAGTAGAGAAATGAATTTAAAAATATCAAAAATGATTTTTAACCTTTATTTCACATTGAATATTTAGTTAAAAATCTAAAAAAGTTTATATGCATATATAAAAATAATGTCAAAATGAAAATTAAAAAATATTTATTTAAACAACCATGGGGACCTCCCACGGGGCGATTAGGAGTATTGAGTAGGAAAAAATGGGGGATGGGGTGGGGGAGACACAACGGCGGGAGAGATTTTAGAGCATGGAGCAAGGGACGAGTGAGGGATTCTAATTTCCGACCCTATTGCTATTCCTACTTACATATCTATGTGTTAAACACCTAATTATCTAGAGCTAAAATTTGTCACATACAACACTACATTGAAATGTATCCCAAAAATAAAGACCCAAAAATTCATCTATGACAGTATGGATATGCAAATTTTTTCAGATTTTGTTTTTGTTTTTAAAGTTTACGATAACACTACAAAAACACACACACTCTCAAATACAACTTACAAAAATAACAAAAATTAAAAAAAATTGTCAAATACTATTACATTTTATTCTTTCAACTACTATCACCACCCGCACCACTATCTCTCCCTTCCTTCCTCCTCATCGTCCACCTTCACCGTCATTACCACCGCACCACTACCTCTCCTCCTCCCATCTATCCTCCATCTCTCTCTTCCTTCTCCCTATTATGCAATCCTCTCTCTTCCCTACTCCTGGTTGGTCCTTGGTTTGGTTCTAGGTCGCAACAAAAAATCCTAGTAGGCTGCAATTTGGCCTGCGACCAAATGAGAGAATGGAGGTGGGGGGAGAGAAAGAGGGAGAAGGACGAAGTGGGAAGGAGGAGAAGGGGAATAGGAAGGAAGAGACAGAGTAGTGGACGAGAGAGGGGGTGAGGCGATGATGGTGGTGGGTGGAGGAGGGAGGAGAGGAGGGGTGGTAGGTGGTTTAGTTATTTGTTTAAAAAATTTAAGAAATAACTTATTAAAATATTAAATTTTAAAAATATCTTAAAACATATTTCAAATACACTCATGGAAACATCTTTAAAAATATTCTCAAAAGTGGCTTAATCATCTACAGTAGAAAATTTTCACATACATTGTTGTAATAAATAAATAAAAAAAGCTCTCAAAAACACCTAATTCATTCGAACTGAACTAGTACTGTATATCAAGAAATAGAGCCAACGGCAAATGTGGCTTCAGCGAGACTTGACCCATTTTCAGACCAAAAGTAAATACTATTTACTAAATAGCACCCCAGCAATCCGCAATCTGAAATAGTGGAATCCAGATCCTTCTGGAAAGTGGAAACAGTTTGCTGCATCTAGGGCTGCAAACGAATCGAGCCGCTCGCGAGTGGCTTGAATTTGAGCTCGACTCGAGTTCAAAAATATCGAGTTCGAGCTGCTCGTTTCCATGTTCGAATCGAGTTCGAACTCGACTCTCTCAGCCTCAATAGCTCGCGAGTCGGCTTGAATATATATACATATTATTTTTTATTTTTATTCTAATAGTGAAATTACATATATATATTCCTAATATTTTTATTATTTATTAAAAAATAATTATTTTATTTATTTTTTAAAAAATAAAGTAATTATTTATTATTTTTTTCGAACTCGAGTTCGATTAAACTCGAATTTAAACTCGAGATTGAGTTCAAACTTCATTTTTTGAACTCGTCAAACTCGAGTTCGATGAAAAACGAGTTAAGCCGAGCTTGATAAGGTTAAATCTCGGCTCGGCTCGACTCGACTCGTTTACAACTCTAGCTGCATCACTCTCACGAGAAAACCCACCTGGGCGGTCCAAAAATGTAACTAGAAATAAAATTTAATTCAGATAGACTTTATTCTCTTTTCTCTTTCTTGGATTCAGATACTCTTTATTTTTCTTCTCGCCCAAGTCGTCATCGTACAACCCTTCTCAGCTATCCGACGATCGTGCCAAATTATTACGGCCTTGCTCTATTTCACTCTCCGATCATTGCTTTCTCGCATCTTTAAGGTTTAACCTTATTCCTGATGTTGTTTTAAATTCTTTCTTTCCCTTTTCTCTAATCGGGAATGTTAACGTAACCCTTCTCCAAGTATTGTACATTTGGATTTGTTTTTTCCTTTTTGGGAACCCTAAGTAAATTTCATTGCTTCTTGAATTATTGGAAAGATTAAAAGGTTAAAGACCCCTTCTTCATGTTAAACTATTACTACTAAAAGATGAGCTCAAAGATGCAGATTATGGCTGGAACAGTTTTAGCCCTTGACACTAGTGTGGCTAACAAAAGAGGAGCTCAAGATTTTTTTGTTTCCCTTTTTTCTTTGTGATTTCTAACATTTAGATAAATGCATCGAACCATTTGGTTGTGTGAGATGGGGGAAGGTCTTCTTCTGGACTAATTATCTGAACAAGATCGCATTTTGTGTGGTTTTAGCAAATGTGGATGCTTTATTTTTGAGTTTGACGATTTATGCTCTAATCAATGGAAGTACGGATTTTGCACATCTAGAAGATGATAAAAGATGCAGTAATTTGTGGGTATTGTAGCTTGGAGTTTAGTGCTTATCCTTAAAGGAAGCTGCTTATCTATGTTGGCTGTAGGAAATGTAGATGGTCTGTTGTTTGTGTTTGTCAAGTGCATTGTGCATCTATAAGATGATAGAAGATGAAAGAACTAAGGGTTTTGTCGCTTGCAATTCCATACTTATTAGGAGGGGTTTCTCTTTCCGATTATTGTGGCTTGTTCAACTGCTAAGTCCCACCTACAAGTTTAGGAAATATGCCAAGAAAATGGTTACATCATCACTGTAGGTTCTTGAGACAAATTTTGAAACAATTCAGTAATCAATGGTAAATGACTGCAAAACGATGTTACTCCAAGTTCTGTGTTAGTAGAAAACGATTGCATGGCATGGCATCATCTATGTTTCGATAAAGGTGCACTCATTTCTAAGAGATTAACATAGTCTTTCATCTTACTATGGTATTTTCTCTTGCAAATGTTTTAATTCATTTAGATAGACACATTTCTTTTCTTTTTTATTCCTTTTTAATTGGTTTTAATAAAAACCCCTGTTGTTTAGTTCAATTTGGTTTTATATACTGTTTCTTGTTTTTGATTGTGTGCATCTAATGTTGTTGTGTACAGTTGGTCCTACTCAAAATCACATGGCGGATCATCAACCCATTGAAGGGTCAAGCATGAATAATGTTTCCAGTGGAAGTCCTGAATCAACTGTGGAGCTGAACATCAAGACTCTTGATTCCCGGATTTACAGCTTTCATGCAGACAAGAATGTATGTCGCGTTTGTGCTTTATACTTGTCATTATCAAGATTAGTTCTTTATATATTTGGTGGGAAAATAGGCCTTAAGCAGTGTAGTTCAGTTCTACTTGCATGTCCTAAGAACCATGAATTTTCTGTTCATTTATGTTAAATAATATTAATTTCCTTGTGGGGCCTTGTTTAAGTACATTTTTGTTGAATGCCTTAATTCAGTTTGCAAAAGTATGATTGATGCATAACTTAGGAAATGGATTCTTTGAGGTAGTCACTTCAAAGTTTTATCTGTCATGTTTCTGATATGTTTTGGATTAATTTTAGTTTCAAAGGTACTTTGTTATTGGGTAAGGTGTTTGAGACTCGTATTGTTCCAGATGCAAGTTTCAGCATTCAAGGAGAAAATAGCTAGTCAAATTGGTGTTCCTGTAGAGCAGCAACGACTTATTTTTAGGGGCAAGGTCTTGAAGGATGATCATCTTCTTTCTGAATATTGTATCCTTTCTATGGAAAGCTATGATCCATTTGCCTAAAAATAGAGGAAAAAAGGAAGAAATTATGCTCTTTCTTGTTATATAACATGATATCAAGTTGATGGGGGACAAGAATCTAGCCGTTTGGGGTCACCTTTCTGCACATCATCATGTGCTTTGGTTAGAAATAATTCCCAAATTCGTTATAGTGCTTTGCTAAAGTTGATTTTGTGCTTCAATTCGATACTACACACACTTAAAGCATTCACATTTTGAATTGACATTTCCCAGATACTCATGTGCAGATATATTTTTCAAGATGGAAATTTTATTAATTGTATTCATGGCATTATCATTCAACCTCTAAAGGAGGATGCTTTT
The DNA here is from genome assembly GCA_013103745.1 of Gardenia jasminoides. Classification (NCBI taxonomy): domain Eukaryota; kingdom Viridiplantae; phylum Streptophyta; class Magnoliopsida; order Gentianales; family Rubiaceae; genus Gardenia; species Gardenia jasminoides. The sequence goes on from CM023103.1 coordinate 95,907,364, forward strand.
GTTTACATTTCTTCCAATCTTATTCAACTTTCCAGCCTTTTTTTTTTTTCAAAAATTTTTCTCACCTTGAAGAAATTAGTGTAAAATTAAGTTTCACCCATTGGCTAATATTTTTTTTTCATCTTGGAAAATTGTTAATGCTTGGTTACTATAATATATTTCGGTAGGGACCGTTCTGGGAGTCTTATTTGTCTCGGCGATGTGATTTTACCTAGATTAGTTGTTCTTCCTCTCATTGTGCCTTTTCTCCTGCCAACCAGTTGTCGCTGGGGATTATTAACCTTGCCTGAAACTTGTTGCTGCTTCCACATGGTTAAATTTTCCATTTGTGTTGTTCCTTGTAGCTGTGGTTTATTTTCTGAAGCATCTAGATATTAGTGATTTGCAAGTGGTCTTAAGCATAGTAACACCATTTGACTGAATCTAGAAGCTAAGATGTGTCTGCACATTGGAGCTGCATCTTGGCAAATGTGGGTGTGTTAAACCTTGATTCTGCTATAGATGTTGAAAATGGACATACGCTACATTTAGTTGAGAGACAGCCTAGTCAGCCGCAACCTTCATCTAGTTCAGATAATGGCAATACAAGGACAAACAACACTGGAAGAGTTGGTAAATTTTCATGCCTTTTCATCACTGAGTTTCAATTGTTATCCCATAGCACTACTGTTTCTTATGCCTGCAAGCTTAAAATGTTTCAGGACAAGAACCTGGTGGTCCTGGTGGCTCACGCAATCGCATGGGACAAATTTCACATAGTGTTGTTTTGGGTACTTTCAATGTTGGTGAGCAAGGTGAAAATGTCGGGTCAGATTTGAGCCGGGTGCGAGGCTGTCAACTTCTATGAATGGATTTTATTATGTTTTGGGTTGGTTACTTGTATTAATTGGCACATAAGCTTCTCATTGTTGTTGCTTTGTTTTCTTAGGTCATTGGGGCTGTCTTAAATTCCATTGGAATTGGGAGTCAGCCTGGTACACAACCTAGTATGCAGGTGAGTTCAGTCTTTGATGGATCTCTTGATTCTCTCCCCTTTGCTACCCAAATTTGTCTCTCTGGATGGGCATTCCAATATTTTCAGCATTTATGATGGTTTAGTTATTAGATTTACAGATAAGAATTGCTTTGTATTCCCTAGTATTACTGTGCCGAAGATATGTACGAGGAAAGAACCCCTTTAGATATGCAGAGAATAAACTGCCTGTAGTAGCTTTTCATCTATGGGAGGTGGAAGTAGCATGACCTCAGATCTGCCTCTGTTTTCAGGGATCATGCTGTTGTGTTGTAAAACTGAAGACTAACAGAAGATGATGTCTTGATTCTCGTCATTTTAGCAGTATCTTACATATGTTACTGCTATTTCTATTTCTTGCAAATTGTCCATGTGAAGCTCCTTTATTCTGATTCTCCCTGTCCAAATTGTATATTTGTGATAAATGTTAGTTTAATATTGTTTGAAAGCTCAATTTGTGCAGTTCTTATAGCACTCGGAATTATCATTGCCCTTTGGATTATCATGGATGTGGTCTTTATTTGTGCTATCTTGCTGTTCTCCTTTTTTCCTTTTCTTTTCTTTTTTCTTTGCACTCATTTTTGTTATATGCTGATTAACCATGATTGACACTGGTGCATCTTCTTGTTTGTTGAACATGGTTTTTATGTTCATGTAAGTCTTAGCCTTTTCTTGTTTACTGAGTGTTGGGGCCTCTTGTGCTGACTTCGGTTGAAATTGCTAAAAATCTTAAGAAAGAAGAATAATCGTGGAATTCCTTCTGGGAGTACTTGTTATGAAATCCTGTCTGTATATGTTATATAATCTCTAGAATGATCTCAAATCATGGAAAGATTTCCCCTAAGTTGAACTGTACTGTTGTGATAGGACAGTAATTTGTTATGATTTTTGACATCTTCCTTTTCTACTATTTTCTATTTTCAGTTTTTGAAGAATTAAGACTCAACTGAAACTAATCTTACTTAACTATGATTACCTGATATCACTTTTGTAGGGGCTTGAGCAAAAACTAGATTATTGATAGCACTAGAAATGGCCTGTATTTTGCTATATCCTACATACAGGATGAAAACCCAGAAAACAGTATTGCTATATTAAGACATATAAATGGAGAATGATAAGCTAAAAGATAATTATGTTCACCTTATTCAATGTTTTATTGGAACTTTTAGTGGTGTGCCCCCTTTTTTTCTATAGAATAACACTAATTACCTTAGAGGTATTGCATAAAGTTAGTGACTTTACCTAGTTTGTTGTCAACAAGAAATCTTTTTGATTTCTTACAAGACCCCCCTTGAGTACTTTAACTTGGGGAGGCTACTGTAACATACTGGGGCAAGAAATTGAAAAGTAAGACTTGCTATTTTAGGAAAAGTTGACTGGTGATGTTGTCTCAATTTAGAGAGAATTGGTTATCATGACAAATCCCACTTAATAGCAACAATTTTCACCCTCAACCAAGTTATGTAGGATCTCAGACTGTAGCTCCAACAGTTGCTAAGCTGAATCTTGATTCAGAATCTTCATAGTTTTTTTTTCCCCATCTCTGATGACATATGTCCTTGATGCATTATATGCTTTCTTTTTTGTCGAAGGGGAACTGGCAAGGCTCCCTGCCCCCCCCCCCAAAAAAAAAAATAATCACCATTCTAGTTTTTATTCATCTGATTAGAAGAAATTTAGTAGTATTTGCCTTAGAGTTGGATGCCATATGTCACTCTAATCAGTTGTTAATGGGTTGTGAAACACTGGACCTCCTGATGTTACATTTGGATTGCTGATCATGATGCATAACTGATCACATCGTTGTTGATTTGTTTCTGTATCTCAATGCCTTGCCAGCAGATCACCCAGAGGAGTGCAACAGAAGGAGTAAGAAATGACGGTGGCAACCAAAGTCAGGGGGGAAACCAGTCACAGCCTGGGCAATCATTTAATAGTCAATCTATGCCTCATGCTGTGCAAATTCCCCTTGGTGCTGGTGTTGCTCTTCCTTCACTTAATATGGTATTTTGTTATGTATGTACCCTTCTTTTCTGTTGTTTCTTTCACTTGGATTTTAACTTATTTTTTCTCTTCTTTATTCTAGCCAATTCCTGATTCCTTGAACACAGTTTATGAGTTTGTAAATCGCTTGGAGCACGCGATGTCACAGCATGGTAATAAATTTAACATCCTTGCCACCTGCATCTGATTCTGCTCACATGACTTCTTAACTAATTTGGAAATTGTTTTATAGGATATCAGCCTAGCCAATCACCTAATATCACCACTGATCCAGGCACAACTCAACTGCCTTCAAGCCCTCGTGGTGTTCTGACCCCAGAGGCATTGAGCATCATTTTGCGGCATGTCCAGCGTCTTCTTGGTGGTCATGCCGTAGCAGCATTATCTGTATGATCTAGTGCAACTTACTTTCGGTGTCAAGTTTTGCATACCATTATCCGGGTTAATTGTGCGTGCTTCTTTGCCATAGTACTCTGTCACCTAAACAAACAACTAATGTTCATTTTATTGTTCTGGATAATAAGGCGGATTTAGGAATTATTCTTGTCATAGAAATTCTTGAAGCAATGCTTATTTATCATTTGCCTTTTTGTATCTTTGAATTGTATGTGCTTACTTGTCTCAGCAACTTTGTCAAACTCAGTAATTAATCAGCTAGAGTTGTTATTGTTGTTTCAGCTACTACATCATGTTTAAGGTGGATGGGATGATGTAGTGGTCCATGCTATTTTTTATGTGGATGTTTGTTCATCTATTTGCATTATTGCTTTTTGATGAAAGCATCCCAAGACTGTTTGATAATGTCTGATGCCTAGTATTCTCTTGCATCTCTTTCGTCTTAACATTTTGCAAACTATGATGAAATGTCTTAATTGTTCCATTTGTCAATATGTCAAAATTAGGTAGAAATGGCAATCAGATTTCATGTAACTCTATCAGTTGCACTAGAGGCAAAAAAGAGTATAGAGCATTTAAACTTGGTTCCCATAGGGGAAGATCATGTGTATTGTAAACATCTGTATCATTTGAGTTGTCTATGTATCTGTCTGCATAGAGGACCTTGGGTTTCAAGACCACTGTAATATTTTTCACTCATTTTGCTTGCAAAATAAGTTCACATTCTTTCTGCATGTTAATCTAATGTCTGATATTTCTGTTGTTTATAATGTGCTGCAACTATGTAGCATGTTGCAGGGCGCTTGGAGCAGGAGGCAGGTTCTAATGATCCAACAATAAGGGGACAAATTCAGACCGAGTCAGTGCAAGCAGGCCTTGCAATGCAACATTTAGGTGCTCTTCTTCTAGAGATTGGGAGAAATATGTTGACTCTGCGAATGGGACAATCTCCGGTATGGCTTTTTGTTTTCTTCTTGGTAGTCTCATGCTCTTAGATTTGTGATATTTACATTTTTTAGTTCATCGCAGGGTGAATCTTCTGTCAATGCTGGACCTGCAGTTTATATATCTCCTTCAGGTCCTAACCCTATCATGGTTCAGGTATGTTAAAAACTTTTTGGACATATTTAATGTTGGTTATTTCATAATTTCCTGTTGAAACCTTTCTGGGGTGTTTATACATCATTTCTCAACCTCTTTTCTGTGTTTTCCAATCTGGAACATCTAGCATTTTGAGGATTTCCAATGCAGAAAGAAATCAAGTGAAATGGGGAAAATAAAATTGCAATGAAACTTGTCAATCACTCCTAGAAGACCAAAAGGTGTAAAACTAAGTTCTTGCTGAAACATACGCAAATAGAGACTGTAAAAATGACTTGATCTAGCTCCCAGATCAAGGGGTGCCCAGTTAAAGTTTAAGCAAATTCAGAGATCCTTATTGGTTGCATGATTGATTTTAAGCTGTATGATTCTTTTTCGCTTGCAGCCATTTCCTCTTCAGACCAGCTCCCTGTTTGGCAGTCCTGCTTCAGCTCCATCAAATCCTGGGGCTTTTGGACCTGTTGGAATTGGGAACATTTCAAGACATGTAAATATTCATATACACACTGGTAGGGCAAATGTTGGTAAAGTTTCTTCATTATCTTTCACTTGTTGATTATATTATGCATTAAGTAGACTTGCTTAATTTCTACTTGTGACCAGGGGCACCGCTAGCGCCTTTTGTTCCTGGGGTTGGAGCTAGGACGAACAATGGGGAAGGAACTCCAGGCGAACGTGCCAATGGTACTGCTTCTGGTGATTCTGCTCAATCGCGAGTTCAAGGTGTCACAAATGTCAACGCAACAGCTGTTCCATTACGACCTGCTGTTGTTGCTGTCTCTGGTACCCTAGAACCCAGTGTTGGACCTGTTGGTGTTTCGCTGCCTCCAGATCTTTTTCCGCTGTCAACAGTTGTACCGGAAGTCAATTCACAAATCAGAAATTTTGTTGGCAATATTCGGGGTGGACACCAGGCCTCATCAGGTGTATAGACTTTCATATGATGACAGGGTTCTGATATAGCATGTTTTTGTCTCGCTTATATTCTTGTTAAATGTGTACTGGATTTCTCCTGATGATGTGTGCTCCACTGTTTCCTTTTTTCTTTATTTGTGTTCTTTAGAAGTAGAGAGGTCAACTGTTCAAGAGCGAGCTGTTGGTGCTGCTGGAAATGAAGGTAGGAGCAATGAACAGAATATCTTGTCTGGCCATGGCCTTGGGAATATTAACCAACCATTCCCTGATGTTTCTAAGATGACAAATCAGGTCTGTTTTGCAAAAGTGATTAAGATGTAATTGATCATTTTTTTTACTCTCACATGTTATAATTGACTCAACCAACTTTTGACTTGCAGACACAGCCTTCAGGTCACCAGCCTAGCAATAGCAAGGATAGTGGTGGTGCTGTGAGTCCAAAATATGAACCTTCCAGCAGTTCGCTTGGAGGATCTAATGAGCCATCAAGCACCCCAGTGGTAGTAACTGCAGAAGGGGTTTCAAGTTCCAGTCAAGCCATGGATACTCCTGGTGGTTCATCCACTACTCCTCTTGGATTGGGCCTTGGAGGTTTGCAACCTAAGGTAGGTTACTGTTGATATCATGATATGTTAGATGTAGAATACAATTTCTACTGCTCTTTTTGCCGAGGAATGAAAGCACTTGTCTGAAGCCCTTCCATTTGGGTGCCAATAGAGACCCTTATTTTCAGATGCTTAGCTGGATATGGATACCTCTCTAATTCACCTAAGATCATCCAGTCAGTTTCTGGATATGGGAACTGCAGAATTAAGTTGATTATGTGCTGCACATATTATGTTTTCAACTATTTTTATTATACAGGGTGGATTTTGTTAAAATATAATGTGTGGACTACTGACTAGAGAAATATAGAAATCATTGTGAAATGATCAGTATGGAAAAAGGTAATACACTTCAAAAATAAAAAATATATAAATGCACTTAAGTAACTGGTGTGCCTGGTAGTATGAGGGAAAGGATGACTGGAGTTTTGCACTCAAAAGAAAGCATGGACATAATCAGAAAGGATGGAGGATAAGGTTACAGTAGAGCTTGCCAGGTCTCCTAAATACTATACGATAAGACCTGCATAGATTGACTTGGGGGTATTTACTGAACTACGGAATTTTTGTCAGTTTATGATATCTTGTATTGTTGACTTCTGTTTGATTTTGAATGTTTGCTGTATAATGGCTTGCAATCCTGATTTTAATCAGAGGCGAAGTAGGCAATCAAGGTCTGAAGGCAACACTGGTAGCAGCTCTTTGGTCACTTCTAATCAGACTGAACACCCTAGAATTGCGGGGCAACAGGTTTTGCAATCTCTACTTGCAGCTAGAGGCAATGGAAATACCCAGGCTTCGGGGCAGTTGGCACAACCTGCTGGGGTAGTTGTGGATACTCTCCCTCCTGCAGAAGAAAATGCGGATGGCCAGTTTGACATAGGCAATGCTATGTCTCAGGTTCTCCAAAGCCCTGCCTTGAATGGTTTGTTGGCTGGGGTTTCCCAGCAAACTGGTATAGGTTCGCCAAATGCTTTGAGGAACATTATGGAGCAACTAACTCAGAACCCAGCCATGCAGAATACAGTGAATCAAATTGCTCAACAGATTGACAACCATGACCTTGGAAACATGTTCTCCAGTTTGGGTGGAGGTCAAGGTGGTGGTTTTGATTTATCAAGAATGATGCAACAAATGATGCCAATTGTTTCTCAAGCTCTTGGTGGTGTTTCTACTGGGCCCCAACCCATGCTTGCCATGGGACCTGATCTCATGGGCAGTAGATCAAGGAGGGATGTGTCAACTGTTGAAAATTCTCAGGTATGCATTCATATCTGTGGGTTTGAAGACACTTGTGTTCATGGAACTTTCCAAGTAGAGGTGGTGAAGTTGTTTGTAAGAATTCACGAGTCATTCAAGTTCAATTTGATTTGTCTAAATTTCTGTCCATTTTCCAGACCCCACAAAAGCCGATGACTTTGGTGTATTCGACTGTAGTGTAGGCTCATTTGACAAGTTTAAGTAGAGGACATGGATAACTTTTAAGCTTCTAATATACTGGAGAATTAGAAATGGACCCCAAATTATTATTATCATCATCATCATCATTCAGTATGCATTGCCTTTTTGATGCACTTTCTGTTTGTATCTCGCTTCGTGCATCTCCTAGACTATCTGCGGTGGTTTTCATGTTTCTATTATTGCATTTCTCTTTTTTGCTTTTTTGGTATTTTATCCTCTTATGGATATTATGATTCTGAAGATTGTCATTATCTAACCTGTGGAAGAAACTTTCCACTATTGACATTGTAATCGTTGACTGATCTTCATGCATTTTTTTATAGTAAATTCATGTTTTTTTTTTAAAATATTTATCTGTAACGTTTGTGGTACATATACAGTCGGATCAGATTGACATCCAACAAGTGGCTCGAGGGATTGAACAACAAAGTCCTCCAGGAGAAATTTTTCGCTCAATGGTTGAAAATGCTGTACAGTTGTGCGAAGGTGGCAATGTTCCGGGGAATGTTGTAGATGAATTATGCAGTGATGAGGGGCTTGCTAATGTATGCTTCTGCTGCCATGTTACAACTTTGTGCGCTCGCTGTTGATTATCGTTAACCCAAAAAAAAAAAAAACTGATTCATGCTCACCATTAATTTTGGCCGTGCAGGAATTCATGGAGATGCTGCAGCAGGACATATCGCGACGAATTGGGGATAGAAGTAGCCCCTAGGGCTAGGATCACACTAGCGTGGTTGGTTTTGTCTTCATCAACACTTTCTGTAATCCATTTTTTGTTTAGGCTTTGAGGTAATTAGCGCGATATTTGTCAGTATTGCTCAAAATTCTCCCCCCTTTGTCAGTTGCTTAGTTTCCTGTAACCGGGACACATACCGTTTGTACAAATTTAGAAGTGGGCTTTTTTGTCTGTTAAGTTTGAGTTCCCATTGTTTTGGGACAAGTGGTTTTACTGGTTTCTGTGTAAGTTGCTGCTAGAGCTTGATGCATCTTAGTTTTCATATTACGTATTCTGTGGTGCTGAGGTTTAAGTAATCAAGTCTTTTTCAAGACACCTTTTTTTTTTTTTGTTTTTTTTTTTTGTTTTGTTTTTGTTTGGGGATTGGTGGTGTGTGTAGCTGGAATGGCAAAATAACACCAGATGCAACTAAAGATATCATTCGAGTAGTTACTGGAATTTGTATTTACCCGTCTAGAATTGCATTTTGCTGCTGAATTTACATATAATTTGGGAGATTCAAAGTTAGTGATTGGCGGTTGCTTGTAGAGGAGGATCCCTTCTTTGCCATCCGTTGTATAAACCCGCACCCTGATTGATCTCAAAATTTGACAGTGTCACATAATAGCAGTTTCTGATGGTGTGGTGTGCCGCCTTCTAGCCAAGTGCTGTTAACATTTTTCCGTGCAAGGAAAATAGGAGAAAGGAAGGAAGAAAGAGCACTTGTTTTGAAGTTTTGTGCATGTCTTCAAGATTTTTCCTGCACTTGTACATTGACGGACTTGGATATGTCACATTATTTCAATTCAAATTTGAATAATAAATGTTAGATATGTGATATGTATTTAGATCGTGAGTGCATACGCTATTGTTTTGTATAAAAAAGTTATATATCGAATGTTATGCAGCAGCATAGGTATCAGGCGGCTCTAAAGAGTGGGACTTTTTATCTGCTTTTTGGCAGATGAGTGGGATCAAATGTCACGTTGTCACACAAAAATGGGAAAAGAAAAATAAGGTAAAAAAAACAAAAAAAAAAGAAGTCACGTTGTCACAAATTATGGATCGTAACGCGTTAGCAGCCTCAGGCAGTGAAAGCATTATGAATTATGCATTGTTCGGAGTTAAGCAGAGGAGCGGAAACCTCGGAAGATTTAAAATTTTTAAGTCGGCAGTGATAAATCGCTTCAAATCCTTTATTCTCAAAATGCATTTGTCTGCTTCATAAGATCAATAGCTGATACTTATGACATTAACTGGTCATGTGAGATGATTTGGAGATAGAATATGTGACAACTATTGATGTTATGGGATACGGGAACAAAGTGAGTTTTGGGAACAGAGGATTTGAAGCGGTGGTAAATGGAGATGAAGGTATGTTGTTCGGTAAATACTAGGCAAAGTGGAAATCATTCAAACGGAAATTTTTATGTTCTATCCTTCAATTTGATTAACTTATTGATCCGTAAAAGATCATTTCGGTTACAAACCCAATAAGAAAACGGCGAATTTTATTGCTCAATGGTGGTTTTGTATTTTCGATTTCCCTATCCATTAATTACTCCAAAAAAAACTCTAATTTTAAGGATCAATCCCGTAAAATCAAATTAGAATTAGTCAAGAACAAGTTGTAAATCTGAAGTGATAAAATCAACCGTCTAGATAAAAATAATGGAAGTACCGTAGTATAACCACTACTATTGTACAAAAAGATCATGATGGGAGTTTGATGAAATGGACAGTAATATTTGAAAATCTAAACTAATTGTTTGTTTAATGGTATTCTGTATTGGTAATTTTTCTTCTCTTGATCATTTATTTATTATTATTTTTCCTTTTGTAATTTATACGTGGATACCATCAACCACATTTAAGCACATTACACCATTAAAGTAAAGAGTAGCAAGTCTAAGTACCGAAAAAAAAAAAAGAGTAGCAAGTCAAATGGTCAGTATACTAGAGTATCTTTTTCCAACAAAAAAAAGTATACAGATATCAAGCCCAAGGAAACGACGTCGTTGCGGCTAATTTCAATTTTCAATACGATGGACCAAGATTGCTTTAAGCACAGAGTAGGTGTTTAGAAAAACGAAGTCATCTCAGCTTGCCATGAAACTCCAATTGAATCTTTGTGAATAATCTGAAAATGGAAGCCGAAGGGGTGGCGGCTAAACCCCCGAAAGGCCGCCTCTGTACCATCTGTAACCAGCGACGCGCCGCCCTCAAACGCCCCAAAACCCTTGAACAAGTACGAGACTCCACACACACGCACAAATTTTGTTCAATTTTTGGTCTTTGGGTTCTGATTTTTCTACCCTTTTTTTTGGCTCGAGTGAAGATATGCAGGGAGTGTTTCTATGCGGTGTTCGAAGAAGAAATTCACGGCGTAATAGTGGATAACCAGCTTTTCAAGCCTGGTGAACGTGTTGCTATTGGAGCTTCTGGTGGAAAAGGTCAATTTTAGCTGCTTCTATTTTTCTACTTTTTCGTGAGCTGGTTGGACATCCTTGCCAATGTTGTTTATCTGTCTACTTTTTGTTTTTTTGTTTCTTTGTAATTAACATAAGGATATTGTTATTGCAATGGATGGTTGACTAGTTATTCTAAGTGTTCATTAGGTGCTGGAACTTTTATCACTCATGGCAAGTAGGTGAATTGTTGTTAAGAGTCTCATAATTTTTTGATACTCTTCTTATCTGTGATGTTTTCAAAGTCGAAGTATTTAATACTGTATGACATGCGCATAGCACATTGATTCTAAAGCTTTCTTGTAATATTTGTACAATATACTATTGCTACAGGATTTTAATTGTAAAGTTGGGATGAAATCGCTTACCTGCAAAAATGTCTAACTGAAGAAGATGTCGCACATTTGTTTGTCTTGCATCATACTATATTAATCCTTTTCCTTGCATAATCAAGTTTGTGCATATTTATCTGCAAGATGTTATTCAACTTTTTCTGTTTGTTTTTGTTTAAAGTAATTGTTTCTAGCTTTTGCTTTGCTACAACTGACTAGAATTTGGTTTCTTTCTTTTAATTCCCCATTTGTTTGTGCAGATTCCACCGTGCTTGCTTATGTATTATCAGAATTAAATCGCAGGCACAACTATGGCCTGGATTTATTCCTTTTATCAGTCGATGAAGGCATCACTGGGTATCGTGATGACTCTCTTGAAACTGTTAAAAGAAATGAAATTCAGGTTTTGTGCTCTTCTATGTTCTTCTTGGATGGGAATTTTCGACGCTGTTTGTGATTTTTGAGTACTCCCAGTTGATTATTAATGCCTTTATTTGTTTCTCTTATTTGATATGCTGTTCCCTTCTTTGTACAGTACGGACTTCCTCTTAAAGTTGTTTCCTATAAGGATTTATATGGCTGGACAATGGATGAGATAGTAAAGCTGATAGGTTTGAAGAATAACTGCACATTCTGTGGTGTTTTCCGGCGCCAGGTAATAGAGATAAGCTTCTTTACTGAACAAGCTCAAGAAATATGCAGCCACTTGAACTTCTTAAGAAAAGATAATGTAATCTCTTTTTGGTGCTGTCTGATGTAACAAGGGGTCCCAAAAACCATTGTAACTTATTTTCATGCACAAAATTGAGTGATAATTTGTAAAGGAGGACTTTGGAGTTTGCTAGTATCTGTGGTACTGTCATCTGTTCTGCTACAACATAATGAGCTTTAAGATGCATGCCCAATTTGGTGGAAGAAACTGTAGCCTGCTATTTATATATTGTAATTATGGAAGTGATGCTCCCAGTTTGCATTAATTGTTTCTTGCAGCAACTAAGCAAATAGTTGGTTTACTGAGCACTCATCTATTAGTTGTTTGTCACACTCGTCACACTTGATACAAACATCTATGTCTACACGTGTTAAGTTACATAAATTTATTTACATGTGGCAATAGCAATTCAACATGATTAGCCAGTATATTTTGAAGAATGTGTTTTTAGGAAACATCGATCACATAACTATGCTAATTGTACGTTTCACTTAGACTTGGTGAGGTGTTACACATGTTCAATCTCTCAAATCCCATTGGCTAGGGGTTAAATTTTCCCTCAACTATTATGCATAATTGATTTCCTTATATTGTGCACGATTGGCTGATTTTCAGTGTTGCAAAGAACTAAGCTTGTACAAACTGATCATTGTAATTTACTTTCGCCTTTGTATTCAAGGCCCTTGATCGAGGTGCTGCATTGTTGAAAGTAGATAAACTAGTGACAGGACATAATGCAGATGATATTGCTGAAACTGTCCTCTTAAATATACTTCGAGGTGATATTGCTAGGTACTGTTTTCTTATTCCTAAAACCTTCTAAGCCATTCCTTAACGTATCTTTCTCCCCCTCCAAAACAAATTTCTTCCTCCTCTCTTTCTTGATTGATTAACATAGTTCTGTGCTTCATGCTGCAGACTGAGTAGATGCACATATATTACTACTGGCGAAGATGGACACATACCGAGATGCAAGCCTTTCAAATACACATATGAGAAAGAGATTGTTATATATCCTTGGTGTTCTATTGTTTTGTGCTGTTTCCTTTTAATTCTTTGAAAATGCATTACTTTATGATTTTTGTTCTTTGCTGCCACAAAACCTTAACCTGAAGTTCACGTATGCATATTTCAAGAGGTTGGACTACTTCTCCACTGAATGTGAGTGTTCAGTTTTATGTTGCATATACGTTCATATAGTTTTAGTAACTTTATTTTCAGAATATTTTGCTCAAGCCCCAGCCGTCTGGTGTGTATGTGTGTGTGTGAAATTAGCTCCGTCTTTCTTTATTTGATCAAGGGGCTGCCCAGAGCAAGCTACTGGTGATCAGACTCTATTGAGCTCCAAAACTACTAATCTTTTGGAGAATGAGAGCTTTTCCTACCCTTGACTGGGTTGTGGAGTATAGTGATGTTATCTGTACTTTTAATTGCCTCTTAGTCTGGAAGATGGTTATGTTCAAGTTTTGAGATTCATGCACTGTTGCCTGCCCCAATAATGGTTTTCACTTAAAATTGGTTGATTCCTGTCTCATGTTTTAGATACCTTGAAATTCTCAGTCCCTTGTTATCTCTTTCTGAACTATAGGCATTTACTCTCCAAATGCTTACCGTGGGTTTGCTCGAGAATTTATCAAGGATCTAGAGAGGATCAGGTGCTGCTCAGTTGATTTTCTTTCAGCAAAAAGAAAAAATAATAACAATAAATGAAAGTAAAGAACAAAATGTTGATTTGCAGACCAAGAGCAATATTGGATATCATTAAATCGGGTGAAGATTTTAGGATCTCCACTTCAACAAAAATGCCAGAGCAGGGTAACTGTGAGCGTTGTGGTTATATTTCCAGCCAGGTAACGTGTAAACCAGTGGCAAGTGTGGTAACATTGGGGTTTATTTGGTAGTATTTTTAAGTTAGGAGGTCCCATCTATTTGGCTTTGTGCCTTTTTTTGCCACATTCCCCTCCTCCCCTCCCCTCCCCACCCCACCAAAATAAAAAAGGCAAACTGAATTCTATGTTTCTGAAAATGTTCTGCTCTTAAATGAAAACTGTTGATGTATTGCAGCCGCGGTGTCTCTTTTACTTCTGACTTAAGAACATTTTCTTTCTGGAACGGTTCTTTGTTCCATCATCTGATCTTCTGCTGTCAAGTATGGTATTATTTGTTTGATGCGTGCGACACTTGGAATATGCTTTTGACCCTGTAGCTCGGAATATCTGCAGAAATGGTGTAAAGCTTGTGTCTTGCTAGAGGGACTGAATCGTGGTTTACCAAAACTTGGTATTGGGAGAAGTCGTGGTGCTAATAATGAGCTGAGCAAGAATACAAAACAACCAAAGGGAGCAGATAGAATTCGGAGCAAACAATGTGGAACTTTGGACTTCTGATGTGGTGGCATTTGGCATACACGCCCTTTTTTAGGCCCAACCAACATCACGGCCCTTGAGTTTTCGCCCTTGATCGCATCAGCAAGCTGACTTTCAGTGGCTTGCTTGAGATTTATGCTGGTAACTTGCCGGGTGATGTCTAAAGAAGGCTTGATCCCTTCGAGACGCCAGTGGCAATGCTGTCATTTTAACAAGAGCTTGGTTGCATAAACGACCATAATCTGTACTGGGACACAGGAATTTTGTAGCATTTCTTATTCTACGTGAACAACGTTACTTAACAATGTAAACAAAGTATACAAGTTTTGAGCTCCACCTAGAAACGTAGTCACGTGTGTGCAAATGGATTCTGCAATCCAATTAACCTCGTCTTTCATTTTAAAAACTCACGGGTTTGTCTATCTGAAGAGTCAAACGATATTGTTTAGCTAACACTTTTTATTGGAAGAAGAATCTTAAGCCTTCAACCCAACTAGGCTCGATTAAAATCGTTTCTTAATTAGGTCCTAAGCTGATTCAAAAGATTCAGTGTTAAATTATGTCCAGAAAAGGTTCAACTTTTGTTCGCATTTAGGAAATTTAATAGTGTCATGTATTGAGGGGGGAAAAAAAATTAAAGCAACGAGAGTGAAGGCGAAAAATGGTCATGGATTCTTGATCGAAGTCAGATTTCAATGAGGTTGCTGTCAGTGTGACCAGGCTGTGGCCTAATTAGGCTTTCCATGTGTTTGCGATGGCCTCTCAGTTGATATTTAATTCAAGGGGTGTTTCCCCCGGAGGGAATCCGGAAAAAGTACTTACTGGCACACTGTTGTGGCTGAAAAGTGATACAGTAGAAGAAGAGGCTTCTCAATCAGTTTCGGCCAGCCATGGCTCCCTCTGTGCCACCTTCAAACTCCGGCGCTCAAAACCCGAAGAGGTCACTCGGGTTCGTAGCAAATGCCATGAAAAGGAAACATAGCTTCATACAGTTGTTCGTGATGACTGGAATCTTACTATTAAGCGTTAGATCACTGGGTCAAAAGTACCGCCTCCACGAGCTCCAGGAAGACACTGCAGCTCTCAAACAAGAGCAAGAAGGCCTGATTGATCGAAAGAATCACATCAAGCAAAGCCTTCTTGCTGAAGCTGAGCGTGACCCCTCTGGCCTTTTGGCTGCCAGGCTCCGCCTCCTCTTCGGTGAAGATTGAAGCCAAATATATCAGTAAATATACTTTTTCATACTAAAATAGAGTCGCTCTTGACTTTTTTTTTTGGCTTCTTGGGAATTTTTTTTTCCTAATCGGAATTTGCTTCTTCATTTCACATATCTGAGTTTAGGGTTTCAGTGACGTTTTGTGCCGTGGAGCATTGATACTTAATCTGATGTGGAGTGGGTTTCTTGACGTTTCCGGAATGCATTTCTAGTTATTGCATAACGTTTCGTGTGAAAACTGGCAGTCAGTTAATTATCAGAGATAATTTGCATTAGCTTTTGTTGCAGATGGAACTTTGGGAAAAACGTGTAATGGGATGATAGGACTTAGGAAGAGGCTTGCTAAAAGATTTTTATTCTCTCCTAATTATGGTATCTGCAAGATTACTGCAGAAGCAAGAACTTAATAAATTAAGCGATTGTTAACAGTTCCACAAAGACCTTTGATACAATTCTGTACTCTCTACAGCTATAGATACAATTCTATATTCAAATCATATCCCCTTCTGCCGCATGCCAGAGTATTGATCGAATTGAGGGATGGTTAGATCTAAACATTGCATTTGAGTTACTGAGAGCTCATTGCCTTATCTCTACCAAGCGATTCATCTTTAAAGCAAATGAGATTCTTATTCGTTTTGCTACTCAGTTGGCTCCTGGAAAATGGTATCAAGCTGAAATTTGATTGAGATATTACCATTTATCAACATCCTGCTCTCAGTTTAGTTAGTCCCTTGTGTGAAAACTTTAAACACTGTCAATTGAAATAAGCATCATGGAAATTTTCAAGTGTATCGATCCTCTAAATACAACCTGTCACTCTGGCTTTGTGGATTTGTTTAATGGTATGAGTAGGGGCCCAATTATGTGCAAGTCATGGGGTTTAAATCTGAAATCGTGAAGTGCATTTGGCATGTGTTTTTGAAACTGAATTTTTCACTTTTCATTACAGTCTTAAATGACTTTAAAATGAAATTTCAGAAGAATTTCCATTTTCCTGGTGTTATTTCTTAGAATATGCCAGCAGCACACATATACCTTCATTGCATCCAATACCGGATTCGAATTTATCAAAGGATAAATGGGAAAACATGACATGCATGGTCCTTCCAATTGTGGTGTTGTGCCAGTATTTATCAGTTTTGCTTGCTGAAGATGTTGAGCTGATTTTTTTTTTTTCTGTGTACTTTTGATCTGTGAGCTCTTGTAGTTGCTTTGCTTAACCGTAAAGAGTTTAGTGCTAAACTATGAAATAAGTTTTAGTTAAGATAACACGGTTTCAATTTCCGAAAATTGATGATACTTTGCTAGGGAGAGACATGTAGGGTTTTTAGGCGGACTAATTGTTTTAACAGTGTGGGTTTTTCTAAGTGGAATAACTCGATCACCCATTCGAGTGGTCACTTGTAGACTGTGTTTTTGGCCTATTTTCAACTCCCAAGAATCTCAATATGCTCCTACTGAGTAACTGAATGGGAATTTGTCCATGTAACTATTGATGCTATGACAGCATTTCCACACTTAAAGCTGAGTGTTCTAACTTGCAAGTCATGTCTAGCGTAGATTCTGTTTGTGGACTAGTTTTCAGCTCCCTGGGAATGTTGGTGCAAGGATCCTCTTAGTTGGTAACTGAAGTGGGGTTTGTATGTGACTACCGATACTATGGCAGCATTTCTACATTTAAACTGAGTGTTCAAGCTGGCAAGTTATGTCTTGCGTAGCAGTTGTTCACAGATGATGGCTAATTACCTCTGAGATATGAATTAAGGTGAAAACGGAACAACTTGTTATGCGCTGTTTATAAGTGACACTGTGTTAGATCATCCAAAGTTGGAGGATGGCACCAGATAAAGGTCTTTCTTTCTTTGCTGAAATTCAGTTATGATCAAAATCAAATGGTGCACTCTGGTGTCTCTCTTTTCTTTTGCGTCACACTGGTCATCAATCGTGTATGCAGTTCTGCTTTGGGTTTAAAGTCGCCCTTACAACTAGATGAAGGAGGGTTGAGAATGACGGCTGCGCTGTGCAATTTGGGTGGCTGAGTCTGTGCAAAATTTCAGATAGTCTGACTCTTGATTGATTGTTTCCTGATGTAGACTCTTAATCTATAGTTATTGCCTGTGTGAGTTTGTTCAAAGTCTTCGTATTTAAAGACGGATTATAGCTGTTCAAAACCAGATTCCAAAGGCAGGGTGCTTTTTGACTAATGTTGGAGGCTGATTAGTTTCAACTTTTCGTTGTTGTGTGATACAGTGACAGACGCTACTTTTGTTTGCTTAGAAATTATTTCAGATTTGTAAATTATGAATAGGGGGAGGAGCACGTGGACCAACTGTGAGATGCCTTAGATTTGAAATTCACCCATTGTCCTACCCAAGAGTCGGCTCAACCCCATTTGAACTTGGATCATATACAGGTGCAGTCAAGGTTGAAACATTTTGAATAGTAAGAAAGGAAAGAGGCACAAAATTGTCGGTAGCAATTTGGCTTTCCATTTTTCTTTTGGGGTGTGCAACTTTGTGGCGTCCTTTCTGTGTTTTGTTTTTTCTCTTGAAAGTTAATTCCTTATGGGACCAATTTTCTTGTATGACAGCCTGTATTATTTACGGCAGTGTCAGATAGTGAGGAAGTAGAAAGGTCTAGATGCAAATATTTAGAGTGATTCAGTTACATACTGGTCATAAACTGCCAAAAAGGATTAAAAAAAAAAAAAAAAAAAAGGGAGACACGGGGGATAACATCTACATAATATTATATGTAGCGCTGTCAATTGTAACAAATTTGTGAGTTTAATTGAGTTGAGCCTCTGAGATCGTTGTTGATGCTTGAACATAACATCTACATAAATTCAGCTAAAAGACCACCTCTGTCGTGTCGTACGTACCAGGCAAAAGTTTGTTTTGTTGCTCCCAAACTAATTATCCGAAAAGTGCTCCTTTTTTTTTTTTTTTTTTTCGGGGTTTGGTTTGGTTTTGGTTCCCACTTCTCTATTAATGGGTGGAACTGGAACTGGTAATACTTGACTAGTTTCTTCGTCAATACGTTAGGTTTGCTACGGTCTTTTTCCTACGCGTAATAAGTAGTACTAGCTAGCATGTAGTTGCATGAAATGTTGTCCATGCCCCTTTGTGGCTTTTCCCCGAAATGATCCTTTCTTCCTATCCTACCCTCTTTAAATTCCCTCATCTTTCATCTTGATGCTGCTCAGGTACTCACTCCCCTACCATCATACCCAGGTGTGGTGTGGTGTCCATCCATCAAGCCACTAATCGCGCCAACTGGGTCCTGAATGACTTGATCCAGGTGTTTCCAGCTGGGACCCCCTTCAAAAAAAAACCCCAATTAAAAAAAAAAAAGGCAGTGTCAACCAACCGTGCTCATTGTTGTAGTCTAAACTCCACGTCCATTTGGAATTCTGGAGTGACACATGATTTGAAGAACGGTACTCAATGGAGTAGTACCATGGTAGTATTATATTGGCGTTCAAATTGAACAATTTTTTGCCGCGTTAATGGTTTCATAACTACAAGTTGGAAAGACTTTTTTTTTATGATTTGCTTTGATTTTTTGGTTTCGGCTAACCATGCGATGGTTATGCAATCATGGCACGTACCTCAAGAACCAGCCAGCCAGCCAGCACCGCAGTGGAGTGGAGTGTGAGTGGAGGGGTCACTCCGGTCTCCCTGTGCTCGTTGCTTTGCCTTGGCTTTCACGTTTGTTTTTACAAGTTTGAATTTTGTACGCCCCACCCACGCTCACAGGTTACAGGCCACAGCTGCCTAATTGTTCTTTTTTTTTTCCCCCCCACAGCTACGCTGTATTCCCGCGTCAAATGTAGAATGATGTGAATTATATTATACGGCTTCCTTTTTTTTTTTCCTACTCTTTTCGAGAGGTAGTAGTATTTTTTTTCTTTTAAACTCAAAAGTCTGGTCAATGAAGGCACACACATGGTATTACGGGAATTATACCAGCAGAATGTCAGACACATGCATATGCTAAGGTATGTGATAGTAATTTACAGATTGCCAACACAAATTGGCTCAATTAATAAGGACGGGACAGTTTTTCACAAAAGATCATGTGTTAAAATCTTATTACTGATGTGAGGGTCGTATTGGTGGTGACCAGAGAACATGCATATAGTTTGCATCTCTGCATAGCCATATATATAAATATATATATATCTATTCTCCCGTGAAGATTTTGATGACAGTTACCATATATATTCTCGGATAGTTAAAAAGGTTTTGACTAACATACCAAACATGTCACGTGTGATAGGAATATTTCCTCCCAAAATATTTGTACCTAGTCCCCAACCCTTATTAACCATCATCATGTTTTAACCTTCTTAATAAATAACTCTTAAAGAGTTAAAAAGAGTTGTCGACCGCGGAAGGGTTAACTAAGTAACTAACAAGTTAAAAATGATTCCCTCCAGTGCCAATGGCTACTATCTTTCAAAAAATTTCGGGCCATTAAAAAAAAAAAAATCCTTTTGCGTGTGTCATTCGATACTTCGTATTATCTGCACGTGAAGTGGAATTTTAACAGACCGATTCTACTACTACTACCAGCCGTGGGTCGGACCTTGTAAAAATCCCAACATCCTCATTAGTTTTGGCGCTAAACATAAATGCAGATGCTTAAGGTACCAAAACAACTAGTCTACGTAATGTGAACAGCTGTTGGCCAGGGAACAAAAGTTTAGTGGTAAGAATAATCATCTAGTATTTAAAAAAAAAAAAAAAAAAAAACTCTTAGGCTACATAAATGATCTCACACAAATTAAGCTTAGGTGGTAAGAACATTGGGCAGAATAGTTGTAAAGTATTAAATCACTAACAACAATTCACAGCACAGATGAGATCAAGGAGAGAAGTTGGAAAGTGGGAAGTACGTGCCAGGTTTAAAGAGGAAGGTATGGGACCTCCCAACTGCAACTCTGCACATGCATTCTCCGTGGGTGCCTCCAAAACCGCACCACCCGAGTCTCCGTTTTACTCACCCCCGTGTCCTCACACCACCACCAAACCCCGCCCTCCTCCTCCGCCACGACCACCACCACCACCCCCGCAGAAAACAAAATGTGAGGCAGGCATGTGGAAGACCACTGGGCCCCCTCAATTTTGTACGCGTGGACCCCGCCACCGACACCCCCAGTTGTTTTCTCATGCCACATTCATTTTTCCTCTTCTCTTCATCATTTATTTTCATTTTTCAAATCTTTAATCTACTGTCGTGGTAGTGTGTTTGTAAACATTTTCCCTCTCCTTTTTCCTTTTTTGGTTTTTCCTATTGTTTGACGGCTGTTATTAACTCCTTACCACCCGCACCTAAAATTACTCTGTGTGAATGTGTGTGTGTGTTTTTTTGCGTATGTGACTTTCCTCTGTTATATGAAATCTGCAGCGCACTTTAAATAAATAATAACACTCCATCCCTCATCACTCACTTCCCTCCTACCCTCTCTCTTCAGTTCTCTCCCTCCCTTTTTTGGCTCTCTCTCTCTCTCCCCCGCGTCCAAAATCTAAAGTTCCTTGATTTCCTTCCATTCCATTCTCGCTCTTTAAAAAAAAAAAAAAATCTGAAAGCTCATCGAAAAACTGTGCAAGTTGCAGAGTAGTCAAGAGTTAGCGATGAAAATGCCGCTAAGATTAGCGGCGGTGTTGTTTACTGCTACTTGTGCAGTGCTTTTTGCCGCCATTGCTAAAGCCGACGATCCTTACCAGTTCTTTACCTGGAATATTACTTACGGCACCATCTATCCGCTTGGCGTTCCCCAACAGGTTTGCTTAATTAATTATTAGTATATAACACAATCACATGTATATCAGTCCATGGTCGGGTCATTGCCTTTCTGGTTCATCTGTCTTTTATCCACCAGTAACTAACAACTCAGTTGAAAAATAATAATGATGCTAAAAAAGTTATTAATCTGTGTTTAACTTTGTTTACAAACTTCATTTGCAGGGGATCTTGATCAATGGACAATTCCCTGGTCCTGACATTCATTCTGTCACCAATAATAATCTCATTATCAACGTATTCAACAGCTTGAATGAACCTTTTCTCCTTTCCTGGTAAGAAACTGTCATCTATCAATTGTTATTTTTTTTATTCACCTACCCCCTCCTCCATTTTCTCATCCATCAGATTTTCGACAGGCCTAATCACTACTGGCCTCATCCCTCAAATGCACAAAATTTTATGCATTCCTCCTTATTGATTACACTAACGTGACTTGGCTACTAATAAATGCTGGGATGGATATTTGGAACGTTCATCCGCAGTGCCTTATCGTTTTCATCTGGGCTGTAGCCAGAGGTTTTTTTCTTCTTTTTCTTTTTTTTTTTTAAAGTAGATTTATGAGCACGCGTTTTGATTTTGCATGTTTGCCTCGCCGCCAGGTGATTTGTTAAGTAGTTAGTACTACTTACTCTTAGTACGCAGCCAACCCATCCATTCGCTGCGACAGAATATAGAATAGCTCCTCCATGGACGTAATTCATTCTCGACCTGGCAGATCTTTTTGTTCTGTTTTTTTGGGGTTCTTTTCCATTTTTCTTTCCCCATTTCTGGGGATTCACGACTTTTCTAGTATATAATGTAGATTAAACCAATTGCTTGAAGGGTTAATTGCAGCATTAAGTTAAGTGGCAACATATGTAGATCCAGGAGCATAAACATAGTGGTAGTTTTCAATTTTCATATACCTGTCCGTACTAGCACTAAATGCGAAGCGGTAAAACTTCACATTATGTCTTCTGTTTCTAGCTCACAAAATGACATATCATAGGTTAATCTTATAGTCACGGGATGGTTATAGATCCCATTCATTCCATGGCACTTTCTTTAGCCTAAACTTCACAACGTGAGCTGCACATGTTTAGTACTAATACTTCGCCTAAACTTCCATTTTTTGTAATTGGGCAGCAGTGGGGTCCGAGCCCGTCCTTTTTTCTGGACATCTGGCTAGTACGATAGCTCTAGTGGTTAAAAAAAAAAAATTTTTTTTGGATGCAAATACATGATTGTAATCACTAGATTCATTCATGTAATGGGAAAACGAAAAAATTGAAACAACCCACACGGTTTTTAATATCGGTATATGCTATCCGGAGTAAAGCTATTGGGTGCTTCACTAGCACATGGGATGGTTCTAGTCTTTGACTAAGCTGCCACCTGGTGTGCCTTTAGTACATTCTAAGCAGCCCCACACTTCTTTTGATCAACTCATACATCATTAACCCTGGGGACCCCAGGGGCGGGGGTTGGGGTCGTGGGTGTAGCCAAAATAAGGGAAGAAAAATGAGAAGAATAACAAAAGATCAGCTGTTTGGCTCTCAACATATTTTTTTTCTCAAAATGCAAAGAGATTTATGAAAATCCTGGACCTGTATCATCTTTTTTATTCCTGGGAATGAATAGATTTGGGAATAAAATAGTTTTAGCAATAGTCTTAACTCTTAAGCCGCTGGTGTACGGCAAGTAAAATCGGGGCTATCTTGGAGGATGTGCCGGTGCAGTTGAACAACAACAGCACACTCGGGCTCTAAAGCCGACTATGCATACTCTACTGGACCTTTCATTTCAGGTCCTTTTGTCAAATCGAAAGCCAAGCCAACCTAGATTCCCTTGTTGTATTTTTTGCTTATGATCAGAGGTTCCCTCACTGCCACTGAAACAACGTGGACAAAAGCCAGAATAAGGCAGCACAAAAGAAGTGAGATGAGACAGCAATTAAACAGCCAATTTGGCCTTTTTACAGCAGAGATGCATGTCGGAGCATGACTTTTCGAATTCATATTGCACTATTCCTAAATCATTTTCCGTATTCTGGTTTTTTGCGATATTAATGCAGTTCTTGCTACTGAAATATATATGATAGCCTCTAGAAAATGGGAACTGGTTTGGGAAAAACAAAGATAAACCACATTGGCACTGATGTAGTGCTAGTGTTAGTCACAGATTAATTAATCGAAGTTAGTGCTTCTTGATCTTTTGTGATTCTAATTCAAAATTTTCTTGGGATGCTCTATAGTGTACTTGGTTAACAGTGTACTATCTACTCTGGCATTAGGAATGGAATCCAAAATCGGAGAAACTCCTATGTGGATGGAGTTTACGGGACAACGTGTCCAATTCCTCCGGGGAGAAACTACACTTACATCCTTCAAGTGAAAGATCAAATCGGAAGCTTCTATTACTTCCCTTCTCTCGCATTCCACAAGGCTGCTGGCGGATTTGGAGGCTTCAGAATTCTCAGCAGATCCGTAATCCCTGTTCCTTTCCCTGAACCAGCGGGTGATTTCACCGTTCTTATTGGAGATTGGTACAGCAAGAACCACACGGTAAGCAATCTTTAATTGCCAAAAATCATTATGATGTTTATATCTCTATGCAAGCTGGAAAATGCCAGATGCCAGATGGACTCCCGCTTTTAACAAACAGGGGAGCACTAGCCCATAACATTTTCCATTTTTTTAGGTAGTAGCCCATGATAGTTTGATTGTTGGAAAAAACCTAAGTAGGAAAAACCAGAAGGTGGGATACGTGGAATTTCTTTTTGGGTTGAATGTGGAAAGTGTTTAATATTTGTAGCACTCGACGAGATGGTCCTACCCACTTCGTTTCGGTGGCAGCGCTTAGTTGTTTGAAATTGATCGGAGCCTAGTTCACATGGTTAATTTTTCTCCTTTTTCCTTACCCACCTAAAATTGGGACCCCTAACAGGAAGATTTGAATGGCAAATTTCCTGACTTGATGGCCTTCTGTGGGCCCCTAGTAGTGAAGAGCTCGTGATTGAGTACTTGATGCATTCCTTTCAAATTACTTGGGAAAATGAAAAAAGAAAAAAAAAATAGTGGTTGATGCTTTTCTCCAGATGGTAGTTGACTAAGCTGAGCCGTGGTACCACATCTTCAATATATCGTGCGCAAATTCGTTGGGCATGAATCGTGGCGTTCTTTTATTTGATTTGATTTTATTTGAATACACTAGTATGAATTTCCATTGGCTGATTTGTGAAGACAAAATGCTGTTGCTCTGGAATGAACTAGCCTGATCAGTGCTTTGTTACTAGGGCCGCAGCTTTTTCCAGGTTTTGCCACGTTCTAGGCCCACCATCATCACATTACTAGTCGACAAATGTTGTCTGCTAGAGAAACAACACGTTGATTATATTGAATAGGACTTCTAATTTGTAGCCATAATCCGCACATATCTATTTAAAAAAAAAAAAAAAAAGGTTTGGGGAATTTCTTTCAATTTTCCGATTTAGAAACACTTTCGCTTTTTCTGGATGTAGGTCCTGAAGGGAATTCTTGACGGGGGCCATAAGCTGCCCTTCCCCGATGGAATACTCATTAACGGACACGGTCCCAATGGCACCTCTCTGACTGTCGAGCAAGGTACTAAATACATTGGACCACGCTGTGTTTGAACTCTCTATTATTATTATTATTATGAGCCTTATAATCTTTAATTCCTGCCTCCTTTGTCCCGATCTTAAACATTTCCTTTTAGATCATTAGAACATGTTGGGCAATGAGAACTAAAAATGATGAGATAGATGATGATTTGTAATCATTTTTGGATGGTGCTGGTGTTTTAAGACTTCTTGTCAATCCTCACCCTGTGACGTGATAAACTGGAACAGGAAAAACTTACAGACTCAGAATATCGAACGTTGGATTGGAAAATTCCCTCAACTTCCGCATTCAGGGGCACAATTTGAAGCTGGTAGAAGTGGAGGGTACTCATACGCTGCAAAATACCTATTCATCAATCGATGTTCATGTTGGCCAGTCTGTGTCTGTTCTAGTAACAGCAGACCAGCCTCCCCAGGACTACTTCATCGTGGTAAATACCCGGTTCACTACCCCCGTCATCACCACCACTGGTTTTCTTCGCTACGCCAACTCAAACCGCCCCGCCTCAGGTCCAATTCCTTGGGGACCCACCATCCAAATCGACTGGTCACTGAATCAGGCCCGTTCTATTAGGTAGTGCTACTGATTATCTTGCGACACCCCTTCCAACTTTTGGAAAGTTTCATTAACATGTGTTTTTAACCAGTTGATCTGTCGTCTATTGTAGGACTAACCTCACAGCAAGTGGACCCAGGCCTAACCCACAAGGTTCATACCACTATGGCATGATAAACACAACCAGAACCATCAGGCTGGCCAACTCTGCTGGTCAGGTCAATGGCAAGCAGAGATATGCTGTCAACAGTGTCTCTTTTGTGCCAGCTGACACTCCTCTAAAATTGGCTGATTTCTTCAACATTGCTGGAGTTTACCGCGTTAACAGCATATCTAGCGCTCCTACAGGCGGAGGAATTTACCTGGACGCATCTGTTCTGCAGGCCGACTACAGAGCCTTCATTGAGATCGTATTTGAGAACTACGAGAACATCATACAGAGTTGGCACCTCAATGGTTATGCTTTCTTTGTCGTCGGGTAAGCTTAAAAGTGGAATTGGAGTATCACTGGATCTGTAACTTGAGTTTAGCTTGTGCAGTTTGTGGTTTAGACATTTAGAAATTAAGATTACAACAGCTTTCTTTCTCCCTTCCTTTCCTCCCCTTAAAAAATCTGGCCTTGAACTGCAGAATGGATGGAGGACAGTGGACTCCAGCTAGTAGAAATGGATACAATCTTAGAGATGCAGTTTTCCGCAGCACAACTCAGGTAAAAATATTGAAATACTTGTTGATAAGTGTGTCTTGGGAGAAAGCACGCTCCATATAAAAGTCAATTAATTGATGTGTTGGTCTATTGGGGTGCAGGTATATCCCAAGTCATGGACCGCAATTTATGTTGCACTTGACAACGTTGGAATGTGGAACCTAAGGACAGAGTTTTGGGCGCGACAGTACCTTGGACAACAATTCTACTTGAGGGTCTATACAGCATCAACCTCTCTCAGGGATGAATATCCCATTCCAAAGAATGCACTTCTTTGTGGAAGAGCATCTGGCCGCCACACTCGGCCTTTATAATCTATAATACTACTAAGCTAGTGAATTACTCCAAGAAAGTTCCACGAAGTAGCCAGCAGCTCCGGAGAAGTTTGGCTATGATTAGCTCTAGTAAATTAAGAGCATAATTTTGCTGGCATAGCTTGTAGGACAAGGTAAGATATAGCATTTTGCTAATCTCGTTCTTTCTTATTCTTGAGTGCCAAATTAGCATCGGTTACTAGGATCACGCATCTTAGCTACTTTGAAATGACCTTGCCTCGAGGTCTCATTCTTTAAATTTCTGCCCAGAATTTGTATTTCCTTTGACTGTGTATCTTCCATATATACCCTTATGTATTGAATACTGATAATAAATTAATCTACTCCTGTTCTTCCTTTCAAACTCCATAGCTAATCCTCTGGTAATTGTTCTCGAAATTTGAAACCATCAACTCGTCTGATAGCATTTGTATTCGTACTTGTAACCAAATTTTTGGTTTTCTGAGTTGACAAATACTGCGTTCTGCATTAGTGCTGTTACAGAAGTTCGCATGACTCATTATTTGAATCTCACACCACATTAATCAATCATCCCAAGCCAGGCTGAGGATAATCCAACATCATCTTTAGAAGAGGAGGTGAAAAATGGATTGGACACAGTAATTAAAATACATAAACCAGCAAAAGGATCAATGTGACCCCAAAAAAAAAAAAAAGATCAGGAGGTAAAAGACAAGAATAAAAGATCAAAGAAGTCTGTTTTTTAAGACTGCATGCTGGTAAGTAAAAGACACTTCCCTTAGATCTCTACTGCCAGTGCTGTGAATATCTTGTCGCGAAGCGCAATATTGTATTTCAATTTTTTCATTTATGTCATCACACATGACGTGACGCACAACACTTCCCATCAAATGAAATTTATTTTATCAACCAAGTTACAATAATCTCATTTGTTATTTGAATCATATGCCACGTTTGACTCTTTCCTGAAGCAACTGTTTGTATTTTGTAGTTAAGTTGATAACAGCATTCGCCTTGATAGGTTAGAACTGGTTTGATTTTGGACAAAGCACATAGGAAAACAAGGAAATTTAGCATGTGTAGAATGGAGTAGATTCCAGTATCAAGCCAGGTAAAACAATGACACGAATATAGGTAGACGCATCATATCAAAAACAAGCATAGAATAATGTACCGGATAATAGGTGCGTAACTAGCAGGGATTGGGAGTGATCCAGATTGGAGGAGGCCATTGGAGGTGAGAGTGCGAAGTGCGAGGATAGCAGGGCAATTGTTCTATAGTTCCATCCTCCAAGTTAAAAATTCCCAGATCATGATTCCCAGGGAAACCACTATAATCCAACTCACTGAAGTCATCAGTAAAGTAAATCCGATTCCCTTTGCATTCCCGAAAATCAGAAGCCACCAAAGCCAGTGAAGAATTCTCCCCTAGAAACAACATTGTGTCTCCCAAACTCATCACCCTCTCCCACTTGCTCCCGCTTAAGTCCAATTTAAACACGCGGAATTCATGAGTTTCATAGGTCCCAATACCAGTCTGAAGCTGCCCTAATTCAGATGCAAGCTCTAAGTAGCGCGTAACCAGTAACAGCTCACCATTTGCAATCACCAAATACTGCATATCGCCATCGCTCACTCTTGGGGTTCGGATGAACTCCACCCTGGGAGAATCCCCACCAACGTCGCAAACCGCAATGCTGCCATTTTTATCCACAGCATAGAACAACCCATTGAAATGAATAACATCCTCGCAAAAAGAACGAGCCCCCTCAATCAAACACCACGAATTTAGGCCATCTTTCCAGTAAGCAAGGTCGCCTGTTCTATTGATAATTGCCAGAGCTAAGAATTTAGACCCGTTAGATGGGCTGTTGGAAAGAACAACTTTTGTAACAAAAGAATCCCGCATGTCCTTTAAACCACAGGTATAAAACCGGCTCATATAGTTTACATGGCCGTCGTCCTCCGATGAGTGGAGTGTGTATTCACGGCCGACGTTGAAGATGTCAAAGCGGACCACATAGGGGAATGTAGAGAGAGGCGGGAGTTCGATTTTGGCTCGGGTAAGCGGGTTGAGAAGGAAAATAGAGGAGGATTCGTCGAGCATGATAAGCATGATAAGCCAGCCGTGGGAGGAACCGGAGCGGCGGCGACAGTGGGAGGCTTCGGGTAGGTCTAGGATGTGGAATTTATCGTCGGGGAGACTGAAGAAGGCCCTGCGGTGGCTGGAGGAGCGGCTCTGGGGAAGCATTAGCCAGGGGAATTGACAAGGGAGGTGGGTTGGGGTTGCGGGAGTGGAGGCTCGCCAGGCGGTGCAGACTGCTCGAAATCGGATGTAATCAGCGTGAATTTCGAGGTTGACTGAGATTTTCTGGAGTAATTCCGGCAGGAGGGATGACCAGTCGACGGAAGACATGTTTGGCTGCTTTTTGTTTTTTCCCCACCCCTACAAAATGAATTTTGAGGATGATTTCAGACAGTTGACCTGGTTAATAGAAAATGCTAAGAAGCACTACTGTCACCCTTATCCTTCCTCACGAGAAATTCAGAAATGAATGAAAGATTCCCCGACGCAACACTATCACCCTACGAAGAATGGAAACCTTTTTTCATCCATTACACGTCTTTAGCCTTTGAGAGACTCTTTAGAGAGAGACGAGTTTGAGATCGGCAGTACAATGTCGTATAATGTGGAGCACAACAAGCAACATCCCAACTAACCAGTTTGTACTCCTTTTGTTTTTTTTGGTAGCCAGCCACGGTATCCAAGTAAGCCCCGCCACGGTGGGAAGGCATCTTTCAGCTAAACCATACTTGACTAATCAATTGGGTGGGAAGGCATCTTTCAGCTAAACCATACTTATACTTGATTAATCAATTGGTCGCCCCGGATAGCATATCTGATAATGATGGATGAGACTCACAACTGAAATAACTGCATATATGAGAATTCGAACTCGAAACCTCACTTAAGCGGAATGAAAGTTACGAACCACTTCAACCAAACCCAGTTGGTGACCAGGTTGTACTCTAGTGAAGAGATAATAAATACTTGGAAGTTGTTCAGTTTAACACTGCACGCATCCAATCTGGTCAGATAATATCAATTTCGTAACAGTTGTCCCGCCAGGCAACCATGGGCAAGAAACTCGATACTCATTGGCAATCGACACATTGCATGTGATTGAATAGAAGTTCCCCACATTGCATTGGCAGTCGTGAATTTGTTGTCTATTTCTTCCCACACTCAAAATTCAATGGCACCATAGAAGTTCGAAATAATCTATTGCACATATATATAATTAAAAACAAGTACTAGTTCAAAAGGGAACATTAGGTTGAATGGTTCACAAAATTCTGGCCGCCATGGCACCATTAAATAATCATCCCGACCCACACAACGTTGGGCTTCACTCACTTCCACCATAGTTAGAACTGAAAATCAAGAAGCCTGCTTGCACATGAAACCTTCCGATCAGGGTGTCAAAGTAGGATCAACTTGAGCCATGCATGAACGATCCTCTTGATGAGAGCTACCAATCCATGTTTTTCCTCAACCATGCTCCTCCGCTCAACGCCTTCACTTCTCACTGAAACACATCATATTATCAGAGAACATTTTTAGATCATTCATGCACCATTCCAATATGTTCTTCAAATCATTAGAACCCCCCCCCCCGGGGGGTGTCCTCCCTCTCTATAAAACAGATTAAAAAAAAATCAAAAGACATGGTGAAATGAACCTTCTGAATTAGAGCCTCGTCAAGTCCTCTATTCAATACTAAAAAAGCAGGTAAAGCATTATCTGCATACTCCTCCATCGATTGGCTATAGGGCTACCACCTCCACGGCAAGATTCACCCCAATCTTTCTATAAACTGAAATAGTGCAGACACAGAAATCTTTCACTATCAAAATTACTTCAGTCGTCTGCGAATTCCACGAGTAATTACCCCTGCTAATATCTTAACCAACAGTTAAGACAAAAAATTTTTGCACTACCACTCTGTGATTTCTCCCTCGTCTCATCAATTAAAGATAATCATACTATGCAATTTTTGTAATCACAATATCCCTATTGGCTAATCCAAATCAACTAACGGAAAGATGAGAAAAGATAACTAAATATTGCAATGGTCTTCCAGTTCAGAAAGCAAAAGTGTTGACACAGTAAGCTATCTAAATGCTGACGACCATTTACAGAACAATACGCCAAAGTGGAAAATTAATCCTTCACATTAGGCAGCTAAACCCTACTGTGAACCCATACTTAGCTCATAACAACTAAAGTGGCTGAAGATTCCAAGCTAGCTAGGAAAAGGCTCAAAACTTGACTAAAATTCGAATGTCAGACAATGCATAAGCTAATTCTTGCAACTCTGCATTCAAGTACACAGCTTGGAATTTAGAATATTCACTATGCATCTAGTGCACCAGATCCACCCATGCATAATGTTAGTAACATGGAGAGTTTAGACAGGAAGATCGAGTACATAAACAACAATCTGATTTGGACAATTCACATATTAAGGACTGCTCAAGGGCATGGTGCATGCAAACTCAATATGCATACATACATGATATAAAGGGCTATGAGGTAACTCACCCATCCTCAGCCTCAATCCCAAGACTTTCCACATTGTTAACGTTGTTTTTAATGAAGCGTAGATCAGGATAATTACGATAATTCAGGGAATGCAACCAGAGGGCTACAACTCCTTCCTTGTGTTCTGTGGAGGCAATATGGGAGTAGATGTACTGCATTTTAAAGTCCTCTGCCTCCTCTGCATAGGTTTGCATGGATAACTCTTCATGACTGTCCTTCCACTTCTGATTGTAAGATGAGAAGAAGCACTCATCCAGGTAGAGTCCAACCTCAGGAGCCATAGGCACATTGATGTTCACATCCCTGATTTTACAAAATATACTCTCTGCATGAAGCATTGCACGTGATATAAACATAAATGCAGACTGCTATTAAACTACTTACTGTTGAAAAGCTGTTTCAATCAATGATTCAGGAGCAATATTCCTCATAATGGCCACTGCAAGACCAATCATTTTCCGAATCTGATGAAGCATGAAGCTTTGTCCTACGACCTCACACTTCACAAATTCAATGCCTTCAACATTGACGGTGGTTTTTGCATCAAAAGAGATAATGTATCTCCGGGCAGCTGGGTCCTCAGCTTTTGTCCTAGTTGTAAAATTATGAAAATTATGTGTTCCCTGGTAATATTTAAGAATTCTATTAAACCTCTCCCTCTCCTCCTCACCAAGGAAATTCACTCATTTTAATAGCTTTCGCCTCCTCTTGATTCACATCCTGAACTAAAACTTCGTCTTCCTCAGTTTTCTCAATCTCATAACCTCCATTCTCTAATTCCTTTGGAGTGTCATTGCTTAAATGGCCACTATCGTTACTACCATTAGCACCTAATGAAAAATCTTTGATTTTTCCCCCCGTCGTTCCAGCATCCTCATTACTGGAGGAAATGCCTGACTCAAGTTTATCTACATCCAACCCAATCTTAGAATCAAATTTGCGTTTTCCCATTATTCCCTCTACCTTGCGACCCCTTTCAGAACACTCCAAGCACTTAACAAGCTCATCTTTAGACCCCAAACTAGCTAAAACACTCTCCCTATCACGATGACAGCTAGGATCAAGAGCAAAAACGGGAATCAAATACACATACCGCCGCCTATCACAAAACTTTTTGGCATTAAACGATGCCGTCACACGCTTGTAACCAAAGATCCGTATCTGGGGGGGCAGAATCGAATTCAAACGCTGGACCAAGCCAGGAGGGTCAACGTAAAACCGGCCCGAAACAACCTGCCCCACTGCGCTGACTCCCTTATCGGTTCGGGCGGACCTGGCCCAGTCGAACCGCTTCGGACAACCCCGGTCTTGTTCGGGCACAGCGCCGGCATGAAACAGCGCCTCTTCGAGGTCACCTTCGATGGTTTTAGCCCCGGGATTTTTCTGCATCCCCTGATAGCCAACGCCGCAATAGGCGAAAAAGATGGCGACTTTACGGCGCTTATATCTGGGTTTTTCCTGGGGCGTAGGAGCCTCTTGAGCTGAGGAAGGGACGGTGTCAATATCTTCATCGTCGGATGTTGCGGAGGTGGTGGCGGCGGACATTTTGAGCTTTTTGGGGTCTGGTTCTTCCTGCTGTTCTGCAGGGGGGAGTGAGGGCGAGGATTGGGCTGGAGGATGGGCTTCGTCGTCCATGGTTAGAAATCGATAGTATTTTAGATGGCCATGGAAGGTGCAATTATCAGGCTTGCTGCTAAAACCCTACTACTGCTACTACACTGCTGCTGGGGAGGCGGGCAGGAGAGTTAATTGACTGAGGTATATCTTCAACTACAAGGGAGCAGTTGTCCGCTGTTAGTTACAGCCACTCTAGTACTCTCTAGTTTGGGGTTTGGATTTTGGATTTGATAAAATAAATAAAAAAAAAAGAAAAAAAAAGAGAGAAAGTGGAATAAAATACTTCCTTTCTTTCTATCATCTTTACGAGGGATAGAAAAGAAAGGAAATTAGTTAGATAATTTCGACGGATGGTCTGGTGTTACTGTAGTTAATAAAAATTTCAATTTTCCACTTAAATATGATGGTTGGGAAAGTCTAACAAAAATTTTTTCGAAATGTCTTGTTTTATCCTCAAATGTGCATTGAGCAAATTTTGATTGATATTTGTATATTCTAAATCATCTCATCTCTTATCTAAACTTTCAAATAACATTAAAATCTCTTCCTTTCTTTTCTTTCATAACTTTCCCTTCTTTACTTTTCTATCATAGACTCCCGAGCTAGCCCTTGTACAGCTCCATTTGGACGATTGTATTTTGATATTTTGTTGTGCTAAAAGAGTAGCATTCTAATGAAAAATACATGTGACTGCAAAGAAGATTGGGTAAAAACAGAAAGTAATTGTCAAACGTATTTGAGAAATCTTCTAAAAACACAGGATGCTTGCATTTTCTTTAGAAACAGGTTCAAGCAAACATTTTTTTCCCTTTGCACGAGGAGAAAGATCGGCTAGTTAGTGTAGGGTAGAAGTTCTGCAGTTTTAGGGTAGAAGTTCTCCGCAGAAACAAATTCATCAAGTAAATGGGAAGAGGTCCTAAAGTACTGTGCTAGCTTCGATTTGGATGCTTGCATTTGCTGGTGTTGAGGCTCTTGATCCCTCGGACACGTATACCATCGACCAGGATGCTAACGTAGCCAACTCTTTGCTCTGCTCATAAAAGCGGGCAAAATCAAGCAGAGAAAGAAGTATGTGAATGCACTCCCGATTAGAACAAGAATTTCACAGTTTGTTCCAAGACAACACAAAGATCATGCAATCATATGTATAAGACGTAGATTTGGAGCGCTGTTTTGTGCTTTCGCACCTCACATGGAAAGTCATGCATGTTAATGAAATCACGCATGTATGCAGATTTCAAGTGAAAACCAGATTTGAGCCCTGAACTGCACAAACAAATGATTGCCATTGGACTGGATTGCCCAGCTTTTCCAATGAGAAGACTGCAACTTCAGCTTGAAGTTGTTAATTTAACCTTGTCCTTCTTACTAGTTTCTGAAAATAAGACTCATGAAAATGCAAACGGACTCAAGACATTGATAAAGCTGAGGCCTGAGATCATCGGCAGAATCCAAAAATCAGTTGTATGCTGATGCTGGAATTATCTTATTCTTGGCACAGAGCCTGCGGATGGTTCATGGTGCTGGTCCGTGAGGGGAGTGAACTAAATTTGGGCTTTTAGGCTAGCTCCTAACTTTCCGAGTGATCCAATTGTCAGACACGCTTGCGGCTTGCTACCCTGGGCGGGTGCTGAGGCATCTTCATTTGCCCAGCCCAAAAGGGTAAATCCATGATGCCCATCACCAAATTTTCTACATCCATCACCCTTGATTTCCTACCCTCGTAGTCAGTCTCACTTGGCACTTGGGCGCCCTAGCAAACACGCGGAAGTGAGCCTACGAAGGAGATGGATGATGCGGACTGTGCTCAACTCAGTTGGTAGGTATATTTTTAGAGTAACACATTTTCACAATTAATTGGATGAATGATAATTATGTAAAATTTTTTAAATTCAAATTTTGTATGATTGTCATTCATTCAAATATGAACGTGTATACGCTATCACTGTAAGAAAGATTTATTCATATTTTTAACCAAGAGATTAACATGATCTCAAGCTTTCATCCTTGCAAATTTTTTATTCTCCCTTAAACCCCTCCCTTCCTCCCAAAAAAAAAAAAAGAAAAAGGTGAACTGAGCTAAGGTGTACCAATGAGAATGATGAAGTTCTGTTTTTTGAAAAAAATTTCCCATTTTCTATGAATATTCTTTTATATATTTTTTAATCATCTTTTCAACCTCACATACATTATTACATTCTTAAAAACTAAGAAAATGATTTTTCTTGGAGAACTCTTGAAAGAATACAATCGGAACAGCTTCTAGGATTTTCATTTATGTTTTGTCTATGCCAACTAATGGGGAAAGAAGACCAAGGGTTTGTTGGAGGAGGACGGATGGAGGAGAGAGACAGAGGGGGGGGCCAGACCTACATCGCCATCATAACCATCGTCATCGACCTCATGATTTATGTCTTGAAATTCAATATCATCTTCTTCCCCACCCACCCACCCACCACCATGTCTCTATTATTTTCACCCATTTCTGGCGTCTGTTCACTTCAACCCCCAAAACAAAACCACACCATTGTCATCATCATCCTCTCTCCCTCTCTCTCTTTCTCTCTCTCACGTGACAAGACACATTGTTCCAAGAGAAAGAGATCCATCCCTCAATTACTGGACCAAAATCATAAAGAAAAGTAAAGAGAGCTCTTTTTCAATGGGTCTACTCCACTCTTTGTAGCTTTCGACTCCTAACTCCTACCTCAGTTATGATACAGTTTTGACTTCATTCAACAGTTCTTCTAAGCTTTTATGCTTGAGTAGCTAGCTAGGTCTTATAGCATGAATATCATAAAGAGGCTCGTAAAGTCAACATGTAACCTATGTTGCTATAACATCAATATTGCTTTGCAAGACTAATTTAATTCATTTAAAAGGTGCAGTTTTGCGTCTGACTCGTGCCCTCCCATTGTTAATCGTACTGGATCAGTGTCGTGGGCAAATATTGCAGTAGCATAACTGCCAGTAAAGAGCGAAAAAAGGATACCAATTGTTCAGTAGACGGAAGGTTAAGTAACAGAAGTCAGTGTTGAGACACAACCTAATTATGCATGCCACTTAAAAATAATATAACAGCAGTAGCAACACTAGGGTGCATGGCAATATGGCATGCAATGAGTTTTGCACAAGTGCCTTTTGGGAGGAAGCAAGAGAGGAACATTTCACTTGCATTTTTTAACTCCCTGTGAGCGGCATCATACACTTCAACAAACCAGGGGGAAGAAAAAGAACATTCCTTGTAAGCTGGATAGTTTTTTGAGATAGTAGTAAATTGAATTACTTTTATCAAAAACATGCCTCGGACTCTTTTCATAATTCTGTCGTGAACTACCCATCCATTAGTAGGATAAATAAATTAAGTATATGATCTAGCTTGTATTAGGGAGATTTTATACTGCCACAGCCCACAGGCACAAGTGACCTCAAATGCTACAGGGGCTGTAGGATGGCAGTAGAAAACTCTTTACCACAACACACAAATGTACATGTATCCGGACGCTGGACTGCACTAGGACTGCATACACATCTTTCCCGCAGCTACTAAAGAAGATAACAGCTTTTTGATGACAAGTGCAAGGAATCGGTGATTTGTACAATAAAATGTTAAAAACTTAAAAGCCAAAGCCTCGAAGCCGTTGATGAGAAACACGGTAGTAGCCCACGATCATCAATCATGACGTAGTTGGCTTCTAAGTTTTAAGGGTTAATTTCAGTTTGCTCCCCTGAACTTGACTCTTTGTAACACTTTGCCCCGAAAGTTAAATGTATGCACTTTTCCTTCTTCGTTGACTAGTTAAATGTTAATGGTGAATTCTGCATCCAGAATTTTAACAAAATGACATTAATGCGCTTGTATAATAGTTCTAGAATAATGCTATATTTTTAATCGAAATATGGAAACATCTTATCAGACAAAATACCAAGTCACATGATTTAAAAAATTAAAATAAAATAAAATATGGTATTATACCAGAGAATTGAATAATAATTGTATTGTGGAAAAAAAGAATTTAAAATTCTTAAAACATTTGCACAAGCTTTTCATCATTTATCTTTCTTCCTTTAGATTATAAACTAATTGGTTTTGATAATTTTTGTTTACCTTGCAGTTTTCAGAAGATTTTCATGAGTGAATAAAATGCTATTCGGTAATTTTATACCACATTTATTCCTTTCTTTTTATTTTTTTGAATTCTACAGTTCCTCAAAAAATAAAAATTCTCTAAATACATTTTTCAATACATTTCAATTTTTAATCATTTCTTATCTCATATAAAACATATTTAAAATGCTACTAGAAAAAATTTAAACAAATAATTTTTATTCCAAATGCACTAATTAATTTTATTTCATTTAAAATAAGTATTGCTATCGACATTGAGATAAATATATTGAGTTGTTTAGGCTTCTTTTTTGTGGATTATCTAATGCATTTTAGTGCTAAAAGATCATAATGCACAATGCAATTGTGTTTAGAAACATTTAGCAACTATTAAAAAAATGTGTTTATTATGTTACAATCATTATGCATGTTTAAGAATTAGTCAAGGATATTTTGGCCATGAAAAATATAACTTTATCTCAACCCCATTAAAAAGTTGATCATTAGGGGTAAAATGTATATATTTGGAGTTTAGAAGAGCAAACTATTATAAGGGCCCAAATTTGGAGGGAATAAAGGGTAATTAACCCAAGTTTTAACCCACGCACCGAGAAGCTCACGATGCCCAGTCTTCTGGGTCCTGCCATTATACTGCTTTCTCAAACCAACTTTCACTGTGGACACACAAACATTCCTGCAAATATTTGATTAGCTTGGAGAAAAAATGCTACCAAATAGGATTGCTGACGTGTTCGGATATCAAAATTATTTAAATAACATTTTGCTTGCATCGTACAGATAAATTTCAATCAAATTTTTTATTTTTCAATCATTTTTATCTCATATATATCACATTTCAAAAAGTGATATAATATGCATTTTAAATAATCTTCCATCCTAACATAATTATTTTGTTGAAATGTATTAATATCTCCAACATAAGATAATATCATGGGCCCTTGCTCAGCTAGCAGCAATTCCAAAAGGACCTTAGAGACGGAGCTAACTCTAAAATCTATTTGGCTCCTTGTTAGAGTTTATCCACCTTTGTAACTCGAACGGATCAAAGCTTATCATAAAATTGATAACGTGACACTCTGATTGTTCAAGGAGTGCATGACGTAAATCCCGACTCTGAGCAAGCTAATTCTTGATTAATATCCGAACGATTTGGGTGCCCTTCTACTCTTTTTTATTTTTGATAACCGTGAGGAATGATGATCGCAACATGGCATTCCTCAAGAAGAAGGTGACACTACTAAGTTGTGTCACACAATTTGCTTGGCTCTTCTTTGCACGTTCACTTTAAAATTAAAAGCGACAGGCATATGAAAAGTTTAGGAGAATAGAAGAACGATGAGAAAGCTGTGATTTGGAAACTGCATGTTCATAATAAGGTAGGCTGTAGGCAGAGGTGTCAATTCGACATTTTCCTTCCGGGACCTAAATGAAGTTTAACGGATCCCTTTGCTGATTTGCCGCTAATTTCACTGTTGCATGTATCAACTCATGGTGTAGTTTATATAGAGGCACGCAAAAGCATAGAAATTTGTAGTACACAAATTTTGCAAGGAGAGTGGGGATGAAGATTGGTGGTGTTGAAGCTTGTTTGACACTCTGTTCTTGAGGTGTTATTTGCGTTCATTACATTAAGTTGTTATTATATGGTTATGATAAATTAACTCTAGCATATAATAAGATTTAGACAAAAAAAAAAACACAAGATGATAAATTGTAGATCCGCGCATAGAACTGCCTTGAACATGGCTGAGATCCGCGGGTGGACAGTTGGCTTCTATTTCCTAATCAACAAGTCTCGCTCCTACATTAAGTACACATCAACTTCCAATTGCGCAAACCAAATATAAATTTTAAATTTGGAGTTTGTGTTAAATTTCATTTGCACAATATTCCAACATCAATTTAGACTATCTTCGTTTTTTTTTTTTTTTGGTAATTACAAAAGTTTGGGTGTAGAAAACGAGAGTTGACAACACAATGCCGATTGTACCTTGGACTAAAAGATGCTCACGATCGCGCATGTCTCGCTATGCATTCATGAAATCACATAACCACATAATGGCGATCAATGGCTCAATGCGTAGTAGGTAGGTTTCGAGGAGAAGATTTACACATTGCTGCTTTATTAGAATGTCCTAGTCCAAAGGAAAACATAAAACAAGACCAGACCATTCCAAAAAAAAAATGTAAAAATAATAATAATAATAATAAGAACGAGAAGAAGATGATGATGAAGTAAAGCTCCAAACCTGAAATTTCTTTTTTCACACTCCAATTTGGATAAAATGCAACTATCACCATCATTAAAACTTGCACTACGTTCTTTCTTACTATATAATCAAAAAATTCCACAAAGTCTTCTGCTCCTTTTTTTTTTTTAAATATTCGGAGTAATCAAACATGGGACATAATACACAAGTTCTTAGTGTAACCTATATGACGTACAGTCCAATGGTTATGGACTAGTCAGATGCATCCTCCATTTAGCCTCTCTTTTTTTTTTTTTTTTGGTTGTTTTTGTTTTCAAAGAAGCAAACATGTACGCACGCCATTAGCCTATGCGTCATTGTTTCAAAGGTTCGAACTTTATGGTGGACCGGTAGAGAATTTTGTAGCGGAGATCGAATTCACATATAGGCCAAAAAATTCAACTCCACATTAAAGGTTTGTAAAGTTCCCACTCGCGTTGCTGCTCTCCCATTCTCCATACAAAACTCGTGAATGAGTTGCTGCTGCTTGTGGTGTTTGGGGACTCGGAGGGGAAATAGTTAGGCTTAGTTCCTACATTCTTTGAAATTTTTTAACTAGTGCCTTTAATTACTTAATTGTTAATTGATGCGGTTCAATGTTTCCGATTATAATACTCACAAACATGTTTATTGTTGTGCTTATATTTAATTTTTTCAAGTTTAACTTTATTTTAACTGGTGGGTTTGTTTTGGATGGACACTTGTTTGGGAAAATTTGTTTAGCTGCATCATGATTACATTTTTAAATCACATGTTTATCTCAAATATCATATTGTTATTTTCAAAAAAAGATATTCCAAAACCAAATAAGCTCGACACCTTAAACATTTTATTTTATCGGGTGCTACAAAGTTAGCCAAACCATTACTATATAAGGTGTGTTTGGACATAAATATTTTCTAAATATTATTTTGGTTATATTACAAATGTGTCTTTAAACTACTTTTTATATTTTAATTACTTTCTTCATCTCATATATATCACATCATAAACATATATAATAAGTATTTTAAATAATACACCATGCAAACATGTTTGATAGAAAAGTCAAATGATGAAGTAATATTTGAGATACGAAATTATTTGGAATAACTTAAAAGAAAACACTAAAGATGTACTAGTTGAATATAATGCATCTGAGATAAAAAAAATAATTAAAAATATATTAATATAAGCAAATAAATTTGTACAGATGATCCACCCACAATGTGAGCAAACTATAGGACACTAGTAAAAGAAGAGTCAAAGACGTGGATCAGATTCCTATTTACTATGCTAGCTAGAAATTAGCATGATTAGCAGAAGTTGATAATATCAGTGTCCCAATGATCCAATCATAGCAAGCTCTGACGAAAAGCCAGCAGTGCCAACTGGGATCTGCACTGTGCCTCAATGCTCAAGGGGACTGGTGAGGCGAAGTTGAAGGGCTCAGAAAAGAGAAGTCTCTGTGTCAACCAAAGGTCCATACATAGAAGTTACTAGCTACCAGCACTAATTTCTTTTCTGTTTAATGTTTGAAATTCAAGTGGTAGCAGAATTTAATGGGTATGGCTGGAAGGCAGTTCTACTGCAATAAATAGGATGGTCGAACAACAACAACAATAATTTACTCGCACAGACTACGACCTTAGTTAGCGCACACATTACACACACACACACAGAGATGGGAATGAAGAAAAATTTTATTAACACTTGTGGAAGTTCTGCACTGCAAGTTTGAGTCTTTGGGAAAAGCTACTGAGAGTTTTTTTTTATTACTGAACAAGGATAGGTTGATAGCAATTGAAGGACGATGGGATAGGAAGGGAAGGGGAAGTATGCAGAAGCAGCATAAGAGACTTAGGTAGGGGTGGGGGGCTGTGGGCGTGATGAGTGCGACACATCACTCGACAAAAGGGAAGATTTCGTTTCTATCCTTCACTCAGGTTCTACTCAATCTCTCTCTCTCTCGTTCTCGGAAAAGGGGATGATATGAGATGAGAGAACGCTGTTAGGCTAGTGATAGATAGATACATAGATAGCTACAGCACATAATTTACTCCAACTCATTAATTGAACACGACTTTGACCTACATTCACCTTTTGCCTTTTGGTTTAGTCCACTGCTTTTCACTCTAGACAACTTTTTATCATGGGTCAAAACTTTGTGGACACTTGTTTTTCTTTATCACTTAAAAGCAGATATCATAACTCGAGTTCTATTCTGAGGTACCTAGGATACCAACTTTGGTGGCCGATGACTAGGTCCTACCATTTTAAAGATCACTTTCCAACATTTAATCCAAAGAAAAAAAAAAGCAGTGAAAAACTTTCTCAGATCGTATAGAATTTTCTAACAAGAGTCATAGCCTCATAGGGGTGATGGGGAAAGCAAAATGACAAGTTCTCCTTTTATGTTTTTGCCCATTTAACTCCTTTTTTGAGTATATCCCTTTAGAATAACGTATAAACCAATAAAGGGATTAATTGCAAATATTCATATATATATAATATTTCAAACAAAAAAAGAGAGAGTTACAAGTCCCTATTGCTTGGTAACCTCCATCTAATCAAAAAACCATCATGTCACATATTGAAGTAATATTGGGAGAGAAATTCCCATGAATTCACAAAATTGGTCTTCGTCTACAGTCTCCAATAATTGAAGCTATCCACCACCCATCACAGTCAGTATCGAATCACAGATTAATGACAACTATTTCTCTCATCATTTCAATATGCACTTCAAATTAATGTCACATGCATAGAGTGTAAGAGTGCCACTCGTAATTATTAAAGTCCCACATCTAATCATTCAAAATATATATATATAAAAGAAAAAGGGCATGCAGGTAAGTTCTGGGATGGATGAGAAGAAATTGGGCATCTGGAGAGAAACATCTAGGATTGAGAAAGATAAACAGAAAAGGATGAGGGAGGTAGAAAAAGCTTATAGATGACGGATAGTAGTGAGTTGTACAGAAACATATATAGAGAGTTGGCTTTGGGGATAGCAAGAATGGACGAAAAGAAATTAAGGAAATTTTTGGTAGGACTAAACATTGACCAGATTAGCAAGTAACCGGTTTGCGTGGATATCTGTAACTTTAATTTAAGTTACATGGCTTATACTTATCTGTAACTTTAACAAAGTTACGGAATGCGATGTAGCTATTTTCTTTGTGATATTTTGGGATGTGTTTTTTTATAGTAAAATTTAAGGTGTTTCAATAAGTTATTATAATTAAAGTTATAATAAGATTTTGTCTATTAAAAATAGGTTCAAAAAAGAGTGCCTGCCAAACACGCGCAATATTAGAAATTGTGTATGTTATTGTCACTTTACTCACCTCATTGTCCCATTAAATTAATCTGCCCCCCCAAAAAAAAAAATCTCTCTCTCTCTCGTAATAACTAATCTAGTAAATCTCAAATTGACGGAGAATGAGTCTAAATAATAGATTTTGGGTTCAAACTCTTCCACTTATACTTAAAAAGAATGATAGTAAATCCCAATCAAAGCACACATAGACATAGCATAGAAATGGCATTTGTGCCTTGATAACAGCAATAAGTTTGAAGGATCGTATCATCTCACATTTAAAAAGCAAGAAAAGACAAATATAGCCTCCATGCGAGAAATGAAGATTATGATTTTTGGATAAAAATGCCCTCAAGTTTTTTTTTTACATAAATTAGTGATTTAATAGAGAGCAATAGGTAAAGGCCATTAAAGTTGATTGAATTACATTAGGATAAATTGAAAATTTTGCTTTTGTTGAAAAGTTTAGGAAATGGATTGATTTAATTGAAAAATAATGAGGTAAAGTAAAAAATTTGTAATCTTTCTAGGGTATCTTATGATTAACCACATACAAATTATATCATGTTATGTAGACAAATGTAGGTTATCTTTGTCCTAAAGCCCAATAAATCATTCAATTTGGGAAAAGAAATTCTTTACTGCTAGTAAAAAGAAGGTATGAGATTTTTGATATCTTTGCAATCTGGACAAGGGCAACTAAAATCTTTATAATGATATTCTAGATTCTTTAGACAGAACTCTTCATTTCGATTGAATGGTATTGTGAGAATTTGCATTGTAACTTATTGTAAAATTTTTATAAGAGTTTGCACCTGTTGCAATTCCATTTTTTCCCACTGCAATTCTTCTCTTTCTCTCCCTACCATGCCATCCCTTTCCTGTTTCTTCTCCCTTTCATCTTTCTCTCTCCCTCCTCTTCCTTTATCTTTCCCTTTCCCTGCCAACATCTCTCTCTCTCTCTCTCTCTCTCTCTCTCTCTCTCATTCCTCGATCAATTAGATTTAAGGAAAATGAGGGGGTAAAGAAAAGAGATAGGAGGAAAAAAGGAAGAATGGAAGGAAGAGGAGGGATAGAGGGAATTGATGAGAAAGACAAAAGAAGGAGGGAGAAGGTAAGAAAGAGATAGCAAAAGCGATGGGCGAGAGAGGTTGCGCCAACTGTGGTTGGGACTATATTGGTGAAAGTGAAAATGGTTAAGGAGGTGATAATGGAAGAGGAAAATGATATTGGATTTGTGATATGAGTAGCACATAGGTAGCAAACTTAAAAACATTTCTTACAGTCACTTGTTATACTAAGAATATTTTGAAGTTTCAATATATTAAAAAAATGCCTTTTAACCTTTTTATTTACAATGAAACCCCTCTTGTTCATGCACTTAGGTGTTTCTCATCTTCTTTATACAAGTCACCTCCCACAATCTCCACCTCTTGCATCCAACTTTGCCATTCTTTCTAAGTTACCTCTCTATCCATTGATTAATTATTGGGCCTGTTTGGCAATTGAATTTTTTTAGAGTAGGTATAAAACTCTACTATAGTTTATTATAGAAGTTATAGAAAATTTTTTTGGATGTGTAAAAACTTTTTAATAATTTTTTTTATTTTTCTTTTTTCTTTTTTCTTTTCCTTTTCCCTTTCCCTTTTCTTTCTTCTCTCATTCTTTACTTCTTCTTTTTTTTCCTTTCTTCCTTCCCCTCCTCTCTCTCCCCTCCACTGACCTCTTCTTCTTCTTTTTCTTTCTCCCTCCCCTCTCCCTCTCCCACCACCCTCCAGTCC
The DNA here is from genome assembly GCA_013103745.1 of Gardenia jasminoides. Classification (NCBI taxonomy): domain Eukaryota; kingdom Viridiplantae; phylum Streptophyta; class Magnoliopsida; order Gentianales; family Rubiaceae; genus Gardenia; species Gardenia jasminoides. The sequence goes on from CM023103.1 coordinate 95,951,350, forward strand.
CAGTGTGGTGTGACCAGTCTATGGAGAAAGAAGGGAAAAAAAAAAAAGAAAAAGAAGAAAGGAGGTGATGGTCTGGTGAGTGTTTTTTGTGTGTATTTTTTGTGTAAGAAAAAGGAAAGGAATGAAGGAGTTTTTTAGTGTAGTTTTTTGGATGTGTATGTTAAAAACTTTGGAAGTTTTTTGAGATTCCTGTAGCTAAAGTAGGGAAAAAACGGGTATTATACAAACTTGTAAAAAACTTGAGGTGCCAAACTGGCATATTGTTTGGATATGACTTTACTTGAAATATTATTTAGAATAATTCTTATAACACTTTTTATGATGTGATGTATATGAGATAAAAAATGATTGAAAATATAAAAATGTGTTTGTAATGCAAACAAATAAATTTTAGGCAAATAATGACTATCCAAACACATTAATTTGGTTTGTTTGGATAGGAAATTATTTATCAAAATTTATTTGTTTGCATCATCAACACATTTTCCAACTACATTTTTATTTCACACACATTACATAAAAAAAGTGTTATACTTTTTTTTTCAAAAAATTATTTCAAATAATCTCCTATCCAAATTATTGATGAACAAAATTCACCTCGTCATTCTTTCCATACTGTTGGATTTATTCTTGTGCTTAGTGAGAGAAAAGGCATATGAGAAAGTCCAATTGATGTTACTGCTGTTTTAGATAGCCTTCATCAGCAGCCAGGAGCAAATTTCAGAGGCTCATAATAACACTAATCCACGGTCAATTGTGACTTATTGAGGCAAAAGTTTGGACGGCAAAGCAGTCTCATAGCTTATGATGAATTTTAATGACAGATTTCCAGTTCTGGAAGATGAAGTCACAAATTCTACCACCAAATCAAGTTGTGTGCGCATCACTATCACACCCATTTGTCCGCGGAGCATTGTGGAGCCTCTTTTTAATTTTTTTAAAGTAAATTTTTTTATTGTTTCAGTTCCAATAGTTCAAAAATCCAGTTTGTTCACTACCTGTTGTTTAGTTCTCCAGCTTTAATATAATGCTAACAAATTCTCCTCTATCTTCGTTAACAATAATGTTTGAATCAACTTTAGAGCATTCAGCTGAATCCACTTTTGATTACGTAAAACTCCTCTTAGAAATCAAATATTGAGGTATCCAAGTGCGATTCAGGTAGAACATCAGCCTATAAATTCAAAGAGATACCTGCAAAGTTGGAGTCAGATATCATAAATTTTTATTTTATCCTTTAATTTGAAATACTTAATGAAAATGTTGGAGCCTTTTTTTCTCCTTTTGTCCTTTTGGTCGTGCATCCTAGATCTGTTACATGAATTAGTTCTGTTAGCACAAAAAATCACACAGCAAAAAAAAAAAAAAAAAAAATTCTTACGAATAAGAAAGACACAAAGATAAAAGAAATTTGTTCCAAAAACCTGATTTTTCTCAATTACAAGTGTAGGATTTCAAGTTCTTAAATAGATAAACAAAATTACGAATTCTACTCTAATTATGATATCATAACATGACTCAACCCTATTTCTTAAATAAATTTTGATACCCAATTATAACCTAATTACTAAATAATAAATCTAATTTCTAAAACTAATAAATTTCTATATATGCTTGACTTAAAATATGTCAACAATACCTCCCTTAAACCAAACTATTGATATCGTCATCTCCAATGCCATCACGAGATTGAATCGCCTTTGTACTCTCTGCAATATACTTGATATGCAATTCCAATTTGTAACAAATCTTTCAATTTCTTATTTATTGGTTGAGGTGAATGAAATTTATATTTTGGATGCAAATTTTCAGCAATTTTTTCTTGATTAAAATAGTCACCCATACAAGCCTATTCATCATTAGAGTCACCGTATTTTCTTGAATAATGATAATCCATACAATCTTCAATTGAAAAAACATGCCCTTCATAATCTTCTTTATGGCAATAATTTTCATCATTGACAAGCTCTCTCTCCATGGCAATTCAAAATAATTTACTTACCTTCACAAATATTTTTTCTTCCTTACTTGAATTTCTTGGCCTTCTTGCCTTCAGGTTTTCAACTCCCTGTGGATAATCAACAATTTTGAAGGACCTTTTTTTCTAATCGCTGCATTCCACCAACAATTTTGACAGAGTCCTTCTTTTTAGATCTCTGTTCAATTAGGATCACTTTTTTTTTTTTCCTAATTTCAATCAACAAATGAGTACTCTAAACCAATTCTTGTAGTTTAATCATTCAATATGAGTACTCTATCACAATCTCTTTTTCTTTTATGGCATGGGTTTATCTATTACAAATTCTTGTAAACTCCCAAAATATTGCACATACCCTAGGATCAAACTATTGAATTTAGAGTTCTGATACCATTTGTTAGAATAAAAAATCAATCAGTAGAAAAAAAATCAAATCTCACAAATAGGAAAGGCACATAAGGATAAAAGAAATTTATTCTAAAAAACTGATTTTTCTCCACTATAAGTGTAGAATTTCAAGTTTTTAAATAGATAAACAAAACTACGAATTCTACTCTAATTATGATATCATAGCATAACTCAGCCCTATTTTTTTAACAAACTTTGATACCCAATTCTAATCTACTTACTAAATAATAAATCTAACTTCTAAAACTAATAAATTTTTAAATATATTTGGTTTAAAATATGCCAACAAGTTCACTCAATTCAACGGAATTGATCTTCTGTACATTGATCAGGATGGTTTACAAGAAGAACAATAAAGAAAGAAAGAAAGAGAGCAGAGCCATAAAGTGCTAGAGGGAGCCACAACTCTAGGTCCATAAAACCGAGTAGGGGTAGTACTCAAATCAGTTTTTGTTCAAGAAACAACCAAAACTTTCTTTAATGACAACAAAACCTACTCATTTCGGGTGTGACAATAATTATCCTTCTGGTTTTGTCATTTCCCTAAGCAGCAACAAGAAGTTTCCCCAATTATAACTAGCCAAAATCCAAAGCCCTTTTCGTCCCCTCTTTTCAGCTTTTCATTGTTCACGTTCGAACAAGAGAGAGAGAGAAAGATTTCAGTTGTTTGGTGCATCAGAAACGAGAAGGAGGGGAGGGTTGTTTGAGGAGGGCAAGAAAAGACTGATGGTGGTGGGGGTTCGAGGGTTTTTTTCATCAGAAACGAGGAAAGGGATGGGGAAAAAGAATATCTATGATGGTTCTTTTGATCATTTGCTTATTCTATCTAATATGCCTCAAAGAAAGATTGAAGAAGTAGTAAAGCATGATCCATCATGTGTTGTAGTATGAACCATCTAATCTGTTGTCTGAAATCTGAATCGGCCTCTGAACTCTCAAGTCGATCGCGTCACCACCCCCATTAATTATTTTACGGCCTCTCTCAACCCTCTCTTTTTTTCTCTCTCATATTTACTTAGAATCTTACAGGCCTCATCTCCCATCTTAAATAGTACCCAACTGCCTCTGCTCTTTTTCAGCCTCTCTTACATTCATATTCCTTCTTGAGATACCCCATTGCCTCCCCTGCATGTATTCTTTGTCTTTGTTTTAAAGCCTTGGCAGTGGCAGAGATTATTACAGTACAATGATCGATGGATGCTTACGGAAACATTCATGGTGGTTCAACAAAGGGTTTCCCACAGAGTTTATTGGCATTCTGTCCACCTCCAAATTAATTCAGATCAACGAAATATACATTCTACAAAACAAACTCAATACACTTCTATTCTGTTTTTGGTGGAGGTGGGCATACTGCCAACTGAGCTCTGTTGGTTTCTCTTTGCAAAACCCTCATGATACTTGTATACAGATTTCAGACGTGGGTTTCTCCAGACAAGCGGTTCATGTTTGTTTTCTCCCTTGTTTTTCTCCGTAACGTTGAATCACCAGGCAAGCTCATCAGCTCGTATATTATGTACAAAGATTTGATTTTTCTGTGTTTCAACTCAATCCTTGATCTCATCTTGTACTAGTTGTAACGTACGATTCCTGTAAACGATGGTACCATCCGTCTTTGTTAATTTCTCTGATGCAATTGATTTAGGTTCTAAGGCAAATTCTTACTGGAGGAGATGAAAACCATATTCGTGTACGGATTTGCTAGCTAGCCAAAGATATCATTCGTTTAGCAACCAACCCAAGATTCATACTGGCAAGGAAATTTTCATGGGTTTGTTTCCTGATATCATTTCTTTTGGAAATTTCAATCTCCAAATCATCCATCACCTTCTAAAGCTAGCTATTGTTACAGCATATCATGGTTTTGGGGTAGGCAGGAGGAATATTACCACTCTATCCCTTGAGTTTCGTGGCTGATTACAGACTATAGTAGACTGAACACAAGAAGACACCCGAGTAGTGTATGCTTCATGGCTTCACTTCCTTTCCTCATGGATTCATGCATTTTTGGCACCGTTTCTTTTCTTATTTATCTGCATTTAACCATGTAGACAGGATCTTATAGCATATAATAATGGTTTTTGGGGTAGGGAGGAGGCATTGGTGGAATTGAGATTGATGCCAAGAAGCTACTGCTCGTTTTGTTGTGGGTGATTAGGGGGTCTAACGGTAGCGGCAGCGGCAGCGGCAGCGGAAGCGGAAGCCCATCTTTTTGAAACCTTTGCTTTACGCTCTCCAACGTATGTCTTGCTCATGATTGAAGTCTGACATATTTTACCACTAAATCCTGTAAAGTAAGCCTGCTTCTGAATATACCACTAAATTTTGTTGGGCACAAGGAGGGGCGGTATAGGGGGTTCCTGATTAGGAATTAAGAACACAACAATTAGCTTCGTTCTATTTTCTACTTTTTGTTGTCTGGCCATCAATGTTTTGGTTGACCATCATTTCTTATTTGTATACCATGATTTTATTTTTTTTTGTTTAGTTTTTGGGTTTTACGGTTGATGAATATTGTAACACACACACGCATCTGCTTTTGTTTATGTAATAAGAAAAATAACAGTTACAGCTCTAACTTGGACTCTTAATCTGCCAGAATTTTGTGCTTCATCACATAGCTTGGATTCTCAATGGAAAGTTATGATCCCTGTGAAATGGTCAGATGATAATGCCGCTTGATTCGAGTAAAGGAGTCGAAGCTCGTTTTATTCCTTAGTAATTAGTGTGCCCTACAGAAATGAATAAATTGGACCATACAGTTGAATCATGAGATCGAGTTACTGAAACGGTAAGTTGAATTCTAGTATATTCACACGTGTATTTATTTATTTCTACCCATTTATTTTAACTCCGGTTGGAATGAACTAAAGAAAAACAATGAGTGAGTTGAAGATTATTTGGAAAAACTACTTAGATTAACTCTAGAGTAATTTTTTTTTTATTTTATGTATGGTATTTGAGAATTGAGATGAGGATGTGGTTGGGGATACAAAAAAAAAAAATTGTTAAAAAATGTGTTTGTGATTTTTAGCAAAAAAGAAAAGAAAAATTCTGTATCCAAACAATCAAGTTGCTCATTTTCTTTGACAGTTGTGTCGTTATATTTGCAGCTCTGAAGAAGCACGAGGTCGAATTTGCTCAGCGACTTAGAACAACAAATGTGCGTAGCAGTAGAATATATTCTTGTCTTGTTTTTCGCGATTGATATGTTGGAAGATTGAGAGGAAATATGAGTATATGATGGGGACAATGCATGTTAGTGTGTCGTAATTCATAATTCCATTCTTCCCGTAAATTGCTAGTTGCAATTAATGAAGCCAGTGGAGGAAATGATTTCGATGTTTTGTTTTCTTATCAGAGAACATGAGCTGTGAGTTGCTAGTGTGGTACTAAATTCCTGTAGCCAACAGGGCATAGATGATGTTTTATACCCTTTATCAAACCTGATGAGTACTGATGATTCCTGGAATTGGAAATTTGATACTCTCATGCAAAGACGTGAAACTAACCTTTTCCTTGGACGTGGTGCTTTATAATTAATTAGTTTCTTTTGCATATACTACTCACTATCTTTCAAATCTCACAGCTTCCATCAGTAGTGTTCAAGCTTCTTTGTTGCAGTTAAAAGGTGCATGTTTATTTGCAAAACATCGGGGTGAGTACTTGGTTCTATGCTTCTTATTTGCATACATATTCCCCCAGCGTACTGGAATTTTGAAAGGGGCCAAAATTCTTTTTAGATTTGTAATTCACCAATTATCTGTAGGGCAAAGCTAGGATTAAAGTAAACAGTTGGTGGGATTGAAAATATTTACATATAAATTATGCTTGAAAGCCCAAAAAAAAATTGAAGTTAGCCAAAAGAACAACTCAAGACATTTACCCGCCGTGTAACATTTGTTGTGCACTCAAAATTTGTTCACATTTAATTAAACAGGCACTTGTAGCGCAGAATTAATAATGTTTTATATTTTCTGACAAATTCTTATTTTTGTAATATTGAATGAATACTAAAGGCTATTATTCAACACGCTTAAAGAAGTCTTGGAGGATTATTATTATTTGGTGCAGAAAGTTGTCATTTTTACCTTCATAAATCCAAAGATCAGGAAACTCAATGATAACCTCCTCAACAATAAAAACTCACTAATATTAGACATATTTTTGACCATGGAAAACCGAAAACACTCTTTTTATCTGCCCTCAGAAAAGACCGAACAATAGTGGATGAACTTGCAAACCCATGTCTAAGCTTGAACTGTGCGTTGTTTTCCTTCAAGTCTTGTACCGAATCCTCCTCGGTTCCTCTAGCAAAACCTGTGTTAAAGGTTATTCAGCCATGGAAACCATAGTGAAGAGAGAAGGTTCTAATACGTCCTGCAGGTATATTCAGGAAGGCCGCGGAAGCGACTGCTTTGTGTGGAGTTGATGTTGCCTGTCATTCTTGAATCTCCTGCATGAAACATCTTAATTTGCCTCCGGCTCCGACTCCCTTGTCAATACCATCATTGATCGATGTCTTGCTTCAACTTCAATATCAAGTTCTGACAACGGTGGTCGGTTTCGGCAAGTTGGTGCTGGTGGTCAAGATCAAAGATGATAATCACGATGAAGTAAGGGTAGTCAACAGTTTTGGTGGGAAGGGCCGTTTGATGGTCTTTTTTTTTTTTTGGTTACAATGGAGGCCTATAGGCCAGTTAAATCCTAACTAACCGTGGGGACGCAACCCCTTTTACATCATCATTCAAAATTTGTTTAATTACATCTGGTGGTTCATCCAGGACTGATAACCCATCCTTCTGCTGGTGACTCCACTTGGCTAAACAATCTGCACATGTGTTCCCTGCCCTCCATATGTATGAATCAAGTCACATTCCCACTCTTTGCTTAGCCACTGTCTAACCAAATATATAGTGTTAGCATATGGGCTGTTACCGGGTCCTTCCTTAATGAGTTGGATAGCCATCAGGGAGTCTGATTCAAGGATTACCCTTCTGGCCGTTTGATGGTCTTTGAAGTGAGCGAACTTGAAGAAGAATACGTCGCTCCCTTGGAATGTTTGAAGACGGCAATGTATTAGCTAAAGCTGAAGAAATGGGCAGGGCTAGTACTGCTGTCTCATTGTTGATTTTGGCTTGGTGGGCTTCCAAGTATTCATTCATCAGAGTGAATTTTATTGGCGTATTTTCTACCTCAAGTTAATTGCTAACTCGTTCAGCGCTGATACTACTCTTCTTTCCTATTTATTTTACTTTTTCCTTTCCCTTTTTTGTATTTGGGTTTTTTTTTTTTTGGGAGTGTTGTTCAAGGGCTCCTGTGTTTTTTGGGATTTTACCTAAGTCAACATGCAAAAGATTGACAATAACGTTTTCCCTATTTCTATATTTGGTTTTGAATTTTAAAAAAAAGCATAAAAAAGTATCATTTGCGAATGTTAACTACTGACTTCTTGACGTTGAGAAACACTAAAGGCTTATAATTTCCTTTCCTATCTATCGTTTATATCCTAAATTTGTGGCTGATGATAAGTTTGAAGCTCTTCTTTCTTTTGTTGGTTTTCGTTAGTCTGAATCAATAAAAGAATTGCTTGGATAGTAAACCATGGAGATGGGAAAATTATATTTTTTTTCTCCCTTGTTCAAGGACCAGTCTAGGCGGTTGATTTTGTTTTACATAGCGAAAGAAGTACATTATTAAGAGAGTCAAAAGAGCTTTATGAAAGTGAAACAATTAGTCTAGTTCAAATACCTGCCGAATGCTTAAAGGTTTAATGGGTGAAGCACTTCAACATCCAACGTGCAGAACACAGATTAATATAGCATTTGGTATCATAAAAGTAGCAGTTCAGTAATCAGCAGGGTAGGTACCTCCTACTGCTGTGACAATGATAAATTGATAATTGCTTTCCGGCACCATCAGCCAGAGGAATTGGAGGTTTGAATCCATAAACTTCCAATAATGCCCTAAAAAGTCCAGAAAGTGGCAAAGCTTTATCAAGGTTCCTCTTATAGTTATAGCAATCCTCTTCTTCCAGAACAGAAACTTATAAATGGATCATTGTGAAAGTTGACAAAGCAAAGCTTCTTTCCGGACACAAGTATCTGTCGCAATAATCAGCCTTAGCAAGGCGCAGCATATGCTAAGAGATGTTTTGTCGTGTGCCATTGGATAAATACAGCAGTCTAGTAACATTCAAAAAAAAAAAGAAAGAAATCGAGTCACTGAAAAGTTAATCTTTCCAACTTTTCATCCAGCGTATTCTTTGGAAACTTCTGTATTCTCTTTAGTTTTCGTACCAAGGGGACTCCGGAACAAAATGCTGGTTTCCTTAACAAAGAGGCACAAGAATTAAGTTGAACCGAAACTGGACCAGAAGGAAACTGCTTCTGCATGGTAAAATCGCCAGTCAATGCTCTACGGCCGACAAAGGATAATGATTCTGCTGCCGCGCGTAGTCTTGTAGCTTCATCAATGTACAGAAGATCCTCAATCCTAGCCATTAAGCTGAAGGCTAAACTCTCTATCACCCTGGAGTAGCTCTCAAGAATTGATTGTCCAACATCCTAGAGAAAAACAAATTAACTTCTTATTTCCGTGGAGGGTCTACGGAGTGCTTGAAAAGTGAATGAAGCAGCGGTTTAGACCAAGGAAACAATCCATCTACTGGCATGTGCAGCAAAAAGAAAATTTCTACTCATTCCAGACTAGTTCAACAAGTACAGACAGGCTCCATACTGTACAAGAAGCAACTTGGAATGATATTACTTTTTGCAAAAGCCACAAGAATGCTATCATGGCAGGGTCATAAAAGATAAGTTTACATATCAAGATAGCTTCAGCATGAGTAATCGAATGGTAGCATTGCAACCAAGCACATTAAAACGCCACACTAAATTGATGTTCCCTTGAACAATCAGGAAAATAACGGTTTTGGACATTTTCTAATCATTTCATACTCGATATTTTATCTGTTAGTTATGGATACTTGAAGCAAAACTGCAATTATCTATGTCCTAATGTGAAAATGTCAGGATAAAAAAGTGATGCGCTACATAAAGTTTATATCCTACTTTTGGCACTGTTGATGAATCTAAGAAATACAGGCATATTCAGAATATTTAGAGCAAAATGAAGAACCAAATGACATAGATTTTCAAAACAAAATGAGCTACTCTGGTTACCTTGTTATACTGTATCTTATGCCTTTCTAGTGCTGTTTGTGGGAGGCTGGGGGAGTGCAGCTTCAAGATGTTTAAGAGGGTACCAGCTCGCTGTGACAACATTTTGGCCTTCTCGATGTCAACAAAGACCTTAATTGGTCCACTCCATTGTGACTTCCCAGTTTTTGTGTGTGAGAGATTTTTTTTGGAGTACTTCTGCCTCCATATATGTAAAGCCGCCTCAATTTTATTAGCAATTTCTAGGGTGTTATGTTCTGATGATAGGTCTAGGTAGTCAATAAGACTTTCGGGGGAAAACTGATTACCAGTTATACACTGGTAAAGAACTTCACCCAAGCAAGCCTTCCCACTCTGCAAGAAAGACAACACACACTGCATTAGTAGTCAAGCTATCACCAGTCAACCAACAAGAATCCTAGCAAAGTCTTCAAAATACTATCAAAAGAAAAATAAATGTGTTGAAGATTTCCAGCATCATAGATGCCAACAATATGGACAAACTAAAAACTACAGCTTGACAACTGGTATTTAATCTATGATGTCCTGCAACCAATTACTCACTCCACATTTAGCAACTACAAAACTAAAAGCTAGAGAAATATACGAGTGGATCCTATACATTGGCAGCAGTCAAACTTGACACTTAAGATACATTAAACCAACAACGTTATCATTACAAAAGCAGCGCAGCCACCATGAGCTCATAGAAGAGAAACCAAAGCAAAAGGAGTTGGCTCAGAGCAGGTAGTTCAGTAATTCTTAAAATGACATGAGATGGTTCATTATCACTGAAATAAAAAGCAATCTGATAATAGAATTGCATAAATCCAAATAGCAATTCTTTGCGTGGAAGAACCTATTGTAAAAGTTATAGGGGATTACTTAAGATGAACAACTATGGCTGTCTCTCTGTGTTCCATATGGTCAGTAAAAGGTGGTCACAAGAATGGATGGACCCAACACTAGAGTTGAAAAATGAACTCTTACCTTGGGCAAGCTATCCAAATAAACTTGCGGTACATCCATTTCTGACAATACCCTGTTGTTAATAGCCACAGCTGCTCTGTATATCTGATTTGTGCATTCCCTGCACTGTTGCAATTGTTTCCTTGTCTCCTCACACAAGCCATTTTGTGGGACTTTTGGGAATGGTAACCACCATTTCTCTTCAAGTGTAATTGAAGGCCTTCCCTGAGATGGAGGACACGGTCTTGCTTCAATATATTCTCCATCAGCAAAAATTATCCCTCTATCGACATAATAAAATTCACTGTCATGAAATCCGTCCAAGATGCTAATTAGCATTGCATCTAACTTCTTAAGTGCCGGAAGATTCAGAGACAAGTCAGACCGTGGTTGAGGCACCATGACTTCAACTGTCCTACCAGATGCAAGTTCTTGCACTGATGGAACAAGCTCGACAATGGAATCACTGACACATAGAAGCCATTCCATCTCACGCAGCCACATTGACTTCTTTTTAGGCGACAGCGGCTCCAATTTCCAGAGCTCCCCAAACACCGTGGCTGCCAATTCATGTTGAAAACCAACAAATGGTTCTTATTGAGACATAATGTAAATCACCCTCGATGTTATTTACAAAAGGGGTTGGGAAGGTACAAAAGCAGAGGGGAATATGAAAACTTGAAAGGTGAACGAACCAGCAAGATTCGTGATGGCGTTGGACATGGCAAGAGCAGTACATACTCCATTACCTCCACCTGACATATCTTCTCCTAACAACAGCTTGGCAAAACGCTCTTTGATCAATTCAACTTCTGGAGTACCACGACAAAGTAAGAAATAATTTCCAGAAAAGAACAGGAGAAATTAACCAAAATTATGCCTTCCAGTCCTCTCCACTTAATTTAGCATTGTACAGCACAAAGGAAGTTGCTATCACTAGCTTTTGCTCATACGCTACGTACAACTATACTCATTGCTGGTTTAGTTAGTTTAGGCAGAATCAAGTTAAAAATGAGACCAATTATCTCAAAACCCCGATCTTGTCCACCCCAACCTTCCCTCCTCATCCAAAGGGAAAAAAAAATCCTTAGGATGAATTACTGAAGAAGAAAAGGGAACGTAAGCATCCTATACATCCGATCTGCATATCTTGGTTTATTTCAAAAATTCAAATCAAACATCATCATCCATCAAAGGCTCGAGGGGGTGTGATATGTTTCATTGCCTCTTAAATTCTGCTATGAGCTATGCTTTGTCAATTATCGTGGACAGCTCCTTATCCGCAAAACAGCTTCTAAGCTCCAATTTTATATTTTCCCTTAATTGCTCAACAAACTCTCCGACAAAGTTAAATAACTAACGCGGACCATCTGTCTCGTCCGCTAAATTTATCCGTAAAAGAAGCAGCAGTAGTGGTTGAGCAGTTAGGTAGCAAGCTAAATGCAATATGTTGAAGCGCGACCTACCCAACAGTGATTAGAAATAATTCTCTACAACTAGCTAGGCTACGCAGCAAAGTAACCAAAACTGACAGGAGAGTGCTTTCCCTGAATTTCTCAGCAAAACAGACCAAACCATGAATGGAGATTTTTTTTTTTCTTGGAAACATGGTACGGAAAGATATCAAAATGAAAGCAAAGAGCATTTGGAGATCATGGCGGTAATTTACTTAGTAATAGTATAAACAACCTAATTTGTTTTAAGATTAGAAAAGAACGATTCACCGGATACTTCAGGCTTGTCCTGCTTCTCCTCCTGAATCACAACATGTCTGTGGCCGACGACGGGAAACATAACCGTAGGCCCGGACGGAAAATCAGAAGAGGAAGAGAGAGAATGCGGTGCATGAGAAGCAACTGCCTGAGGAGGAGGAGGAGGGGGCCGAGAAGAGAATGTGCTGGCACTAGAACAACTCTCGGATTCGCTGACGTCAGCGCTGAGACTGTAACTGTCGTAAGGATGGAAGCTGCTGTGACGATAGATGCCACCGTCCTCCTCCTCCTCCTCAGATGACGAAGAAAGGATACACGAGTAGTTAGCTGCCGCCATTCGCAACGGTAGTGGTAGTAGTAGCACTTTTTGGAGCTGCTGAGAAACTAATGACGACTGTTACTGCCTTACTGGTAGTGCTACATCACCGGCGGCTCGGTTTCATTTGACAATTGAAGATGATGTTGCGATGAATACTGGGGAAGATCAGGATAGTGAAAGTAACTGAAGCAACTGTACATGTAGCGACTAACGAAGCTTTTTATTACGAAGTTTTTTTTTTTTTTTCCTCCCCTTTTTGGTTTTCAAAAGCTCCTGGCGCCACTTTACTCGTACCCACCCCCCCCAAAAAGACCACACACACACACACAAAAAGGATAATTTCACAAATCTCCCCTGAGGTTTTTTATAATTGCAGAGAGCTCCCCTCAAGTTTTAAAAATTACACATACCTCCCCTACTATTACTATTTATATAGTATTATAAGCCAACAAGCTAAATTTTCTCTCAAAAATTCTAAATTTCCCTTCTTGTAGGAAACTAAGAAAGAAAAGTATAGTATACTCAAGCGCTTCCTTCCATATTTTGCATAAATGAACAAGTCTAATCCCTAACAATTAGGATAAGTTCAAATTTTAAATAACTTTCCAAAAGATCTGAAATTGCGTATATAGCATCAAAGCTTACCATGAAAACACACACACACACCCCTCTTGACAACTAATTTTATATGGCAAAATTAAATCTTAATGCTCAAACATTTTTTCAATACAAGCTAATCTACTTTAGAACTACTATTACAAGCGTCTTATGATCTTAAATATATTAATATTTCAAAAGTATAAGATAAATTCTATCTCCACATAAAATCATAAACTAACAATTTATAATCAAACAAAATAAATTCTTATGCAATTATTGGCATTTTTCAAAATTTTTTCTTGACAACAAACAAAATATAACAAATTTCACATCTTTAGTTTTTTTCCCTATTTCAATCATCAATTTAATTATTTATTTCTATATTACTATGAGCCTCTTCATTTTTTTAGGGCTTGTAAATCAATTGCCTTAAATTTAGAATTGTCTGTGATCAGTGGAGGGCATTATAGGTATTTTACTATGTCAAGAGAGGTAAGTGTAATTGCTTAAATTTGAGGGGAGACGAGTGTAATTGTTAGAAAACTCAAGGAAGGTTTTTGAAATTATCCCTAAAAAAAACACACACACACACACACAAAATATATGACCCGAAGTAAGAGGCTACACTCCAAGTGTCCGTTTGATGATCAATTGGCAGCGAAAAAGTCTTGTCTTTTTCCAGGTGGAGTTAAGAGAGAGAGAGAGTGTGTGTGTGTATTATTTTGCTGGTATATTACTCCATTAACACATTTTTCATGTATTCTGTAACGTCAAATGCATTATATTATCATAAAAAGTGCTACAGTGATTGTTTCAAGTAATACCTCTATCTAAACACACTCTTAGTCTAGTATAATTCATAGCAAAAATAAGTATGTTACATGGATATGACTAGGGCTACAATTAAACAGAACTGCTCGCGAGCAACTTGGTCAATAACTTAGCTAGAACTCAATTTGACTGAGTTTGAATCAAGCTTGAGTCGAGCCAACAGTTGAAACGAATCGAGTTCGAGTATCATTTAGTCAGACTCGAAGGGTCGTCGAACCTTATCGAACAATATATAAATAATTAAAAAATAAATATGTAGTAATTATATTTTTATTTTTTTAGATTTAGAGTTTTGTAAATTACCATAATATTATATATGACTTTAAAATACTTAAAGGTCATATAGTAATTTCAAGTGGAAAAAAAATGTAATTCGATAGGTATTTGATAGAAGTTTGACTTTGAGTCAAGTACTCGAGATCGATCATATTCGCATACTAATCGAACTTAATCAAGTCAAGTTTGAGTTTTCAAATAGCTTTACGAACTCAAGTTTGAGCTCCATTTCTATTGCTCAATCGAACTTGAGCTCGAGTAGTAGTTCTCAAGTGTCGAGTCGAACTCAAGTAGTAGTAGTAGTTCCCGTATAGCAACACTTGATCTCGACACATATGACAAACATTATTATGGTTCTTGTGCTATGAGTAAAATTGCAATTCCTACAGGAATTATAGTGTGGAAATTGGTCTTTGACACTTTATTTTTTACCACCTTTCTATGTACATGTATCACATTTTAAACTAGCATTACAATTATGTTTCTACAAAAACTTCCACGCATAGCCTCATATTTATTGACAAAAATATTTAATGCTGAGTGCAAAATATATAAACTTATCGTCTAATTTAGCTGAAAATCCAGAGTCATATGTGAAATGTGTGTAACTAGTGCAATTGCAAACAATAAGTCCCTAACGGCCAATGCATATTTTTATGTTTTCGTAATTTTGTTTAGTTAAGAAAAATAGCAAATTGTAGAAAAATAATGAAAAAGTTGATAGACATTCATAAAGAATACGAGATGATTTGTCGGTAGGAGTGACCACGGTTCAGATTTGAATCAGAATCGGATCGAAACCGGATTGGTGGTTTCTTGAACCTAAACGGAATCGAACCATAACCGTAACTAAAGGTTTAGGTTCAGATTCATGAAAATTTTGAACTGGAACCGGAACCGGAACCGGAACTAGCGGTTCAAGACCCGTTCAAATCATGTAAAATATATTTATATCCTGAGTTGTTAGGCTTTTTTTGATTCAATTTAGAATTCAATTTCAATAACCAGCACCCAATATCAAACAATTTCGGTTTTAGTCCAACAACCTATTATCCAATTTCATTAATAAATCTAGATACAATAAATAATTTAGGTCTATATCCAATTTAATCAGAGTGTTAAAGTTAAATTAATCAAAGTATTAAATTAGCATTTGATGACACTTTGAATTTGACTAGTCACTATGACAAATTCTCAAAAAATTTAATTTAGGTATTTAAAGCATTCAATATATAAGTATTAAACTAATCAAAGTATTAAACTATATTATGTATATTTTTATTTTATTTAAAGCATTCAATATAAGTTGAGGTATGTTTTCATAAAATTTGTATTCTTTATTTTTCTTTACCACATGATAGTACAATAAAATTCATAATTTTTTTAACATTAGTTGTTATATTTACTTAAAATTGATTTTATAGAAGAACCAAAAATGGAACCAAAAAATCAAAATCATAATTAAATCGAAACCAGAGGTTCAATAACCATAACCATCCCTATAAGGGCTGGTTCAGGTTCCATCTTTTAGTAGAATTAAAACCGTCAATTTTTAAATTGGAACAGACAGTTTTGAAATCATGCCACCCCTACTTGTAGGTAAAAGCCCCCAGCACCCTCGGGGAAGAAAAAAAGACAGTCAAAGACACAAATGTTTTGCCTTTCTTGTTTGGGTCTTCAATTAAGTTTTGGGCCCTTTTTCTATCTATGATGGTACTAGAATTTGGTACCACCACTAATTGAGACTAACTAGGAGGTGCGCATCGGTGTAGAATTTAGGGTTGCCCAAAAATGTGTAGTTATTGAAATTGAAATATTAAGCACGAAAAATTAAAAAAGGTGTATGTAAATGTTGATAAACAGTTTGTTGTGAGTTTATTAAATACGGAAAAGGAGTTGATTAAATATTGAAAGGAAGTTGAAAGCAATGTAGTGAGTTGATTATTGAGATCATAAGGGTTGGTGTTGTTTTTTAGATTGCAATGAAGGTGGAAAGAATAAAAAAGATACAAGTGACAAAATAATAGCTGATACTATTGGTAATTGAGTTGGTTGATTATGCATAATAGTTTAGATAGTAGAAGAAATTATCATAAAAGTAGATAATAATGTTAATTCTATAGGTGGTAATAATTGTGGTAGATAAGAAAAGTGTGTGAAAATTAAAGAGGATAAGAAAAAGAATGCATCAAATTAAGAACTATATCAAATTTGAAAAATTGTATATTTGGGTGGCATTAAATAAATTTAAAGTAAAGAATAAATCAGCGTTAAGTATATATATTTTGAGATTAATCTTGAATTTGGGAAATTTGATTGAGTTGGGGAAAATATATTGGCACCTACTAAGTATATCTTGGTTTATGATGCATTCCTCATCATTTATATAAATGCTAGAGGATTTGAAACAAAGCGTGTATGCGAACAACAATTGCAATATAGTAAAAAAATGCTAAATTAGTTAAATTTAGATGTTAAATACGAAAAGTTACATAAAGGTTGGCCAAAATATTTGCAGTTTATACATTTGTGAATTTACTAAGCAATGAGAATAAATAGTAATTTGTTAAGGAATCAGTAAGCAATGAAAGCGTAATTGGACACATTAAATGGACGGCATCTCCAAAAACCAATTAATATAAAAAAAAGGAAAAGAGAAAAAGACAATTTTTTTTGGGCGACCACCCCTTATCCAGTGATAATAGGCCACGTTATTAATATAAGCATCCCAATTGAGTCACTACATTCCCCATTTTATATACATCCTAAATGACGAAACACACGTGACGCGCACAACAACTGTAATTTAATTTTAAAAAGGTTGAATCAGCTAAATTAAGATGTCAAATATGAAGAGTTACATAAAGGCTGACAAAAATATTTGCAATTTATTCACTTTTGAATTTACTAAGCAACGAAAATAAACACTATTTTGTTAAGGAAATGCAAAACTTTCAGTCATATAATCATGCATGAATGGAATTCGAAGCCAGAAAACATAAGGAATTGGAGAAGAGGAAAATGGAGGAAAGGGATTTTTTTCTCATCAAGTAATTAAGAAATGGTATGACATTGAATAAAATTATCTATACGAGAGAAGACAAAGGCAGTTATTATTATTGGATGAACACCGAAGAAAGCTGATATCTATATGAATAGATATAATCATTGAACGAGCAGCCCATTAAGAGATTCGTTCAGCATGCTAAAAAACTCCATGGTTTCTTATTTAATCCATTTGGAACATTTTTTTTTTGTCGATGAGTCCTTCGCGCACACGCATCTAAAAGTTGGAAATAAACGTTTTTCCACGCTTATATTCGGGATAGATTAGATAAAGAAGAAGGGGAAAAAGAATTAAGAATTTTTTTTTTGGAGCAATAGACTTTCAAAGTAGAAAGTCAATGGAAAAAATTTTGAAATAAATAAATCAGCGATACATAATCACGTCTAATGACATGAAACCTTGTCGATAAAAATTTCAGCAGTACAAACTTAAAATACAACATAGGACAAGGTACATGCTATGGAGCAAAGGCTTGTAGGTGAAGATCTAAAAATGATACAAAGTTGAGGACAAACGCAGTTCACCTCTACCACTAAATTACCTAGGACACTACACGGAAATAGAGAATTAAGCGACAATAATACTCTAAAAGGGCTGTAAATAATCAGCAAATTTACAAATGAAGGCCAGAAGGCCAAAAAAAAAAAATCAAGCTTTTCTTATACAAATATTGAATACAACTAATGCAGATTAATCTTGTTTTCTTGGCGAGCAGCTATCAACACTTTCAAGAACCATCTTCTTACGTATTCTCTGTATGATCAAAACCCTTCAATGAGCCAATGGCAAAGTTTCAAAGAACCATTGCTTTGTCCTATGATCATGAGCTTTCCGGATTCAGTAGTTTTTACGCATCATATAATTTGCTTTTTAGCAAATGACAAGCTGAATTACAACCCTTATCGGTGTCCATGAACTTGGAGCCAATTCCACATTCTCATCTTGAAGCCTAAGCAGAACAAAGGGAAAAGCAATTTAGCTGAACGTAAACCATTAACTGGTTTGCACAAGTTGTTAATCCATATTTTTAAACCTTATTCAATCCTTCATCAAATCATACTATGCGGCCATCCCCATACATTAAAAGACTACATGATCAATTGGGGCCACCATGCGCATATAGATGTAATATAATATAAAACCCACAGAATCTTCATCCCAAAAGGCAAATATAAATACATGAAACCAAAATATTTGGAATACAAAATGGTAGAAGGCCACAAACACACATGGAGAATTTCTATAACTACAAGCACCAAACAAAATTACCAAAAAAACTAAAAATTACGGTCCCAAGCAGAATGTCAAGACCTATGTCAAACAATTAACATCTACGTTCGACTAACCATATCGATGACGGTGATGGCCATTCTCGATTATCCTCCATGTACCATCATTTGAGCTCCAAGTCATCATCCTCCTCCGCATTGCCACCTTCGAGTGCAAGTCAGTACCAGAGGTGGCTCCATGAAGAAACTCAGAATGAGTCAACATTCTGCGAGCAAAACAAAAATATGTCAAGTTCACAGACAAGTTGGAGCCTTTTGCAAATCCAGCACAAAGTTTAAAAATAGTTTGTATGATACTATTAATTAAAAGTTACTCTTTGATGTCAAAGTAAACCATATTTACTCTCAAGCATATAATGCTAAAGCTTCAAACCGACATTGTGAAATGTTCCCGGTGTTCTTCAAATGAAAATTGTATAGAAAGAATTGTTGCATTAAAACTAAGAATACAGACCAATTACATTGCGACGCAGGGAGTTCACCAAAGGCAGTGAAAAGAAAGCAACCCCAACACAAAAAAAAAAAAAAAAAGAGCTCAACTTCTAATCCGGACCTAAACTTGCGGGAGTCCGGAAGGAAAGAAAGCAGCACTAAATCACAAGTTTTGAGACCTCTATCTCATTGCAATATTGCCCACTTCATCTACAAAAAGAACTTAATAGGAGCTCTTAGTAGATAAAATGCACACCATCCCCAACTGGGGAACGAGGAAAAATACAATGGCAAAAAAAGAAAAATTCCTAAAAGAACAAACAACACTCATATATTAAACACATTGACAAAGACCATCCCACAAAATAATTTTCCGAGCTATTTAAAAAACGAGCTATGCTATAAACTAAGTACTTTTACACAACCATGACCAATATTTGTGCACCTTACAAGTGAAAAGACCATTTTCACAAGCATACCTCTGTTCTAAACAATACCAATCTTCCGACTGTGGGAAAGTATCAAACTCCTCTTAGAAAAGGGAAAAAAGAAATGGAAATCAATTTTCAGATGTTTCTCTTATCCGTATCAAAAAAAAATCATCTTTCTAACAAAGCAAGAAACTGGAAAGATCAACAATGACTTAAAAGGTAAAAGCGAAACAAAGGCGACTAAGGAAAAATTGAGAAGAAATCAATAATCGAAAGGAGAATGAAGAAAGAAGCGGAGAGCAAGAAGCGAGTACATAGAGAAAGCAAAATGCTGCGATTCTTTCTCCAGACAAAAAAAAAAAAAAGGATCTGATCAGAAAGCGAAAGGAAATCTAATAATCAAGGAGGAAAAAGAACAAAGGAAAAACGACATACCTAAAATTGTCCGACCTCTACTCTTTAAAATAGAACAAAAATACAGCCAATGGAAAATTATTCCTCAAATAAGCCTGCATTCTTTCACTCGCTTCTTCCGTGACACCCTAAACGAGCAAAATATACCATACCATCAATACCTATAGTCGAGACATACCATGTTACGTCCAAAATATACACAGTATTCAAATGCTCACCATCAATGCATTATTAAAGATGATAGATGACATTCTACGGCATAGATTTAAGTTTCCACGATTTCTTGTGGTGCTGTTTCTTGTTTGGGCGATTACTTTATCTGACGGAACTTCTTGAGTTTCATTGGCTCGGAGTTTGCAACCGCAGTTTCTTGATTAATTCTAGGTACACGAAAGAGACAACTCACATAGAACATAAGCCTTGACTATAGATTGATGAAAAGAACCATAACATATCAGCACATGCACACCAACTAATAATTCCAATTGCTTTCAACAAAGGCAGTCAAGCTAACAACCATCTAAAATCCCATAGTTTGGACATGAAAGATCTCGAGTCAACACTAAGATGTTAAGATCATCTAAGGTTAGTTTGTAATCTGTGATGAACGAGTTGTGGCATTTGAGTGACATTGTACATTTAACTTCGACATGTTCATCGAGGATCCAAGCTGCTGGAAGTACAAGAACAGCATCTTTCCACCTAGTAATTATAGTATACAAGTTTTGTGATTTTAGCATGTTATAGCATGCATGTTTATTGAGGTATATGTTCATCGGTCAAGTTTGACTAAAATGAAGCTCAAGATGAAATAATGGAGAACGGTAAGGAATAAATACATTTGATTATGGCTGGTTAATTACGAAAGTCAAGAAAGAAATCAAAGGTTTTCTTGAGCAGTTCTTGTGCATGAGATTAACCTTTCTCAAGCACAAAAAAACATTATACTGACTTAGAGTATGAACTTTTCTTGTAGTTGATTAGCTCTCAAGCTAGTTAGCTTTGAAATTACTAATAGACCAGCCAAGTTCTACTTGGTTCTTAGAGTCTCATTTATATTCTCAAAAAATCACATGATGACAAAATACCAATTTCCTTCTAGGTAGCACACCAAGTTGGACAACTCATGGCTCTTGGAGTCTACAAAGTTGTATCGAGTAGATGTGCCCAATAGACTAAAACCTATTGCAACCCCCAAAGTTTTAGTAGAATAGTATTCAAATATTTAATGATTTGTGACATTTATGGCCAGCCAGATTCACATATTTAGGTCCTACTTAGCATTTTGCGACACTTAACTCTGAGACCAAGCAATCGTTCTTCCATTTGATAAGACCACATTTACGTGAGCAATAAAACATCGGCAACAAGATGACCAATAAATTCCTGCCGAGAGCCGGGATCACTGCACTCGACAATTGGATTCTAAAGAAACAAGATGAATGAAAATAGTTCAGCCAAGGAATAAAGGATAAGATATTACCTTACGGAGAGCATAATTTGACACCATTGAATGTTAAATTCGGATCCGATCTCCTTCCACAAGTCCTCGACAAATGGTTCACATCCATCAACAAGAATACTACCGTAATGCAAATTTTAATATCTTTAGTTCAAGAAGAGAAGCGTTTTTTGAGAAAGAATAAACAAGAATCTCCATTTCGTGAGAAGCAAACAAGCGTAAGGATTTCAAAAGACCAAATATGCTTGGTCCGAGTAAAATTTTGTAGCTATTATACGAAGTGTTAGATATGCAGCAAGGAATGATCAAAACTATCAAAGGAGAACTTTCTATACTTACTTGGGCCTAAAAGCGATTAATTGGTATTGGTTCCTTGAGAAGATAATTCAAGGCTTCTAATGATCCCAAAAGACACGTGAATTATCAACATCGGAAGTCATCGATGGGACAATGCGGTGTAATTCAAATTTAATTAACCTTGGATATAAGGAGGAAGGAATGGTCGAAAACATGACTTTGTATCCGGGAGCATAATTATTCGACATTCGTTATTTCGATCTTTGCACCACAAACAACATACAAAATCATTCTCCTTCACCTCTATATATTTTTTAATTATTTCTTTATTTTTTCTTTTAAATAAACAGCCTAGTCATTCTCGCTTTAGTGGTGAAGTTGCACCATGGACCGCATGTCAAATTTTTAGATACAAAATAAAAGCAGAGCATTTTAGATTCCAAGTCATCAACAAGGACATCGACTAACTCAAATCCTCTAATTGCCAATAGCGGCAAAGCAATCAAACTACCTTGTATTTCAACATGTTAGCAATTGGAAATTTAGTGACATTACCAAGAATTGATATATACACAATCAATTTCCGCTAATTGAATAACTCACAAGAAAGCATAACATGAAAAGCTCGTAGATACCAACCTTATAGCCTCAACTTACAATGACCGCAACTCAAATTTACTTTGGAACATCAATTCTTGTCAAATACGTAGTAAGGATCTCTAGGCATCGGTTAATTAAAGACTATAAGAGATCCATGTATGACTAAGAATCAAACTTATTAGTACGCAAGTCATCCTTGAAGTCGAGAAGCGATGGTTCAATCAAAATGTTCAAAAACCAAAACAGAAAAATTCGATGAATAACAATTAAAAGATCATGAGAATTTTATGTTCAAGCAAGTTTTCAGTAAAATATAGCCGACAAAAGAGTGCAGATCTTAATTTATAAAAGAAGAAGAGAGGAGGAGGAAAAAAAAAAAAGCTACAACTCTCAGCGGGGTGCTTTTGAAATGCTTTGGAACATGCCTAGTGACCTTTCAAGAAATGAGCACGGTAGATATCACGACATGAATTTGCATTCACGAGGTGAAGACCACCATAATATCAAGTGGCAGATTTTTCATCGCTAGACATAAAACCGAATTTCGTAGATATAAAGATTGATCGCTACCTTCATTGAAACGTACTAATCTGGGCTTTCAAGATATCTAGAGAACCATTTTGATGCTGCATTTCCCTCATCAAATGCAAAAGCCGACCACTGAGACACCATCACCGCTGCAGAGGGTTTAGATAAGGGAACCTTCGGATCCATGCCGGAGCTCCTATCCTTTGTGAAATTATGTATCATCCAAGAGTCGAAAGAGCACATGCATAATGCAATCACGAACCTGGGAAGTTCCACTACCTCGGATGGCGGGGGAGAACGAAAAGTTACATGCACATCTTATCGGTGTTAATGGCGCATCCAATAGTCACCAAAGGTTACATGTATATTGCAATCATAAATTGCGGGAAGAAAGTGCAATCTCTACATCAACCCCAACCCCGGAGACAACCAAACACCCCTCCTCCCAAAAAAAAAAGGAAGAATATTCTCAACTCTTCGCGGTTCATTATCTAAATTCTTTAACTTATTGTGTTAATAATGCACGAGATATGCATCTTGACATGAAAATCAAGTCAAGGGGAAAATTTCAACTGTAGTAGGTTGTTATTGATGCAAAAACAGAACAAGGTAAATATCTAAAACGTAGAATAAATTTGAATTTTATTGTCAAGTCCTAGTTTTTACCCATGTATGAACTCTTATTTGGGACCTAACCATCGAGAATGCGTCATTTGGCGGTTCTACTTCAACCAAAGCAAGCTTTGGTTCTACCCTCTGTATAAGCCCCTTTGGAATTTACTATCAACCATTGTCGATCCCAACAAACCCGCAATTTAAATTTAGCACAAAAGAGCTTGTATCATTCTCGAACATGAAAATCAAGTTACATGTTAGTGAAGAATCGCTAACAATCCAGGCTAGCATGTCAGAAATAAAAGAACAAAGACAGAGGCCTAAAAGTCTTGACCTTTAGTGAGGGAAAATGGATCTCCACATTTCTTATTGCTTTAATCGATGGTCAACTGGAAAAAAAATTCACACGGGAAAAAATAAGAAGAAATCAGCTATCCGAAAAGAGAATGAAGAGAGAGTGAAGAGGAGGAAAACAAGAAGATCAAGTGCATTGAGAAAGTAAAATGCTGCATTCTTTCTCAAAACCAAACAAAAAAGGATCGATGAAAAAGTTGAAGAAAAATCTAATAATCAAGCGGAAGAGAACAGGGAAGAGGCCATACCTTAAATTGTCCGTCCTCCATTCTTTAAAATGAAAAAGCTTACAACCGCTGGAAAATAAGCCCTCAAATCAGCAGATACTTTCTTTTCCTCTGTCCAACAGAAACCCTAAACAAGCAACGCCAAGTAAGATTTATCAGGAAGATAAACAAGGGGGGTAAAAAAACCCTGAGAAGAAGAACCTTCAAAGCAAACTAATTTTTGAACAAAAATTAGATATCCACATTTCTTCCTGCTTTAATCGATGTTCCGATCTCTCAACCAGAAGCAAATAAATTACGGAAGTCATCAGAAAAAGGAAAGAGGATCTAATAATCAAGGGAAAAAAGGAACAGGCGAAAAAATGAGAAGAAATCCGTGAAGCTGAAAGGAGAATAAAGCGAGGAAAAGTGGAAAGAGGAAAAAGCGTCGGTCACATTAGGATGGGGAGAAAGCAGAGCACAACGATCCTTTGGGTCGGGGGAAAAGGGCAAAAAAACACGCTCCTGTCACGTGAGTGACGAACACATTTCCGCCAATGGCACGATGCCACGTCAGCGAACAAGCACTCGGTTGGCGAAGTGCATTCCCTCTTTATATATATGTTAAAAATTGAATTAGATTACGTGATCTGTGGTAATCTGGATAAATTCTCCCTCACTGGCTGGGTAAAGCCTCCTTCAAATAGCTGCAAGACGACCCCACCCTCAAATGCCAACGCTCTCCTGCGTTGTCTATTTCTTGAGTTGGTACATCTATTTTTCCTTTTTCGACTTTTGGAGACTCCTCTCCTCCTTCTACTAAAGACCATTGTCTGAATGTGCATTGGTGTTAATGGGCTCCTCCTACCATTCACCATTTCTCAATCCGTGAGTACCACCCATACTCACTCAAATATTTGCGCATGGATTTAATCTTTTCCTTGTTCATCGAATTTAGCAAATCCAACATGTTCTGGTGAGGAATCTTTTGTTTTTTCGTTTTATTAATATAACTAATGGGCATCCATATTTCAAGTGTTATTTTTTGAAAATATACAATTAATTAGGGAAAGTAAATAAATATAATGAATGGTAGGTAAGATTAAATGGAGAAAGTATATAAATACAAGGATAACGATTGTTAGTAAATATATATACATGGCAAGTTAATGTATCAGGTGTTATATTTTTAAAAGTGCAATATTAAATAGAGAAAGTAAATTAATACAAGTGAGGATAAGTAAGATTAAATGAAATAATTATATAAATGCAAGTAAGAGTAATAATTATTAGTATATGTTAGGCAATGTATTAACGTGTGCCCATAGAGAAGTCCATAGAAATAAGCACTTGATCTTCTTCGACGCTACCATTTTAATACCTTCTCTTTTCCATCAAACTTCTACCACAAAATTTAGAAAAGAAACTGCTACAATTATGCCACAATTCTTTCATTTTACCTTCGTCTTCGTGAATCTTTCATTCTTTTGATAAGACACTACAGAAGTAGTTTACGTGTATTTTATTACTATCATCAAAGCATGGACCCGGGCTCAGCAACTCAGGCTTAGGCCCATTAAAGTGCTTCAGGAATCCAAGATGGCGATTGGTGGGTGGGGCTTTAAGATTTAGAAGCGTGGTGGATCAATTGGTCATGGCCCATAAAGAACTACCACATGTAAATGTCAGGGATCTCCCCCCCACCCCCGGGGACCTTGGGCTGTTGTCCCAAATAATTCACAACTTAAAATGACGTGGCAAATGTAAAAGTTCAAAATTTGCGATTGAAATAACGCCCGGCAACTCCGATACAATAGAAAGGAAAAATACACATTGAGTAGTACTCAAATATGACATCTTTGTTATAGAAATGTATATTTTATCTATAATGAGTTACAACCCGTTGAATAAGTGTTACACTTGTGCCCCCTCTCTTTTAAGGGTTGATGATTTAGGAAAGGACAGAAACGTACCCAATTTATTGTCTTAGGATTTTTTGGGTACATTGAATCCTCAACCCTTAAACCTCATTGCTATGATCCAACCCTCAATAATTTTTCCAATGGACTGTCTCTGATTTGATCTCTACCATAGAGACTAATGAAGGCTTTCCTGGAGCCGGTCCAATGAGATCCTTCTTCTCTGTTCATGTCTCTCAACACATACTGTGCATTTGTTATGGCATGGAATTTTTATTTCTCACCCTAAGGGCTCAGGGTCAGGGCAAAAGATAAGTTGAAAGCAAATATAATGACGCATTTGTTTTCACCCTTTATAATCTAATCTAACAAAGGTTTATGTCAGGGTGATTACGTTTTGAAATCAGATTTGATCGAAGAATTGGTGGTCCACTTGGGGATTAAAGCAAGAGCAAAGGGTCAGTGTCAGTGCGTGTTGGGGGATTATTGGTGCCACAAAAAAATATGGAGGAGGATGGACTTGCAGGTTGGGACTTTTTGTTGGTAGGGTCATTTTTGTTAGAGAAACGGAAAAAATAATTAAGAATTTAGACCAACTTTCTGCAAGACAAAAGGTGTACGAAACTTGTTTTGACCTCTAAATTTTTAGATTGAAAACCATGAACTATTTTGTTGTGTAGTGAAGGAATGTCACTTACCATACGGCTCTTGAATTTTCAAACTTCATAGTATACATAAGAGTTAGAAAACTGAACTAGAGAATCAACTGTTGATGTTTCCCACCTTTTTTTTTTTTTTGTTTTGTTATTCCCTTTTTTTCGTGTATCGGTAATGAAGCATTTGGACCCTTAAATTTCCAAAATATGCTTTCTAGAAAGAATTGCTAATGCATAGTAGCGCTAATGCTACATATTGGAGAAATTTAGAACCTATTTAAATTGCTATCTTGTAGAGTCTTAATA
This sequence comes from Gardenia jasminoides, assembly GCA_013103745.1. Lineage (NCBI taxonomy): Eukaryota > Viridiplantae > Streptophyta > Magnoliopsida > Gentianales > Rubiaceae > Gardenia > Gardenia jasminoides. Next base: position 95,978,200 of record CM023103.1, read on the forward strand.
GAAAAATATATTGTAACGATTTGATGTATATCAAGTAAAAAAAAGTGATTATGAAATGTGTTCACGAAAAAGTGGTAGTCCAAAGATTTTTAAGAGAAAAGTGGCAGTCCAAAGATGAAAATACAGAACATAATGCAATATATTGCTACAAATTAAACATGAGTGACGACTGACAACCACACACATACAGGCTAAAGCAGTCCCCAAAGTGATGGCTCGCTTGGAAGCTTCATTAACACAGGAACGCGTCCAAAAGAAAGCATCACTTGGACAAACTTTTGAGACAAAAATCTAGCACCCTTGATAGACTTGTCAAAAGATTGATAACAATAATATGTTCCAATAGTCCTAAACTAAACTCATTTACAAGTAGTACTTTTTTAATGTGACGTATATGAGATTAAAAAAAGTAATTAAAAAGTGTGCTGATGATGTAATCAAATAAATAATTGGCTAACCAAACACTCTCAATGAAAATTAAAAAGACTAGTCAACGATGAAATAAAAAAGAACTCCAGAACAATAAAAAAGAAAAGGGAAAAATGCCGATTTAGTCCCTAAAGTATTTTACTAACGCCAATTTAGTCCCTAAATGTTTTTCAACATGCAATTAGTCCTTTAAGTAAAATCTGTATGCCAATTAAGGACCTCTGAAGCGGCGCCACCCAAAACATCCTTTTAATCGAACGGACGATGGTGTATTCAAGGGCTTTTTTGGAAGTTCGCTTCGGGCCTTTTTTTTCCCGTTGATACAAAATAGAAAAGACGAAGATTCAGACAGAAAAGACCATCTAAAGCCAAAAACAGGAATGAAATTAGGGTTCAATCTTGCGGAGCAAATCACAGAATCCTTTCAAACATGGCTTCGATTCCCTCTTTCAAATGCTAATAGAAGGAGAAATGTGGATGAGGGTCATCCGCTTCTACCACCAATCGAAGTTTCAAGAACGAGACATATCAGACTTCGCATCCTGGAGGCTTCATCGGAGGAAAGGTTGAAGATGACACTGTGATATGTCATTGCCAAGAAGTGTGCAGATTAGTTATCTCGTGGACTACGACAAATCCATCACGAAGGTTCTATGGATGCAGAAATTACGGGGTAATTTGACCAACTAGAATGGAGTTTATTTGGAGTAATTTGTTTTAGTTTGGCTAATTCATTTTATTTATAATCCCATCACACTCATGATTTGCAGACACCACGTGCTTGCAATTACTTCTTATGGCATGATCCTCCTGTGCCGGAGTACACGAAGAACATGATGGTTAAATTGCTGCGGGACCTTAGAAAAACTGAGGGGGAGAACATGGAAATGAAGAAAGAAATGAAAAAGCTGAAAAAAAATATAAAAATGTTGCTGTTGGTATTGTTTGGCTGCTGCATATTATTAGTGGCAATGTTGAATGATAATGTCAAAAAAAGACGTGTTGGATTGGGACTCAAAATGTTGCCATAGGCAATTCCTTTTGCTGGGAAAAAGTAGTCTATTTTTTATGCCTCTGTCCAGCAATGCATTGTTTGTGCCTCTGTTGTAGGGATCAACTAGAAGTTGTTGTTTATGCCTTTATGTTAGTCATCAAGTGGAAGTAGTGTTTTGATGCTGAAAATGAAAGAATTTTCCAAGTTGTTGTGTTACAACTGCTACATATTATTTGTCTACTGAGATGTGCCCCTCTGGCTGGGATAGTCCTCAATTTTGTTGTTTTTATTGGGGCAGTGGTCCCTTCATTCTTGGAGGGTTGTTAACATCTTTTGGCACTCGAGTTAATGAGATTGATGATAATTGTATCAGACTTGAAAACTCAGCATAAAACTATGTGGGTACCCAGATGGATTCTAATGGACTTATTGTCCCTACTCAGCCGTCACAAATCAGTTGCTTTCGCCTATTCATTGTACAAGCATAGAATCTGCAGCTATGAACCATAGTCATTGGCCAAAATTTTCATGAATGTAGCACAAAAGCTATTTTACACATTGTCATTGGCTCTCGTTATTTGCTTCCAGCAGTTCTGGATTGTAATCCCATGGTTCATTATGCTGCACGAGAATCTTCCACCAACAATAGATTTCAACCCACAAGTTTAGTCCAAAAAATGAATCACATAAGCCAAATAACATACTAGTATGGTAAAAGCAATGCAACATATGACGTATAACAGCATGTAAAATTTCCTAGCAACCCTTTCGTATTGGGTAGTACTACTAAAATTAATGATACTGCTTACAAAACCATCAGCCGTAGTGTGTGTCAATTTTTAGCAGCTATAATCACAAATAGATTATAGCAAGTCATTTCTAAGCAACAAGTTGATCACAAAAAAATTTTAGCAGAGTTTCACTTGATATTGATGGAACCGAAAAAAAAAAAAATTCAACCACAACAACATATGGAATATGTGATTTCCAGCCATAAACAAAAAAAGATATGTTCCATCCAGTTGGACATCAGCACAAAGAACCAAAAGAACAAGGCAATTGCACCAATAAAATATATGACATACTACAAAATACATCTTCCAAACTAAATGCTCAATACATAGGAATGGTCAAAATAGTGCAACAGTCCCTATCATTTAGATGAAACACATTGATCAGCAATTGTCAATGAACTGCTGCAGCTGCTTGTGATTCCTCATAATCATAAATGGTCTTCGTTAATGGGTTCATTCACCTCATTGGCATGATCTTCCTCATCCGGTTCATCTATAAGTCTGTGAGCCTGTATAAACATGAAGTTTAGATGATGGCATGAAGAAAACATGCAAATTAAAAGTTGCTTTCCATCACAGAAACTCACTCTCTGTTTTGTCCTGCGTTTTTTTCCAATTGACTCAACATATGGCCCATAAGCATCCATTGCTGCCTTCCTTTTTCTCCAAGCTTGTGCTTGCTTCGTGGGACATGTTTTCCTATTATGGCCTAGAGCTCGACAAAATGAGCATTTAACAACCATTTTCTTAATCGTAAGCTCAGGAACTTGACTAGGAGCTGAAGGTGTAATTTCCAGTGACTCAACAGATGGTATAACTTCAGCCTCGGCACATGAATCTACAAGAAAATATTGGCAGAATGAGTGAATATATAAGTACAAATGAACATAAAAATTTAAAATTAGTTAAGGAACAACCATTTTCAGATTTCCACCACTAGTTTTTCAACCTGTAGAGCTTAAGCATGATGTTCACTGAACCGACTGCTTTCACCGCCAGATTGCAACAAAATTACCACTAACTGAACTCTCTGGAAAAAAAAAAGAGAGAGGGAAGACTTCATAGCCAAGAAGTGGAAATTAAACAAAAGCTTAGTGAGGTAAAATGGTACCAACTCCACCACCTTGCTCCCTTCTATGGACCTGTGGACAGGTTCTTCTATTATGACCTGTCACTTGACAATTGCTGCATCTGTTGGTATTCAAGGATGGGCCTCTTCCACTACCATGTGCATTTAGCTGCTCCTGTGGTATAATTAATGGACATTTTCTTATGGTGTGCCCCTTTTCATGGCATTTTGAGCAGCTTAGTGAGGTAACTCCTACTCTTGACAGCTTTGTAACACCATCACTACATTTTCGAGATTCATCCGGTTCCCTCCTCCTTGCTTTCTTTGGTCTACCAGGAAGTCTAATCTTCTTAGGTGGCAGTACTGGTTCCTTGGCTGAGGCCTTCCAAGCATTTGGACCACTTATTGGAGCAATAGCAGGCTCATATGCAGCCAAGTATGCATCTCTTGAATAACACTTGTGCACGTATTGCTCTGGCGTGGCTTCTGTAAATGAGATACACGCAATGGCATGACAACAAGGCAATCCTGTGAGCTGCCATCTTCTACATGTGCACGAACACCTATCTAGGTCCACAACATAGGTTTCACCATAGATATGTGTTACTTCAAATCTCTTGTCATCTGATTGCCTAGCAATATTGGCAGCACATTCAGCTTTGGCTTTTTCCAACTTGATCTGGATTTTTGGACAAATATCATCAGCCCTTTTCTTCATCCATTCTCTTTTTGTCCTCAACCTCTCCATGAGATACACTCGAATGTTCTCGAGCATACCTAGAATTGGTTTTTCTCTAGCCTCTAAAATGACTGAATTAAAACTCTCGCACAAGTTATTTAGAAGAATATCACACTTAGTTGTTTCTTTGAAGTGTGATCTTGACCAATGTGACGGGTTTGTATTGTCGATCACCCACTTATGAGCATTGTGATCATACTCTCTCAAAGCCTCCATCTCATTCTCAAATCTTCTCATATAACATGATCTTGCACAGGCCCAAAATCTGTTCTTTATTGATTCTCCCGGGTGAAGTTTCTTCATGTTGTTGTGTAGGTGCCGTACACAATGCCTATGCTCCACACCTAGAATCACTTCTTGAATGGCTGACCCTAAACCCTGCAAGTTTAGACCAATAAAAAATTTCGATGTCCTTTCATTTAAAAATAAAAAATAAAAAAATAAAAAAATAAAAAAAATAAAAAAATAAAAATAAAAATAAAAAAACTGCAACCATAAATTACTGAAAATTACCTTCTGCCTATCACTTATGAAGGTCCAACTTTTCTGATCATAAATTGTCAAGTCATGTTTTAAGAAATCTATGAACAATTTCCATGCATTCTTATTTTCTACCTCAACTACGGCATAAGCAATAGGATAGATGCAATCATTTGCATCAATACCAATTGCTGTTAATAAAACTCCCGGGTGTGGACCCCTTAGGTGACAGCCATCCACCCCAATTACACGTCTACAACCAGCCTTGAACCCTTTCTTTAGTGCCTCAAAACATATATACAGCCTTTGAAATCTCTCCTTGCCACTATCTTCATCAATAGAAGTATCTATATGCACTGTTGACCCGGGATTACAAGATAGCAGCTCTTCACAATAATCCCACAATTTTTTGTACTGACTTTTGTAATTGCCATCAATCAACAGTTTGGCTTTCATGAAAGTCTTACTTGCCTGGTTTGCAGTGATGTTGATATTAAGTTCTAGGTGAACTTTTTCCATGAATTGTGCAATAGTCACCTTCTTGTTCAACCTAAGGAATTCCATGTAATGCCTACTTAAGAAGCCTGAATTGGCCCGCTTGTGATAAAATGTCCTACCACAATTACATGGTGGTCCCATGGTCCTTATAACAAAAGCATCACTATCACCCTCTTTGGAAGCATAAACATACCAACCACATTTTAATGTCTTGCATTTGGCCCTCATTCTGCCAATATCATTCTTTTTCCATACAAATACTTTCCCCCATTTCACACCATAATAATCAACAGCTCTCTTGAAGATTTCTTTGTCATCAAACAACAGCCCAACAAAAAATTTTGGGTCTAACATATCAATTTCAGGCCTAAACCTGACATACTTCGGCTTCCTCTTCCTTGAATTGTCATCATCCGAGGACTCACAACTACTGTTTAGCTCTTGAGTGTTGATTGAGATTGATTGTTCATGCACTGGAATGGGATCTCCATCATATAGATTGAAGTCACCACCTGCCCTATCTTTAATCTTGGAAGTTTCTTGCGTGGATGTTTGTGTTGGACCTGATTTTCTAGTATCATTTCTACTGCCACAAGTCTTTCTATTAGCTGCTGTTTCTCCTATTTTCTGACCAATCTCCTTCTCAGTATCAGCAACAGATTTCTGAAAAATAACTTTATCTTCATCTTTGCTAAAGTCATAATCACTATCATTAAAACTTTCAGCATCGGTAGATTCAGATTTAGCATCATCATCAAACTCACACGCATCTTCTTCCTCAAATACTTCAACTGGCACTGTTGTATCTTCAAAGGTAGTGCAGTCATCCAAGGTTATGTCAACATAAAAACCATCTTCTTTTAGGACACTAAATTCAGCCGCATCGATTACACTGCCGAAGTTTACTATCCAAGAATCTAATATGGAAATCTTTGACTAAATATAGCTCAACTTCACTGCTTTTGGATCCCTATGGCAGCCTATGTCCCAACATCATGCTCCCCATCTATCTTGTGAAGTCTAAACTCACCTTCTTGATTAGGAATTCTATAATACAATTTCACATTGTCTTCATATCCGTGCAAAACGCAGAAAGGAAATAAATTGTTCAAACTCATTTGAGCAGCAAGGACACCCTCAAAAACTTCCATACTACCCCCTACATACTTTTCTTCTGGGGGTTCAAAATATACCCCACCATGAAACATTTTCATTGTAAAATAATCCAATCTGTGTCCTGTTTCTATTTTTTTGCCAAAAAAAGACAAAAAAAAATTATTAATTATTGTCCACATGTTCAACCATTAGTCTGTCTTTATTTCTATTAGAACGAAAGCAACAACAGAATGCAATTTTGCCGACATGAGGGACCACCAGAGCTAAAGAACAACTAAATAATGCAACATATCCCATTTCTTACCCCACATTGAACTACCCAATTCCTTACTTTTCCAATCCCTGACACGGACATATTGCATAAAATTCCATTTGTTTCACAGTACACAATAACTAAACAAGCAACATACTACTTAACCACATCACTGCAACAAATCACTTCACCTAAAAGTCTACGTGCTTGGACTTACCGCAAATTCCTGCTGCCATTTCACTGGTTTTGTCAGCCGCATGCTTCTCCTCACCCAATTGTTCCATCCATGATGATTCCATGACATTCGGATTGTTTGCCGTCATCTGATTTGCTTCCACTTATGACGAATTTAGCCGATAGCAAAAAGCCCTAATTTGGTTTCCCTCGTTCTCTCTCTCCACTACTCCGCTAATTTGTGCATTTAATCGTCTTTTCTATTTTGTATCAACGGGAAAAAAAAGGCCCGAAGCGAACTTCCAAAAAAGCCCTTGAATACACCATCGTCCGTTCGATTAAAAGGATGTTTTGGGTGGCGCCGCTTCAGAGGTCCTTAATTGGCATACAGATTTTACTTAAAGGACTAATTGCATGTTGAAAAACATTTAGGGACTAAATTGGCGTTAGTAAAATACTTTGGGGACTAAATCGGCATTTTTCCCAAAAGAAAATGACAGGAAGTTTTGCTGCAAACTTCATGGTGCTGTTTGGATCGGGCTCTAAATTAGACTCGAATGTGGAAATAAATATAAAAGACTTAATGACAACATGACAACTTTACAAATTAAGAACCGTACCAGCCCACCCCCCTCCACCTCCTTAACGGCTTTAGACTGCAGGTCCCTGGCATGGTTGTTTTACTGAATTTGGGGAGAATAAAAAAACACTCGACCAAAACAAAGAACAAAGAACAAAAAAAAGACAAGAATCTAAGGAATCAGCCAAGTCGTAGTACCACTACTGGCAGACTGAGGAATCATGAGGCGGATGCGTGCGGGTGATACCTTTTAGAGAAGAATCTGCACTTGACGTCGGTGGGAGGCGCTTTCAAGGAGTAGGAATTGGAATGCGGGTCGGGTCCCCCCCCCAATCCCCCCTCCCTCTGCTGGATTCCCAGTAACGTAATGACGACATCTTCTACAAAAAATGGCAACATCCTTTCCGCGCGTAACCTGGCAACCGTACCAATTTTAGGTCTGGGTTCCCCAGCGCTCCAGATATCTAGGACCCACATGCCATGCCTTGTCATACACTAACCACACGATGTTATCATGCGCACGCCACGGGCATTCCACTCTCTTCTGTCATCCTCAATCTTCACTCGCCCCCCAGGCCCGGACTACCCGCTTTGTCCCCCGCCGCCCCCTCCTCTTCTCTTTTCCTTCGTATTACTGCTACTATAAAACTCCAAGCCATGCTGACGCTTCTTCCTTGACCTTTAAAAACCTCTGTATTCCTGTCCCCGCGTGCCTGCCTTGTTGTACTAAGATGGGTTCTATATCCGTTCATGACGAGCATTGGCAGTACCCAGCTGCCCGTCGGGACAAATCCGTCGTCGATGACTACCACGGGATTCCTGTCCCCGACCCTTACCGATGGTAAAAACAAATCAATCCCTCCACCCCCGCCCCCCCCCAAAAACAAGAAAAAAATGTTTTTTTCCTGACATCAATAATAATGTCTTTTAGTTTCTTTAGCAATTGAAATCTTCAAGTTCTCAATTTTTCCTGTGATGGGCTCTTTTTGGGTATAGGCTCGAGGATACAGACTCCGAGGAGACGAAGCAATTTGTGGAGAAGCAGGTCAAACTAACGGACTCTGTGCTCAAGACATGCGAGAACAGAGAAAAGCTTCGTCAAAAGATTACGGAGCTTTTCGATTTCCCCCGCTATGATGCTCCTTTCAGGGCTGCTAACAAGTACTTTTACTTTCACAACACCGGTCTTCAACCCCAAAGTGTTCTCTATGTTCAGGTTTCTCATCCCTGCCGTGTTTACTTTTTCCTTTTACGCCTTTCACCCATTCCCAATTGACCCAAGTTTTGTCTTTTATCTCTGTTTCTGCTATTCCCTTTACTCCAACATCAATTTCTTGAATACTACTACTGTCAATTACTACCTCTCGATACGACTAGTTGACAACAGGAAAAGAGGGGCAAGCATTCATTCAAAATTGGTTCGGTCTTGAGGTTTAGTGGCAAATGTTGTGTTTTTCAGGATGGTTTGGATGGAACGCCAGAGGTACTGCTTGATCCTAACACGCTAAGCGAGGATGGAACAGTGGCATTTAGGGCTCACGCTGTGAGCGAGGATGCTGAGTACTTGGCTTATGGGATCAGTTCCAGCGGGAGTGATTGGGTCACCATTAAAGTCTTGCGGATTCAAGATAAGCATGTGCTGCCCGATACTGTTTCCTGGGTAAGACTCCTACTTTGTTGCTGGAGCTAGATCAGCTTGAGCTTCCTGAACTAGTTCGACTAGACTTATTTATGATATGTGTTCTGCAGGTTAAGTTTTCCACTATTAGTTGGACCCATGATAGCAAAGGATTTTTCTATAGCCGATACCCTACTCCAAAGTAAGTGTTAGGCACAATAAGAATTTGTAATTACTCTCACATGTGAACTAAGGTCTTATTTTCCATCGACTTACTATTGAGTGATCATCACTACCTGTGCACTTCATGGAAACCACAATGGGTTTCGTCTTTATCAACACCTTTCCTTCCGAGCAATATCAAACATGTTGGAAAGAATATATATGAATAAAGAGTCTTAAAATGTATTGAACTTTCAGTTTCTGTCTTTACTAATAATTACACAGGTCAGAATGATTTCAATAGCTTTTACGAATCAACCAGATGCTTCTTTTGTCATAGTCTTGATGATGCTCATTTGGTTAGATTGTGCTTTCCAGGGATGGAGATAATCTGGATGCTGGTACAGAAACTAATGCCAACCTAAATCACGAGTTGTATTACCATTTCTTGGCTACAGAACAGTCAGAAGATATCTTATGTTGGAAAGATCCTGACAATCCAAAACATACGCGTTCAGCTTCTGTTACAGAAGACGGCCAGGTGACGAGTTTACTTCAGAGCCAGGGAGCCTGATAAATACATTTACAATTTGTGTTCTAATCGTAGTTATAGAGTTATTATGCTGTATATCTCATGTCTAAAGTAGTTGTAGCTGGATAGAAACTGACAATTTCTTGTTTTTGCTTTTTTCTTTGGTTACAGTATGTGCTCCTATATACTTTTGAGAACTGTGATCCTGTGAACAAAGTTTATTATTGTGACTTATCTGCACTTCTGGGTGGGCTTGAAAATTATAAAGAAACAAACAATCTGCTTCCTTTTGTGAAGCTTGTTGACAGTTTTGATGCTTCTTACCTAGATGTTGCAAATGATGGTTCTGTTTTCACCTTCCGGACTAATAAGGATGCTCCAAGGTACAAACTTGTCCGAGTAGATCTGAAAGAACCAACTTCTTGGACTGAAGTCCTTCAAGAATCTGAAAAAGATGTGCTCGAATCAGTTGTTGCTGTCAATGGAGATCGAATTATTGTTAGTTATTTGAGCGACGTAAAGAATGTTTTGCAGATAAGGGACTTGAAAACAGGTGCTCTCCTGCATCACTTACCAGTTGACATAGGGACAGTGTCTCAGATTTCTGCTCGGCGCAAGGATAACATCGTCTTTATTCTTTTTACAAGCTTCCTTGTCCCTGGCATTATTTACAAATGCAACCTAGGAGGTGAGGCCCCAGAAATAAGCATATTCCGAGAAATCGTAGTTCCTGGTTTTGATCGGTCCCAATTTGTTGTTAATCAGGTAAATCTCTTTTATGTACTATTTGCTTGGCTGCACGAAGTCCTGTAGATTAATCATCTAGAAAACTTACTAATTGGTGGGCATATTTGTAGAGAGATGTATACTTAGGAAGAAAAATAGGAAAGAGAAGCTAAAACCAATACTGCAGTGGTAGTAGCCATGTTCATGTAGAAACCTTTTTGAAATAGAGGAAAGGAATAGCTAACCGTGAGAGAAATAATAAATAGTAAGATTTACCAAAGTAGTAAAACTAGAAGTTGGTAAGACCCGTGTGGTGATATAGATCAAGCACACACTGATATTGTGCTGTTGGAGGCATTTGGTATCTGGGGTTGATCTTTCGTAATCTATAGGTCACTTGTCATTTTCTCTGATGTTACAAGGAAAAAACCATTCCCTTACTTGAATTAGAAAAGAAACCTTAAATTACCTTATGCAAAGTAGGACAAGATTTTCCTATTTAGCCTTGCTTGGGAATCTTTGTCGTGAGAGAGAGAGAGAGAGGGAGATAAATTTGGTGGGTTGGACAGAGCCACATAACATAATGCGTGTGGTTGAATTACCTTTTTGATTTGTTCATTGATACCTTCTACTTCTGCAGGTTTTTGTGCCTAGCAAGGATGGTACTCTGATCCCAATGTTTGTGGTGTCCAAGAAGGATATTTCCTTGGATGGCTCAAACCCTTGTTTACTGTATGCTTATGGAGGTTTTGATATCAGTATTACACCATCATTTAGTGTTTCTCGTATAGTAATTGTAAGACATTTGGATGCCATATTCTGTATTGCAAATATTCGTGGTGGTGGAGAGTATGGAGAAGAATGGCATAAAGCTGGATCCCTCGCCAAAAAGCAGAATTGTTTCGATGATTTCGTTTCTTGTGCTAAATATCTTATATCTACTGGTTATACGCAACCTAGAAAGTTGTGCATTGAAGGTGGGAGCAATGGCGGGCTACTTGTTGGTGCTTCCATCAATCAGGTACTTCACCCTTGTCAGAATTAATAATATTTTTTCCAGTTTCTATTAGGAAGAGAGATTTTTTATGTTTACACTGTTGATTAATTACTTGATATGCTATGGAAATTTACCTGGTGACAGAGACCTGATCTTTTTGGCTGTGCTCTTGCCCATGTTGGCGTTATGGACATGCTTAGATTTCACAAGTTCACTATTGGTGAGAATTCATCTTTTTTGTAAAGGATTTCTTGTCGTTTAAAGTGTTCTGAATTATTGATGGTCTGTGTCATTTTGGTGTTTTACCCCTGTTGGCCAGGCCATGCATGGACCTCTGATTATGGTTGTTCTGAGAAAGAGGAAGAGTTTCATTGGCTTTCCAAGTGAGTTGTTGTGCTTGGCTTTCTATTATCTTGCTGTGGTTTTGCCTTAGTAAATTTTCAGAAAGATATGAAACCACTATACTCGGAAACCCCAAGTTCCAATTAATCCATACTCTCAATAGAAAGGGAAGATACATGAATTACCATCTAGTCGGACATCAATAATTGGTTACTTAAAATAAAGTCAGGTGCTTCTGACATCCTTGTGCAGAAATTTGGTAAAGGGCATTTTTCATCCTAGTTACAGTTTCTGTTTAATTGGCTCTGTTATGGGCTTTTACAGGCTTCACTGGGTTCATTGAGACATTACTCTTGGAGGATTATGTATTAATGTGTCATGTCTTCTCTTCTCAAGGTACTCACCACTGCACAATGTCAGAAGACCATGGGAACAATCTCCTGATCAGGTTTCTCAGTACCCTGCTACGATGCTATTAACAGCTGACCATGATGATCGGGTTGTGCCGTTGCACTCGCTGAAGTTTTTAGCAGTAAGTTCTAAATTGCTTTGATTATGGTTCAGTCCCGCTACTCCTTGATTATCAGCAGTAAAATTGGTTTAATCGGGGGTTACTTTACAGACTGGCTATTGTAATCTCTTTCAGCTGCGATCTTAAAAGAGAGTTTCTGTTTATGATGATTTGCATAATGTTTAATTAATATGAAACTGTGTCAAGGAAAAACACATGCTACAATTTTCTAGCAACACATGCTACTTTGAGCAAAGGGGGGCACTGCTGGGGATAGTAAAAGAAGTGGGAATTAGACTATTAGTGGTGTCATTGAGAAAGTAAGCAAACAGTGTTAAATGGTAAGACAATACTATGACAATAACCAAGCTGGATAGCTTTTGTCTGTCTTGGATGGTCTCTGCGTGTTTCTTTTATTTTTTATTTTTGGCTGTCATTATGCTAAAAGTTGTTTCTCCACCACTCTGTAGACCCTGCAGTATGAACTCTGCACTAGTTTGGACAGCAGTCCTCAGACCAACCCAATCATCGGTCGTATTGAACGGAAAGCTGGGCACGGAGCTGGTCGTCCAACACAGAAAATGGTAATCCTTTAATCATTAAAACTTCCCGTGCATGGCATGGGGCATTATTTTTCATTCAGACATTGAGCTTTTCCGTCTCTGTGACAGATTGATGAAGCTGCAGATAGATATGCCTTCATGGCAAAGGTTTTGGGTGCAGCCTGGGTAGATTAGCGGGTGGTTCCAGGAAAAGATTGGACTGTCAGATTCTGACGAGGCTGGAGATGGACCATTATCAGTGGATACCTTCTCGGGCCTGTGTTCTCCGTCCCTCTACAGCGGGAAGTAGCCCACAATATGGTCCACATAGCAGGAGTAAATAAGGGCGGCCCAATACGTGTTATTTATTTCAAACTTTTACGAGGCGTCGAAGTTAATAATAAATGTTTAGCTTAATTATGGATTGGCCCCTATGATCCTAAAATGTACAAGTTTTATCTTTCTGACCAACACTCACTAACGAAGACCAGCATAGTTTCTGAGTCCACGTTGGATGACTAATGTGTTGGGATATAGGAGCTATAATTTATATGTCTGGGAAAACTACACAAATGGTTCCTCACATTTGAGGCTTTTAGTTTTTTGATCCCTCACTTTTAAAATGACAAATTTTGGTTTACATGTGAGGTTTCATATTTTTTAATTCTTTCACCTTTATAGTAGGGTTTTTTTTTTTTTTTTTTGGGCTCTTTGCTTATTCAAAATGCGCCATTTTCATCTTAATTTTCATTTCTAGCTAAGTTTTTGCGTTAATTCTAATTTTGAACTAAATTAAATTGAAGCTGAAAAATATTCATTCTCTGAATTCTAGAATAGTAGTGTTATAAATTGAAAGTTTCCAAGTTCATTTAGTTCCTCTTTTTTGCAATATTCAGACTAGGTAAAGGTTGAATGTTAGCTTTAGTGTTTAAAATTTCATTTGAGATGTTCTCAAAGTTCGACCGAAATGTTTTCTTCATAATAGCACATAACTAGAATTCTGACCCGTGCTATGCACGGGTTTATATTTAAAATAATAATAATAATTAATGAACTATTTGTAATAGTTATATGAAAAATAAGTTAAAAATAAAAAGATTATTATTTTAGTATCTAATTTATATTATATTTATGTATCTTATCTAAAACTTTAAAATAAACAAAAACATATAAGGAAATGATTATAAAAACATTGAAAGAAATACCAAAAGTACATCGAATATAGTATTATACCCCTACCATCTCTTCAGGTCACTTCTCTGGTTTCACAACTCCGCTATTCTCGCTATCCCCTTTTTCTCATCTCCTTAACTCAATATTTCCATAATCCTGCAACCCTTTCCCCCACCCCTAAATCCATATTCTCTTTATCCTATATTATTCTTACCTAATTGTCCTTCCTTTAATCTATTTTTATAGCACATTTACCTCCTATTCTACTATACTATCCAACTATTATAATTGTAAATGATAACCTATTTACTTTGATTGCTTCATCAACAAATATGAGTTTGGATATGTAATTTAATTGGATTCAAATGTGTTTATAATTCAACATCCAAATTAAAAAGTTAATATTCGAAGAAAAAAACTTTCATAACTTTCAGTTTAGTTTTAAACTGTTAAAATATACTTATTTTTTTATCCTTCAAATTGAAAGATATCACTTGAAGCAAAAGGGAAAGGAGAACCGATGAATAGTAATTTTTAGAATATATTTAATTTTACCTCTCATAATATGGAACTATATAAAACCAAGAATTAATCACAATAGTTGTAATAATTGGCATCTGGAAATGCAAATGAAAAACAGACAATATCTTATAATACGTTCAACAATTACAAAAAAAAAAGATTTAGTCATTTTTCTAAAAATGACATAGTAATATTACATATTTACATTGAAGAAAATAACAAAAATATACAAAATAATCAATAATGCCTAAGACTATTCTTAGTGGTTGGGTTTTACACGCTTATTTAAATCCCATTAGAGTAAAATTTAGATTAAATATATATAAATTGAGTAGATATAGTTTACGGATAAATGCATTATATCTTTCTCTTAAACTATACTGTTATTTTTTTAAAATTTTTGCTAGGACTGATGTTGTTGTTGTTGTTGTTATTATTATTATTATTATTATTTATCAAAAATAAAGATTTTAAATAATAATTTTCATTTTCAAGTGCCAGTAGGACTTTGTTATTAATTTAGTGATTTTGTAGTTTAACGTTTAGGATTAGTACAACTATTGATTTTTTAAATCCATGACCATTGAATATTATTTTTTTAAATATAATTTATACTTTCAGTTAGGATTATTGCGCTAAACAGTAAAATAATATTATTTGCTCTTTTTAACTTTTAATAGAAGATATGATGTTTATGTTAATTTAACTTCCTATGAATAAATTTTGTCCAAATTCCTACATTTATGGTGCTACTTTTTACATTTCAAATTCAAAAGATATGAATGGATATTTGATAATTAAAAAAAATACAAAACTCTATAAACAAAAGAATAGAAAGTTAGAAACTTTATAATTTAACCATTCTAAAAATCTGATTTGCAATACATATATGATAGATGATAGTTAGTTGCATGTGAGTAAGAGTGGAGATAATGCTGATAAGGTAGTTGCATGTGAGTAGGAGTGGAGATAGTGCTGATAAGGAGTTATCAACGGTTTTTATCATGACTCATGAGATATTTAATGAATTAAATTAAATAAAAATTCTTAGAAAAAAGGATTGGGATTTTTCTGACTCCTAGAGGCCCCTCCCAGAAAACCTTCCCTGCAATACATATATGATAGATGAGTGAATTTCCAGAGTAAACTATTCTCTATTTCTTGATATGTGATAATTTTTGTCTAAATCATGTAGCAGTTAAGGCATTGCCTTACTGCAATTTAGTTTCAAATAACATTTTTATGATATGATTTTTATTTTTTTTGGTCATGTTACACACATGATCACAATATTTTGGCATATCGTGTTTTGATATTTTAGATGAAAATTTTATCAGACAAAGTGCTATTTTTTTTTCTTACAAGAATGATAACATGATTTCTAATGGCAATATATCGAGGATCCATAACATACATATACATACATCTTGGGGCAATATATCGAGAATCTGTAATTAAACCTAAATGTTTTCCCACGACAATAATTGCTTAAGTCATGACATCTAACAAACTTTACATCTTAGGACAATATTAAACATCTAAACACGTATCATGCATTATTGATGATAGAGGATAGTTAAATTCTCCTATCTTTGTAAAGATACAAGAACACAATGAAACTGAAAAATTATTCCCACTAATAGTACACGAAACAGCTTCCTCCTTCCTAAGTAAGTAATGTCCATCCTCCTCAAAATGATGTTACTTCGTCTAGATACAGGACTCATCTTCTACGTGGATGACAATAAAGGAATGCTCTGCTCATTTCTGAAGAAATTACTAGGATCAACCACGTTCTTGACACGAGCCAACCTGCGGAAATTATTGCTAAAATACTTAACACCCCATGAACTAGCTTCTGCATAGCTGGTGTTGCCTTCCCTGTTTATCCCCAAATCCAAATCTCTATAATTCAAGTATCCGAATCTTGGAGATTTGGAAACAAATGGAGCCATGTACTTGTAAAGCATCCTGATCCAATCTATGTACCTTTGAGGATGTGCATTGCCGTCTTCATTCCAATACACCAAATGCTGAATTTGATACAAGATTCCAGCTCTATGCGGATACGGAATTTCAGACTCTGAAATCTCGTACATCCTTCCACCAGATGGTGAAAAGATCAGCTGAGCTTTCTCGGCTTCTGGTTCATAAAACCTTCTCCACAATCCTTCCAATGCAACTTCAGAAATGGGCTCCATCACGTAGTCTGATTTCGCCTTGTAGTACGTTCTGGGATTTGGATTCCTGGTCACCAAATCATTCACGGTCGAGCCATCTGGGAGGTCCGAGAAAAACAGAACAGCCTCAATCCATTTCAACTCTGTGCAGTCTTCTCTCCGCAATCCCAGCTCAGGAAAACTCTCTTGCATCAACCGTAGAAGCTTGTCAGCTCTTCCAAGGAACAAGGACTGAAATTGAGCTTGCACAGTTAACTTTCCATTTCGATTCTCCTGCGTTATCAGGATCCTGATGAACAAGTCCCTATGAAGCTTGTATGCAATGTGTTGCCAGAGGTAGACTAGCTTGGTTGCGTTCTGTTCCAAAGTTCTGCTGGGAGCAAAAACAGTTACGATCGAGGGAACGGAGACTAGCTGGATTTTATACGCCAGAATTATTCCAAAACTGGCTCCTCCTCCACCTCTGATAGCCCAGAAAAGATCTTCTCCCATCGATTCTCTATCAAGAATCGCACCATCCGCATTGACAATCTTAGCATCAATAACATTGTCAGCTGCTAGCCCGTATTTACGTGTCAATGTGCCTTCACCTCCCCCACTGACGTGTCCTCCGGTGCCTACGGTAGGACAGGTACCTGCAGGAAAGGCAAGATTCGGGCTCCTTTCTGCAATTGCATGGTAGAGGCCACCAAGAAGTACACCACCTCCAATCCAAGCCGTTTTGGTTTCAGTATCAACAGATATTGAACTCAGATTCCTCATATCAACAATAACAAAGGGTCGTCGGTAGTAGGAAAGATAAGAAAGACCTTCATAATCATGGCCTCCACACCTAACTCTGATTTGGATGCTGTGGATTTTTGCACAAGAAACAGCTGACTGAACGTGAAGGTCGTTCAGGGGCGTAATTATGACTTGAGGCTTTGTCTGGTTGGGGGAAATAAATCTTATGTTCTGTATGGATGATAGTAGAGTAGACGTGTATTCAGAGTTTTTGGGAGTATAAATGATATCGGAGATTGAGTTGTTAGCGTTTTGAGAATGAAGACAGTGAAGAAAACTACTTTGATGGATTTCAGGATGAGCTCGAGACAAGACACCCTGTAATAGTGATAAAATCAGAAGTGAACAACAAAGAAATGACAGAATTTTGGCGACTGGGATCTCCATAATGTCTTTCGTATGGGCGGCCTTTTTTTTTTTTAAGTAGTAACTCGTAAAAGGATGCGCTAGAAGTCCGTCGGGTGGGGGGGACTATTTACATAGGAACGGTTTTCTACACGTACTCAAAAACTTTTTTAACAGGGAAGGGACTGTGGAAATAATGCCTGGGGTGTTTGACTGGTGATGGCGTATCCATCCGTTTGGTTCTCGTAGGTGAGGGGAAGAATTTCAAGGCCAAATGAATAACTGCCCAACCCATGTCGTAAATACGTTCATATCAAATCATTTTTCTCTTCTCTTGACAGGTGTCGAGCTTGTACAATAATAATTAATAGACCTAATGTCAATAAAAATAACCAAAACCTAATCCCAAGTACTGGAGCAGGGACTCCGGATGTGCAATGGGTTACTGGTTTCACCCTGATTCCAAGGAGTATACTTACCAGAATTAGTTAATTTTGTATACAGTGGCAAATAGGGTCGTCTCCACAGGACTGGGGAAAATTAACTCATTTTCCAAGTGACAAGAATTGGAGGGGAATTGTGAGAATTGAATGCTAACAAAATATTAACTAATTAACCAACTATGAAAAATAATTAAGAAAGAGAATTAATGGGAAAAACTCTAGCCAAGGATACACTTCAGAGATGGTTCAAATAACTGATCATTGATGCAAATATAATTCTAACATTCATTGACAAATAGGTTTTTCACTGCCGATACGATCTGACAGCAGTTTCTCCTTACTGTTTTGATAGTCAAGGTACGACCATTGACTATTTCCCTAATTCAAGAATAACCCTAGGTACGACCCAGACCATACAAGTGCACGCCGAGCCCACGCGAAGGGTTTGGTTAATATATGCCAGATTCCACCAAGTATACAAATCGAACCTAACCATACATGTCCGCCGATTATATCTTCTAAATCGTCTACACTAACAATCCAACCCTCCCTTCCAAAAGGGGATTTTAGTAAATAACCAAAAATGATACCTGGGCTAAGGGTCAAATTGGTAATTTTTCTTACATCTCCCCCTCCCGGAGCCCAGGTATCATACACGCCCCCAATGGTACCAGTTGTTGTTTCATTGAATTTGCTTCACTAATAGGGTCACGATTCGACTTTGATCGTTATGGACTAGTACCAAGATCAAGTCCTAGACAGGCAGATCTCATTTTAGCAGCCAGAACGGTAACAATGAAAATGGCCCCTTCCTTAGTAAGGTTATATGAACAAATGCCTGAACCAAAATATGTTATTGCTATGGGAGCATAAGATTTAATTCCTAATTGCATTAAAAATTAGAGAAACCCTATTCTAATTAACAAACACGCTACGAGGGTCCATTTAAATTAGATTGTATATTTCCCTGACACAAACCCAATTATGCCAGTTGCTACCAGGATTAGAGTAATCAAACAATTACGGATTTAATTACCCTAATTAGCAAATAAATTACGTGAGCAATTAAATATTGCGCATCTATTCAATCACACACAATAATCACCACCAATAAAAATAGAAAAT
The DNA here is from genome assembly GCA_013103745.1 of Gardenia jasminoides. Classification (NCBI taxonomy): domain Eukaryota; kingdom Viridiplantae; phylum Streptophyta; class Magnoliopsida; order Gentianales; family Rubiaceae; genus Gardenia; species Gardenia jasminoides. The sequence goes on from CM023103.1 coordinate 95,997,327, forward strand.
ATACAAATACCAATGAATAGAAGAAATAAATAAAATCGATTAGATCTCACAGTAATAGATGAACTAAATCTTCAAGTGCTCCTTGACTAGAAGGATGAAATTAGCCATACACGATGTTTGAAATTCCACCAAGGTTGTTAAAGGAAAATAGGAAAATCATCTACTACTACTGTAACGAAAAATAACAAAGGAAGGACGGAAAAACAGGAAGAACTATGGCTGAACTCGGTTTTTGTTGCTTCTTGGTCCAAAGAGATATGATAATAGCCAAGAGATTGATTCCCCAAGTCACGTCTCTTTTTCTTTTTCAAGCCAACAAGAAAAGATCCCCCCAATTGATAATTTTTCTCCCTGTGTATCTATACCTCTTCTAACCAATTTCCAATTACTAGTACTTTCCGAATAAGACTCCACACATAGCACAACTCCTTTTTCAAGTCTGAAACTGACTTCCAGCCACGTTTTTCGTCCATTTCCCTTTTTGTCCTCTAAGAAATAAAAATTACCAACAATATCAAATCCTATTCTAAAAAGATTTCCTAAAACAAATACCAAATTAGTTCCAACTACTAATTAAGAAAACATCAAATTTAACTCCACAATATTTTCAGAATTTGGACTCCACACTTCTTGGAAATTTCCCACGAGCCCTTGAAAATCCGAGAATTCTGGCCTGGATGTCCACCTTAGGCGCGCCCGCGCCTAATTGCTGGGAACGCTTCTGGATTTCCCCTTTTTAACACAATTTCACCAAATCCTGCAATTGATCACCAAATAGATAAATTTAGCAGAATCCACCCCAAGAATGAAATTTTTAGTCTAAATAACTTGGACATATTAACACAATAAACAACCAAAATTGCACCCTACCATCTCTTCTTCTTCTTTTGAAAAGGATAAAAGAAAGCATCGGATCTTTATGGGACTATGGGAGATAAAGACCGTTTTGTCTCCAATATATAATGATAATGCAGGAGTTGGTTATTATTAGCTAGTAATCACTCATGAGTGATTAATGGGTGATTTGTAAGTACCTCAGATCCCTAAAACCTGTTCTGACATGTGGTGATGATTGGAACCAAACCCACCCAAACTTTACGTTACCAAAAAAAAAACTCACGAGCACCCCATGTGAAATATATTAGTAGTATCATGTTTTGTCGAATACCGACACTATTATGTTACGTGGAATACTGGTAAAGGTTCCGAATAGGAGTCTAAGAGGAATGTTGAAGTGAGTTGATTGGCTTTACCCTGTGTAGCTCATTCCAAATCACTGATCAGGGTGAAAGCGTCCAAACGTAGCATCTCATTTAATTAAGAATAACCACACGCGGAAGTGGGAGAGTTAGTAAAGATAGAGCTAAAGCTACCCTGCATCGAGCCAAATTCAGTGAATCACGGGCATCTGAGGTTAAGTGCTCAAACTCAAGCTCCGACTCCGGCTTGGGAATTAGGCAGGTTGGTGGTCGCAGAGGCTGTATCCGACATTAACCATCAACAGAAATAAACAGACTGGACGGATGGGGATTAAATGCCTGGGACGCCTTGTCAACATAACAGAATCGCCTCGTTTTCAAATTGGCCCGGTATCTCTATCAACGAATTGTCCTACTAGTCTACTCAACTGGGAAGCCAAAGAAATCAAGTTCCTCTCCCTCTCGGCAGTGATAACTGCACAAGTTACCGGCCATCACCATCCATCAACACTACTCGTCTGTTATCCAGCGTGCCTTGCTGCCTATTTTCCATAGACCACGGACGTGACAATCCAAAAGGCTGGGAAGTACATCCACCACCACTTAGCTTGGGAAGATAGGCTGGGAAATACATCCACCACCAATTAGCTCGGGAAGATAAGACGATCTATTTTTTCCTCCCCAATCACAGCACGGACCTTCCAAATTTAGGTCTTCAGGCAGCCATCACACAGCCTGTGGCAGATGTTGGAAGTTTCCACATCCTTTGCATTTGTGCTGCCCACTATTTCAATGCTTCCATCAGCAAAGATAATGCAAAAGCTGTGACATCGGCTACCACAAAAGCTCTGGAACAGGGTGTGAGGAACAATACGTGTGGAGGTGGAAGACAACCAGCTGATTACTCGAGTACACAAGATAAACAACATGGCCACAAAAGAAGCAACAATCATTGAAGACGTTAAATCCCTTGGAACTCTTTTTTCAAAGTGCTCCTTTCATTTTGCACAGCTAGGCCGCATAAATAGAATTACGGAACTCAGCAAGCATGCTTTAAGTATTTGGGTAGATGAAGAATGGACTATCCATGTCTTCACTGCTAATTGCACTTTTGTATAGATGATTGGACCACTGTCCAAAAACTTGGGCATTTGGTCATGCAAGTGTACATTTTGAAAACATCAATACTACTATCGTTTCGACAGAAAAGAAATGCCTCTTTTGAAAATGTACAGAGTCCATAATCCATGTTTATGTCGACTTACTGGAAAGAAAGCTCTGCTCCAACTATTAATTCATTTGCAACAACTAAACTACTGCAGTACAGAAAACAAAATATAAGCCAACATTGCTCCTCTGGTATGTTATTGTGCAAGAATCTCCAGAGATCCTACCCTGAAATCCAAGGGACAAGAACGAATGACTTGATTGACCTGTTTTCTGGCGTCCCAACTGTCATCCATTTCAAGAAAGCTCTGCTCACTGTAAAACCTCCTGCTCTCGCTTTATTTGATACAGGTGTTTATATGTTCCAAGTTCTCAGTAATTTTATACAGCGATTCCAGTCATCATGAATTCCTCAGCTTATGCTTGATTTTTAGGACTGCAAAAAATTGAGCAGAAACCTGTCTTGATGTGCCGGCAAAAACAAACATATCCTAACTGCATGGTCGCCCCTTAGCATTAGGGCTAAGGAGACCAGAAGTGGACATGGAAATGGTGGAACCATCAACTCCAGAAGGCCTGTTCTTGCAAGATGAGCAAGGAGCTGTCCCGGGGAATCCTCGATCAACTCATTCATCCTAGAAACAGTCCATTTTCACATCTGTGACATCAAGTTGCAGTATCTCCGCTCTGCACCCAAGTATGGAACCAATACTGCAGCATAGGATAGACAAAAATTATGAAAATAGAGGCTGGGATAACACAAAAGGATGTTGCTTTGTAAAGGGTAGAGTGGAAATACAAAACTAACACAGATTTGTCAGCAATGAAAAATTGGTAGGATCTTCATACCTGGGGTGTGTTCTTCCAAGATCTCCGTGTACAAACTCCTTAATATACGTACCAGCCTGTCTCAATATACAATCATCAGAATTTAAGCCACCACAGGTAGTAGCAAAAACATTATCCTCATGGATGATCATTACAACTATTACCTATCCATGAGTCTAAGCATGCTGCTAGCAACTACAAACATAAAATTTTTTAAGGAAGCTTAATTGTGAGACCAAGCAAAGGTAAAGCTTTCTGGCTGTTATCGTTCCTTGAGTAACACAACAAATTTTTAACAACTGGGAGAAAAACGAATAAATAAGCAACACTTTCCTCTTCAATGGCAATCCATTCCATGCCTGGATTCATCTATGATTGGCATCTTATAACATGCTCAAGCAAAAACAAAAACCTCATCCAATAAAGTATGAAAGTTGAAAGTGAAGTAAAGGAAACTTCTCACCATGACATACAACAGTTGATCAGTACCTCAGAAACTAAATTGTGGTTTAAAAAAAAAAAAAAAACAACAACAACAAACATACAAACCTGTGTACATAGATGCAATAGAAAATACTGACAGCTTTCAGCTATTTTCTCTACTTTCATCCTGATTAACAATATAAACCCCATCAGCCTATAGGAAAATAAAATTTAATTCATAAACCAAAAAATAAAATCGTAAAGATGGAACTTGTACCAATGTATAACTTTTTCACGCCCCAAAGGACTTCGACGATGCAGAACCCTTATTGGTGTTTTCTGTAAAATTTGCTGCAGAGGCAAGAAAAGACAAATTACTGTACCAAACAGCAACATAGAACTCATTCATCAGATAAAAGCATATAGAAATATAACATTAGCACAAATAAGAAACTACCAAATAGTAATATGTCCATGAAACTAAGCAAATGTGCTTAAACTTATACAGGCTAGTTCAATACAACACGTCGCACTCAGCCGCATGCAGCAATTTACCAAAGCCAATCTTTCTGACGGTTAATTTTATGTACTACTGCCAATTAGTCCATAAGGACATAGTAAAATCAATTCAAACAGCAACAGAGAAACTATTTAAGCATCAAGATAAACATATCTTGCATATATAAGATGGCTAGTTATTTGCAAAAGCAAAATGAATACTGATATACACACACACACACACACACAAATATATATAGCTATATATATGAGAGAGAGGGAGAGGGGCTAACTCACCATCTCTTGAAGTGAAGATAGAGTCTTCAAGTCATCATCATTAAGTTGCCGAGAAATCCAAACAAGGGCAGCATATTGCTTCTGTACAAATTGTGGAAATGATATTTTGACTGCAGTTCAAGTTTTTTAACAAGAAAACAAAGAACTAACTGATTAAAAGCAAAAGGCATGTACCTGTTTCTCGGCTTCTCCTTCACGCATCAGTGCCCACCCTTTATTGTCTAAAATCTTGAGATTCTTAACCCCAACCTGATAATTCAATCATTAATAGCACAGCAGCATCATAAGAAGTTTATAAAATGAACCTTTGAACAGAATATTTATCAAAAATAGTACATACAAGTTTATTTTCCCGGCTATTTATTTTCATTTCCATCTCTTTAATAAGTTCTTCAGAAGGAACTTGACGGGCATTTTGAACCTCAACCAGGAAAGGGCGACCACTGCCCAACATCCTGACCTGAAAAATAGGTTTCCAACATCAAAACAACATTTACCAACATCAAAAAAGAATAGAAACACCAGAGGTTCCATACATCTATATCCTCTCTACCAGCAGCATGAAACTTGTAACCATCACCTTGGCAGAGAGGAAGGATGCCGCCACCTATTATTTCCTGCATAGCCAACAATTTCATTCACTCTTGTAGAACATAAGCCAGAAAAACAAAAATACTATTGTAAAAAACAGGGAAACACCTCTACAGATGCTTCCCCCATTCTTTCATCCTCAATCATCCAGCAAGTCTGGCTGACATTTCTTGAGTACTGCAGTCAAAAAAGAGTTCCATGATCTTCAAGTTGTACAAAGACACACACACACACACACACACACACACACACACACACACTTATCCTTAATCTAATAATCAAATTTCATAAGTTTATAATAAGAGGTGTAGATTTAACCATAATCCTCGCTGGAATTACCATACCTTAAGGTATCTCCCACCAATGTAGATTGGACATCTATAACAATGAAATACCAAACCAAAGGGCTGACTCTCCTGAAAAGTCAGAAATTCTGACCATGAGCAAAATACCATAAACTATTTTCATATCATCAATCAATCTTATCAACAAAATCCATGCATCTGATTACTTGTAATTGTTACAATAAGAAAGTGTTGCAAGTACATCGCAAATGAGAAAGTAAATGAACCAAAAACATGCATACATGGAATTATACCTTCTCTAGCTGAGATTTTAGGTGATCAATTCCATAACCTTCCAAATCCTTTGCAAAGCTCTCTGTGCACTCATACTGTTTGTTTTCATGTTCCACAAAACTTTTCGAGCCAGATGCCTCAGGTGCTTGTTTTTTATCAGCAGCATGTATCGTATCTGTTTTATTACAAGTGATCACTCAATAATTAAAATCACATGCCTAAATGCAAATAGCATCATTGTATTTCTGGTAGAAAACATCCATGGACGGGCAGAAAAATTTATGTTGAGATGGTGGAAAATGTTTGGCAAAGTTTATATTACCATACACAAAATGTGCAATATATTTGGGCAAAATTTTGAAGCAGTAAACCTTGACTTCTCATAAGAAAATTTTAAACAATTGAAGCCCAACAAGGGTGAAAAACTAACTTTTCTACTCTCTTTGGGGGAGGGGGAGGCTATGCTTCCTGGCCAACAGGTGAAAATTCATGAAACTGTCAAATGAAAGAACATTGAAATGTGGGTCTCCATCTTTTTGGCTTTAAATGGAAAGCTTCTAAATCATACTTGCAGATTATTATTTTGGCTAGAGTACACAGAGACAAATTCTCTTCAGAATATTGTTGTCATAAAATAGGACAAAGACTGTCGAGGTTCATAATTATTTTTTAAAATCCAGTATATTAAAAGATGCTCCTTTTCCTTTTTTAAGTAAATCCTTTAAATCAGAGAATGCTGTTATAGTTTTTTCTCCAATATCCATGAAGAAACTTCCATAGCTTTACAAGTCATCAAACCACAGAAGGTTATTAGAAAGCAGAAATGTGCAAAAATGAATATCTTTAATAAGTAAGAAACTCCAAAAGAAGTTCTTTAGGGCAGCTACTTGTTTTTCTCCTTTTGCATCCATTGATCTCCTCATTGTCAGGTTTTCTTCTTGACTCTTCAGAAGTTTCATATGTCAATCGTATGCGAAATGTGCTTAGATTTGATTTTGTACCCTGCAGAATGGGGAAAACTAATAAAGTTGCAATCTTGTATCATGCATCCTGAAAGTCTAGCCCAACTATGAGGTAGAATGGCAGCAGTAAGATTGGAACTTAAAATTATGCAATTGTTTATTTGGTAACATTCAAAGAAATAAAATAAGAATCAACTATTCCTCCACCAGAGAAGAAAGGAAGATGTTTGAATATGTTAATATTCTGAAAGGAAAAGGCATAGTACAAATAATACACAGTTTTATTGCATGAATTTAGAAACTTAAGCATTTGACACTTCTGAATGGCTTCTAACGAAAGAGGAAACAGAGATCTGAATTACCAGTAGTTTTGCTAGGGTATCCAGTATTGACAATTTCAAGGCATCCTTTATAGAAATACACTCAGACACAGTTTTTTGCAGGAACCAATGTTCAGAGCCATACTTCTTTCTCATATAGGACCTGAAAGAATAATATTTAACTTGTTTATCAATCCTACAAAGTCTGCATAAATAGAAACGAGAAAATATTTCAAGTGGGCAATGAAGAAAATGATTATAGAATGATGCATGTGCAAATGAAATCAAGCAATTTTTCCAGCATCCATTACGATAAAACAACACTAATCATCACAATCAACCAACTAAAAAATAGGCACACTGTACTGGGACTTGACTAAAGGTATTGATCAAAAGTCATAGATGTGCCATATCAAATAAAGAGGAAGGAAGGAATTGATATCTTTCTACCTGACAACTTGTTCATTATCCATGACCACAGGTGGCAATGAAACTTCAAGAGAAAAGCTGTCAATTTGAGGATGCTCTTGCTTAACATATTCAGCAATAATTTTAGCAAACTCGTAAGCAGAATCCTTCTTCACTAATATTTCTTTTTCATCATGATATACAAACTCCAATGTGCCTAAACAGATTCTACAAACTGTATGCTCCAAAACAAATGCTTGGGAAGATAGCTGCTGACTACTCGAGTCTTTGCATTCTGTAGAACCATTGCAGTTGTCATCTCTGTCCCGCCCCAATACATTTTTTTCAAGCATGGCATTCATAGCTGATGTTGGCAGTGAAGGAAAAGAAGAAATCTTTTGACAAAGACCAAACAATCGAAAAATGCACCGAGCACATGCCTGTGTAATAAAATGAATCTCTTAGACAGACAAAAGAGAACATTTACAGAAGGAAATATGATAAGAATGAAATTGTCCGATCGTGGAGAAGCTATAAGCACAAAACTAAGAGTTATATGCACACGAGGAAGCGAGAAGAAAAAGCTTCCCTTTCATCACTGTCCTCCACAGTTTCTAAGAAATTCAACTAATTCCAAACCATCAATCACAGTAAACTGCAAAGAGTAGCTTGAACATCAAAATTATTAGCATTTAATTAGCTTAAAACGACACTGCTAAGTTACTAGAATAATTTCTGAGAACTAAGAAGAATAAAAACCGCAAAAAATGGAAAAAGAAAATAAATAAAGCATGTAAGAAATTAGCATACGCCGATTGAGAAGAAATCCTTGACCGCGTGAGTGGGAAGAGCGTGAAGGGCGTTTTGGAGAAGTTTCAGCTCCTCTTCCTCCTCCCCCGCCGCGTTGGCTGCTGCAGAGTTGCTAATTTGCTGCCTATCATCGCCGCCACTGTTATCCTGCACAACTTGGCTAGCCATTGCCAACCGGCGTCCTCCTGCAGTCGGCGGTGCGGTGCGGTGCTGTGGCCGCAATCAAGTTAATGTAAAGTGCCCTTTTTTTTTTTTTTTTAAATTACTTCCCCTCCCTTTGTTTCTTTTCAGACGTTTTAATCGACTTGGAAGTTTCAAACTGTAGGCCAGGGCAGTCCCCTGAGTTCCTTTTTTTTTTTTTTTCCTTTTTCTTTTTCTTTTCTTTTATTTGGGTGGAAAAGGAGTTCTGGGCTCTTTTGCCAAGTTTTCTTATGTCATTATTCTTTTTTTTTTCCTGTTTAAACAATTCTTTTTGTTTATAACCCATTCCAATCTTTCTAAACACATCTACTTCCCATTTTTGGTAACTTGGTTTACATTATAGAGCAGTATTGTCTTTTTGGCAAAAACTATGAAAAAGAAAAAGATGATAAAGGCTTCACAAACATCTTTTCGGCATTTTACCTCCCCATAGAGAGGGTGGTTTTGATTTTGAGTCTACTTACAAAAAGTGATTGTAAACTAAGATAGTGGATTATTCTTCAATTTATTTTATTGCTTAATTGTAACATCGTCGTTTAGCATAGAAATTTCCTTTAATTTTGAGGTGCTTATTTTATTTCAAAGATCAGATAAAAGACCAAAAATTTCGCCTCAACTTGGGCGTTCGAGTTGAAGTTGAACTTCGCATGAGGGCGCTATACTTTTGAGCGATGGCTCTGCTACTGAACTTTCCACAAATGCACACGATACAGTATAAACGCACAGAATATGCCAAATTTTGATCCACAGTTGTTAACAAACTATCAAGCTACTCGGCTTGCTTATTTGCAATTATTTGGAATCTACAACATGCTCGGTAAATATGAAAGATCAATTCCCCAGACGATCTAGGAATTCACCACTGATTTCAAAGAGACGAATTTAACAGGTTAAGATCCACGAACCCAGAAAGCACAGCCCTGCTTCGCTCCTTCACCTTCACCTCGTACAACACTCTGCACATTTCAACCCCTCTCTGAGTCCTTGGCTTATCAATAAGATTTCCTAGCTGGAGAAACGAATATATAGGGAACTAAAGGCAAAGAAGCATGCGTTGAATTCAACAAGTTTCTGCATTATCAGAGCACCCCCACCAAAAACCAAAAAAAAAAAAAAAATTGCAAACACCGACTGCACTACCAAGTCGAAGCTGCAACTTACCTCTGCCCATCAAGCCACATTTCTGTTATTAAAGTTTCGCCAGGGTAGACATGTAACAGGAATCTGGCAGATATCCTCTTGATCCTATTTTGATCTCCTCCGCAGATACATTTGATGACAGCCCTGACAGCAAACCCAAGTGTGCAAAGCCCATGCAATATTGGACGGGAAAATCTAGGCAGAGCACAATATGAGAAATTAGCGCAGAAAAAAATTAGCAAAATCTAAGTGTAAAGTCTACTGCTCAGGGATAACCCCATCCCTTGAGTAAGATAATAAGAATGTAATTTTCTTTTGTGGTATCTTAAATCTACGTCTGAATTTCAGCATGGATATATAGTAGAAGAAATATCCCAATTTTGTAAGTTTTCAAATGAGGTTAGTGAGAAAAGTTCTTAAAGGGATAAATCCCCATAACCGTACATGCAGAACGTACCGTAAACTTAAACTTCAAAAAGTGGCCCGGTACATGTTCAGCTAGAGCAACCCAGACCACCACACCCATCCATATACCTTGTTTCATTAATTTTTCCTGGGCCAATGGCTTAAATGGTCCTCTAACTTATCCTAATTAAGCAATACTCCTCGGAACTTTTTTCCCACCAATTCAGTTCTTAAACAAGTATTTATAACCAATTTCATCCTACTAGAGAAAGTTATACAAAAGAAGAGGAAGGAGTCTTGTGGATTATGAAAATTATTCCTCCTGTCAGCCTTAGATAGCGGCAAGAAAACGCAGAGTAATGGCGGACAGACCATAATGGCAAAACAGAAATTGTTCAAGGACTAAATTGGCCAAAACACAAGATCAAGGACTGTTGCAGGTTTTCAAAATAAAACAACAAAATAAGCTGAACGACTAGTAATGCCATTTGATTTTTTACTAATAAAAAACAACTAGCTTCAGATTACCCAGCAATTTCTGCAATTCTAGGATCTGAATGCAAAGGATTGTAATCTCCGGAAAGCCTGTAAAGTAATGCCTGCACAATGAAAATGTCAATTTAAAGGTGAAATGATTATGCACTAACAAAAGTTCAATATAGGTACCCAATCTACAGTAAGCACAGTAGCATCGACAAATACAGCCCAAAATGCATGGAACTGCTAATGACAGGGTGTAGTGCATCAACAAAAAATTCAAGCACATCCAAAGGTACTGAGCAACATGTTTGAAGGTAGTGAAAGCTAAAGTCCAATAGAGATAATCTTAGAATCCTCAATCTCCTCCAAGGAGCAATGTTTCAAAGAGGTCAAATGACTCGAATGATCTATAGTGATCTAACAGTGTGCCAACCCATCCAATTCCACTCTCCTGCACCTATATCTACAGTAGTCAAATCCATATGTACATTGCTCATCGAAATTCATTTTCATGATACGCCGTGTCATATCATAATACGTTTATAACTATTTGTATAAATTTTTATATGATTATTTGCATGAGAATACTGATGACTATCACATAAATAAAAGTGACATTGTAATTATATAAATAGAATAATGTCATTATAAAATATAAAGTTAATAATCAAGGAAACATAGGTAAGTATTATGTTATACAAGATGTTAATAGAATCAGAATAATAACTATGTGAACCAGTCAGGTATGTGAATTATAAATTTTTCATTTTTATCACATACAAACGCATGTGAAAGCAAGAATAATGTGGTAAGACAATTAATGTCTTTTGAGTTGGTTTGAAAAGGGGATCTGTATCTGGCAAGCAGTAGCCAGACAGAAAAGATTTATATAAGAATAGGTGCAATTTTAGTGAAATAAATGTGCGGAAACTATATGCTAGACAAATCTACATCAAAGGTTAGATGTGTAACTCTTGATGCAAGTTCTTTTACTTAAATTTTACTATTTTTGTTGCTAAAAAATTTTGAAATTAATAAATACAAACTAGAAATACATAGAATTTCTTCATCTTTTCCATAAGTTGACTCAAGTGGCTCAAATGCATTCAAGCATTATATGATACAGACGTAAGATACACATTGTATTACAGCACATGCTCTTGTATTTACAATTTTTTATCATATGCAATGCACTATCATGATACGTCCCAAAATTGCTTACATCTGGCATGTATCAGACTATATGCATGATGCATCCTACAAAACTAACAATTGTGTCCGTATTCATGTCATTAGATGTAATCTTAATATAAGATCAATACGTGTCAGAAATAAGCATAAAACAGCAGCACAAAAAAAAGGAAGTAGCAAACCAATTGTAAACATGCCTGGCATGTATCAGACTATATGCATGATGCATCCTACAAAACTAACAATTGTGTCCGTATTCATGTCATTAGATGTAATCTTAATATAAGATCAATACGTGTCAGAAATAAGCATAAAACAGCAGCACGAAAAAAAGGAAGTAGCAAACCAATTGTAAACATGCCTGAGATGGTTGAGTACATTCCTCAAACACAGCAAATGGTGGACTTTTTGGGAGTCTAGTACTTGATGCCTGATTCACTGGATGCTTTGAATATGAGTATGGCTGAGATGATTTCGAGAACCCTCCAGCACCTCTCAAAAAGACAGCCATCCTGAAAATTAGTAGCATGGTTATCAACCAAATAATAACAAATTTAGTTCTGTCAGTTGAATGAGAACTTACCTGTTCATGCATATTAACTCACCAGACTCTTTCTCATAGCTTAGAATTTCAATTTCCAGAACAGCTGCCTTACCTGCAAGCAATGAACTCTAAGATTGTTACCAAGACGGGGGAAAAAAAATGGTAAAGCCACTAATAGTATCTGATCAAAGTCTTCAGGAGCAAATATAAATGTACAGCCTGCATGCTGACAATTATCTTTGCACAGAGAACAGGGGTGGTGAGGGTGATTGGGGATCTTTCTATCAACTAACAGATGAAAATCTATTCAACATTCTATTTGAACTGTTTCTGTAGTGCTTGATGTCCCTTTATTGACCAAATTGTAACCAAACTTGTTCTTATGAAAAATATTTTATCAGGTATGTTCAAATCACAAACCTTCATGTTATAACCATAGTGGAATATTCTGAAACAAACCTTTATCATGCAGCCCAGATATGCTAGTTTTATTCTGTATCTGCAGTAATCAAATTGATCAACAGAGTTATGATCTTTGACAATGTCAGAGGATAAAACAAAATCCAAAGACAAAATTCTCACTCGCATATCAAATTGCATATAATATGTAATCCAATTAGTGATACTGTCTAATTCACCATTTCATGGGAAACTGGATCCAAGTTTACAATCCATAAACTTAGCAATCCCCAAATCATTCAACTTTGCATCAGGCTTCATTAGCGTGATAAAAAGATTGCAAACGGTTTGAGAGTCTTGATAACTCAAATCATATCACAAGGTTAGCTGCCTCCTGCAATTTAGAAGTTCCATTTGGCAACCTAACTCAAAAACCAATCTCCCTCACAATCCTATAACCAGTGGTTTCTTTTCTTTCTTCAGTTTCTTTTTGTCATCCTCCCCGCAATAGAAATGAAGAAGCAACCTCCTTAGAAGGTTCTCAAACACAAAAAGGTGGGTAACCTGCAACTTGAAAAAGCCGCTGGTCACCTGTTATCTTATGAACAAGGTATTTGTAAACAGTTGAAGTACACAGCCGATAGCAGGTTCTACAGCTAACTTTTGATGGTAGGAGTGGATTTGGGTCAGTACACGGCTAGCTTATTGTCCATTTCCCTCCAAGAATCAACTCCACATGAATGCAGATGACATATAGTATCTAGAGCTTCTGCTTTTTCTCGTTCTCTCTTTGGAAAATTAGATTTTTTGCCACACACTTACACAAGCACTAGAAGGGAGTGGCTTGTAGATTTCAATGTACTGTTGCCCATGCAATAGAAGGCGTGGATCATATCTAGCACCAAAAAGTAAATCAAGTCAGATTCACTAGACAGATACTTTCGCAGGTAATTGATAGTTACAATTTCTTTGAAAAGATGAATACAGGAGAAAGACAGTGCTTGCCTAACAAAAATTTTCAACAGAGAAAAAACCCAAACGAACTCCACTGGCAATTTTAACAAGGTGAATGGAAGGAAATCTAATGAAGAGGGGAAAACTTCAGTTGTTTGAATGCATAAATGCTTACGAAAAACCAGGAAGCTGCCCAATTTCTGAACTGGATCCATGACAAAACAAAGCAGCAAAGGTTGGCAAGACCTACAAGATGAGCACATTAAAACATAAAATCAAAAACTGGCCAGAGCAGTCAATGTTATCACCCCTACATCCTCTAACCCATCCATCTTTTCTTGTCTTCAGACAGAACTGACGTTAAGAATCATCCAATCCTAGTATTATTCCCACCAGCAAAAGCAACAAAATTGTCTCTTCAATAGATAATCTACCAGTAGCAAGACAGGATTATAAGGGAAAAGAAAAAAGGGAGAGACCTGGATGGATTGGTGGTGGACATGATCATGATCAGGATGGTAAACGTACTTCAGTTCCTTATCATCCAAAGCATCCTTCAAGCAAGCTCCAACTCCCAGAGCATATAGAGCTACATCTCTTTCTGTATAAATAAATGTTTTCTGCACCACCAAATTTATATATTTATATATATATATGTCAAATCCATAGAATTTCATTTACTAACCAAAAAAGAACGAAGAAGAAAGGAAAAAAGTTACATAAAAGAAACAGAATACCAAAGCGAACCGAACCTGACCTCGGGGAATTTGTGAGAAATGATAAGCTGAGGATCAAAATTCGAGGTCGCCGCCGCCATATAAGCCCTGGAATATGATAAAAGCCCGGAGGACGAGGGTAATAACCAAAGAACAAGGCAGGCGGGCTGCTTGAATTTTGGGTGGGAGATTCTGGAAAATCCAAGCTCCCCCACTGCACTCACTTGTGTACTACAAGATTAAGAAGATAAAGAAGTCCTTTACTATGTCGCGGCAGCGGCAGAGGCAGAGGCAGAGCTTCTTGGGAGATTGAATTTGGTCCCGCCAGAGGCAATACTCGTCTATCCGCTGCCCCCACCAGAAAGCCGCGGTCAACGACTAGCAATTACTCACCATTTTTTTGTCTTTTTTGGCAGTCAACGTTTCTATTATCTCTTCTCCTCCTTTTTCTTATAAATCTGCAAGGATCCACCCCCCCTTCCCCAAGTACAGATCTACACGCATACTCCAAAGGCAAGGAGGCCCAGTTTGTGAAAAGGGCAGAAGATATTAAGGTTATGAGAGAAAGGAAATAAAAACAATAAGAAAAGATAAAATTTTCCTCTGTCTTATCTGTTCTGGGAATATATAAAAGAGGAAACCCTCTCCTTTGTTTGGATCTGGGTCCTACGGGAATAGGAGAGAAATGAGAAGAAAAGACAACAAAAATGACATTCCTAGTAAGAAACTGGGTAACGCAAGCAGGTTGAGCAGCCAGCATTGAAGTGCTACATATGAAAAAAAAAAAGTAGACTGCGTGACTGCTAATATGTTATACTAGAAATCGCACCCGTACTATGCATGAGATTACATTTAAGAAAATAATAAAAATTAATAAATTATTTATTATAGTCATGTGAAAAAAATTAAAAAATAAAAAGTGTACCATTTTATAATCTAAATTATATTGTATTTGTATATCTTATATGAAATCATAATGTATACTCAAAAGTGAAAAATATAATGAAATATCACAAAAGCAGTCAAAGAAGTACCAAAAGTAATCAAATATAATATTATGTCACACTTCTATTGAAGTTATTTCTCTCACTCTGTAACTTCTCTCTCATTGATACTATTATTACCAATACCTGTTCCTCACCTCTTTAGCTCAAACTGGTCACATCTCTATAATATTTATCTCGTTTCCAAAGTCTAAATTCTCTTATTTGTCCTATATTTGACTTAATTTTAGAGTTTACTTATCTCTTATTCTACTATACTTTCCACTTATTTATAATAGTAAATTATAGCATATTTATTTTGAGTTGTCTATCAATAAATATGGGTTTAGATATGTAAGTTAATCATGTTAAAATTGATGACCCAATTAAGTTTATGAATTAGGGGAACCTAAATGCTATATTTAGATCACTTATTTAAAATCTGATTAAATAAAAAATAGATTCGAATTCAATCATTAGTAGATAAGTTTGGATAATGCTAATCCAATAGTTTTACTCTAATTTTTATAAGAACATATTTATCTTTTTTTCCTCTTCTTTAATTTTCATTCCTTTTTTTTTCTTTTTTAATTTTGCCTTACTTCCTCTACCACTCCCATGAAAGTTTAATAAACCTTTTTTAGAGTCAGTTTATTTCTTGTTTTAACACTAAATTATTTTTGGATTCTTGGTAGAATTAAAAAAACTAAAATTTACTATTATTACAATTTTTGTGAATGATTTTGTTGTTATTAGTTAGTTATTATAGAATTGTGGAAATTGTATTTCAAATAGACTCCTAAAATCACATGTGATTTACGTAGTGGTTAGTTGGTGAAATGATTTGTTGGATTGGTTAGTTACTATAGAGTTAGAAACTTAAATCATTTGTTTGATTGATAAGTTATTACAGAGTTATAGATGTGATTTGGTAGATCAAAGGGATAATTCTTATCTAATATATTTGAATTAAAATAAATATAAAATTATATGAAAAAATGATTGGGATTTCATTGGCTTGTGGAGATTTTTGATAAAAAAAAATCTCATCTGTAATACATATATGATAGATAGATAAGAGAGAGATAAAACAAGCTATTTATCAGGAATGGAAATTTCAATTAGCTTTGGCTATATGAGTGGTTATGAATCTAATGAATCCTTAAATGATTTTGGAGACTAATTAAAGATGTTAACTAATAAGGGAGCCCCATAAATTATACTAATAACTCGTAAGGTAGTTAACCTCAGTCAACTTTGTTCCGAAGTATTTATATGGTTGATTACAATTAATCTCCTTAAGTTATATTTAATTTCTCACCTTACCTCCTTAACTTTTAAATTTTATTGTTTAATTTCCTATAAGACAAAATCATCCTTTCATTATATTGACATTCCATTTATCCTTTTCCCCCCATTTTCCCCTCATTCATTTCATTTTTCTCTTCCTTCTTTCTTGTGTCTCCCATCCTTCCTAAGACAAAACTTTATTTGAAGTTTATAGTTTGATCTCTAGATGAAGCCTTGGAAGGTATTAAAAGCTAATATCGATCTTTTATATGATATCATGTGTCACAATTTGCAATCAATGATCATTAATGAGGGTTACAAATTCATATGGTGATTTTTTTAAGAATAAAATGACAAACTAGGATGGGAAGATGAAAAGGCAAAAGAATTGAAATGTCAAAAAATGGTAGTTTGGGGAAGGGGTTTAAATATTTTGTTATTATTTAAGAAAAACATAAATCTCTATAATTTCTCTATTTTAATTTCAATCATCAAGACGATTTTTTTTTTTTTTGTAAAAGAGAAAGAAGTAGATAGAGAAGACAGAGATAAAGAAAATAAAGGAGGTGTAAGTGGGGAAAAACAAAAACACACAAGAGAGGAAAAACAAGAAAATAATAATTTAGAATGATAGAGGAGTAGTTTTATCCAATAAAAAATAAAGTGAGACCCGAAAACACTAGGAGATAAAATGAGAAGTGGATTATACTTTAGAAATTATTTGTGATTAACCCGTACTTGTATCAAGTTACGATGACAAAGGTAACAAAATAAGTCGATGTAGTTTTGAGAATCACTTCAAGCATTAATGGAGGCTAAGCGTAAATTTCTGAAATTAGTCATTAGTTACCATTCAATAGGCCGACCTGGCAACTAATGTCAATTGTTAGTGAGAATCACTTCAAGCATTAATGGAGGCTAAGCGTAAATTTCTGAAATTAGTCATTAGTTACCATTCAATAGGCCGACCTGGCAACTAATGTCAATTGTTAGTGAGTAGTAACTATCTGACGCAGCAGCTACTTTTCAATTCCAAGTGTTTATTATAATTACCACCAAACTCTATCCAGCCAATTGGTAATTGGAGGAGCCCCATGGCACTTAAGTAGAGTTAAAGAACCCCACGATCGAGCGATGTGAGACAAGAACACCCAGTTTACAGACTCGGTCACTCAAATAAGTAACAACAAGCCTACGAGTTCCCCATTTTTTTTATTTTTTTATGGTGACAGTAAAATTGAAATAAGAGGAAAATGGCGGGTGGGAGCGCAAATATGAGATAGTTAGTGCGCTGATGATCAATCAAACCATACGGACGGTTGAGATTAACACACACTATTGCATAGGCTACCAATGTGATGTAGTGCATGACGCAGTAGATTTACTTGGGTCGTCCAAAAAGAACCTGCAGAATATATCTACCCAAAAGAGGCATGTAAAGATATGATCAGATGCTTTCACTGCTCTTAGCAGTTCAAAATCTTGTCAACCTTCAATCTATCTATCGTGTCAAACCTTCAATCTCCTCTCTCAAAACATATTCCAACACCCAATTATACATCAGCAGAGGCCTGGCCAGGCCAGAACAGTCGTATTGTACTGGGAAGCGAGGTACAGACGATTATTAGTGATAACTGTTCAAATGAAATAATGTAACAAATTTTAAACGGGTCATAAAATTATATAAATTACTTATACAACTTTACAATAGAAGCGTGACATTAACATAATAAATATTCAAATTATTCATGTAGAGTTATAATTCATTTTAGACGACTGTCACTGACAATTGTACATACCCACGTCCATTGTATCGTGTGTCAATGTCAGCCTTTCGAAAGTAGGCTTTTGAATTACTAGCTTGCATCAATCGAGACTCCGACCCACCCCAACAAGATAAGCCACATGATACAGTAGTATGAAAATTGAAACCCCTACCAGCGAGCTCAAAAAGGACGGAATTTATTGAAGGACGACACCAGCAACGATTAATGAAAGGATTACTACTACTCTTTTTGCCGGTGAAAATGAATGACCATTAGCAAGTTTGTCAGTGCTTTGGCCATAGAGAGTTTACAAGAGCTGGGGGCCTTAAATTAAATTAATTGAGACTTGACGACGCCGTTTGGTCAGAAGAATAAAGCCAAAATACTTGTGTAACCGTTGCATCGCACGTGTCCATTTCTCTTCTTCTTTAACTCCTGCTTTGGTCTCTGTTCAGTCATTAGCACTGTCCTCACTTAATACTTACCATCTTTTCTTCTTGGAATTATCCCGTTTTTGCACTGCCATTATGACGTTGGCCTCTCTTACTTTTAAGCTTCGACGGCACTGAGCCCCCCCCCTCCCCATGTAGCCACTACTCTCCCCCCAACCCGGACCATCTAGTTACCTTCTTGATTCTCCGGTGGAGAGAGAGCAAAATGCGTCCCAAAGCTGTAATCCCTGCAGCTAAGAATGGAGTAGCACAGGAGGCTAAGCATTATCCTTCGCCGCTGGCCACCCATGAGGAAGTTGTCAAGAGCCCTTCTCTTTTCTGGGACACACTTCGGATTTTTCATAAGACTATGGGCAGAAAACACATGTAAGCCCTTCTTAATCCTGTCCCTTTCAGAGTTTCCCTACAAAAAACACGGCGGCCATTGTAAAATGTTCGGCTCTGCTCCTTATGATCGAGTAGCATTTTCCATTTGTTTTTGTTCACCTGTGCATCGCGGGAGGGCGTTTGTCTGTGTATACGACATGGTTGTTTGAATGCGGTGTGCATCTCTGTTCCTATATATATGCAGGATTCCTGTGATCGGAGGAAAGGAGTTGAACTTGCATGTTTTGTACGCGGAGGTTACGAAGAGGGGAGGCTTTGACAAGGTGGTCGAGCATAAGGAGAGTATATATACTCTTTTTATTAATATATGTATATATATATATGTGTGTGTGTGTGTAGATGTGTACTTCTTTTGTTTTGTCTCTCAAATTTTGTGGATCAATCTAGTAGATAGTATAAGTGAATAAATGTTTGTTTTAACTTGTATGTAACCATTTTGTTGGTTAAAATAATAATACACAACTGCTTGAGTAGGTTGTATCGCAGAAGAAGTGGAGGGAAGTTTCTTGTGTATTCGAGTTTGCCCCAACCACGACCAGCGCTTCTTATGCTTTGAGGAAGCATTACTTTAGTCTGCTCTACCATTACGAGCAGGTGTACTTCTCTAGGCTCAAGGCTCCCATGCTTGATTCACCAGGTGAACACATTTTTACTTTTATATATATATTCTTCAGACCTTTTGACTTTCCTATATTGATTTCTCCTGCATTTTAATTTTAGGGATCTTTTATTTGGATCTCTTCTTTGGCACTTTAATTTATGCTTGTTCCTTGTGATTTTTGGAGCTCTCGTTTTCATGGGGACCCAAAGTGCAAAGCTATGTATATCCCTGGCCCTGGGAAGGAGTGGTTAGAACTTAGAAATGATGGCCAATTCTAAGCTGGGAGAGTTGATTGATTCCAACCATAGGCCATGACTCATTAATGGGCAGGCGATAAGTCGATAAATATACAAATTAGAACCACACATTGCTTAATTTCTCTGCCACAAATGTAATGATCAATTCTCTTTACTTGCGATAATGGTGATAAAGTGCATATGTGTAAATCTTGTGGCCTATAACTTATTGCTATTGGAAGTTTGGAACTTGGAAGACGGATGGCCCTTTATCTCATCCAAATTCCTTATATTCCCTTAGATTAGATTAATTTAAACCAAAAAAAGAAAAAAAGAAAAACTATTATGGACTGGGAATTTTATATCTCACCTTGGTGCCATTTGTTACGATATCCTATGAAGATCCAAACTTGGGAATTTCTTTTCATGGTTTGCCTCGTACATCTGGCGCACTCGGCATAGGATTTGTTAGTGATACATCTAGATTCGTTCTGGACATAATTATTTTTTGGTATTTTATACCCTATTTAACCGATTCAAGACCTGATTCGTCAGAAATTCAAGTTGTCGACATATATCAGTTAGCATAGTATCTTTTGTCGTATAAAAATTTTATTTTATTGTATGATATGTTTAGCTTACTGAAATCTTCTGTCTCACATTGTATATATAAACTACATTCAAGGATTTTATTGAGGTTTACAGGTAATAATTTATTTTGTTCATTAGAAAAGAAATACCAAAAAAAAAAAAATGCAGATTGCTAGTTTGAGTATGTCAAATTTTGACCTTACACTGTCGTGATTTCTGATGATAAATACGAGATACAGGGGGTTAGCTTGTGGATGGTAAAGAAGGAAGCACTTTGCGACATTTTTCTTATTAATTATTACTAACCATCTTCAAAAACTAGATCTAAACATGGAGTCCATATTACCTTCTACAAAATCTACGGGTTGTCCCTTATTTCCTCTCTGTTTTTTTTTTATTTTCATTTTAGCATGTGTACCTCATTTTTTTCACTTTAGGGTTCTAGGCATATATAACCAACCAATCTACATCTATACTTCCACGTTTATCAAAAGATAAAACAAAGTTTGAGGAGGCAATATCCTAGTTGGTCTTTCAAGTGCCATGCTACCATTGTTTTTTAGAGTTTTGCAGAGGCTTTAGAAATCAATTGCAATTTACCATCAGAAGATCATGATAGGCTTTATCTTCTAGCAAGTAGGCAATGAAATTCCATTCTATGTTGGTGGCAACATTGGTTGCAATTGTATGAACATCTGATCTACTCTTTTCATTGACAAATTTGATGCCATTTCCATTCAAAGTCAAACCAGAAATTGACGTCTCTGTTTTTTGGCATTTAATTGTTTAGGTCCTTTGTCCTTCCAAGCTATTGGAACAATTGATGGGAAATTTGACTGCGGTTATTTGGTATCTGTGAAACTGGGTACTGAGGTTCTTAATGGTGTACTTTACCATCCAGACAATGGAGGCCCTTCTTCCTCGTCAACTGTAAAAACCTGCACCGCAATTGCACCATACACCCCACAGCCACATCATTTAGGTCGGAGGAAAAGGAAGAGGAGAGGAGACCCTGGCCGCCCTAAACCCAACAGGAGCGGATACAACTTCTTTTTTGCAGAGAAACATGCCATGCTTAAATCTCTCTATCCAAACAGGGAGAGGGAGTTCACAAAAATGATTGGCGAGTCCTGGAACAATCTTACCTCCGAAGAACGGACGGTGAGTTATTGGACCTAGTAAATTAATCCTGTTAAAGGCACCTACGTTGTCTAGAAATTTTAGGCATGTATTTACTGCTATTCTTTGCTCCCGGTCGTGGCTCATGGGGGGAAATTGATTGGTCATAGATTACAAAGAGTGTCCTTCGTATGTTCATGCTGATTTCTGGAATAATCTTTGGTAACATGGTCAAATAGCATGACTATATGCCAATTTTTCATGTTATCAAAAACAAGTGTACGGCTAATCGAAAGGAATAGATTGCATCTATTGTTTCAATGAATCTTCTGATGACGCCTCAAAATCATATACGATTAATGATGTTGCTGGTTATTTGTGCATTACAGGTTTACCAAAACTATGGCTTGCAGGACAAAGAAAGGTACAAGCGCGAGATGAAGGAATACAAAGAAAGAAATAGTATCATGAATCCTCACTGAACTCATCATGCAACAACCAGAGGTAAAGGCTTTCTGGGGCAGAGTACTAATTAGAATTCTATGAAGCAAGAATGTACAGTATACAGCAAAGACCATCCTACTTTGAACCGCTCACTTATTCAAAGTAGCAGGAATAGGAAAGAACCTAATTTGATTTTACTAGTTTTGTGTATGAAGTGTCCTGCTTTGTTCCGGATAAATCCTGTAGTCTTTTGCCCAAATCTTCTCTAACTTTTGAGACTCATCTGTATGGAAGATAGAACAAGGTGATTTTCACAACCCTCAGTTCCAGAGAAGACCCTTTATTCTTTTGTTTGGTTGCAAGGGATCGATTTGCTCATTTAAAAGGAATGAGGGGTTAGTTAATTTTGGAACTTAAAAATGTGTATCAAGTCTCTTCTGCAAGACCTTCTCCGCTCAAAATTTGAGCACTAGGCCAAGTAAAACTTGAGGACTGCCAACGGAGTGGTTAGTGCTGCCCAAGTAACAGAGGACATTTGAGAGCCATTTACGGACATCAAAGGTGTCAAAAAAAAAAAAAAACATATGAAAGCAGCATAGGAATTTTCTATATTTTCAGCATCATTTCGTAGTCTTTCGCAGATTTTAGAGGAACACGTGATTTTAGTTGTACATATAGAAGAACACAAGAAGAGAAAGGAATAAGAAATTAAAGTAAGAAATGCCAAAGCCTTTGACAACAATGTCTAAACAGCGAAGAAACGAGGAAATTTTGAAAGAATGAAAGAGAGGTTAACCAAGCTTGGTGATGGAAGAAGGTATAACAGCAAGGGAGACAGTAAAATGTTTCGTTAAAGAGTTCTTGCTTTAAGCAAATATCACCAAATAAGTACATTCTCAGCTGATGAAATGTTGTAATGACAAAGTGTATATCAAACTTTCGAATCAGTCACCATTTTTAACCATCAAAGGGACTGACAAAGCAACTAGCAAATTTAAGCACCCAGAATAGCGATAATTTACCCAACATTACTAAGTTTGGAGGCATTATACTTCTCAAGTGAAGATTATGACCTCATATTGGGGATCTTCTTACAACACTAGAAGCAAAAACCAGCTGCAAAGAACGAGATTCCCAAGTGAGAAACAGCTACAGATTATGTGCTTTTCTTAAGACTATGCATGAACCGATGCTTTCTCCTCCTGGAATGCGTCTGAGAAGCTTTCGACATATTGTAGGAAATAAATCGCACCTGCATGATGTTTTTAGAACTTTTTTATTTCACAATGAAGTGATCGAAATAAAAAACCTTCCTAGGGACAGCAGACCAAGAATGCGATTTCCCTTAACTAGAAGCAAACATAGGAGAAAATGCGGCTTATCTCCTGGATTTCAATTTACAAAATCATTTTTGAGCTTCCTACTCAACTTTTCAACTCACATATGGTGCAGGTCTATAGACCAAGAAATGTCAGTTGAGGATACCAAGGACATGGAAACGGACAAAAGGGGATTTCAGGATGTCGCAAGAGAATGCCATCAAACTATCATATACGGGATAATGGAGAGTCTAGTACCTGAGAATTGTTGCCGATGCCATAACTTTGGAGTAAAGCATTGTCATCCAGCAACTTGTCATTGTGGTATGAAAGACAAAAATTTTCCCATACATGCTTCCTGAAATTGTGAAAATCACAAATCTATCAAGCTAAATCCTAGACTCCCAGGTCCCAAGTACTTTAGTCGCAATCACACACCGTACAACCTATATTCCGCAAGAACAATAATACGCCCCAGAAAAGCAAAAGCATACCAAGATATGTGACGATGGCCCATCCTAGACTGCTCTATCTCATTGGTTTTTTTCTGAATAGCCAACTTCAAGTCCTTCACTGTTGCAGAGTTCATTAATGCCACATCTTCATAGCAGGAAAACCACGTCCCAAGGAAAAAAGAATGAAAATGTAATTCAGTTGCTGTCCTTCATGCAGTCAAGGCATTTGCTAAAATGTCTAAATGGAAGATAACAACAAATTACCAAAGCTAGTCCCGTCCAATTTAAGGACAGAAATGCGCATGGCACTGCCGAGTTCCAAGCTGATGAGAGTGTCGACGTCGGACAGCGTTGGCTTCTTGGGCACATCGGCCAGCACGGGATCGTCGAGAAGGGCTGCTAGGGTGGAGTGCAGCCTGGCCTTCTTGACGTTGCTGCTGGCGTACTCTGGTGGTCCAACGTTGGGGTCCGCCGCTAGTCCTGCAGCTGATGCTTCCATGGCTGGCCAACGGGTCTCCAATCTTTTGTCGAAAATGAATTACGAGTAAACTACCTTGACTAAAGAAAAGGTTTGGGTTAATGACACTATGCCACCCTGAGAGGCCGAAACTTAGGGTGCGTTTGATAAAACTGAAATCTGAAAACTGAAGTCTGAAATCTGAAATCTGAAGTCTGAATTCATTAAGTGATTTAATTGTTAAGTACTAAATCTAATACATTTAAATATGTATCACATTCAGTGATAAGTGAAAAACTTATCACTTTTTTTGGGACAAGTTTTGCCTAATAGATTGCCACTTAATTAATTGAGATGTTCTATTTTTGGTTATCAAACGCATCTAAACGATTAAGATCTGAACCTATTAAGTTTAAGTGCTGAATTGGGTTATCAAACGGGGCCTTAGATGTAGTCACGCCTTACTTCCTTGGACCTTAAATATATATGCTTTGCCTCAAAAGAACTAGTCAAAATTAGAAATATATATTAAAAAAAAAGTGAGTGCGATGATATTATTACCTTTTTATTTATGAAATGATATAAAGTTAATGTTATTTTCTTCCATCGTCAATTATACAACAATCTCTCACAATAGCTAAAAAAAGTTTATATTTAGTTTATGCCCTTTAATTTTTTTTTGCTGGGTTAATATTTACTTTTATACTATATGCTTTATTCAATTTATTAAACTTTAAGTCAAATAAAAAGATGGATAACACAATACTAAACTAAATATAATTTCCATTTTTTTTTTGAGAAAGAGGTAATGCTAAACTTGTTTTGGTTTAAAAAAAAGTTGTTTTGTTTATTGTCTTAGTTCATCCGAATTTTTAGGATAAAAATATTTTCATTTTCTCCTGATATACTTATAATTTACTATTTTTGCCTTTTTCTAAAAATGAAATTTGATTCAATCTCCATTATCCTCCTAAGTTTAAAAATAAGACATATCAGCCATTTTTATCAAATTTGATTAAGAATTTAATATTGGACTAATTTGATAAATAAAAATGACAATAATATTAGTGCAAATAAATTAAAATAATAAAAAACTACTTTGAAAAAATGAGTTTAGTATTAACCCTTTTTTTCTAAATTTTGGCCATTGTATTTATTTCTAGCATTGTGTTATTTATCCATTTTGTTTGACTACAAGTCTAATAAATTCAATAAAACATGTATAAAAGTGAACATTAGTTCAATGAAAAAAATTTCAAGGATATAAACTAAATATTAATCATCTTTAACTTTTCTTTTTGGCTTGATATTTTTATATAGTTGATATAATTAAAAAATATGTAAATGTTTTAGTTATGCAAGGAAATAATGCTAAATTATAGATAAGTTTATGAATAAAACAGTAACAATCATGCATATTCAACAATGCATCCACCAATCGTCTGTTAATTAAACGCCTTGACTGCACAGCCAAAAGTGTTTTGTCGACTCCAAAACCTTGATGTTTAAATATCCTATAGGATTTCCACAAGAACATTGCTTATTCCTCTCAATTAAAATGTACTATGAGACAACAAAGATCTGAGAGTTGGCTGACAGGGCCTTGATCCATTTCCAAGTCAGTTGCCCCTGACAGGGAAGTAGTACAGGAAGTAAAGAGCAAGTCTTTGTTCACGGTCGCTCTGGGCAAGAACAGGTGGTCCAGTTCGAAGGAAACTTGTCCGAGGTCACAGCCGGCATGGTCCTGACGTTCATGTCAAGGGGCAACATGCGATATTGAACGTCCAGTTCCCCGAAGATCTTGATCATTTCATCAACCAACAAGGCTCTCCTCAACCATCTCTGCCCCATGTCCTGATGGTTCATTCTGTGTTTTGGCCAAACTGCCATTACCAGTTTGTTCATGTCTTCGACATCCTTAATTAGTATCGTTGGATCTCGATACCAATGCTTTGCGTTACTTTCAATGTAGCTGCAAGTATTTCAGGACAGCAGTTAAGGTGCCAGTGCAAAAATCATTGCATATTTCGTCAAACTCAAGCAAATATCCTCGGTAGCAATTTCTGGTAGACAAAATCTAGGCATAGGTCTCGCAGGAAACATCTTGGATATCATTATTCACTTACAAGATTCGATTATTTTAGTGTCATTAGGCAATAAATTATGAGGTAAGAGTACGCAAATAAGTTAGCAATTAACTAGGTCTACTACCTTTTTATTTTGTCCTTCAAAGTGAGAATTTTGTCCCATGGAGTAGAGATGTGGATGGAGAATTCAATTTGATCCCCCATGTCAGGGCTACGATTATAGTTGCCAATGGGCTTTGTAGCTAGAATGCTATTGGGATATATGATCTTTTGTCCATCGTATCTCTCAAATTCTGTAGTTAGTATATTCATCTCCACAACTACCATCTGAAACAATGTCCATAGACATTTAGAACTACTGCATATTGAAACATTAGTATGGACACACAATTTGAAAAACAGATGGATAAAATTTCTGATTACTTACCTTCAAAAAAAAAAAAAAAAATTTCTGATTGCTTACCTGCACCTCCTCTATCTCACAACGGTCGCCCACATCGTAGGGATGCATGATGAATAGGAATATGATAGCTTCAAATACTGTTTTCAAGGTGTTCTGAAAGATGAAGCCCACCAAAAGAAGCTGGGAACTGATGATAACAATAAAATGAGCTACTGCAAGCTCAAAAATGAGAAGCCATATGATGACTATGATGATGATTACTATGGCATTCATAAGATGGTGTAGCTCGTCCACTGCCGTTTTTGTGTCAGTAAGAGACAGCTGAAGATATCTTCTTTCTTTATATGCATCAATCTACGAAGAATAAAAGGAATCAAGGAACTTATCAACGTCAAAGTCCTACGAATAGTAAAATGAATCAAACCAGTTTCTGAAGTCAAACTGGAGTGCAAAAGTTCGAAGTGGTCTGGTGGCAAAAAGCAAAATGCAGAAAACAAATGATCCTTAAGAACTTGACATCTTAAAGGAAACATTTACCATCCATCGGGTGAATGAATGCTTGTCGACGCCCTCCGTTCTTGCTGTTCCCTCAAACAGACACATGGCAAACGATGCTTTATCTGCTTTCATAAATTTCTTCAGATCCTCTAGAACAATGACTCTAGTAAAGATAAGGCAGATTGATCAGTAGCTGTGCGTTGATAACTTGAAGAAGTAATGGTATAGCAACTAACGAACAAACATTGTATAGAGGCGTGAGTAAATAATTGGAAGCAACTTGGTTACTTACTCGGAGTCCTTGGCAACATTGTTAAAAATCCTCTCAGCTACTTTTTCTGCGTTGCTACTCAACGATTTCTCATCCTCCTCATCACTCGAATCAGGTAGACCCTCATCCAGGGTGGAGAGTTTATGTAACAAGCCACTGTGGACTATACTCATCCATCTCTTCAGCAGTGGAGCTGATGCTGTTCTCTGAACGAGTTTGCGCTGTCTACTCGTGGAGCTTACCTGACCTTTCCTTTTGGAAAACTTTTGCCTGAGGAACTGAGGAAGATCTTTTAGCTTTGTCTTACCTCCCACCTTTGCTGCATCCTCCTCGCTCTGGTCTCCTACATCTGGGGGTGCCGACAACTTCTTTATCACGTATTGCTTGAACAAGTACACTTTAGCCCGTTCAAAGAAGTTTTGGTTATAGAAGGATGAAGCCAGGGCCTTAACAAGGAACACTTTAACAAGCCAGACTAACGAACCTACAACAAGGCATAGCAGAGCCTTCGATACCCGTGTTAGAACCTTGCTTCGTGTCTTCAATCCCATCTTTTCAGCCACCAAGTAATGCCAAACAATCCAGACTAGAATTAGCCAAATGCAATGCTGAACAGCCTTCTTCATGCCGTATACAAAATACAAGACCCGCATATTTTTTGAAACAAGAGCTTGCTCAGTGGAAAAGACGATGATCCTCACTACCGAACCTGTGACCAAATGACCGCTAATTATAACAGAAATGAGTATCTCCCACTTCCATAGTGGAAGATCCCAGAGCTTGATCTTCTTTAATTTAGTGACTGAAAGCGTACATACCAATATAATCATAACGAACACCAGGCTCACTAATTGGAACAGGGTCAACAAGCTCGTCTTTTTTGGGGAGGTTCCAGCCAAAACATCTTCATCCAAGAACCAGTCCTCATCTTCCTGGCTGTCACCCCATCTAGGAGCATCTAGCCTTGACTTCAAACGTTTGGCAAACAACTTTGCCTTTCGTGGGACTGTGACACGAGGAAGAAAACTACTGTCCATCGTTTTTTCGCTCTTGCCCTCTACGTCGCTCTTCTTTGGGTTGAACAATGGTAGTGGGTGCCCCCGTCCACTGAGCTCAGCATCAGGAGAAGCGCTTCCAAGGGAAACCCTTAATCTCGCTTCTTGCTCTGAGGACTGTCGTGGCTGCAAATGTTCCTCAGAAGCAATATCATCGTTAACAGCTACAATAGTTTGCGTTGGATCAGGTGGTTGCGCCATGAGATGGTTTAGAAAAGCGCAAACTCTGTGAAGCAAACAAAACAAAATCCCTGCTTGTGCTTTATACTAATGGAAGTAGCACCCAGAGATCAACATATTTTTGTGTTTCAGCATAGTATTCCTTACAGTAGAAGATATTTTTGTCAGAATATTTTTCCTGAAATGATTAAGTATTCTTCGAATTAATAAGAAAAGCATCTGGTTCAAACTCCAAAAGTAGCGAATGTCAAATCATCCCGCATGGATAACATTGCACTCACCACTGAAGAAAAACAAAATCGGAAAGAGGAACACATGAAGAAGGCTAGTACCATTCTTCTATTTCTACATTCCCATAGTGATCAATTGATAATTTTCCTTTCTGATACAGTTTTTTTTTTTTTAGAGTAAATCAATAAGCACAAAAATAAGCATCTCTAGACTTAACCAAATTGGACAGATTTTTTTGAGGATGAAGGAATTCAGAAGACGGATAATGGGCGATTTTAGCCTATTGCTACGCCATTTTTGTGAGCTCTTGTCAGTGCCAAAACAGGGAAACAACAGCAAACTTTTTGCCAGCAGGTTGCAGAAACGGGGCACACAATCGAACAGGATATAACACAAAACAGATCAGAGCCTTCAATGGCCCAATCACAGACTCTGTTTAATTTCGAAAAGACGGCAAAATGAATAATTCCTTTGTGAGGATAACAAACGTTCTTCGATGGCGTAAAATGAACAGATTCTGTTTGATTTCGAAAGTGATACCAGCCTTGGTAAATGACTCAGAATTTAGTGCCGCTTTACTTTTGTGATGCCGTCTAATTACCCTCCATCAATTCAGGTAATATCACCTTCAATCATGGCTTCAGAATCTGATTCACAACAAGAAACACATTTTGACACTGTTCAGACGACGGAAAGTCACTGCTAAGTTTTCTAACAGGCAAGTAACAACAATAACCGAGAAGCTGTTCATCCCACTTTCGGCATTGAATGGAATGGAACCAATCTTCAGGGTCTGAGCTCAAAAGAAATGGCTAATTACGAAACAATACTTGAACAATGTACCTAGTTTGTACGATATTTTCCATGTTCAGACAAAGTCATCATAAAAACATACTCCAGAGGATTGTTTATCCTATATCATCCATCACAAGCAACTATAGGCGAATCTTTCGTCAGCCATGATTGCCAGTCAGTTACTTGTTCACGAAGACGATTCCAACCTTCGAATAGCATAAAACGTCATTCGACAAATTTCAATGAATTTATCAAGAAGCAATCACAAAAATGCGCAACAAGACTAAATTAGCACTGGCATATCCATACGTTGGACGCCTTGACCTATGCTTGACCAGAAAAGATACAAAAGAAAAAGGGTTTTCACCAATTAGCTACTGGACAATCCCAAAATGACCAACAGCCGTCAGATGGATCGTAAGAAAGAGCTCAATATAGTAGAATAGAGGTTTCCTCTTTAAGCATTTTGCAATAGTACCATGGCTTTGTCCTAGCGACTGATGGAGAATTGCTAATTTAAGTATAGCATGTGGTTCATTTTAGATGATGCAAAAAGCAGCAACTTTATCCACCTTGAATTTAAAGCAAGAATAATGTTCTAAAGCTACAACTTTCAAGTTGTAATTTCAAATCATGTCTAAATTCTTCCTCAGTTGACAAAGCAAGTAGTTTACTGTGAAAGCAGACATGAAAAAGCTTAAAACAGCAGAGCCCATTCAAAAAGACAGCAAAATGAATCCAAAGCAGTCAAAACAAGAACTAAGAGTGCCTTCTTGTAACAGGGCGTTAGAAAGATTACACTTTGTAGCTAGGTTCAGCAAGTACTGAAACAAGAGATTAAAACCTTAAAAAGGGAACGCCATTTACCAATTGTAAATTTGTTAAATACTATTCGATGCCAGAGTTGTTTTCAAACTAATCAAGCAACCCAGTGAATAATAATAAAGAACAACAATAATCTATTGTAGTTTTGATTGCGTGTCCTTTCATTTTTCTAAACACAATCTTTGGCGGATGAAATTTTGCATGTCACGTTCTTTGGTGAAGAATCACCGCTGGCTATACTGTCCAACTCTCAAACTCAATATAAGTAAAAAAAATTCAACAAACACTTGTCATATGACCAGGGATTACATATAATTGTGAAATTCTAAGCAACCAAAAGCAGGGCTTATAACAAGCAAAAGAACGACACAAAACGATAGCAATTATGGATTATAAAGTGACACCATCAAGAACTCTAAGCAGGCGGTGAGTTCTGCATCTCAACAACTTTCTTCCAAGAATCCCTGTTGGAAATCTCATCCCACCACCTTGCCACATTCTTCCTCACCTTAAAGAGCTCTCCTTTATCAGTCCCGTTAACCAAGTATTGCGCGTTGGGCAGGTGAGAAAGATCAGCCAATGTGAACTCATCCCCAGCCAGGAACCTACTTTCTCCGAGCCTTTTCTCGTAGACATCAAGCACTTTGGACAGTTTCTCTACATTCTGATTGATCACGTTCTCGTCTTGCTTGATCTTCATTCGGGGTGCAAAGACCAACTGAAACACCAGAAGTGAGCTTGGTGGACTAAAGCTCTGTCCTTCAGCCTCGATCCACTGGTCGATCGATGCTTTGACTAGAGGGTTCGCTCCATAAAGGCCCTTGTTTCCTTGGCCTGCGTACTTCTCACATACGTATCTACATATGGCTCTAGACTCTTCATTCATCAAAAACATGAAACCAAGATAAGAAAAACTTAGTGAACTTTTTTTCTTTTTTTTTTTGCGAGGAAGGGTAATGAAGAATACATAGTTGGGGTGAAGAAGGATTACCAAAAAGATTGATGGTTTCGTCTTGAAAAGCCGGCACTTGGCCAAAGGGCTGTGTGGAAGCAAACAAAACTTAGAAAGATAAGGAAGAGCAAAACACGGGAAGCAGGGAGATAAAGTGACATGAAGAGATACACATACATTTTGTGAATTCTGTGCTAGTTGTCACTGGGAATTGTGGGTGGGAAAGTGGCAAGGGGAATACATGAGCTGCTAGGAGCAAGTGAAAAGAAAGTAAGAAGGTAGTACCTGAATCTTGAGGTAGTGGGGACTCTTGTGCTCGCCTTTGGCCATGTTAACAGGAATGAGTTGAAAGGGGACATCATTCTCAAGGAGGCAAGCAAGAACTCTGGAGACAGCGGTGGACAAAGGAGGGCCGTAAACGTTGACGGGGGTGGCGGCCGCCATTGGAGTAGTTCCGGCGCCCGTTCAATGGAAGACGTCCTGTTCTGTTGAGGAGCTATCCTGTTCAATGGCTTCCTTTCTCGTTTTTGCTTTATCTTTTCATCCTCCCGAGGATGGTTAAGTTTGGCAGGGTCCAGAATATATTCGGGTCAGGGCTGGTGTAATTTTCTAACACATTTAATATAAATTCGTATAATTTTCATAAAAACGTGAACTTAGCTGGTTAAGCTAATAAATTTAAATTCTGCCTCAAATGAATTTGAATTTACGCCAATTCATAAAAAGTTGTAAGAATTTATTGCACTGCCAAGTGCCAACTGACTTGACGGAACAAAATTCAACTTGTGAGACACTAGCCTCTGGGCTTCGCTGCATGGGCCTGGGATTGATGACTTGCCCATTTTACCCATCCGCCCAACCAACCATTGCGTAACATTAAGATCCAAAGATTCATACGATTTAGTGGGCTCAGGTGTAGCCCATTATAAACACCTAACCGTTTGATTAGGGCCAGTGGTCATGGCCCTTTTTGGTTTTATCCCACATTCCCCCCAACAATATTAATTGCGTAGATATGTTTTGTTAGACGTCTCTAAAATAATACGTTCAATTTTACATCCTGTTTGGAAAAAAAAAAAAATCCGAAAAGAGAAAGCCAATTTTCATCATGTTGGAGGTTTTAGGTCAACCAACTTTTTTTTTTTTTTTCAATTTTCTTCTTTTTGGGTAGTAAAAAAATTCATTACCTATTATATTAGATATTAATATTTCTTTAGACAAAGTTCCTCCAACTTTTAATAAGAATTTTTATGAATGAGTTTACTTTTTTGTTTTTAGATATAAATTCTTTTTCATTTTGGTCAGGAAGTTTTTTAAAAGAAAAAGTTTCATGAATGAGTTTATTAATCCTTACTGGTGAGACGAAAACATGATGATTCCATAAGCAGTGCAGCAGAGGACGCGAAGAGCCCGTTTAGATTGTTATTTTTAAAATTTTTTTATAAAAAGGTATACTATAACAATTTAATGTACATGAAATAAAAGATACTTCAAATATGTATTCATAAAAACGTAAAGACTTTTAAGAGAAAAATGGCAATCCAAATAAGATCTAAATTCCCGACCCTTAGAGGGGAGCATCCTCACCTTTCTCAATGGATATATATATTTTAAAGATAAATTGACCGATTTAGTTTCCTAAACTAAGAAATCTTGATTACGTTTAAATTTCTGCCAAGAATTTAAGAATTTCATATAAGTGGCGGAAAAATGTGATTACTCAAACACGAAAGTGTACATGACTATATACAAGCCAACTACCACATGTTGGCCGCCACTGTTAAAGAGCCGTTGATTACCGCCTCCATATCCAGCCAAAGGTAATTCTGCACTGCCCATACATATACATCTGTCTGAAGTCTGAACCGCAGCATTGCAAGTTCGTAATACTACAACATAACTCTTAGCATTTGCAGTACTTTGTGTCTCCCTACTACATCAAGAGTAGGGCTTGACCATGATACGATATCCGAGTTTCCTCTTCACTACTAGTTAAGTTATCCACATGTGATCAGGTAGAGAAAACTGTCCAATTTGAGGGAGCTCTGCTTGAAGTCAAAGTTGGCATGGTGCGTACGTTCACGTCCAGAGGTAGCATGCGGTATTCTATATCAAGGTCCTTGAAGATTTTGATCATCTCCTCAACCAGAAGAGCCCTCCTTGCCCATCTTTCGCCCATGTCTTGGAAATTCATGGTGTGGGAGAGCCAGATTGACCATTTCAGCCTGTTCATGTCCTCTACATCACGCATCACTATCATGGGAGCTGGATACCAGTGATCGCTCTTGTTTTCAATGTACCTGCAAGATGTAGCCAATCACCACATACATCAGATCAACACAGATGAAGGCTACCGCTTGCTTGAAATGATTAGATCTACCACACAAACAAAACGGACTAAGACAAGCTAGAGAATACTACTGTCATCTTTAGTTTGGCTGTGCAAAACTCGTACAGTGTATTTATGTGACTGATCATACGTTTAAGAATTAAAGAAGAAAACGCAAAACCAATTTATCTGCAAAAATTATATAGGGCCAAAGCATAACACAGGAAAGATAAAAAGGCAGCCCATGCATACCTAGTTATTCTCTCCTTCATCAAAGCAATCTTTTCCAACGGAGTTGAAACATGTATGCAGAAATCAATAGCATCTCCCATATCTGGACTCCGGTAGTAGTTGCTGATAGGTTTTGTAGACAAGACACTGTTTGGATATATGATCTTTTGGTTATCATACCTCAGGAAAACTGTCGTTAGTATATTCATCTCTTCAACCACCATCTGAAATCCACAGAGTGAGAAATTACTAGTTATACCCAACAACCAGCCAGCTCTGGCATTCATAAAATTCACAAACAAGCTTCCACTTCACAAGCAGATCGTACACCTCTCCTAAAAAAAATTAAATAAAATAAAAATAAAAAAAAAGAGCAAGAAGTAAAGAGATCTTAGTAAAAGAATGAACTTCCAACCTGAACTCCCTCAATGTCAACACGGTCCCCTACATCATATGGGTGCATCACGAATAAGAAGATAATTGCTTCAAATATTGTCTTGCATGTGTTCCCAAACACGAAGACCACTAAAAGAATCTGAGAGCTCATAAAGATAAAAAAATGGGTGGTTGCAACTTTCAGTATGAGGAGCCAGATGACAACAATGAGTATTGCCACAAGAACATTCAACATGTGATGCAGTTTGTTTACAGCTGTTTTTGTGTCATTCAAAGATAAAGCAAGTGCTCTCCGTTCTCTGAAGGCATTTACCTGCAGAAAACAAAACACATTGTATCACATTTGCCACAAAAAGCACATTGAAAAGTAACAACCAGTTTTACATGATCAGACCTATGTGGGGTAGAACAGGAGTACAAAAGCTCCACTAAAAACACTAGAAGTACAGTCACATCCCTTCATAGAGTAACAAGTGATGAATACGATGAGATATTCTCTCATTAACCACATCTAGAATGGTCAAGATCTGGAAAATCATATCAACAATATGAAGAGAAGTTTATTTGAACATTCTGATGTCAAGCTACTAGAGTCTTTGACTGTCTCTCAGAATAGCACATAGATAGAGAAATTTTCATTTGCATCTCACTTGCATGCAAACCTGACTACAACAGTTCCAAACACCAAGCACATCAATAATTGGAATATGATCTGCATCTTATGATTGAAGGAAACAAATAATGGAAACATCATTCACGATTACACTTGGATAAAAGGGGCAACATCACCTACCACCCAATTCTTAAGGGCACGTTTGCTGATCCCCTTGCCTTCATTTGCGCCTTCAAAGAGACACATTGTCTTCAAAGCTTCATCCTCCCTCATAAAGCGCATCAAATCCTCCAGATGGATATATCTAATAAACAAAATAAACTTTCTTGAATGAGAGATATATTCATAGGTAACAAAAAAATACTTGGCCAGAAATCATAACAATCCACTAACACAAGAATTTCAAATAGTACTACGTCTGATGGAAAACATTCAGCATGCTGACCCTCTTGGAATATATTTTACTAGCAAATTCAAGAAATGACTATCAGGGCATTACTCATGCTTAGTTGTAAGCATTTGAAGCAAAAGTTACAGCATTTTCAGTCTTGACATAGTGAAATTTCCAGCTCTCATTCAATATAACATACTTCTTTCACAAAGTACAAGTTTAAAGACGCCATATTCAACTAATGTAGCAGTTTTTTGGAAATAGTTGACCAAATATGGGAAACAGCATGATACAGCAAACTTTTCCAGTCATTAATAGACAAATCCGAACATCAAATAATCAAAGAAAGAACTACAATGAAAACTACCTCTCAAGATATCAAAGCAAAGCAGAAAATAGCACTATAAGGTCCATTGAGATCTAGCAACTTACTTAGAGCCAGGCTTTGCAACATTGCAGAAGATCTTCTTTGCTGCAGCTTTTGCCTGGTTTTCACTCGTGATCTCCACAGAAGTGTCATCCTGACCGCCTGAGCCCTGCAATTTCTCATCTAAAGTTGACAGGGCCCCTTGTCTAACGATGTTCATCAACCTCTTCATATTCCAAGCTGAAATATTTTTCTGATTTAGCCGGTGCAAATGATCAATCGTGATACCCTTCTCCTCTTCCTTCTTGGACATGGCCACAGAAAATGTTGGACTTTTAGCAGACATGGCAGTGGCAGACGT
Organism: Gardenia jasminoides; assembly: GCA_013103745.1. Classification (NCBI taxonomy): domain Eukaryota; kingdom Viridiplantae; phylum Streptophyta; class Magnoliopsida; order Gentianales; family Rubiaceae; genus Gardenia; species Gardenia jasminoides. The sequence continues at coordinate 96,033,523 of CM023103.1, forward strand.
AGGACTCTTGCGAGGAGTACCAATCATTTTTCCACTCTTCAACACATTTGCCTTGAGATCAGCAGGCAACTTAGCACCTGCGTTCTGAAGCTTCTGGACCTCAGCCAAGACCCTCTCCTCCTCCTCTTGCTCCAGCTGAATTTCAATCAACGGTGACCCGGATAACGACTCGATCACATACTGATTGAACAAAGACTCCTGAATCCGGTCGAAAAACGTACTAACATGGAAAGACGAAGCCAGAACCTTAACAAGCAAGGTCTTAAGAAGCCAAATCAATGTTCCCACCAGAAGGCACACCCAAATCTTAGTAACATAAGGCAAAATGTTCCCATTTGTCACCCTCTCAACCTTCTTATCGAAAATAAGATGCCAAGCAATCAAAACCAGAGCCAACCAAACACAGTTCTGCACAGCATTCCTCAAACCATAAACAAAATACAAAACCCTCTTTCTTAACAAAAAATTCCTCTCTATCAAGAAAACCACCACCCTGATTCCCCACCCAGAAAACAACCTCCCACAAATCAACACCAAAATCATCAACTCCCATTTCCACAGATGCAGCTCAAAAATAGTCTTTTTCTTCAAAGGTCCTATAGTAAGGCTACAAACTAAAGCCGCAACAATCAAAATCAGACCCACCATCTGAAGCACACCGAGAGTACTGAACTTCATCTTCTTGTACTCGTCTGGTAAATCATCCTCCAAGAAAGGGTCATCTTCGTCCATCTCACTGGCTCTCCCGAGCACCCCAGATTTCATCATCCTCTGGGACCGCTGATCCTGCTCCGGTGGGTCCAACAGCCTCGACTTCGTCTTTGTCATCAACAGGCTCGATTTTCTCCTGAACGAAGAGTTCCCACTGCAAGCCAATACCTCCTCTGGTTCGCCGTTTCTCCCAATACCGCCGCTGGCATTAGACCGGCGGCGAACCGGGTCAGCTACATTTTCATTAAACGAGACTCTAACCTCCCTGGGAGTAATCTGGTCGAAGTTGTTAGGACTCTCCGCTATCCTGGATAACGGAGAACGTTGAGATAACGGCGACTCGGTTACAAAGTCGAAATCTTTATCGTTATTAGCAATGGCCCTCATGGCAGCATCGTTAGAAAAATCGTAACTTGAGTCTCTCCAGACGTTATTTTTAGCAGCATTTGCATTAGTACTACTGCTCATCTGGGCCTGGCTAGAAGTAGAAGACGAATAAGAAGAAGAAGTCAGCTCGGTTTCTCTATTAGTAGTGGTGGGCTGTCGCTCTCCTCCTGCTCGGGGGTTGATTTTGATGACGACGTCGTTTTGATTAGAAGAATCGGCGCCGAGGGGAGCGGAAGCCATGTTAGAGTCGGAGAAGTTAAGGTTTTGGGTCTGATCTAAGAGGCCTAAACGCTCGTCTTCAGGGACGAGATGGGATTGATCAGTTGCAGAAGAAGAAGAAGAGTGAATGCTTTTGAAGGATTTTCTAAGTTTTTCCATGTGACTTTCAACTTAAAGTAAAGGGAGTTGTTGCCAAGGCCGCAACACACGTCTCTAGATGATTCAACTCAAAAGTCAGAACTGAAATTAATTAAGGTTTTCACTCTTACGTTCAGGGGAGAGTGACTGATGAGGTGTTGAGAGATTGAGTATTAAAAATTTAATGGCCCTAACCACTACAATACAATAAAGCTGGGAGCACCGCCTTGGGGTGGTGGCCTTTTGGGTATCCTTTGATTGCAGGAGGGGAGTTGATAGTCGATTTGAGGCAGGGAGAGTGAAAAATCCAAGAAGATTTGGCTGAAAGGGCTCGGTGTGAAACGGAAGCGAATGGAATTGGAGACAGGGAAGGGAGAACTAGGTAGCCGTATTAGAAGGCAGATCCCTGATCGTACAGGTGTTCGTGGACAGTGAAATTATTATGTTTGGACATGTTAGTTTATATCTGGTACAGCTTGTTCTAGGCAAATAAATGAGCCTGTTTGAATTGTTACTAGTGGAAAGTTTTAATTAGAATTTTTATAGAAAAATGTATATATGTCAAATACAAATATGATTGAAAAATGTATTCATAAAAAAGATAGTCTTATTATTTTAGGAAAAAAATACTTTTCAAACAAGGCTCATATTTGCACTCTTAACATGAGTTATTGCCGCTCCTTGAGTTCTAGCCTCTTTTTCATTGTGATTACACAGCATCGCATGAAATCTAATCCAGCTACTATTCCAATATATTTAATTTAGCCTCAAATGCATCTGAATGTTACAAGAATACTCCAATTACAGTACAAACTATCACCCCCATCATCATAAGAACTCGACAACAATCTGTCTTGCAGCACATAGAATATAGTCAGTTCTTTAATTGGCCGCAAATTTAGAGAGAAAAGGAAAACGAAACACCACAATTAACTCAAAACACTTACGCTAAGAAAAGAAGAACCGGAAGATAGAGTAGTCTCATCCATTGAATCATTATTTAGCTTTGAAGCAGTGCCAGATGCTTTGTTGACAGTGTCAAATTTGGTTTGTTTGGATTGCTTTTATTGGGCTAAAAATTTATGCTTGCATCATCGACACAAATTCTAATTATTTTTTTTATCTCACATGCATCACATTAAAAAAGTGTTACAGTATTCTCTACAACAAATTATCACAAATAATCTTCTCAAACAAATTATCCCAAATAAAAGTGCTACATTTGCCCCGTTTTAAAATTGTCAAAGTAGAAGCAACCCCTCCCTTCCACTCTTCTCTAAACTTTCGGAGCTTACAGCGGCGGATGATTGACATGACTTGCAACTTTTGGCCCCTACCATCTCCGACCTTACATTTGCAATGGTGGAAAAATAACGGTTGGTTTGCAACTTTTGCGTGTAAAGTATATTAATTGCGTGCCTCGAGTCAGAGTATTCTGGTACCATGTTCACCTGTATACACAACCTTAATGAGTCCTATTTTATGCAAGATTTTTTCTTTTTTTTGTGGGTGGGGGTCGCTGTTGCATTTACGTGAGCTGCTAAGTTGTACTGCATGAGTACACTCACTCGAAGATAAACTCATTCGTTTAATTTTGGCCAAGTACTCCAACAAATACAACACAAAGGGAATAATGGGAGCAACGGACACTATGATGTTTGTTAAGGAGGAAATTGACAGCTTTTTAATGTATTTTAATCATCATTGTGTTTTATTTGGCTGTTTGCTCATTTGTCTCTTTGGGAGACCTTAGGTGGGAGTAGTTGTCAAATTGGTTGATGCCTTGATGTCCAAAGCCAAAGATTAGTTGATGTTTTGATGATACGATTCATGGTCAAAGCAGTGGTTTTGATTATTATTATTATTATTACTTTTATTTTGTTGGGGTAGTATACTTAACTTAAGTGACTGTCAATTCCCTCTTACGTTGGTCAGGACGAAATAAGCTTTGTTCCAGGAGGACCCGGCCGCCGTTTTCGGTGTTCCGCGTTTTTTTTTTTTATTACTTTCGGACAGAGAAGTCCAACTGGGAAGCTCACTGTCATCGCGGTGGGATTCGCGCTGGTGGCGACTGGTGTTGCGTTTCCTTTGGACTTTGGACAGCTCAAAACAACATCTATCTCCAGACATCCAGCTGTTGACCGGACCCAACCCAATCCAAGTGTCTCCGCCGGTATTTCTATAAAGGATCGAGAGCCGTGGTTGATTTATTCTGTAAGTCCATTGCCAAAGACAATTTGTATTCTAATTCTATTGTTGTTTAAAATTATATAATGCATCTACCACACGAGCCAATTTTTCTCTCCGTCGGGTTTTTAATTAATGCTTGACTTTTCAGGGCTTTTATTTTGCCTAACAGACATTAATTGGTACACCTAAATTTCACCCAAATTTATTATTAAGACTTACACTTAGACACTTTCTTGATTTGACTCCGTTACAAAATGAAATCTACATCATAAGCCCCTTTGGACGAGTGCCCATTAACCAATCACCCCAAATGGACTAAATCATACTCCGTTCTTTCCTTTCTTTTTTTTTTTGACAAAAAAGAAATAAATTTCCTTCTTTCATCCCAAGATATCTTTTCCAATTTTTGAATATAAATGGCCTAACTTCCAATCTAGGCCGACAGTAATCATTTAGATACTCCTACAATTTTATAATTTCCTAATAGAAAATCTTCATTTAAGCTATTGCACCACTCGTACATAATAACCTGGTGCAGTCATCCAATTTCTTTTTGACAAATCAGCACGACAAATATCAAAGAAATGTTACATTATTTTTTTTAAATAATCCACTATCCAAACATATTCATTATAATAGTTTTTGTGATGGGATGTGTGTGAAAAAGATAATTAAAATTATATGTTTATGATGTAAACAGGATAATATTTATAATTCTTTTTCCAAATTATGCTGTCCAAATGGACCTTTTTTTGTGGATTGAGCAAAAATACTTTAATTATCCACCCAAATTTGATTGCTGGAATATCATCATTAAAAACTAAATTGGTGTTTGGATAGTAGATTATTTGGAATAATTTTTTTAAAAAATACAGTACTACTTTTTGAAAGTGATGTATTTAATATAAAAAGGTGGTTACAAAATATATTAATGATGCACGCAAATAAGTTAGTTAACTTCTTCCTATTTACTATACTCATAACGATTAGATGTGTTCATGCTTTGCCATTTTATAGAAATTGGATAGTAGATTATTTGTAAAAATTTATTTGCTTATGTTATCAACACATTTTCTAATAACCCTTTTAATCTCATATTAAAAAAAGTGCTACACTTTTTTTTAAAATTATTTCAAATAATCTACCATCCACACACACTCCATGATGATTACACTGATATACAAAATCCGTTCCGTCTGAAGAACGGAGGGAGACCTAAGGAAAAGTAATGCAAAAATGGACGGCTGTAAAGAAGGCTTTCTCTACAAGACTACACTCCTAGTCCTGTTCCAAGACTACACCGCATCGGGGAGCTCTTCACCGCGGAAAAACAACACCTACTTGTGATTTTATTTACTTATTCTTTCCTGGCACTAACTTGGAAGAAAACTAGTAAATGTTCTAAATGGACTATACGGCGTTGCATGCCCTCACGAGAAGGTACAGGTCCAACGACTCAGAGAGAGAGAGCACACAAGGGACTACGAAAAGAAAGGGGTCAGCTTCCATTAATCTGTTGAGGGTTCTGACCCGATGGATATGCAGTCCCTGGTGCAGAAAATTCTTTTGGAAAAATTCGTTTCTTTTGCATCCACGTACTTTTATGCCACTTAGCAGCTAGGGAAATACTCGCCTTTTCTGCACCTTGGGAAGAGTAACCATGATGGCTGTCTACGCAAGCATCATGCAGCATTTTTCACTTTCTTGCCCGTTCAGCCCAATACATCCATGAGCTTATAGGGTTCACCAACGCTTCTCCTTTTGGCGGTCCGCTCTTCTTGAACAACCTATACTCAAGAAGTAAATTTTAGTAGCGTAACAGTCCTGAAAATGCAAAAGTAAAGGACCCCCACCCCCCCCCCCGGGGGGGGATTTCTAGAATTAACATTATACCCTTTTGGCCATTTGTTGTAAGATTTCAATAATGTCGGAGAACTCTGGCCTTAAGGATGGATCTTGCTGCCAGCATCTCCCAAGTAATTCCACCACCAAGGGATGAGTCTGCCTCGGTATGGTAGGCCTTAAACCCTAGAATCCGCATCACAAAGAATAGCCACCCAAAAGTTAATTAAAATTCTTGAATGGATCCGTCCATTTAAGAAAGATGCTTTTCATGAATGAAATCAACCATTCAACTTCAAAAAGTACGTGTTGAGCAATAGTATGTCAATCAACACCAAGGTTTATAACATACTGGAACGTGACATTCATGGATTAACATGGTGATGACATGGAATCCGTGGTAGTTGTAGTTCTCTTGACTATTGAGGAAGAAAGAAAAATGTCTATATGAGCATGTAGGCTGCTAGGCCGAATGTGGATAAAATAATCTCATCATGTCTAAGAAGTTACCTTCTGGACCACACCAACTGCTGCTTGTAATGGGGTCATGTGCTCATAAGGAAGCTGGCACATCAGAATAAATGATCACTGATAACATGGAAATCATATATCTACATCTACAATCTAAATGGGAATCATCACCAATGTTCAAAGAGTTGAGTGAAGAAATCATTTTAGACAATCTTCCATGTGACTTAATTAGAGAACTAATAACATTATTCAACTGCAACATAGTAGGACCTTTGCCGTCAGCAGTTCCCAAATGACTATTCCAAAGCTGAAAACGTCAGCCTTATGATTATATGGCTTGTGTTCAATAACCTTCAAAAATCAAAACAAATAAGCAGAATGAGAACCAACCATATATGCCTGAATTGTGCATAGTGCCAATGCTGACAGTATACTAGGATGGTACTTCCTTGATTAATGATTTCGAGTCACATTTAATTGGTAAGGGGAATAATAACAAGCTTCGTGAAAATAGTGTGAGTCGTAACAGAAGAATGAACTGCATTCTCAACTGAAATTGGAAAAGGAAATTGTTTTTGCACAGAATTAACAGAATTCGAAGTAGAGAAAAATGTTGACCTCAGGAGCCATCCAGCGATATGTCCCTGTCTCAGCAGTCATGACACCAGATTGAACTTGCACTCTAGCTACACCGAAATCAGCAATCTTAACTACCTGTCAGCTCATACATGCGCACACATGCAAAATCCTGTCAGCAACTAAAATCTATCCACAAGCTTGATAAAACTATTACTCAGATGGTGAAAAAATTCAGCAGGCACAAACAATTCTCACATTTCTATGAATTATTAAACTCAGTAAGAAAAAAAATATAGCTAGATGTAATTGATGTTTAGAACACAGAGACCATAAAACATCCATCTAAAAGAAATATTAATTCATTTACTGACAAACTGGACCTATTTTTACTTTTCATTTGAAAATGAAAAGCAAAAATCATCTCAGAAAACAAAGCAATCTTCATGATCCTTACTTCATTCTCATCCAAGAGAAGGTTGGCTGCCTTCAGGTCTCTGTGGATTATATTATTCTGGTGCAAATAGCTCATTCCTCTTGCAACATCAAGGGCAACTTTGAGTATGGCAGGTAGCTTGAGTACACCATTCTGTTTATGCAGGAAATCATAGATGCTCCCTCCATGCATATATTCTGAGAACAAAATCAAGAAAGATAACCAGAGATAAGTTAAGGCTTCTATGATGACCATCCTCAACAAACACAGATAGAAGTCCGATTGGAGAGGTGGACCTTGACACCGAAAAAGGATAAACAAATCAAATAAACATGCACAAGATCCATTCTAAACCAGGATTTACCAGTTACAATGCACAAGAGTGGAGGTCTTGTACATGCACCAATAAACTGCACAACATTCTTGTGCCGAACTTTCCTTCAATTACAAGAATTACTTGGTTTAGATTGGAGAATCAACAACATAGACGATGGGATTACAACATTCAAATAAATGAGTAATATGGTTATATTCCAGGATACTGCATAGAGCTGGAAAGATATGCTTCTGCTAATTCAGATATAACTATCTTTAGTTTTTCTGTAAGTCATGACCATGAAGAAATAATTCTGCTACATACAAAATAAAATGTTTCTCTTTGATAGAACAAAATCACTTGGTGCAAACATTGAAAGCGATAGTCACATTGCATGTTACTTTCATTATGTATTGATTCTACTATACCAATCTACCAGCTTATTTCACGCTCAAAACATCCTAGGTAAATCTTGAATGGCAACATGTAGGAATCTTGAAAATTGATTTAAAGCAAAAGTATCACGAAGCAGCTCCACAGAAACATCATTAGAAAAATTTATTTCTAGGAAATTAGTAACAGAAATTGATGAACCTACAACAGTCCCATTTAAATCAGCAAAAGCTGATCATCACAAGAAAATTTTATGTCTAGGGTATTAGCAGCACAGATTCATCAACCAATAGGAAGGGTCCCAAATTTGCAAAATGCAAAACATTCATTCATCAAGGACGCCATGGGACATTTCTTTCACAAAAATGTTCAACCAAACTAGGTGCACTGCAGCTACCTTCTCTTCCCCTCTTTTATTTGTCTGTTGAGAACATTTCATCATGTTAATAGGTTGCAGACTAAGACCAATATTTATTGGACAAGTGATTATTCTGTGGTAATACACAGAACACCTTATCATTGAAGAGATTACAGCAACAGCATAGGATGAACTCAAGAAAATGCACTTGTTGAGAAACATGCATGGACTTGAGATAAAACAAAACCTTCTCTATATTATCCAACACAACTTAGATATAGGCCAAACTAATTAGAAAAGGAACCTCAAAATGTAGACTTCTTGAGCGAATTCCCTTCGTACTGTTTCAGTTAAGTGCTCAGCTTTAAGAACTTTGATTGCCACATCCTGACTATGAAAGGTGCCCTTGTATCTGTTTGGCATCAAGTTTATATTAAAAAGAAACTAATAGATTAGCAGAATTCTGCTTTAAGTAGCAGAGCACTCACAGATCACCATTTGATCCTGTGGCAATTTTATGCTCAAATTTCACCAGCTTGGCATCAATTTCCCAGACATCACTATCATCAATTGGTATGTTGACCTCATCTGGGAGTAGTTCAATCTTACCTTGTCCCAACTTTCCACTGGGAGGCAACATTTCTGGATTTAATCCAGCATATTCCTGCAGTGTACTTGAAAAGTATATTAACTGGAAAATAGTCCTAAACAAGTTCTAACGAATCAAGTTACCTCAATCTTTGGAATTTCTTTCTCTAACACTCTTATGAGCTGGTCCGTTGCCTAGCAAAATATTTGCAGCAAGCAAGAAAGTCAACTTGTGGATGAATGAATAATATAGGAGCAAAAATTTAGGGCTTGAAAACAATGATCTTAAAATTCTAGAAGATACTTAAAGTTGTAATATTCAGGTATTAATATTAGCTGTCCAAGATCTAATGACCAACTCAATGTCCACACATGCTATAGTACATGATACAGCAGCTAACACTTAATCAAACTTGATCAAACAAAAAGCCAGAACACCATATGGAAAAGTTTACATAATGCTGAAATTCTTCCTTTTGATAATATGCTCTTCTTTTAGATCCTCATTCCTCCTCTCCTACTAAATAATTACCTTGTGGACTAAAATTCTACTATCACCCACCTAAATTAAGAAGAATGTAATGCAAGTCATGTATTGGCTATTTGGTTGCTTCAGTAAAAGATTTGTAATCAGCCTCATTCCCTGCCACCTGATGCTTTTCTCTGACCATATAGCTTCAGAGCATCAACCTTTTTGTGACACGAGTAACAGTAAATATAGGATAGCTTCCATCAACCTGAAGACCAGCTGACTAAAAGGCTCCAACACACATGAAATTTCCAGATCCTTCCATTAAAAACTACATATATGAAGCTGGAGCATCTAATCACTTCAATATTACCCTAAGGTACCAAAAAATGATGCAGTGGATGCTTGAATTTCCATGCATAAAAGCATTAAAGCAATAACCAAAAATCTAATACTTGCAGTATACATTTAATTAATTGCACATATTTGCTTTGACATGGACGTGGAAAGCTGCTGAAATGATGCAGTGGATGTTTGAATTTCCATGTATAAAATTATTAAAGCAATAACCAAAAATCTAACACTTGCAGTATACGTTTAATTAATTGCACGTATTTGCTTTGACATGGACGTGGAAAGCTGCTGATACAGACAAAATATGCATGTTAGTCACAGTAAACCATACGACCAAATTTACAGTCTGCAAAGGTTCTTCATGAGCTCACACAATACAAATCGTACTTCTCATGAAGACTAGCTACATAAACAGCCAAAAAGAACATACCTCATAGGCCCAACCATCAACAACAAAGACATCCAAGGAGTAGCCATCCGATGTCGAAAATGCATGAGCTTCTTGAATGTTCAGCCCAACCTCAGAAAGCAAGGAAGTCAACTGAAAATATAGATATATGGATTTACATAAAAACTAAGTTACAATCATTTCACATAAAATCAAAAAGATGAATAGAGAGGAGATGGAAGAAAACAAGAAAGCGGCTGAGGTCACTTACACGACTGAGGAGTTTTGGCTTGTCGTTTGTAGAAATTGTAACTTCATGCAGAGGACTGCAAGGATTTAAAAATCATTGTTACCTACAAGCATGCTAATAAAAATCTGTCCATTATCCATAAGATGTTCTTCCTGAAAAAGTCATCAGGTGACAAGAAAGGAAAAGAATAGCTCAATCAGGCCCAAACCTTTCAGAGTATTACCGATATAAGTGTGAATATCCACTCACAGAACTATCTCCATGTTGAATAAAATCTTTGTTCGCTTGTGCAAATTCAGAATTTGACGACAAGTTGAAAGTCGGTGGAGGATGAAGTCTACAAATCAGGGCAACCAACTTGTGTCAGATAAAGAGGGGTCAATCACAGTTAGTACATGGTCATGGTGTCTCTACCTGCAAGGATGATTGTACTTCTGAACATCCCTTCTTTTTGTGAAGCTTGAATGAACTGAATCATCACCATTTCCATCAGAGAAAGGATGAACCTATATGAAAGAAAAAGTAAACTGATATTTTGAACTTTCGAACAAGTTAAAAGTACATAGCCAATTTTGATTGAAACACAAAGAAATACCAAAGATCACACAGATTTAAACATCCAAATATGGTTTAACTAAGATATGCAAGAGTTAATATGAGCAGCATATATCTTGGATTAAGGAGGACGCTACTCTAGAGCAAATTTACTAGGCCACGTGCCAGTGTCCAAGAAAGCTCATAGACAACAGATTGACATATCAGGAAAAATAATAATAATAATAAAATTGTACAACTGTAGCATGTAATCATGTCTATTGCACTTCCTCAATGAATAAAACTTTCATATATCAAAGGTTAAATCAGTTGATTGTTGCGGAGAACTCCTAGCCAAATGAAACACCATGTCTAATATGAGACAAACAATCCGTAAAGGAGAAGATTTTCCAAAAGACTTTGGCCTTTTCTGGGACAGTCTGAACAAAAGCTATGATCAAAAAGATTTAAGTGAAGATGGCTCCAATTTGGTACCTGCACAAGGCGGACTTCAAATGCTGGCCTGGTGTTAGGGTCGTGTGCCAAATGAAGCAATTTCTTGTGCATAAGGACATCTAGTGCCCTTTCAGTATTTACATCCAAAGCATAACTGCAGTATTGAAAAGAACAAAATCAGCAGCAGAGCTACCTACCTATATATCCATTCCTATTTCACTAAAAACACACACACTCTCTCTTCCAGATACGAGATTTCATGCAAACTGTTCACTCTAAACATCAAATCCTTGAGTTTAATTAGCAAATTGCTCTTGACAAGTTGAGGTCAAATTGATTATCAATTCAAAACCACGCCTGATGTCTCTTTCAATTCCAATAGTTGAACTACGAAACATGTGATCCACAAGCAGAATCATATATTTTCACAAAGCAACTACTATGCAAATGAAGACTTTAGTTAACGCAAACAAATCCATGATAACGACAAATTAACGGCGTGTCTCACTCAGCTATTACGAAGATAAACAGAGTAGATGGCGATGTAATCAAGTAGCCTTGACCACCAATGTTTAGCGGGTTGTAACGAATTAAGGTCGAATTCAACACAAGGAACTCACCTTCTCGACTTAATTCTTCATCGTTTTTCCTTTTCCATATATGTTTCCCCCTTTTGCTAATGTATTCGGCGATCACCATACCAAAACTCCAAGTTAAACAACTTAAAAGCTTCAAGAACAGTTACTATTTCCTACTGAGTGAAGCATAATTCAACTTAATCATCACCAATGAACGAGCGATGTGCAGAAAGAAAGAAGAGAAGGCGGTATGTATGGTACCGAAGAGGAAGGCGAGTGAAGTGATTCCAGAGCTCATCTTTAAAACCAGGCCGGCTGACTTCTTCGACTTCCGACTCCTCAAGTCTTTGGAGAACTTCGTGATAAACCTCGACCTTGAGCCGCCGTTTCCGACTAGGAGTCGGCGAAGATTCTGATGCTCTGCTGCTGCAACTCTCGGTACCTTCCATATTGAGTTTGGGAGTTCACCACCACTACTGAGTCATCACACCAACCAAAAAGGAAGCCGGCATCAGAATATGCAAATGGATCCAGATTCCGCTTCCGATTTTATCATTATTCAAAAAGCTGTCTTACCATTCTTCCTAATAATAAATTACTCCAGTAATTGACCGGTGTCATGCATAGCTAAGAAAGAGAGAGAAAGAAAAAGAGGGAGAGAGAGAGAGAAAGGAGAGATACTTACTAAAGACCGAGAAGAGTGGTTGGAGTTTACGAATTCGGTAGTATATTGTCTGTAGAATGGGTGAATTAAGTAGTATTTGTTTATGGCCGCTTGCATGAAACTGAAAGCGAAAGGCAACGAAACAAATACAAAAAGGCAACTCTGCTGCTTTGCAGACCAAAATACTCCAAACTCGGATGGATGTGCATCGACGCGGATTCAAACGATGATGCTCAGCTTTGCTCGCATCACCATTCACCTCCCCCCCTGTCCCTTACATTTTGTTGCTATTCTTTTTTACTACTATTCTATTATTATTTTTATGGATTTGTAAATATCCATTTCACCATTATTATACTAGTAGTGAAAAAAAAAAAAAACACTATACTAGTACAGCTTTTGGATAAGTTGTGCCAAGGGGCGAGCTCAATGCTCATTCTCAGAGGCCTCCAATCTCATCCAATTCCCTTTGACTCATCCCCCACTCAAGCAAGCCCCCGCCCCCTATTCTTGTAGCTTGCTTATTCCTTCGGGGAAGGACTACACATTGAATTATAATAATAATAATAATAAAAAAGAACAGCCGGATGAATAATAAGAAGTGTTACAAGAAACCAGCCAAAAGGTACGTTGCTACTCTCCTTTTTTGAGCATCATGCCTCCTCATCTTCGGATGAAAAAATTCATAGCAGTTTTTGGCTATTGAATTGTAATAATTCCAATCATTTAAGATGGAATGATGCTGCGGTCGGTCGGTGATTTCCTAAAGCTTGTGTTCCTTTCGTCACGACCTCTTTCCACCATCAAATTATATTTGTATCAACGTCACCTTTGTTATGAATGTAATCTGGCATGATCCGATCTTTGGATGGATGGAATCCACCTATGTTTTCCATTGTCTCGCTTCACTCTTGCTAGGAACGAGGTTGCTACGCATTTCTTCAACATGCATCAACTCTCCTCAAGCCTAGAGCAATGCAGATACAACTCTGAGATTTGGGAAGGGCAGGCAAAACTAACAAGGAAGTATACTTGAGGGGGCGTTCACTATTTTCTGTATCTAAACATAAGTGATCATTTCATATTTAATATTTGCCCGTGCCTTCGGGTATTTTGTTGTAGTCTTCTGGTTGATGTACTGCCTATAATTAGTAAAACACCGGACGGACTGATATAATACGAGATATTATATGTACTCATATTATATGAAAATTTTTGTAAAAGCACAATTAAAAGTTCGATGCAAATACATGTGTTCAGCAAAATTACATATATAAATTTGAATATGAATAGTATGAATATATTTGAAAGTTACGGAACTAAAAATACAAATAAAACTACTATAGTTTCCAAAAATATGCTATATTTACACCAATCTTAAACTTATTTTTGTGTATGAGACATTAAATTTATTAAAATTTTATTATCTTATTACGTAAATATGTATAAATCTGCATTTGTTATGATATATGTTGTGCTTATTTTGTATATAATTCACAAATATGTCATTATCTTTACTAAAATTTTGAATTTTTTTAAAAATTAAAGTATAATTTATGAAGTATAATAATTAAGATTTTATTATGTATTTTATATGATTAATTGATGAGAAAGAGTAGACGGCGGAGTATTTTTGGAGAGTACCTACTACAAGAAGGTCGCGTTAGTTTTCTTTCCCTCATTTTTATTGCGGCCGGTCTTCTTTCATTAACCGAAAGAAAAAGACACACAGTCTTTCCCTTATTTTATTGGGAGCGGCATAATTCACGTACTTGGTAGTTTTGGTCGAAATCCACGCTGCATCTACGAGTTAGACAATTCTGTCCCTGTTAGGAAGACAGTAATGTCCTTAACTTGTATAAGACTCTCACTAGAATCGCTTATAGCTTCAAAGGTATCATCCAAAAAATAGAACAATGAAAATAAGTGCCACCAATATTTGTTAAAAAAAATATTAAACTTCAAAATCATCGCAAGTTTAACAATTTAATAGTTAGAACTTGAAATAAGGACATGGGCATTGAAGTGGTTAAATTATTTAACCTAATAAGCACATGGAGACAAATGCTTTCAAGTATATGATCTTGAACGCTAAAAATTTAGTGCCAGCCCTTACAGCAGAACTTCGTATCCATTTGGATGGTGAGTTTTTTAGATGGTGATATAAAATTTTATTGTAAGTTATTGTAGATGTTGTAGAAAAATATTTTATTTTTCTTTTATGTTTCTTTCTTTTCTTCTTCTTTTTCCTTCTTGCCACAACCACTCTGAATCACCAACACCTTCTCCGCCAGTGCTGATCGGCAACTCTGCTGATTATTTCTTATTTTTTGAGAATAAGAAGCACTTTATTTTTTATTGATGCACTAAACCGGTTTTGAACCCCCGACCTAGTGCACGGAAGAACCTTAAGAGGGTTCCCCCTATCCATTGGACCAAAGACTAATGATTTATTAATAAATGTCTGCATGATAAGCATGTAATTTCAAATCGTACTAGAAATACAAATATTACAGAAAATCCACTTGATGAATAGATCAATAGTCCACTTGACAAAACATGGATACTGCACGTCCAACTCAACGATCGACTGGTGCGTTTGGATTGCTTATATTTGCCTAAAAAATTTTGCTTACATCATCGACACAAATTTCAATCACCTTTTTATCTCAGATACATCACATCAAAAAAGTGCTACAGTAGTGCTACAGTATTCTTTTCAACAAATTATCCCAAAAAATCTACTGTCCAAACTATAACATATATATATATATATATATATAGTTTAAATTAAATAAAAAATATAAGAAAAAAAGATAGGGGAGTTGGGAGCTTGCTAAATGGTGTACGTTAAAAAGGATAAAATAAAAGTTAAATTAGAACACGTCATATTTTTAGGATAAAATAAAAGTTTACGCACCATTAATGTCAGGAATGAGAGGCAAGGAGAGGTGCAGGTGGGATTTAGGGAGGATGTCATGAAGATGCTTGTTCCACTCCCGGAAGGGTCTGGCCTATTAGGAGACGAGACAGTGACAAGCCTCTGGGGAATGTCGCACGTAACTATACAAGGATGTCTATCCTTTTCCGGCGAATGAGGGGCTGTTCACATGGGATTATTGTACCCACCACCTTACGATGTTGTAACCTCTCAATGGCTAAAGTCGTGCTCCTTGAACAATGGTCTGTGAGTTACTCATGAGACAATTTTTGGATCCACACTCATTTTATTTCTTCCTTTACTCACTCGCAACAAGTTAAATCAAATTTTAGAAGAAGGGATTTACATGAATTAAGCGGACAAATTCATGGAAGTATAAAACTAGTAACGAATTGTGGTATGAGCAAATTATTTGAATAATCCTTCAACTTTTTTCAGTAATGTAGACCTAGTCCTCTTTCTCTAAAATGAGATAATGTAGTCCTTCCAAATAAAAAAAATTTTTTGGGCCATCATCCAAAAAATTTCAAATCCCACCTGCACCTTTACGAGACGATTACTCTTTATGTATTCCTATTTTACCAAAAAAAAAAAAAAAAATTTATGAGACGATATAATTGTCACTTCCATCAGTGTAACTTTTGCCAAGTTTGAAATTCAACTGAACAACCAAAAAAAAAAAAAGGCGACTTTGTAAAACAATAGAACCCCAGAAAAAAGAGAGAGTGAAGCAAGACTTTTTCATCCAAAACAACTGAATTTTTTATTTAAATTTTAAACAAGGTCGATGGTCATAGAAGGGAAATTAACGATTATACCCTTGAAGTTTCATACCATTTGAGGTGCGACTCAAATTTCTAGATGACTCTGCGTTGCAACTTGCAAGACCAAATTGGCCAATTGGTCAAGAAAATAAAAATCTTGGAGGACTAGATTATCCATTTTAAAGTTGGGTCCGGAATAGTTTTAAAAAAAAGGAGGTTTACTTGAGTCATTTGCTCTTGTGGTATATATTCAATTTTCTCCATTGATAGTAAATTAGCCTAACTATCCTTGAGATATGTCATGATTACATGCATTTGTCTTTTATTTAATGATTTCTCTAATAGGTGTTTTGTTTAGTGGGTACTTGTTAGTTTACCTAAATTATACATAACCTACCATGTGAATCTATACACACTTATTCATTACACTATCTTGCACTTACATAATTTTCCTATTCAATTTTACTATTCCAAAATATTGATACTGAACTCTATCATTTAATTACAATAATATCTTCTATATCAATAGTATATTATAATATAGATTTCACAAATGTAATGCTAGGGATTTTACAAATTTTATTCTGTCCATTCTATTTATAGTAACCTCCAATCCCTGGTCCTTTCAGCGGGGCAATCTCCGCAAAAGGAAAAGGAAATAGAACTTCAGGGTAGATCAATAACATCTTATACCGAAAAGGGAGGTAGATATATGTAACTCGTATAAATACTGTGCATTATTGATCAATAAATATGTACTAGTAATACTTTAAACTGTCTGAGGCAAATCCAAGATTACGGTAGTCGAACTCATAATCTGAACTACTGCATAGCAACTGTTGTGTACAAAAGTCCATCGTTCTGAATAATTGAAATATTTCAATACAGATTGCAGTGAGGACTGGAGACTGGAGAGGCATTAACAAAAGGGAGCTACACAATAAGAGAGGGAGGTGTTGAGTTTGTAGTTCCAAAAAGAAATATATTTTGCTTTTTTCAGGGCCCTGATTAGAATGGATACAATGGTACAAGAGGCAAATTATCATTCCAAGTGCGGTCACGTGAGAATCATCAATTACAGCAGCAAACCTATGGCTTTGTTTGGATTAGGTTATTTTCTCATAAATTATTTTTGTTTGTGGAATCTACAGTGATACATCTCATAAATAATTATAGAAACATATAGTCAATACAGTATCAAATACATCTAACAATAAAAAATTTTAAAAAAATTAAAGAATTCCTATCATTATTATCAACTACATACCACTATCGGTTGTCACTATCCCCCCTCTCCCTTTCCCTCTTCCGCTCCTCCTTTTCTTCCATTCCCCTCCCTTTTCTTTCCTTACTAGCCCCCGTCCTCTTCCCTTGAAAGTTCTAATGCGACCTCTTAAGGGAGGGAGGGGTTAATGAGGATAAGGAAAAGGAGGGAAAGAGAAGAGAGACGAAGAGGAAGAAGGGGAAGGGAGAAGAGGGAGGAGGAGGAGGAGGAGGAATAAGGAAGGAAAGGAGGAGGAGGAAGAGAGAGGGCGGAGAGAGGAGGAGGGAGGGGGAAGGGGGTGGTAGATGGAGGTGATGTGTAGTGGTATTTTCAATTTAAAAAAATATTCTAATAAAATTTTAAATTTTAACAACACCCCAATAAATAATATGTTATAGTGTAGTATTTAAAAAATATCTCAAAAAATACTTAATCCATATGGATTTTGGCAGGACAAACACCAACGTAACATAGAGTTAAACTAAATTCATAATTTATAATGCTTGAATTTAAAATTATTAATTTTTTAGAATTTCAGCCTTAATCATTAAATTACGGCTTTAGCTTTAATAGTTGACCATCCAAAACAAAATACAATTTGTGTTGATTGAGCTCCGAGCCAAAGTAGATGTCAACTTAAGCTTGTCACTGATAGTATTTGACTAAACAACTTTGGAACAAGAATGGAGTCTTTATGAATCTTGCAAGTATTAGGTTTAGGGCAATTAACACCAACCACCCCTGAGTTCTGGGGCTAGTATGGTGAACACCCATCTTGTGGTTACTTTCTCCCTTCTCAAGATTGACAGTACTCCCCACCTCAAGAAATGAAATGGGCGCATGATATAAAAACAAACTGCCAACTCAAACCGTATGAAATAATCAACACAAAGGCACAACTTTTCAGTCGGCTAAAGTCAGTAGAGAAGACATGCCCGATTGATGCTTAAAAGCGAAAAAAGATCCTTCACTCCATCCATGCCGTAGTCTCCCTCCATAATGCTATCACAAGATAGCTGCATGGCTTAAGGGAGACACCTCATTGATGTTGATCCGTTGCATGCCGGTAAATCAATTAATAGGTGGCCAACCGTGGACGAAACAGTCCGGCCGGTGAGTCTGACGGGAGATTCCACACATAGGAATTAATACCCTACTGCCAAGCTGCTCAGAAGAAGGAAAAAAAGAGAGAGTGGACAGTTATGGAGGGATTCCTTTTCTCAGTGAATTCATTACAGATAGAGATGAAGGAGAGAATATTGTGACTTTAATTCGCGTCGTGGGTCGCCATTAATGGTCCGGTCCTCCTTTCCTGAATCTTGGGTTTGGTGGTCGACGGTTTTAATTCAATGCACTGATGCCCTTCTCTCTTTCTTCTTAAATTAGAGGACCGAAGTATCGTCATTCCCTTTCCCATCTCTTTCTTCCATCCCATCCATTTCTCTTTGCCTTCTCCAAAACCATAAACAACCACCCCCCACCCCCCCTTCAAAAAGAAAAAAAGGGGAAAAAACTTCCTTTCTTCTTCTTGCTCTTCTTCTCCATCGTAATACTTCTGGAGAAACCTTAAATTTGACTGAGGATCACTGTGATAGTCACTGTGATATTGGCCCGGTTCACTCAGAAGTTGAGGTAGGCTTTGCTGTATTTGTTTTGCGCTCAAGGCGCAGACGCAAGCCTTTATCCTGTACTATATACAAACAATCTGATTGAGCCGTGCCAATATCTTAGTGTCTTTTCATTATTAGCAGTTGGCTTGCTTACCAGCCCTTATGCATTATCAAGGTTTGAACCGTTTTCTTTCCTTCTTTCCTAATTTTATTTTGGTTTTCTTTGTGGGTATTTCCTTGTTTTCGCTGTTTTTATAACTTCAAAATCCTCCTTGTTTAATATTAAAAAAAAAAAAAACTTTGTATGTACTCTCCTGATCCGTATCAGAAAAAATTAATTAAATTACGGGCTCATGTAATAGTCAATTGTTCCATTGAAGAAGCTTTGCATATGTTTACCAGTTTTAATAATCAACTATCAATTAATGCGACCAGGTTTCATAGGTTGGCTCGTTTGTTTTTGCCATTACACATGCAGCTCGTCTAGAAATTAAATAAGAAGCTTGCGGAAGGGGAAGCCTCAATCTTTCTTCAGCCCGTTTCATGTTGAGTTTATTACTGCCGTTGACCAGCCTCAGTTTTTATGTTTTTGGTCCCTCCCCGGCCCCCCTTTCTCATTTCCTACCTGATCTTTTGAGTCCAATATAATATCTTTTTTTTTTTTTTTTAACAGCATGAATTTGGGAGAAGCAAGGGAGAGGGAGTCAGATTTGGAGGCTACAACGTTAATAGCACACATTAAACTTCATTTAGCAAACCTAAGTAAAGAAACCTTTTATAACAATGACATCATTTTTTTTTTTTTAAAGTATGGATGAGTTGGCTAGCTTAAAATTAAAGCATGGATATTGTGGGAGGGTTCACCGGTTCAGCATCTGAAATAAGAAACAGGCGCTTCTAGGCCGAAGGAAAATTGTTTGCAGCAAGAACTTTGAGTCTCTAGAGGAAGGAAAGAGTTCATTTTCCTATGCACAGTCATACACTTGGGACTTATTCTGGTCGAATGCAATGCAGCCCTCAATTCTTGTTGTCAATACGAAAGAATACAAAGAAAGTTTGTTGACGATAGTAAATGAGAGATGTGAAAGACAGGTGCAGGACAGACAATCTTAAATTATGACATTGACTAAAATTGCAGGCTATGCAATGGACGATAACAAGAGAATCTTTTACAGTAGTAGTATTCTTTACACTTCTTCATCATCAGCATCAACCACCACCGGGGCCGAGGTGTGGGCTGATTGGTTTTAATTTTGCAGTCAGACAAAGATTCCCTTATTCAATTCGCTATTCAGAC
Organism: Gardenia jasminoides; assembly: GCA_013103745.1. Lineage (NCBI taxonomy): Eukaryota > Viridiplantae > Streptophyta > Magnoliopsida > Gentianales > Rubiaceae > Gardenia > Gardenia jasminoides. The sequence goes on from CM023103.1 coordinate 96,053,717, forward strand.
CGCGTGAGTTTTCTTGTTAATTAATAGAGGGTACATGACCGATGGATGTTAGTGCGAGTAGAAGAGGGTTACATCCATTAATCATGAGATTTTAGATTTGAAACTCGTGAAAATGAAAAGAATAACATGGGAGAGTTTCCTTTTGCTTGAGATCCGATGTGACTCGAATACGATTAGTCGCAGACCGTAAAACGGATATGGATACCTGCATTTTACACCCAAAAAAAAAAAAAAATCTAGACAATCCATGATCTTGATTACACAAAGTTAATTTCACTAGCAGTAAATAAATGAATACAAAGAAGTAATAGTGTTATTATTTTTTTACTCCTTCCAACCTTAATTTTATCGTTTGGCATACGATAAAACTCCAACCCTCAGTCAACTGACTTGATTGCATGTGGTTCGTCAAGCAACTTGGCATTCATTAGTTAGACGGGTATTCTTGATTCGTGACTGAAATTTTTCCTCAGCAACATTGGCATTGCATTTTATCACATTAGAGTAAATATGAAGAACTGCACAGGCGCTCTTCAGTTTATATTTCCATTCTGCAAAGTATTCGTTAATGATTATGCACTGCTTTCTCACGTCATTTGGTCTTTTAAAAGGAAAATTAAGGAAAAAACAGTTAATATTATGCATTTGCTGGAAGAAGTCTCAGTTTAGAATCCCGAGCGATATTGATTAATAAGCTGATTTAACATCCTCATGGCTTGTTTTGAAGTAGGAGACATGTATAAAAGTCATCAAAATTCTGAAACCGTTGAAAAGTGACTGCTTGATGAGCTTCTTCCCACAAGGGAAAAAGAGAGCTATGAAGATGCTGATGTTTAATTAAAGCTTGAACCCCCGGGGTGACCCCCCCACTCTAGTACCGGTGGAGTCAAGATTCAAGAATCAGGAGGGTACCCAACGGACATTTGGGCCTAACCCATTGCACTGATGGGGCCTCCTGCTGGATTCTGGGCATGAACGCCGGACCCGACCTTTAAGGCCAGCCAAGGGTGTTGGGGAGATGTTAAGGGAGTGGGTTGAGTGGCATTTTTCCACATCTCGCGGGCTATTATCGGGAAACCGCACATCTAAAAATCTACTACTTGCGCAGCCAGCCAGCTAACTAAAAATCGTAGAGTCAGTAGAGTCCGTTCCCCCCCTGATTCTGAGCTTTACCAACCCCAGTACAGTGTAGATCGTGCTGACTCGACAGTCCTGATCCGATCTTCTACCACCACCGCCGCATTTTACAGACAAGCCACCAGCCAAACTCACCGGGACCCCGCCAATTTTGCAGTCTCCAACTATTCTTTCCAACACCCACCCCCCCAAAAAAAGAAAAACGGAAAAAAATGGAAGCCCTCCTTAACTCCGCCACGGCGGCAGCTATAGCCTCCTCCTCTACTTCCCCTCTTCCTCTCCCCATCTTCTCCCCCAAACCTAAGGACTCATCATCGCCATCATCTTCCTCTAGAAGACTTCTTCGATTCTCCACCTCCCCCACAAGTACCTAGGCCGTTGCTGCTCTCTTTTTCTTGCTTTCCCTCTTTAGCCTTCCATTTCTTCACTTATTTCCTGTCCTAACCTCTTTCTCTGCTGCTCCTGTTTCAGATGATGGCAACCAACCGGATCCCCAGTTCAATTCCAACGACTCCAGCGGCAGCAGTCTCGTCCCTATGCTCCGTAATCACACCCTGTCCAAGGTACTTTTGTAATCTTTTCTTCTTTTGTCTAAATCAAGATTACTTTCACTATTTTTTTTTTTTGGTTTGAAATTCCTCTTTGTGATTTGAATTAATTTCGGTCGCTTACTTTGTAGGACGCAGCGATGGGGTTAGTGTTGAGTGCAGCTAACGTCAGGGGTTGGACTACCGGGTCGGGTATGGAAGGCCCGTCGGTTCCTGCTGGTTCAGATTCCGAATCGGGTACAGAGCGGATATCCACCTTTCCCTGGTCGCTCTTCACCAAATCACCGCGACGTCGCATGCGAGTGGCCTTCACTTGCAACGTCTGTGGTCAACGCACCACTCGCGCCATCAATCCTCATGCCTATACTGATGGGACTGTCTTCGTACAGGTAATTTTTTCAAGGGAACAAAAAAAAAAAGTTTCTGGTTTCAATATTCTCGTGTGTTTCTATTTGTTATTAGTATTATTGTAATTATTATGTTTTTCAAGCTGTAATTTTCACTTTTGGCTAATCCATTTGCATGGTATGTTCTTTGGGTAGTGTTGTGGATGCAACGTATTTCACAAGCTGGTGGACAACCTCAACCTTTTTGATGGTATGAAATGTTATGTGAATCCCAGCTTCAATCCTAATGCAAATGCTGATTTGGGGTTCAAGTATTTCGACTTCAACGATGATGACAACAACAGAAATGAGGATTTTCCTATTTTCTGAGGTGAGATAAGAATACAGAGAATAGTGGGAAGGGATGTACATGACGTTGCTTCGGTCTATGCGGAAACTACAGAATATAGTCTATGGTGCTTGTAAATAGCCTGAAGATGTCTCGTCTTATATGGCTAGCTCTAGACTGATTCATGTGACCGTACATATTGTATGTTACTTAATACATATATCCTTGTTTCAGGGATCCAATCTTTACAGCTTCTTTGTTTACTGGTGTTGGTTGCCTATGCATTCCATTGTTCACGGTTAGGATATCTGTAGGGTTAATGCGTTGCTCAGTTATGTGTGACATGGCTCACAAGATGTTTGTGTGGATGCTGGCTAATATTTCATGCATTATGGAGAACTTAGATTGTGCTATTGATCTCAGCATACAAGATTATCGATGAATTTATCAGGCTGGCTTGTTATTCCTATATATGCACGCCTTTTGACTGGTGAGATTTGTGGTTTCCTCACTATTTGGAATGCAAACAGATCTGCTCTGCAGAGCATTCGATGTCTCCCTTTCATTGATCGGTGAACCTTGTTAATGTAGGAAAATGACCATGGTCTTAATGTCCAATAGTCAAGGATATGGTTGGTGTTCGTGATGCATGGAGTGGAAGAAATATAGTATGAAAGCCAAGCCCGATGAAAGGTAGAATATGTGGCAGAGGCTGGATGACCGAAACATAAGCTTGAGCTAAAAACTTTCTGACAGAGGATAACAAGACTTCATGGCTTCGAGGTGGTTGAATTGTCATCTCATCAATAAGAAGGGAAGCAAGAAATGCAGGTCGAGAAAATACTTAAAACTAAGTGCCTAAACTTGTAAACAAGTTACCTTCTTTTCCAATCGTCTTGCAGCATGGCCCTTGTTCTGTTTGTTGGTAAGAGGGATGGGGCGTTTTTTTTAATTCTCTCTCTTAGTCTATCTCCTCCTGAAAAGAGGGAATATAAGTTGAAAGTTGGGATCTTGGGGGTTAATGTGTGGATTTCTAGGAACCACACGATAATCAACCAGGAAGAACTAGAACTACAAAGTTCTCCCACTTGGATTTCCTCGCCTAAGACTGGTACGGGGATACTTTGGCTGGTGAGATAATTTTGATAACTTTATTTGGACTGCAAGTTTGAGAAAGCTATTGTTGAGCATAAGAGTGTGTTTTAGCTGAGGTCCGCGTTATTGCTAATTCTATCTGCTGTCTTGGGATTACATTGGAACCCAGTGTCTTTTGCGGCATTCTTTGCCTTGTTTCACGAGGCACGCGGCCCCTTATTTTTGTCTTAAAAATAGAGCTTGTTTGAATTGCTATTTTCTGGAGTGTTTATAAAAAAATGTACTATAAGGATTTGGTATATGTGAGATAAAAGGGTAATTGAAAAATATGTGTTATAAAAAAGGTAAAAATATTTTAAAGAAGATGGCAATCCAAGCTTAGATTTGGAATGGACGAAATTTACACCTTTGATGGATTGTTAATTAATAACCCGTATTGAAACTTCTACCAGATATTGATTTAGAATGGAGATATCGCAAGCTCTACAGTACTTGTTCGTGTAGAAGGCGATTCGGGCCTGGATTCTGGTGAAAGTGGCCGCTGAGTAGGTCTGTTTTGCGAATCGAGCAGCTCGTGAGTTCGGCTCGTTAAAGCTCGAACTCGGCTCGTTTATTTGAGTAAACGAATCGAGCTCGAGCTCGAAAAATACCCGTATCATTGACGAGTCGAGCCGAACTTAGCTCGATAGGCTCGATTTTAAGGTGACAAATTTGTTATTTTAGTCTTTAATTGTAAAAAAGAGAATATGACCACGATTTTCCCAACTGTCAATATAAAGTCAAGATGGTATTAGTGAATCCCTTTTCATCTAGTGGGGTATAATTGATTTCATTTGTTTTCGAAACACATCACTAAGGTAGAATAGCTCGTATTCAATGATTAATTACATATATTGTTCATTCCGAATTGTGAATTTCATCTAACACCAGTTTCAAGTCATTAATAATTGAACATTCTTAGGTTCCGTTTGTTGTCAAGTAAACAATTTTACAATTACAAGTTGTTCAACATTAAGGTGACTGAGAATTGGTTAGAGCCTTATGGACTAATGAATAATATATGAATCATTGGCTAACTTAATACTTGGAAGATAGTGCTATAGCAATTAAATTTAACTGGAGAATTGTTATAGAGTTCATTTAATTGGAGAATTGTTGTAGAGCTTAAATCGAGCCGAACTTAATTTAGAGTTCATTTTGTTAATCGAGTCGAGCTCGAGCTCAACAGTGTTTGAACCGAGCCGAACTCGAGCTCAATTTTCAACTTGATAACGTTATCGAGCGAGTTCGAACTTCAGAAGTTCGATCTCGGCTCGGCTTGAATAACAGCCCTACCGCTAAGTAGCGAAACAGGCTAAAAGTAGTATTATAGTCACGGCTAATCTTCTCCTTGTCCCCTCAAATCAATCCCGAAATCCACAAATTTCAGGGTAATATGACGCTAAATGTGAACCATAGTTGGCATCAGCAACCCATAAAGCAGCACAAATGTGCATGAATGAGGAAAATGGAGAACACTTTTGTTGTAGCGTCGATGATATGACCATTTGTTCTTTCACCATTTCTTTTTTTATTTTTTTATTATTTGAGTTTGCTTCTGCTCTTTTTGGGATCTGAGAGTTTTTGGGGAGCTAAATTTTGAAGGACTTTTTGTTGATGATCGGGGAGGATAGCAAAGAGATGAGATTGTTGGTGTTTGGCTGTGGGGAAAATAGAGATGGAATTTAGATGATCAAGTGAATGAAAGTGGTTTGATGTAGAAGAGAGGTAAATGGGGCCGTAGTGGTTCCTGGAGACGGATGAAAAATAAAGGTGAGAGCAAAAAATGTCGCCAATACAGACATTAGAAATTCTTCCAATTAGACTTTAGACGTTTCCATCTACTTTGCGGCTTAGTTTAGTTTGAAGCAGGGCGAGTGAAACCAGAGGGATTCTACCATAATTTGATTCTTTGAAGCAGAGGCTTTATGATTCCAAGTTAGGATTAGGGGAAAAATCTGACTTCAGTGGAAAATACGAGTTAATATGAACAATAATTTGTTAAGCTTGGTTTCTTCATTTTCCCGGCGATGAACTCTTCTTCACATTGGATTTGGACTCTTGTATGCAAAAAAAAAAAAAAAAAAAAAAAAAAAGGGAGGCTCCAGAGCCGAATTTTCAAATTGGCAAAGTCCTTCTACAGCCTCAATGTTTATCTTGTGGTATATTATGTACACTTAACTTCTGGTCTGGCAACGATTGACTGGAGCAAAAGAATCTGTCCTAGACAGTGATTCAAGTGAATGAAGTTGCAAAATCATCCTCTTCCACTAAGTATTTATGCTCCATAATAATGTTTCTTGTATTTTCCACCTCACACAAGAAGAAAAATATCCATTCCACGTGGCAGTGGATAGCATCCAATCCAATCCACGGTTAGATCTTCAACAGATAACCTCCCATTTCCTTTTCCTCCCGACTGCCCAATCATTCTCACCATGCATCCATTATCTCTACTCATCACCCATCCCAAAACGTAGACCACACAGATACAGCCTCAAAAGCTCAATCCTCAACCCACGTATTTTAATACGTGCCCTCGTCCTCTTTTTGGCTCCTTGATTTCCATCCATAAGTTTACCCAAAGCAGCAGCCCATCTTCCACCAGCGCCGACCAATTCCCACGACTCCTTAGCTATCGAGTCTCGAAATGGCTACTGTCACCTCTGCTGCTGTTTCCATCCCATCATTCACCGGCCTAAAGGCCTCCGGTGCATCAGCTCCTAGAGTGAGCAGCACCGTTAAGGTATCTGCTGCCTCTCCCAAGCTTGCCGTCAGGGCTTCACTCAAGAAGGTAGGTGCTGCTGTAGTTGCTACTGCTGCCAGTGCAATGCTCGCAAGCAACGCCCTGGCCGTCGAGATCTTGCTTGGTTCTGATGGTGGCGAGCTAATTTTCGTCCCAAGCGAGTTCAGTGTGGCTGCCGGAGAGAAAATTGTTTTCAAGAACAACGCGGGGTTCCCCCACAATGTAGTGTTCGATGAGGAAGAAGTTCCTTCTGGTGTTGATGTATCTAAGATCTCCATGGGGGAGGAAGACCTTCTCAACGCACCAGGAGAGACCTACTCCGTCGCTTTGACGGAGAAGGGAGCTTACAGTTTCTACTGTTCACCTCACCAGGGAGCTGGCATGGTTGGCAAAGTCACTGTTAACTAAATCCGTATTCTCATATTATATCTCGCTTCTCAACTCTGATTTCTATTTTTCTGTTTCGTTTTCTAATCAGAGGATTGCATATATCATGTATGAGGTGAACTTAATTCAGCTTGACAAAAAGTCATTCAAGAATGCTGCTATTAGTGTTCCAGCACATTTTCATGTTGCTCTTACTTAACATTTCGTTCACTACTTGTTATAATCATCTTCACCAGGGAAAAATATAATGGGGTTGAAACAGCGGTTATCTGTGTAATTAAAATGGAATATAACCTGAGGTTTCTAGTATACAACATTGAGATTATTTTACACATAGAAAACATAACATAATAAAAGCCCAATCCGGAAGTCGGCAAAAGAATATTTTACATGTTACAGTTACAAGCCTCGGTAAATTGTCAAAGTTGACAAGCCTTAATTTGTTTGGTGCTGTTACCTTTGGGAAATCTTTCCCAAGATTACTCTGGGGTGCAAAAATGAATGGATTTGGATCTTATGCACACATATAGAACCCCGTGCTACTTGAGGTCACGTAGTCAAAGCGTCTGGGAGAGTAGTATGTGCCCCCAGCACCTTCCACCAACATCCGGAAAAGTTTCATAATCAGGCAAAGGCTTCACGTTTCCATCGCCATCAACTTCCAAAGGGTATTGAAGAAGATGGCCTTGCAATGGAGTGAATGTCTCAGCTGTGAATTTCTTCCAGTTATCCTTGGCAATTTTGTTGACATGCTTCATGCATTTCAAACTCTCAGGTTTCATAAAGCAGTCATCTATCTCTCCCAAATGTTCAGCCCATAAAGACATCCTGTAGCCGTGTATCTGCAAACATGTTTCTAACAACCGGATCAACTTCTGTTTCTTAGAAAACTTCCCAGTGATTGCTGACAACTAATTAGAGTGACCAGCAATTCAACATAAAGAGCACTGCTTCTAAATGCCAAAATGGGATATCAGTTGAGTAAGCAAAACACAAGACAAGAAACTCTTGGTTATCTGAAGAGGTATCGGCTTCCAGTTCTTAATTTGTCTTGGCACTTGATATTTCAAAGTGAATTGGCTACAAAGAAAATTATCAAAAACTAACCTGGCCATTCGGATGTTTTTGTTTCTTGGACCATGTGTAATGGGGTTGATATGCACCCACGGCAATCTCCGTGTCCCTTGAGCCAGCCATAGATCGTTGATTAATGTTGGCGGATCCTAATATCACGTACTCATCATCTACTATCATTCCTTTGGCATGGACATATATCATAAAGCGCCGATATTTTTGCGAAGCCAAGGCCTGAGGGAATTTAATCATTCCAAATTAATTCCAAGTAGTCAAAAACACAATTCCTTGTATATCAAGCAGCAATAATTGTTGTTTCAAATGATAATTTAGCTCTGAATACAGATACAACTATCTAAAGCCTCGGTTTCTAAAAGGATCCGATATTAAGGAGTGTCATATAGTATCACCAAACAAGAATCCGGACAATGTGGTAACAAGTCTTTTCTCCGTCAGCATAAATTTTTCTTCCTTTAATTTAATCCATCATCAATATTAGATAATTCAGATTTTCCTGCAGGATACTGAGCATTACAGTATTTTAATGTTTAATAAACCAGAAATTCCTCTTTTGTACGGGTGAACATAGTAAGGGAAACCCAAAGTTTGCAGGGTGCATGGCTTGTAAAGGTTTAAGTGCATCGTTACCACTTCACCACTAGATGAAACTTTAGCAGCCGAATTGGATTCTTCATGCCACTCCTCTCGATTGCCAAGACAATAGAAATTTAGGTAGTCAGTAGGATGTGAGTTCTCAAGTCCTGAAGATTTCAGCTCCTTTGCAATAATGTCATACATCATTTGCATTGTCTGACCCTGAAACCCAAAGTAGAAATGCATGAATTGGAGAAGTACTTCACCAACGGATGCAAAAGTATCTTGCACTACAAGTTGCTTTACATACTCTGGCATGCCATGTTTCCTTGGGAAATTACCAGGAGGAGAAAAAACTGAAGTCTCTCTCATGAGGACTTGAATGCATTCACCAAAAAATAATAAATTAATTCAAGTATAAAGGTGAACTTAAACAGAGAATCAAAAGCCTTATAGTCAAAGCTTTCAGAACAATAGCATGCACATCAAGCAGCCATCCCTTCTTTATTGCCACTCCAGTAAGAATTTGACTATATAAATCATCTAAAAAGAATGGTGTTCATACATTGAGAAAGCAATCAATAAATGCAATGACTACATCCATTGGGTTGTTGATATACTCTGCACTGACAATAAAGCAGTATCTTGTTTCTGTTTAGAGTGTGAAAGTTTTATGCAGCATTACCTGCCAATACAGAATTTCTTGCACTGAGGCAGAAGTGGGGGCACCCTCAGGCCACATTGGGATAACCACATAAACCGAAAATCTCTCCTTTGCCCGTATTTTACTAGAAATCTTTAGTGCAAGCTCCATTGGAATTAAGTTATCAGCACCTGACATATCCATATAGAGACTGCTTGATCAATGTGCCAATGTATCACTCGGACATCAAGAGAAATAAGGATCCATCAACTATGAATAGCTGCTTGAGATTGTGAATTGGAAGAAATACATCCTAAGTGCCGTCATACATTCCACTGACTACAAAATTCAAGATTTAATGCACTTCTTGGGAGCAATACACAAATCAGTTTGTGAGTTGTTCCATTCCCCAGTAGCAGCATCTGAGGAAGATTTACCTGCATCCTTATAGGAAGGCCAAGCATAAGATGACCCAAGGAAATACTGATTCTCGATGTAAATGAAGTGCTGGGCAGATCTGATTGCCTGAATATAAGCCATCTGAATACTCCTGTCTATTACAAGATCTTTAGCACAGACTAAATTCTGCAATTAAGTGGGGAACTGGCAGTCACTGACTAAGAAAATAAAGAGCACTTGAATGCAGAAGTGAACCACTTTGCAGATGAAATGTAGATGCATTGCTAATCTTGTACATATTGAATCAATTAATAAAGCAACAACATCCACACCTGAGCCTCAACTTCTTTCACATTCTTGGGAAATCCTTTCACAGAACCTGAATCTATTGATCGAAATACCTGTGAAGCGAGCTTGATTGAAGTTTACATCAACAAGAATAAATAATCAGGATTTCAACAAGAAATGGAGTCAAATGGACCTGAACATGCCAATTTTCAGGATCATCTTCTGTGGTAATCTGTAAAGAAGGGTCATCATTTGGAACAGATGAGGATGGACTGATTATCCAAGAGATCCTCTCAATTTTCAGTAAAGCATCATCATGCCAATGAGTAATCTTTTTAAAACGCCTTCCAAACTCTGACCATTTTGTAGCTTTTCTCCAACGTTGTTCAAAGTTTGTGAGAACATCATATGCAGCAGGTCCTTCAATTTTGCAATGTAAATCATGCCATGGTTGTCTGGGACCCTTATTTCCTGCCTATTGAAAAGAAGAAGATGAGAGATAAAATCCATCCTCGTAAAGAGTCCATAACTGTATATCTGAAGCAACAAGAAACAAGCATGATCTTTTGGAATTTGTATCAAGCAAACGACAAGCAAGCAAAGGAAATGACGCATTGATTTGGTAGTCTATGGGCAAAGTTTAAACAGGTCAAAGACATAAAATGGGCAGTGGATCGAGAATCACTGTTTTTGTCGCCAAGATGTTTTTTGCAGAACAGATATTACTTATCCTACATGACTAGCTCCATATAGCAGGTGCATCTAGAACAATCCAACTAGCTGCCCTGGGGGAAGCAAAAAGGATGTAGTTTTATAAGCTCAAGTCAGAAGTACCTGTCCAGTAAAGTTCAAGTATCTGCAAGCTTCAAATCAAGCATTTAATGTTGGAAAGTTAGAGGACCACAAAATTAAGAAGGAAGTTCGAGTTTCACAATTACTTACAGCAAAAGTCGGATTGTGGTAGTCATCCACGAAAACAGTGTCAAGATCACGATAGAGCCTATGCTGAGGCGTATCATAGCGCCCATCACAGAGGTCAAGGCCTCCAATAAATGCACTTATCTTCCTGTTATTTCCATGGGCTTGTGTGTCCACAATCACACATTTTTGATGGTGCGTGTACAGGGTTCCAACCACCTGAAAAAGATTTAAACACAAAATTAGCCAATGCCGTCTTGAAATGGGGAACTCCTGAATATAAGATGGAAGCAATCAGGTGGCTAAGATTCCATGAAATTATATCCCAAAAGTAAGGTTGGTACTCTAGGATTCCTGAAGTTTTTAATAGATAATACGGCTGGATTCTGGACGCTTAAGATTCTTTATCGAACTTTGTCAAAGTCTTTAACGACATGAAAAGAGGTCCCTTTGAGTATATTACTTCCAGAAGGTAATAAAGATTTCAGCTAGAGGCCTCTTGGAACAATGTAAAGTTGCATCTTCATCTTCATGCATCAATGTGGATTTAACTTGATTACTGGTGGATAGTATACCGGTAATGTGCTGACACCATGTAAGGAAATGAATGGATAATTGTGGACTAAAAAAGTGATAAGAAGTCAGAATATGAATCTTTGATTGAGTCAGCCTAATGCTGTTTAAATTTACTGTATATGGAGCAGGACAAGCGGCCATAATTCCCACATAATGTCGTTATTGAGCTTACATCATTCTATTATATTCTGTTCAACAAAGACACTCAATATAGTTTTATATTGTAAACTTTATTTCAGTACAATATCTTGACTTGCAAATGCCAGAAAAAACAATCAACTTGAATCGTTACCATTCTAGCTCACTTTAGGTCTCAAATAATGAAATGGAATTCAAATCAAGAATGGGCATGTTAACCCCGGAAAATAGGGAAGGAAGAGCTGCTTTGGCGCTCACTTACAACCACCGCCATACAACAGAAGGAAAGAAATGCACAATTAGGTGTAGTAAAGCCCAGGAAGAGACTGCAGCATGAAGCTAGAGGTGTTTGAGTTTGGGTGACCTATACCTGCAGCCAGTCGCATCTCGTATTTTTGCTTGTTAAATATAGAGTTACTGTTGGTTTAAAGCTACATTTCCATGCAACAAAGGATAGTGAATGTTAGGTAACGAAATAAAGCATGCCTGTTGCTTGAAAATGCTGAGCTTACTGCTAGCATATCGAGGTGAGAGCACACAAGTAACAGAGGAGTGCTTGAAAAACTTCCGAGTTTCTTCATCATGAGTTTGCATCACTCCTCCCTGCACATTCAAGTGCGCAATAATTAGATTTTGGGATACATATACCTTCTGCTATCAGTGCGAATTCTGAAAAGAAATTGATCAGTATGAAGTCCAAAAGGAGCAATTGCTGACAAGAACATCAATATGAACCACATAGTGAAGACACAGACAGAAGCACATTCTTGCCACTAGTCATCAAAGAACTTAAAAGAATAAAATTTCAAGTGGTAACTCCAATATTATCTTTTCGTAGAAACTAGTGTCTCATTCCTCTTTTTTACCAAAACCTGATGTATGATGTAAACAAACGCAAGTGGCTAGTAAAGCAAAGGTCAAAGCATCGAAATAAACTAAGTTCGAGGAGCAAGCATTAATTCAATATGCAAGTGTAAAAACAGTTCGGAGAATTGTTTCTTTTGTGTTCTGATTTTGATGGGGCAGCAACCTCATTGAATAGGAAACTAATGGGCCCTTCCTATCCTGGGTAAGCAGGAAGCTAGGAAGTGCTTAATTCAGATGCCAATAGCGCAGGGATTGCTAAGCATATCACTTTCCAGAAGCAGTCCAGAATTTGTAGCCTAGATGGAAATTCACAGACAAACTTTGCCTAGCTTGCCAACTTGGCTTTGACACAAAAGCATATGCGGATGGTCCCAGAAAGAGAAAAGCTACTTTTTTGCCCCTATTTAGCATAAGTAACATTTTAGAGCTACTTCTGTTTAAGCGTTTTAGACTGTGAAAGTACTCGTTATTAAGACGAAAAGCGCTCAATTCACTTCACTGGTGGACTTGAAAATGCTGCCTTTAAAGTCCTTTTTGAATTTCCGACAGAGTGAAACTTTTCTATGTTCCGTTTGAGCACGACAACAAAAGTTTCCATTTAAAAATACACGATGCAATCCTTCAAAACCCAAAAAAGTGTGGCGTAGGAGCCAGAAATCTTACAGTATTAATGAAGAACTTGCTGTGAGAAGTCTTGTCATCCCAAACCAACAATAAGACCCTAACCCCCTCCTGAGACTTGTACTTGAGCAACTCTCCAAGACTCAAATCCCCGCCGCTCGGCAAAGGCTTGCTTGGCTCTCTAACCAACTTCACCTTGTGATAGATTGACCATCCGACTATATAAACCAGATGATGAGCCTCCAATATTGCATGACAGATATCTTCCCAGCAATTCTCATGCTTAAATATTCTCTTCTCATCCAGTTTAATTTCCGGCAACATCCCGTCTGGCACGTGAGCATCCTGATACAGAGTCACTCCCCCTCCGGGCCTCACCGGAAAATAACTCTCCTTCAGCCCATGATTCTCTGTTACCCCCCGGCTGTGTAAAGGGTTGTCTTCGCACTTGGTGAATTTCATCTTTAGCCGCACAGCTGTATCCGGCTTAGGAGGCCTGCCGTAGGGCCCAATGATCGGAAACCAATCATCAATGAGCTCGCCAGATACAAGTCTCTGAGCTGGGACGCTTGCGACGCCGATGAAATCCGCTCCGAAAACATCATTATCCTTGACCTGAAACTCCACCTGGGAAACCGGGTGCGCTAATGGGATCTTGAAATGCTCGTTCCAGATGGGGTCCTGGGAATTGGGGATCACCCGGGTACGCGCCACTGTAGCTCCGGACAGGCACACGGTGACGTAAGGATCGCTAGTGATAATCCTTCTGTGGCGATGGGTTTTCCGGCGACCCACGAACGGTCTCCGGCAGACGTCGAATGCCGTGAAGCATCGCCTGAGATGCTCGGAGAATAGGTCCATATTGGGCAAGAACCGAGCTTCCAGAATATTGAGATCAAGGTCTCCATGGAGATATATGATGGCAGCATTCTCTTCTGACTCATAATCCGCCATTGGGTGAGTAAATGATTAACAAGATTGCAAGTTTTTTCCCCTGTTGAGGATATTCTTGACAATGGGGCGGTGGCTACCGGCGCAGAAAGGGGAGGCGGATAAATGATGCAGGAGGGAGGAGAGGACCGTGTGATTGGGATTTTGCAATCTTCGGCTTCTCCGTCGGAGCTAGCGGTTGGGCAAATGGAGTTGGCAGCACGCAGGTGGTTAATATAATATATGTGTGTGTGTATATATACACACACACACACACACTACGCAGTAAGGGTAGTGGGAGATGTCGCTGTACACGTGGACTTTGCATGCTGTAAAACAGGTCAACTAAATGGTTTGATGAGCAAGGGCGACGACGACGACCACGACGGCTTTCTCTTCTGTAAACGACGGTTATAATTATGTTTTGACTGCAAAAGTCTTCCCAGGGGACTGGAATGGGGATGTGTATATTCACTTGCATTTTCACTTCTTTTAGCAAAAATCTTGCAAATGACATATAATTATGGAGATTCCTTTTATTTATTTACTAAATGCAGTGCAACCATATACATACATACATATACGCAAACATATATATACACGTAGAGTATACGTGTCCATATTTACAGTTGAGTAATTTTTTTTTTTTTTTGGTTGTGAAATTAAGAATACAGGCATTCAAGTCTAATCAATAGGGAAAAAAAAAGTCTAAAGTGTTCTTTCTTAATTTAGTTTTAAATTCTACTTGTTTGACTGGTATTGGTAAACGATTGATAAATGCTTGAAATGAATGAAGCCTTATTGACTCAGCAAATAAAGAAGGAAAGGGATAAGGTTACATTAAATTGAGCGAAAAGATATTGAAGAGGAAGTTGTTACCCAAAAGTCATATATTATCATGCATTTGGTATTTGTTGGATAGTCAATAAGAAGGTGTAAGGAAAGTTTATAAAAACAATCATTTGTGTGTGGGGAAGAGAAAAGTACAAAATGACACCAGATGAACTCCTGTTCCCTGCTTTCTACTCGGAGTTGAACTTCTCTCCTCAATAAATGATGTTGATGATGTAAGCAAGTATATTTTCTAATCGGAGTAAATGTTCTGTAAACAGATTGGTAAATTGTCATGAATATGGACGCAGAAGGAAGTGCCTCCCCGTACTTCGATCCTACGTTATGATCACCTGATGATCTTCGAAAGCAAAAGAACTGGGCTGTGTTCGCTTGTATTGTAGCTATTTTAAGTTCTTGTAGCTATTTTAAGTTCTAAATAGAGAGAATAGAAAGTCTAGTGGTGTCACTGTTCCATGAAGGAAGACTATTTATAGGCATTAGGAACTAAGGAAATAGATAAAACCTTATCTTCAACAAAGATCCGTTGAAGCCTATTAATTCTGCTAGTTGTTGCTAGAAAATAGGAACATGTGAAAAGAGGTTATCAGAAAGCTACTGCATGACATTGAGAAAGTTTTGGAAAGTTGCTAACTCTTAGCAAACGTGAAACTTATAGATAAAAGTTTGATAAAGTCAAACCTTATCCATTCGGTTAGCAATCAAACGTTCCTTTGATTCCTTTGAGAAAGTCCAACATAAAGAATCTTTTGAAATACTTATTATTATTTTTCCAACAGAAACAAGGAACAAGCATGTTGCTCCTACAAAGGAAAGGATTGCGCCAGTAAAACCAACTCAGAACGTATTGGTTGCAGATCTGCAGGGGAATGAATACTAATGGATGGATAAATGAGAAAAGAATAGTAGAATGCTAGCACAATACATACATGCATACATGTGTGTGTGTGTGTGTGTGTGTGTGTGATTTCAGGCATCTTACAAAACATAGCTCTGGAGAAAATGACGCTATCCTCTACAAGTTGATCCAGAAGCAGAGGAAAAAGCTTTTTCAACGTTTTTTAGCAACATACGAGACAATAATAAATACTTTCTCCACAACCCTACTGACGGAAATGCGTAGTTTCCACGTTTATGGCTAGTCTGGGAGGTACAGGATAGAAAATAAAAAGATGGGAAATGTTTAAGTCATGAAAGGAAAGAAACAAAGAGAAAATGTTATACTAATATATTGTTTGGAAGTTTAACTCTTTAAGCAAGAAATGAGATGATTTTGGATATAAATGCCAATACGAAATTCGTTCAATCATATTTGAGGACAAAATGGGCACTTTAAAAAAATTTATTAGGCATTCTCAACTTTCCTGTCCTTTCTGCCCAGAAGAAAAATTTATAATAAGCTTAGCAACATTCTTTTCTGCCCCTCAGAGAGTTCCCAAACAACAGAGAAAACATGTCTTTTTCGTCCCTTTCTTTTCTCATCAAGTCCCAACTTAGCCACTGTGCTAAGTTTCTGTAAAGCTAAGGCTCTGCGGAGTTGAAATCCTCAACAGTGCAAACTGATTGGCAAACTGGTTCAGCAGCCCTTATTGCGACACTCTGTACAAAGGCTATCATCTGCCCAAAACAAAAGCATACAAACATCTCTCATTCTGAGATATTCACAAGCATAAAAAGATACAAAGGTTTTACATGAGCACGTAGACATCCATGAATTGCCATGTATCTAGTTCTGGTTCATACTAGCCGCATGGGGATGCCAGTGTGCAATGACTTAATTAAGACAGTAACTGGGGTTAAACGATTGAGCTTATCGCATCAAACTGAACAAAACCTAATTAAGACAAGTAGCAGCTCCTAGTGACGTGAGGAAATTTCATGAAGTACAAGGCTTCAGGTCCTCCAGAAGTGTCAATTTTGTATCAAAAGAAAAGGCATGCTCTAGATGATTTTATTGAAATACTCACCCCAGCAAAGGCAGCACACAAGATGCTGAATCCGGGAAAATGAAACGGAGCACTTTCCGAAAGAAACAAAGCTGAAATGTACGAGAAACATAATGTCAACACTGTGGTCCATCATCATGACATGTGAAAGAAGCTGAAACAAACTTCAAATACCTGTCAAAGGGCTGAAAGCCAATGGACAAACAACCTGGGCGAAAGAACATATGCCTGTAAGGCACCCTTGAGCCTTTCCCTGGGAAGGAGTGAAAACAGTGAACCAGGAAACCGTGATCAAGTTCAACACTGACAAAGAACTCAAGTTAACTCTTCTGGCAGGAAGCTGCTACGTTGAAACATAACCAATCTATCTGAAGGAAGCCACCAAGTATGAGGCATTCCTTTTAAGTGATCTTAACCAATTTGAAGCTTCAACCATTATCAGTGATTTCGTTTCTTGCTCTTTAGCCGTTTTCTAATTCCCTCTCATCCTCTCAATACGTCACTATGTTGAACATAACTCAACATACAAGTACTGTAAATAACAATTTTTATATGGTAAGGTATAAACTTCAACAACACTCTAATTTCAGTTTCATCACAAAGGATAATGACTAGAATAATCAAGCATGTTCAAGTAAAGATTCAACAAATCTCCAGCCAAAGTTACCTGCTCACAGGGCCCAATTTCTTTGGATGCAATGCTCCTTAACTACAAAATAAGTTAAGTGCAATGAGTATGACATGCTTATTGAATGGAAAGGAATGTGAATGTGATACATAAAGAAGCAAAAGACTTACACACGGCATTGCAAAAGTAGCCACCAGAGTGATTAGAGCTGCCGCATATGGAACCTGTAAGTCACCATAAAATTTGCTAAGATGGGGCAGAGCAAGAAAAGGAAGCACATAGCAGATGCCATCAGTTAGGTGCGCAACAGGGAGTGAGAGTTTGACACAATGACTCAAATAAAGTGGCATGGTTAGGGAAAGCAACAATCTATTACCCAGGATGCCCACGCAATGCTGTAAATCAGCATCTGCATTCAAGCATAAATTTGTCAGATACAGCCCCTGAATACTTTCACCAACAAGGTATGTGATAGAAATGTGCGCCAAAATAGTGTTTTTTCCTTTTTTTTTTTTCTTTGTCATTCTTTCTGTCTTCTGCTCCAAATATGATGGAAATGGCAAAGACGAGGGGATCATGCAGTAAATGAAATTAAGCGCAAACTTAGAAATTTCCGTACATTCATGCAGCCGAAAAAAAGCCCCACTGAAAGTAGCTTAGCTTCTCCGACAGCAGCAGACAATATGGGCATGAAAAGTAGCTGCCCAATTTGGAATGACAGAAATGACCGTACATCAGACGAATAACAAGTCTAAAGATAAAAATAAAAATAAAAACAAACAAACAAAGCTGATTCAGCTGGCTACCTGCGACACTGTCCCCGCAATCCCATTAATAATCATCAAATCAGCAAATTGATCTTTGTCAAAGTGAAATTGAGCCTTCAAGTAATACTGCAGATCAAGATGCATATCCATATTTAAGTTAATAAAGAAGAAGCATGAAATTTAATACAAAGTCTCCATGTATAGGAGCTGTAAGACAATTATTTGGGAAACTGCTACCGTGGATCAAATCAGAGCCATCTGAACTTGTTTTTTCTACACACAATTTGATAATTTCTAAATAATTAGAGGACTTCTCTTGTTCCTATAAGCGTGCGTGAATTCCACAAGAGCTTCCTTTACAAGAAAAATCCTGATTAACATTTTTAAGAATTGAAAAACCAAAAAAGAAAGAAGAACTGCAACAAAAAGACACTATAATATCGAGAGAGGGATAGTTGGTGAGCATATGGTTGAAAACAAGTTAAATTGGTATCTGCAGAAAAGCTTTTTTTCTTATACTTCAGCAAACGATGATTTTAGCCAGTGAATAGTGATACACTTCTTTCTGGTATCGTTGAGCATTCAATTTCTCAAACTGTAGTAATGGATAAATAGTAGTAGTATCATATAAGTTGCAATTCCTGATGGGGTACGAGGAAACATACCAATAGAGCAGAATGAGCACCGACTTCTGCAACAGTGCTGAAGAACGAAATAACAGCAACCTGTGAAAATGTTTTGCTGAAAAATGGTACAAAAACAAAAAAATTCAATACCTACCACGTGAAACTGACACAAATTGACTCAGCCATTTGCCAAAAGTACATGCAAATTAAACAGATTCAGCAATACCAGGCAAACAAGTTGCAGGGGAGATAAATTACCAAAGAAAAAAGAAAAAAAAAAACTTCTGAAGATAATTTGGAGGCTGACCTAGTCCTTAACATGCTGATCGTGTCCTTCAAAGAAGGCAATGTTTTGAAGAGCTGTATAGTCTTTTTGGGAGATTTTTCCAATAGAGGATCAGTCTCCGTTGCCTGCTCTGAAACAATAGAATTTCTTGCGATGGACTCTGGAAGGAAAATTCTCATGTACACCAAAGATATTGCCGTTCCTCCTGCAGCAACCTAATTCAAGCGAAAACCAATCAGAAGTTGAGGAGCCCATCAGCAGAAACTTCATCTTTACGCCGAATCCATGATCGAATAAATATATCAAGAAAGAACGTCGAGATATGGGGTGAACCTGGAAAACTGCGGAGGTAGAAAGGAATCGAGTAGAGAGGTTCCCGCAGACAAAGGCACAAGAAGCAATCCCCGACAAGATTCCAAATATCGAAACCCGTTTGCTCTCTGGTACATTATCCGCCTGATAAAAGAAAAAAAAAGAAAAGAAAAAAGAAACATCAATTTGTCAAGTTTTCAGACGAGCTGGTTCTGTTAATCACCTCTGACTGAGGCTCTGCTGTTTACATTTTCTGGTATCACCACTTTGTGAGTTGCAACTTGCAAGACATCAGTCCAAACGGAATTGAACAAAAGTACTTGAAGTGGGATTTGCAAGGATTAGGTAGAAAGTAGAGATAGTTACCACGTAGGCAAGAGCAAGGCAATGTACGCTTCCTTCAGTGAGCATGGAAATTAGTGTTCTCAGAACACAGTACGCATAGAAGAATACTTTTGTCCTGCTGTACGCCAATATGGCTGCCATCATCAGCTTGCAAAGTTCAGTTTCACTTTCACTTTCAACCCCAAGAAATGGGGGAAAAAAAAAGGTAAAAAATTCCCCCAGCGATCAATGCAATGTTTTCAGTTTTGATTGTTCAATTTCACGTGCTGATACTTTTATATGAAGGGATTTAAGACAATGCAATGAATCAAAAAAGGTTGGCATTGAGAAGAGGCAAATTCATTAGTACCTTTAAGAAAACATTAGGTAACATTATTGGTTTATATTTTGTGAAGGCATAGCTATTATGAGCAACCTCTAATGTAATGTCTGCTCCTAAAAGAGATCTGATGATCAGAGGATCAGGAAAAAGCGTAATTCGCATTTGGTTTGTATCGTCAACTAAAACTTCTTCTTCTTGTTTATTTTTGGATATCGGGAGGAATAATTAGCATGCATCTGTGGGGGGAAAAAAAGTGCATACTACTTTACAGCTTTTAATTAAAAAAGAAGAAAAAAGAGCTAGTTTTAATTTTCGTAGCCGGATAATTAATTTGAAAACGAATACCTTTTTTCTTTTCTTTTTTTTTAGCGTCATTTGAAAGGGAGTTACAGTCATTTTATTGGGGCTACACTGAAATAGCTGTTGGATTAGCCCACTATGTTATGCGAGCTCGAGTTTCAATGCTAATAGTTTGGGCCATCCTTACTCCGGTATGAGACAAAACAAGTTAACACCTGAAGATCTGACAAAGGAATGCCGGATTGGACCATGTGACAAGCCTGCTTAAATCAGTTGGAAATGGCCCACACCTCAACAGTTCAAAAAGACTGGCAAGTATTGACCCAAAAATAAAAAAGGAAAAGAAAAAAGGGGGGAAAAAAAAAGTAAAAGAAGGAAGAAAGCGTCGGCAACTCTGCACTCCAAAGTAAAGCATAGCAGAGAGAGACCAGTACAAAACTAGTATACTATGCAATTCGGCAATTTAGCCCACTAGAAAAAAGAAGAAAAAGGGAGGAAATAAGAGAATCTGTTTTGAGTGAGATGCAAATGGAGGTGCGAAAAGAGGAGGAGTGGGAATCCATGCTTTTTTTTTTTTTTTTTTTTTTTGACCTTTTCCTTTCTTTGGTAAAATAAGTTTGTATGCTTTATTATGTACGAAATCTTTTGCTTTACTTGAGTAGTCGCATATTAGTCTCCTTTGGGTTCTCAAAGTTAAAGTTTGTTGTGGTCCATATGCTCCTTCCTCCCTTCCTTCTTCCCATGTCCTTGTTTTCTTAGCTTAAGAGGAAGCTCTCTCTCTCTCTTATATGCAAAGCTTTTTCTTGTATATTTACGTACACAAGTATGTGCATCTGAAATCCAGGACTCCACCCAAAATAGCGAAATTGTACCTTGAAAATGCATCATGTTTCTTGGTTCTTTGGCGTGAAAGAATGGTCTTTTACTGTCTTGTGCGTGCGTGAGAATGTGGTACTCTTGAACCTAACTGTTTTTTTTTTTTTTCCAATCTAATTAGACCCCTTTATTTGATTGTGGCTACGAGTTTCATACGTGTGATCTCATATATATTCTTCTAAGATTTCTCTATTATATACAGTCTAAAGGCTTGATCTCTTAGATTTGTTGGTTTTGACCGTTTTAAGTGTACTAGGAACTGCGCAGGTCAGTTTTGATTTTTCTCATAAAGTGAATTCAAAGATGGTGATGACATTGGGACTTTTAGGAAGATGGAGATTGGCATCCTATTAACGGTAAAAGCTGACGGTAGAAGGTACATATTTGCAAACACTCTGACACATATACCAATTAATTCCACAAGCCAAATCCTCTGCTCTACCAATTGCTGTCTCTCTAGATCTCTCTCTGTTACCAACCTTTTGAGTCAGAACTTAGGTCGGTTTAACCAAATCAACTTCGAGAAGGGACATAAAAGGCGGTTGGATTAACTGAATTACCTTTTACCTTTTATCTTCTCTTGTAAAGACTACTGATTTGAAATGTATGGCATGTCCATAAGTATCTTTTGAGAATTTGGCAATCTGAACCAACAGTGTTAAGTTGATTTTCTTTTTCTTTTTTTTTAAAAAAAATAAATTTTCTGGAAAAAGGGTTTGCTTTGCCAACGGTGAAATGATTGATTGGGAAAGAAAATTTTCAAAGCAACCAAGTATAATTTGGAAGTTAAAAAAAAAAGACATGAGAGCGACAATGGAGGAGGAGTAGGTACCAAGAGGGAAAATGGAGAGAGTCATGGGGACCGTCAGCATGACTTTCCTCCCGTATTTGTCGGACAGATTCCCCACCAGAGGCATCATCACCAGGGATCCTAGTCCTGTTATCTGCAGTGCGTGGATGGATTAACGAACAGGGTCAACAATGGATTAATTGAGCATTCACGCACTGGGAAAAATGCTAGCATATATATGAAATCAAAGCAAGACAACCGAAGACAAAAATCAACGAAAAATTAATGGAACCTTTTAGTTTCCGCAATGATGCAACATTTAATTCTCCAATTTGGATTTTACATTCCAGCAGAATCCAAATAATAATACCCATATCCCCAAGCTAACTTCTTCTTTTTCTGTTTTTTTTTTTTTTAAAAGTGGAGAAAACTAGCACCTTTAGTTCTTGGGCTCTAACTCGCCTTAAATAATCTAATTTGATAATAAACTATAAGAAATGAATGGCATGCTTCACAATGTGAGATTCGTGTACATTTTCCTAATAAAAAAGCCGGGATGAGATGTATTCTAATATTCATTATCTCCCGAACCTGATTCCGTTCTACGTGTTAGAGCTGTTATTCATTTTGTTGTCAATCTAAAATGATAAGCTGAGATTCTCCAGGGAACTGAAAGCAAAGGAGATCTGGAACCTTTAGAATCAAAAAAGGTATATAATTGAACAGTTAAGAGAGAGAAAAAGGAGGAGCAGGAATGGAGAACAACGGGGGAGAAGAGATTCCCGAACCCCGCCTGGACAATGTGGACATCTGCAACTCTGAATTTTCTTTCTACCTCCCAGCCTTGGTGATTTGCTTATCAACATGAAGCATACAAGTTCTACCTATAGAAAAACTGTGGGTGATGGATGACATTGATCAGAATATTATGATTTGGATTAACGCATCCACGGTCATAAACTAAGCCACGTGGTCCTCATAGAATTCTAAGCATCCCATCATCCCTCCCTGCCCCGCCCCGCCCCTGTGTCTTGTTCATGTACCAAAAAAAAAAAAAAAACCAGTGCAAGTGCTGAAAGCGTCAGTTGGCTTTGAGCTGAAGGAAACTTCCTAAAGAGAGGGCTGTCTTTTCTTGTAAGAAAAGGATGAAGCTTCCTAAACTATATACGACCAAACCAACCCCCCTCCGGCTGCCCTTCTTTCCACAACCGACAAATTTGTGCCGTTCGATACTTGTAGGTACCCATCAATAATATATTGGATATATAGAGACAGACTTTAATAGAGACTGCCTAAACAGCGACCCCAAGTTTTTGAAACACACATTTCATTTCTTTGATAACAAGTCACTGATTAATTCTCCCTGAGCATCAAGATTCCATATGTGGCAGATTTGTAAGGGAGTCATAAACATCAAGCCTAGGAATTGATTTACTACTAGTAATTTGAAGAAGAACGTCGCATTTCATTGGGAGGAGTCTATGGATTGTAGACAATTATTACTGTACTACTCGTTTGTAGGATGTTATGAGACGTACACGAGAAGGAATTCCAACATGGGAATTGCTTAATGAGAAGCTTAAACAATTCGCTCTTCCTGATCAGGTAAAACGCACTAGTACCATCAAGCTTGGACATAATAAGGTACAGAGATTCCCCATCAAGATTAAAGGCTAAGTGAAAATTAGAAACATTACAAGAATTCCCAACGACCTAGAAGACAGAAAATCAAGTAAAATGATTCCTCAACCCAACTGAAATCTCACTATTTCATTTTTACTTCACTCCAGTAAACAGAAACTAGTTGAGTGGTTGCTTCAAGTTTTTTTTTTTCTTTCTTTTTTTTAATGGCAATGTAGACCGTATTAAGCTAGCCGGAGGTAAGTTCAAGGTTTTCTGGAACTAAAACAAGTCTATATGCAGAAATTGAGAACAAAATATCCACATACAGCAGGGAGCAAAAAAAAAAAAAAAAGAGCAACCAATATGGAAGAGGAACAGGGCATAAAGGGATGGAAAAGTGCACCGCTTGTTGGAATCCAGACAGATAGATGGCCAATGAGCATTCATCTTTTCCAGGACAGACAGCAGCCATGGTTACGTCCGTAATGGCCGGAATCACCATGAACCCCGAGAAGCTGTAAAGGAAGACCGTCATGAAGAGGTGGCTCAGCCCTGCAGAAAGCTTTTCCATCTCTCCTTCTAATTGACTTAGTAGTATCTGTATCTCCTAATGACTAATAAGAAGGTTTGTAGTTGATGAACGTCTGTGAGGAGGGTAACTCCGCAGAAAGAGTAATGCTTAGTGGTTTTTGCTACTAGCCTACAACTACTCCTCCCGACTCTTTCAAGTGGAATTTATAGCAACGGGGGATGACTTGAACTAAAGCGCCACTGACCTGTGTATTGTGTACGTGTGTCTCTTATTAGTAATTTGTTACTTTGATCCAATTTGTCTACCCCCCCCCCAAAAAAAAAAAAGAAAGAAAAAAATTGAATAGAGAAAGTATACAATTGAGTGCGATTTTAAGTATACAACTGAATACTTACTGGGTATCTATTTAGGTAAAAAAGAAAAAAGACGGAAAGAAAAAGAGAGTATAGCACTGTTCAAAAGTAGACTATTACGGAGTATTGCTGTGGTGCATGTGTGATGATTAAGGCTTTGGAATACAAAAGACACATGTAAATTAACAGCAAAAGAACGACTTGGAATCTATGAAACTGTAAAATGTGGAATAGGGAAAGATGATTGTGCTTTGCTTCTTACTGCATGTTTTGGGGGTTTTTTTGTGTTTCTTGGGTGGGAGGGGGGGGGGGCGCTCTGGAAAAAGATCACAACATACCGTCATTTTAACTATCTTTTTTTTGGCAGACAAACAAGTCAAAGAGTAACGAAAGCGCGACGTTGAAAGTTGAGAGGATGCGTAGCTTGTAAGTTCATGCAAAGGATAAATCACACATTGGCTCCTCAAATTGGGGAAGCGAAGGTGGAAGCGTGTGGTTTTCACTTACGCTTTCAGGCGTACAAGCGTGAATAACAATAACCTAGCTATAACTACTGCTGCCTATCCTTCTTTTTTTTTTTTTTTATATATCTTTTCAAGTAGATACAAAGTGCTAGAATTGAATCGGATAATCATCTCTCACCATGAAAACGAAATGATATATCTTTTTCTATTCATCAATATTTAATTCTGAGACAAAAATCTCAAAATAAGAGTTAATATTTTGAAAGTCAGCATAAAATAATGAAATATTACTATTCTGCTCATTTTGCCATTAAGAAAAAAAACCTTTACAAATATCAGTATGCGCCAAACAGTTTCAGTTTCAATTCAATCAAAGCCACCTGATGAAGATATAATCATTAATATTTGTTGTCTCCATAAAAAGATTGAGTTTCCAAAATGCTTAAATACATTCGGTAAAAAAACAAAAAAAGAAAGGGACTGACGGATTACTTTGTACTGAAGTCAAGGCCGGCTTATCTGATTCATGTGATATGCTTTCTTGCTAATGACCAAGAAAGAAACCGGCCATTTCAATTTCTGGGCCGGCCAAGTCCAACTGGCTATTTTTCATGAGGCCATTCATGATCAGCCACTGTGGACTTCACCCTTTCGGTTTCAACGAAGTGAAGGACACGATGTATGGGATAATCACATTCAGATTCCCACTGAGATCCAGACAGAACCTGAAGATGAACCTCATGTAGCAGTCCATAATTGGCAAGTTTGCTCCATAATGCAAATTTCAGGAAATTCCCATTTGCAGTCTCTTAGTTAATGACGTCCGAAAGACAGGGCAAATACAGACTTTGCCAATCTGCACTCGCACGATTTAGAATTTACGGACAGAACTGGAAGATTATGTGATAATTAAATCAATCCATCAAGAAGATCTTATTGAGCAAACTAGTAACATCAAATTCAATCAGTTTTTGTATAAGTGTGCAGCATTTTATATTCTTAATTATAGGCTTGAATGGCCTATGAACCAAATTTAATTTATTCTTTTGACGTGAGGCTCGTGTACAGATTATGTATAAAATCTCATAATAAAATTAAGAGTAGGTGTGAACCTTCTCTTCAATTCTTGTCATGAACTAAAGATTTGGGCTTAAAGTTTCTGTTTTGATTTTTTGCCCCCTTCTCCTCTGGGTCCTTTTTCCAGAGTTCAATTTAGCAGAAGCAATCAACCGGCCAATCTGACAATTGGGCCTAGATGGGCCAATAATGGTCCAGTCTAACTGTCGTAGCACTGTAACCACTCAACTCCCGAAGCGGATATTTATTCATTTATCAAAAATTAAAAAACGAAGAACCAATGGATCATCATCACACTTTAAAAGAACTTTAGAACCTTCCCGTAGGTCTTCTAAGACAGTTCAGAAAATGTCTCAAGAGTTGACAGACGTGAATGGAGGAGCTGAAGGGAAGTTGATAAGGAACAAGAAAATGATGCAGAATTAATAGGTTAGTACAACTGTGAGTGACGATCTTTACCTTGGCTTAATTTGTTTACAGCGAAGAACAACAAGTATAGCCGTATCTGGGTACAAAGCAAACGGACGTCATCTACTATGAACCTATCTAACCAAATTAAAAGATCCTGAGTAGAATGTGGGACAAAAGGTGGGACATTGTTGGATGGATATTATTGTTACTATTACTTGATAAAAGGAAAAGAAAGGTAGGAAAGAGAACCTACGACATCTTGTGGCAACGCAGAGGGGATGAGATGAAAAAAATCCCCTCAAAAATGTTGATGTGGATAACATGAGCCACACTTTTAAACGAGTGGACAGAATCCCACCATCTTAGATCACTCCCACAAGATAATTATTGCGCCTACTGTCTGGTCATATTGGGCTGGAGTTTCATCTCCAGCAAGAAGAAGAAGAAGAAGAAGAGTATAGCACCCCATTCTTCTTCAGCGGCGCCTCAAGTAATTACTGACTGCAATTCTTTTTCTCTCCTCCTCCAGTCATGGCCACAGTCGCAAATTTCTTGGCCAAACCACCAACCGATCAACTTGCCACCGTTACAAAGGCATGTCCCTACTTGTACCACGGCTCTCCTCGCCTTCCATTTCCCTTGAAACCCAGACAATATTCTTTTCCGGGCATCCACAAACGCCAGCCTCTATTCTTTGTTAAGGCAGCAGCTTCAGCTGCTGGTGTTAAGAAGGAAAAAGCCAGTGATGAGAGGGTACAACATGTCCACAGCATTGAGGAATTCGATGCAGCACTTCGCTCGGCCAAGGACAGGCTGGTTGTGGTAGAATATGAGGGTAGCGACAGTTACCAGAGCAGCAAAATCTACCCATTCATGGTGGACCTCAGCAGAACATGCAACGACGTGGTTTTCCTACTGGTCATGGGCGATGAATCAGAAAAGACTAGGGAACTCTGCAAGCGGGAGAAGATAGATAAAGTCCCGCATTTCAGCTTCTACAAGAGCATGGAGAAGATTCACGAAGAAGAAGGGATAGGCCCCGACCGGCTCGTTGGAGATGTTTTATACTATGGGGACAACCATTCGGCTGTGGTGCAGCTTCACAGCAGAGAAGATGTGGAGAAGTTGATTGGAGAGCACAAAGCTGATCACAAGCTGATTGTTCTGGACGTGGGGTTGAAGCACTGCGGGCCGTGCGTGAAGGTTTATCCGACGGTGCTCAAGCTGTCGAGGCAGATGGCTGATAGTGTGGTATTCGCCAGAATGAACGGTGATGAGAATGATAGCTGTATGCAGTTCTTGAAGGACATGAACGTGGTTGAAGTGCCCACGTTTTTGTTCATAAGAGATGGAGAAATCTGTGGAAGATATGTGGGATCCGGTAAGGGAGAGCTAATCGGCGAAATTCTTAGGTACCAAGGAGTTCGAGTGACTTAGATCAAAAGAAGAACCATTACTGGAAGTTTCACCAGCATATTACACAATTCAATTAGCTGTGTGAAACTTTTGAACATGAAAGCCAAAGGAATGTAGCTTTTTTTTTTTTTTTGCCCTATTTGTATAACTGCGATACTTAATCTAGTTACTTATTTCATGTATTGCAGACCCTGAAGTGTAAGTAGTTAATTAAGCTTTAATTTTTATCACGCCACAATTCTGTTTTATCCCCGAAAATCTTTGTATTTCTCCTTTTGGTTCTCCATCTGAACTGAAATCCAAAAATGTTACTTTGGAGTCAATATGTTATAAATCGAAAATTCGAAAACCCCTTTGAGAATATGTTATACATATTCCAGCAAGCATGCTGATCAGGGTTGATAGTTCACTATATGACATGGTTGTGCAGTGTTTGGAGTGGAGAACGTCCAACGTTAGCCAAAGAAGGAAGACTTAACCGCAGCCATGTATACTAGAAGTTTTAAATACTAATACCATTCGGAATAGAAAGCAAAGAGATAGCAATTAATGTTGGTTTCGTAAAGGGTGTGTATCGAATTCGAAATCGGTAATTCGGAACTATGAATTCGGAATTTTTCGAAATTTGAATTCTGAAAATTCCGACCGATTTCGATTTCGATTTCATCAATTCCGATTTCGAATTCATTCCGAATTGAACTCGGAATTCGGTAATTAACCGAATTCAGTACCTTTTTATATGTCTAATTTTTTTTAAAAAATTTCTGATATGCTAAATAGCCTAATTTAAATAATTAAATATATATTAATTATATATAACTAACTTAATTAGACTTAATCTTATTATATAGTATTAGTCACATGTATTATTTTTATATTGATATATATTATTTATTATTATATAAACAAATTTAAAACTGAAATTGGAATTTCCGATTTCGAATTATGAAATCGAAATCGAAAATTCCGATTTTAAAAGGCTCATAACCGAATTAGAACCAAATTTCAAATCGAAATCGAAAAATCGAATTAACTTCCGAATTTCGATTTCACCGATTTCGAATTTCCGAATTCATTTCGAAATCGGTCAGTAAATCGAAAATTTTCGCATTTGCACACCCCTAGTTTCGTTTGCAAAAAATGAAAGTCCAAAGCTTAACTAGTAATACTGATCAGCTACAACTTCTGTCATGAACACGTGCAATCGACAATTAACTTTAACTCCTAGGATGACATGCCCCTCAAATATGGATCGATTACAAAAATACATGAAAATTGTGAATAAGTTTTTACTGATCTTATAGATCTTAGTCCATCATGTGTAACTATTCTCAATACTAAATGCAGCCATGAGTTCCACGAAATCTCTTGGGCAACATTGACTTGTACAAATCTGTCAAGAGTATCGTGCCCCGTGCCCTACAGTTGGCCATAGGCAATAACATAATGCATTTTGGATAAAATGCCAAATTGTGGAGCGATTTGGTAGAGCAGATACAGGATTACTACTTTCCCGGCTTCTACTTTCTACCAAAAAAAAAGGGATTACCAGTTTAAGGAGATATCCGGGTGTTCTGAAATTGCAGGCCTCGATTGCGCTATAATTTATGTATTAACGAAACAAACATAATTATTTAGAAAATAGATACTAGAACAACAATGTGTAAAAAAATAATAAATATTTCTAAGCTGATAAAAATTGTGTCACACAATCAAGTTCATTTATTCAATTCTTTTTAAAAAATCAATTTGTAGATGGTTTTGTAGACAACACAAAAAAAAAAAAAAGGAAAAAAAAGGACATAAGGCTTTGGTAACTCACTTGTTTAGATGTTTATTGCTGTCTTATTTCTTTCTTTATTCCCCTTAGTAACTGCTTTATAATTTGTAAGGGTGGACAAAAAAATTTGTTGACCCTCAGACTCGCAGAATCCATTTCGATTTCATTTTGAAAATTAAGGTGCCCCATTCACATTTTTTAACCAGTTAGAAAAGGGTCAATTACCTGCTTATATGCAGAATGGGTTAGGGTTAGAGGCTTAAAAACCCATTGGTAATGATCTCTCCTATATAATATATATACATATATATATATATTTTTAAGGCTAACAAAAAAATTTCATGGAGCAAATTGCAATCCAAATATGAGAGACAGTAATTTGTTTACAAGATTCATTTGTAGATGTCATGATCTTATTTCTTTGGAAAATAATTAATTGATGTAAAACATATGAAAAGGTAATGCTTATCACAATTTTCATTGATTTTGGATTCTTTTATTCTCTTTGAGTGTTTATTTCTGGACATGAGACATTTCTTTTGGGTAAAATTTACATTAAATATTAGAAGAACATGTGAAAAAATACAAATGATAGGGATAGGATGGAAGCTGATCTAACCCCTTCTAAGTAGGCATCTGTTGATATTCAGACGAATAAGGATCATGATAGACTTGCAATGTGCAAATCGGATCAACCAAATGATGCCGGGGTGAGCATTCCACCCACCGCTTCTAATTTGCGGCCTATGGTTAGGTCAAACTTATTAAATGACCAAATAATGGCGATGCTGACCTAATCGGACCAAGTCAAAACTAATGAATGACAAAATAATGGTGCACCAACATCAAATGAAAAAAATAGAGAGATTAAAATAAAGATGAAATGCACCGTGTGGAGGATAACAAACGTCAAAATATGACAACTGGTTGAAAAATCAGGGTGGACCCATTTTTTTTAAGGGATAATTTCAAAAACCTCCCTGAGGTTTCTAATAGTGTCACTGAGTTCTCCTGAAATTTTTAAAATCTCACTTACATCTCTTGAATTGACATTTCTTGTAACATTATAACCTATTTGACAGAAATGCAATAAAAATAAAACTTTTATTCCAACACTATCCTTGTATTATCCTACTTATGGAGTTTACAACAACAATAAAAATAAATCAATGCTAAATTTTTATAAGGTGTAAATTTTTTGACTTAAACTATTTATTTAAGTTACAACTTGAAAAAAATACATCATGAAAAATTTATACGTATAAAGAGATTATTTTAGTTATCAATGCAACTTAAACTACATCATGTATTAAAACATATTTTTCAATTTTTTTTTGAATTTCTTAATTATAACTGTCCATGAAATTTTTTAAAATGTTAGTTAGTCACTAAAATCCTCCTAAGTGGTTGATTTTGACTAGATTTAATTTATCCATATTCTTTGTTATCCTAAGATGACCTCAATATAGAGAAATATAAACCATTATTAGATAGCAATTTTTTTATATGCATTTTTTTAATTTGAAATTTTTATTTTTTGTTTAGATTTTTAGTTAAATAGTTATCAAGATCAAAGGTAATGTTATCAATTTGTGACTTTTGATATAAATATTTAATCTTGTCTAGTCGACAAAGGGAGGTAAGTAAAATTTTAAAAATCTCAGGGAGCTAAATGATGTTATGAGAAATCTCATGAGAGGTTTCTTAAATTATCACTTTTTTTAATCCTTTCACCCCTTCTTTGACCGTCTTTAGCCCAAACCTGGCCAGGCTTGAACCTTGTCTGCCAGAGATGAAGCCCCTGATCAACAGCATCAGAGTGGAATTGTAATCATAAACTCACAATGAGACAATTGCATAATTGCTTATGCAAGTGTAAAACCGATTAGCAGAACAAATTTGTGTAAAACCGATTATCAGAACAAATTCGTGTAAGCTAAAATGGCGTTGCTTATTTAAATTTACATTTTTTGTTTTAACCCCTTTTGGATTGTCCTATCTAAGCTTATACTTCTGCATACATGGAAGAAATTTTTCATTATGCTCATTTGACACATAAAACATGTAAGACGAACCGAGCAATTTGTTTTAGTAATTCAAGATGTCCCCTTCGATAATTCTATATATTTACATTTACAATCTTCACTAGAATTTTTGGAGGAGATGTGTATACCCATTCAAGGGATTCACAACAACGAAGCAACACTACAAAGAACCAACAGATCAGATCATGAAAAAGGGAAGGAAACCGTGCATGGAAACAAAGACAAAGTCCACCAAGATGCTGTCACCAAGTACTTAGTTGAAGGGGTTTAGGTTGAGCCAGGGTTCTTCTTTTCCACAGATTAATTTCTTTTCTTGGCTCCAGAGGCGCGGCAGCTGGTCCAACTTCACCTAGGCGGATTGGTGCAGAGAAAGGAATGATAACATCATCTTCTTGTTCTTCTTCACTGCTATCTCCTTTCTCTTCATCTGAATAATACCGTCTGTTACCCTGCTCCTCTGGAGCAACCTGTGCTGCTGTCCAGTCAAAATTAGAGAAAGAATTCCGGCCACTTGCAAACCTCTTCATATGGCTCAGACTAGGGGCTCTGTCGGGAAGCTTTTCAGATCGTTCATGTGAAGCGTCAGATTTTCTTCCCGATCTTCCCCAGTTAAAGATATTCCCAGAAGCCGAATTTTTCTTCTTCTGCTCCACTGCTGATGGCTTGTTTCTGGAGTAGGCATGGAAGGATGAATAGGGATTGTTAATTACTACTTCTTTGGGCAGGGACATACTAGCAGTATTCTTTCTTTTGGAGGAGATCTTCTTCTTGTGCTTGATTTGGCCCATGCATGAAATCTTTGGTGAAGTTGGTTCTTTCGCGTCAAAAGTGGAATTCTTTGGTTTGTTTCTAGCTTCTTCCAATACTACTGATGTAATGGGACCGGAGAATCCTTTGTTCTGGTGGGATTTCAGCTTGTTCGCATTTACGTTCCCTGGACTGAAGGGGTGGCTCGGTAACTTGGAGGCTGCAGCTACTGCTTTTGGTAAGAACATCAAGAACTTGATTTTGGACTTGGCTATTGCGGGCTTCTCCATTGCAAGATTGATCAGCAAAATCCAAGCCTGACTTGTATGTTTGCGCTTTTGTTCCCCCCCAGTATATTTATATGGAGGGTTATCGGGCGAGCAAGAAATACAAGAAGAAAGAAAGCATGTGGTCGAAGAAGGATAAGTTTATTGCTAGTAGAGGCCCCGTCAATTGGTGAGAAATGATGAGAGTCGTTTGGTCAAAGAAGGGATCATATGACTGAGCAAACCAACAACGCCCACCGGCATTTGATTTACAGCCAACTTTAATACATATTTCGTTTTCGTTTTCCTGTGTACCAGAAACTAAATCTTCATTCAAAGGTCTAAAAAACCAGGCTCGGTCCACGACTGACTACTAGCAAGACCGTGTATTTTCCTTTTTTTCTTTTTCTTCTTTACCATTTTCCCCCCGTTAAAATTGGGTTGAGATAACAAGACCGTGTACCGCAGTTGGAACAATTATAACATGGCATGCTAAGTGAGACTTGATTTTATCTTGCACCGAGTCTACGTGCTCCTGTTGCTGGCCAATGTGTCAAAGATTGCAACCTCTTTCGAATCATAACGACACGCAATCAAACTTATCGTGTAGTTCCACAAGTGTCATACGATACGGAAGAAAAAACTTCACTGAAACTACCCCAGTTAGCCATGCCACATTATTGACTCGTCGACGAGGAATTATGAGAGCATGAATGCACCACCGGAAGAAGATTGTTGAAGTTTTGTTTGGGCCAACTATGTAAAAAGATACATACAGGAATTAATTTCCAGCCTTTCCAAAATATTTTTTCCCTTCCGTTGGTCAATTGAACGTGGTACATGAGTGCATCTGTTTTCCTAGCAAGTTATTTGGGTCTGTGTGGGAGGTAGAAATGAAGATCTTTAAAAAGGAAAAAGGGAAAAAAGGTTTTGAACAAGAAATTAATGAGTACCAAGTGCATCATCAAGGATTCTCCCATGCGAACCAGGGGCACGGATGGTGACAATCGCTCAGAACAGTATAAGGATTTTTGAATGGGTTATAATTCAAATTGAATTGTTTGCACATCTTTACATGGAAAATTTTATAAGTAGCATTCATTCAAAAATTATTACAATGTTCTGAATGATTATCACTGGTACTGTCTGTGCCTCTACTAGTCCTTCCCGTGCATCATGTACTTTGAACAGTTTGGACTCCGTGTTTTTGTTTTCTTGTACTGAGTGATTTGATTCTTCTATAAATATGTACAATGATGATATTCTACATTTAACGTCTCGAAATATTAAAATAACCAACCTATATATCATAGAAAATTACATACACCTGCTAATTAGTTCTTACGCAACCCCTCCGCTTACCTTTCTTTGCTTATGTTTCCCACCGGGATCATGCAACATGTGGAAACGTATAACCTGTGATGCTATAAAAGTATTAAGTAGTAGTACGTACTTGTCAAAAGAACCAATTATTACCGACTAGCCTCCAAAAATCAAATAATGCAGAAAAGGAAAAGGTCAAGATTGCACACTGCCGCATTATATATATTTAAACACCGTATGAGGAACAAATTGTAAACTTTGCCGGCTAGAAAAGAGAGAGAAACCTTAAACATCATGTGACAAGGAAAGTAAAATCACTACTCCCAGGTGCACTGTGGATAAAGCATAAATCACATAGGACTGTAGCAGGCTGAGGAGGTGGTTGGGAGGATGTCATGTGAATTAAGGCAGCAGCTAATTCCGACTCGGGTCCAGAAGACAACGGGACTGCGAGGGGACAGACATTAACCCGTGCTTGTGGCTGGGAATTGGATATGAACCATTTCATATCTTAGCATTTGCACGTCTCTTTATTTGTGACGTAGAAGTTTTCAAAATAAGCATGCATGGAACTAGGAAAGTCCGTAGAAGTAAACTGCTTCACCCTCTTATGCTGTTGGGTGGCTAACGTGGACCGTAGAAAATCTTTGATGTATGCAGCCATTTCTTGCCTTCTCTATCCATACCAACCACATACGGAAGCTGAAGCTGAAGGAGAAGGATTCATTTTGACTTGGAGGTTTTACTTTCTTTTAGACGCTAGTCAATAGTCATACTCTGGTAAAACCCCGTGGCACATATAATATATTTCTACAGCAGTCGCCCCAATACGTTTAAAGGGCCAATTTTTTTTTTCTTTTTTTGGTAATTAAAAATTTGGATTTCAGCCACTACCACAAGACAGGGTTTAGGAATCATAGGTCATTTATAGAGTTATTTATAAATTTCCCACCAAAATAACTCTTATATCGGTAGTAAAATTCAAATACACAACTTCACGTGAGTAAAGGGCCAACTTTGTAATATCAACACAACTCACGTAGCGACATTTTAGATGATCCTAACTCGAGTAGGAAAATAGAGGAATGATCAACTTCGTGGTTCCCTTCTTAATGAGGCCTGTAGGAGCATTGTCCTCCTTGCTTTCAGTGTTTTTAAACTCGGACCGGACCGGCCGGTTGAATCGGGAACCGGCCAGGCATCCGGTCCGAGTCAACCCTCAAAACCGGAAAGTTAAAAAGCCGGTCAAAACTCGGGTCTGACCGGTGAACCGGTTGACCGGATCTGACTTTTGACTAGTTTTTTTTTAATTTTAATTTTTACCTTTAACCCATTTATATCCTTTCAAACTCACTTTTTAAGTTTTAGTAAATATGCTTTAACCTCTCATCATTTTAATAAAGTGGAAAATTAATCCAATACTTTTTTAAGTTACATTTCTACCTCTATATATATATATATTATATTATTTAAGTCAATTTATTTATTAAATATAAATTTCTCTAATTTATATATAAAGTCATAAATTACCAATTTAAGAAAATTTTTTATATATATAAAGTTAAAAAACTACCAATTTGAGGGAATTTTTATATATTATTTTTTAAGAAAATTTTTTTATATACTATTTTGATTATATATTATTAATATATATATTTATGACATATTTATGACGTCATCCGATTCGACCCCGGTTGAATCCGGTCGGACCCATCGACCCCTGACCCCTGAGTTCGGCCGGTTCGATGCCCGGTCCGAGTCTGAAAATATAGCTTGCTTTAGCTTCCTCCTCGCTTTGACTGGCGACTCCGCAATTTTAATCCACCTCTGAAAAGGAAGCTCGGAAAGACTCAACCGAGATACTCTAATTAGGAAATGATTGACAAAACCCCTGATACCCTTAGGGAGCCTACCACGGCTCTACGACTATAGGTCGGTTACAGTAGGGAGTTTGTAACTCGAGAAAAATACACATTTCCGCCTATAAATATATCTCATATGTGATGCTAGAAAGGTAAGAGAGAAAAAGAAACAAAAATCATTCTCTTCTCTAGATTTGTCCGGACTCGTAATTGATTTAACCATCAAAGTGATATTGGCGGATTGAGCCTCGTATTGTAATTTGTGTTTCAGAACAAGCTAAGTCGAGCACCCCGTCGAGAGTTCCGCAGAATATCACCCGACCGATACAAACAAGCCAGTCGAGCAACGCATTGAGAGTTTGACAGAATATTACCTGACCTGTACAATGCCCATAGGTCCAATAACTCATAACCATATCCAAGTTTGGGCCTGCGGGATGAGGCCCATAGGTCCAACTGAATGGGTTGATCTTCCGCTAGCGGGCCTAACCATCGTCTCTCTCTCTCTCTCTCTCTCTCTCACCTTTCCCCTCATAAAAGAATTCGTACTTACGAAGCCGCTGAGCAGATGAATCTGGAGGGAGAGAGTAAAGCCCATTTATAATTGGTATTTCATCACTCTAGTCTTCTTTCAGAATTTTTTTTCTTTTGGATTTCTGTAATTCATCTCTTACATTGAAACCGATATGATTTGTGGATGTCTTGCGGTCATACTGTAATTCTGACCTGAAAGAAATTGGGGTGTAAGCGGTGGAGAGGAATTAGGTGATGGCGGTGGGGTTGCCGCTGGATTTGAGGGACTTCCTTCTCCGAGCTCGTGTGCTGGCGCTTTATCGACAAGCTCTCAGGATTATCCGTAGAGCTCCCGTTGACTCTAGAGGTGAACCTTCCACAACAAATTTGTCATGGTTTTCATATAACCTTCTTTGTTCTCTCTTAATTTTTTCTTCTTTTTCTGGTGCTGGAGATTTTAGTTGGAGATTCTTTTTTTCCCTTGGCTGAATAACCAGTCTTCCTCGTCCTAAGCACCATCTCTGAGAATGTGATTTTTTACAATGCACCAATTGGCGAACAAATGTAACCCCAAAAAAAAAAAAAAAAAAGAAAATTTTCTGTTGATTGTCTTTCGGTTTATACTTTAAGTCCAGAGAGTTTGAACTGAACTGTTGATTCGATTATAAAAAGGTAATCTTATATGAGATCCTCTTTTCAAGTCCTTTCCTCTGGTGATTGTGCTGCTTATTGTTTGTTTTGCTTGCTTTTCAAAGGCAGTTATGTGGGTGATAATTAAAGTTATGCAACTAAGCTCACCTTGCCTGGGTCGATAAATTTCCACTAGAAATGTGTGGCACGCTCTGTTTTCCATGGATACTAAACTATAACACTAGGAACCCTCTTGTTTTTTGGTTGATCCAAGACTCATGGCAATTGGCATTGTCTCCTCCTTGTTGGTTGCAGCTGAATTGAGGGATATCATCAGACAAGAGCTGGAAACCAACAGGAATTGCAATGACAAACAGAAAATTCGGTTTTTGATGAGCGATGGATTACAAAGATTGAAAGGACTGGATGAGACGCTCGATATGCAAGGTCGTGGCTAATGTATGTAAGCTCATCATCTTCTCCTTTCCATCGCATCCTTTAGACAGATAAGTCACAATTGGTTGGTATACTTCTCCTCAGATGAAAGACATTTTAGAAAAGCTTTCGCAGATTGTAGGCCGCTTTCATTTCTTGATGCTGGATGTCAAAGCTTCTGGTAGAAATTATCAAAGTCAATATGTAATGACACGTTAGGTCTCTGACCAATTCTTTGAGTACTGGCTGTTGCACTAGTTCTTTGATGCTGGATATCATAGTTTGAACAATCTTGGTGGTTGCACTGTGATGTAGAGGGTTATAACTCCGGATTCTAACTGTAGATCCAGATCCCATATTTCCCCTTGCAAGTTTTTCAAATCTTTTTCTCCCATTGCAAGCGTTACATGGTAGCAATAGTTATTTCAAGAACACAGAACTGATCAAATCTGGCCTTTCTCTAAACATTCATCTTCTAAATAATCTTTTTTTTTTTTTTTAATTCTCATCTTCATACACCCTTCTAAATCATCAGTTCTGCCACAAGGGTTTGCAACATTTGAAAAAAAAAAAAAATTCAGCATCTCTTTCAATCATTCTTTTATTTTGGAAGGCTCATTTCAATCATTTTATTATCATTAGTAGGAGATGTTAACCCGGCACCACACAAATGTGTCCATGATGGGCAAACTTGCACTGATATTGAGAGCTTCAAGGGGCACAAGAAGATTAGCCATCGAAAATTGAGCAAACAATAATAATTATGTGATGCATGCTCGAATGCATTCCAATAGAGACCACATAAATATTGACGACTATAAGAAGGAAACATGCAATCCCGCCACTTTCTACTGCGTGTCATCGGGAATTTCACAATCCATAAGATCTCGATAGTAAAAGGATTTTCTCTTTATATATATTTTTTTATTTTCTGTTTGTGATTTTTGGAAACTGGAAGATTTCTTTTCATAAACTTTGGACTCGACAAAATATTACGGAAAATTTTTCCATTTTTGAAACAATACTGAATGTATTATCAGGGCTGAAATTGGAGCCTAGCCTGTCCATATTCAAAACCAGCTCCACTTAGTATAAGCTCTTTGGCAATTGGCTGGTCAACAAACCAAAAATCTTCACCTTTTATAGTTTATTGTTATTATTATTATTTACTCGATTCAATAATAAATGGAAAACAAATCTTTATGCTAAGACAGTGAAAGAGTTTTCACGCTTGAATTGCACTTAGATTGATAAATAGGTCATATAATCTCGGCTTGAGTGATATAATCAAGCTAAAATTCAAACAAACTATATAAATTTATTAAAATCTAACTTATTAGATTTAATCAACGTCAAATATTTTTCAGTTCAAATTATTATATATTACTGCCTATATACCCAAATGAAATAAAATTTAGTACTAATTTAATGTAAGAAAATTCAGATTCTAATATACGAAGATTTGTATATATGTGCGTCGTGTATGTATGTATGTTTGTATATACACGCGCTCTGAGCCTTGAGAAAGGACATGAAAAGCTTGATCGCTCTCTCATGGTGAAATCAAAAGTCTGATATTACGCCTGCAAAAAATTCCCAAAAATGTCAAGCAGGCTTCAAGCTTATCGAGCCCTTCTAGTCCATCTCCGTTCTCACCGACCCAACAACCATCTCCGTTTATTGCACCATGGCCCGGATACGGTGGAGGAGCTGTTGGACAGACACGTGGTGAAGAAAGAAAAGAGCTTGGACGATGACGAAAACGAGCTCCTGACTTGCCAACGACTCACCAGCACCCGTCGCGAGGCGCTGAGTCTCTACCGAGACATCATCCGGGCCAGCCGGTTCTTTATGTGGCCGGACTCCCGGGGCGTTCTCTGGCGTGATGTTCTTAGAGAGAATGCGCGGAAAGAGTTCGACGAGGCCCGATTCGAAAAAGATCCGGAAATTATTACCCGGTTACTTATTGGTGGTCGTGATGCCGTCCAAGCCGCGCTAGATAAGCTTGTGGAGAAACAGAAGCAGCAGATTGAAAAGGAACGAAACGATTCTAGTCGTCCTCGATAACTTTGGGTAAAGGCATTGTTCATTTTTTTAAATTCAATTCACACAGATGTTAATTTCTATCTTCTTGTTTATATTTTATTATTGTAGGCAGTTGTATAAGCCCTAGAAAAATTGGGGATTTTGATATGACTTGTGTATTTGTGTTTTAGCTGCTCTTTCCGGATATAAGAAATAGTTCATATGAAAGACACAATTATTAGAGATATAGTTGGTGCTGAATTTTCTTCTCTGAAATGGTCAGTTCATTTCTGCATATGACCAATCAGGTGTCACAACTTTGCTTGTAATGTGAGCTTCTGTTTGGCATGCTGATTAATCTGAATTGCTAATTTTCAGCACTGTACTCTATTATCAATTGGGCTCTTTAGGTAAGGTAATATGGATCTGTATAGGAAATATCGTCCATTGTTGTGTCAAGTGCAAGTGATTGATATACAGAGGTCGTTGATGACTGTGATATTATGCCATGCAATGTTCAAGGAATATAGTTCTGTTGAAGCTGAGCTGTGAGATATGCGGGAGAAGCATATATCATTCAGTCATAAACTCGTATTTGTTGTACAGGCAAACAGGTCCCGGCTTTGGTTCTGTCCTTCATTATCCTCCCTCTCTAAGCATACTAAGAGAAGAATCGCAAATCAATTTCGTCTTCTAAATTATTCTTTTCTGGTTTGTTTTACATCCAGTTAGTGGCTTGGTGGTTTTAACAAGAATTAAGATGTTGCTGTATTAAGAGTGCAAAGTTTGAATCCTGGTATCATAATAACATGCGAGGTTGATATATTGTCAGCTGCCTGAGAAGGTAGCTGATGACCTCGTGAATTTTTTAAATTCATGAATAAAGTGATTTTTTGGCCACAAAATTATTATTGATGTGCTGTTGAGGCTCTTTGTTGTACAAGATGGAATTTGTAACCTGGCAATGAGGGTAACAGGCTTAGGAACTCTGATTCTTCTGGTCCTCTTTTTTTGACAACAGACAATGAGAGCCTAGAATGTGATTGCTACTGTTTTCATGAGTTAACTGTTACAATATATAAAATGGGCTTCCCTTTCAGTTCAGGACAATCTTAAGCTTCTTATTTCACTTTGTCTTAGATTCTTAAGACTTGCTTCCTACAGCAATGTAAAGAATTTTCAATAACATGATCTCCTGTCTAGAGCCAAAAACTTTGTGTATGATGTGCATCTTATACATGGTGAACAGAGTTCAAATGCTGAATCTCTTTCTAGATGATACTATTGTATATTGTAAGTTGTCGTGTGTAGAATGTAACTTATATCATGCATGCATGGTTCTATTCATGTTTGCTTGGTTTCATATGTGAATGTGTAGCTGTCCTCTGATATGCTTTCCCTGAAGCAAGTACCTTGTCCTGTTTGTATCAGGTTGACCACCGTGATTAGTATTGCAATGGCAACCAAAAGCTATCTCTGCACCAAACGTAAAGAAAGGCATCTTGGAGGTTGGGGTGATTGGCTGCTGAGAATTCCATGACGTCGATGTTGATGACGGATGAGCAATGACCTAATCAGAGAGCAAGGAGTTTCACATCCGCAGACTAAAGCTGATGATCGCTTTTGCCTTTTGTTTATACTTTCCATATTCTAATTCCTTCTCATTCTCCATTTTGACCTTGGATGTCTATCAGCTCCTCTCTGTAAGCGTTGTGTTAATCCTCTTCTTCCATCCCTGTCACCCCTCTCTCACTCAGAGCAACACTATTGTAATGTTCCTCCAGTAACTGATCTTATACTTGAGTAAACCATGGTGTGCCAAGCTCTTTTTTAGATGAAAAACTAGCCTTTTCCCTCCCATGAGTTGCAACTAAAAAATCAAAGTAGCTTCAAGTCAAGTTAGGATGTTGTGGTACTGAATAGTAACTTCCGGATCTTGATCTGCAAATGCATATTTATGTTAGTACTGTGGTGTCAGCAGATCAGCGAAGAAGCAACAGCCTGCAGCAACGGTGCAGTTTTGACGCCAGAAGAAGAGAAAAATAAAGGGCAAATTATACGTTTTCCAATAGTTTCATGTACAGAGAATATGTTCGATCCGTGGGAACAAATGCAGGACCTCTTTTTTTTTTTGTTGGGTCCTTTTATTTTCTGTACATAGTGACAATTGTCAGCATGCCAATTAGTTTGGATGTGCTGCTGGCAGTTTTTAAGAAACTCCCCTCTTCCTGATTTCTGTTTGTGTGAACTTTGTATCATTGAGGTTATTCAGCTCACGCAAGCAAGCGTGACTCTTTGTTAAGTTTGAGGGCTACCGAAAATGATCATAAATTTGCTCG
The DNA here is from genome assembly GCA_013103745.1 of Gardenia jasminoides. Taxonomy (NCBI): domain Eukaryota; kingdom Viridiplantae; phylum Streptophyta; class Magnoliopsida; order Gentianales; family Rubiaceae; genus Gardenia; species Gardenia jasminoides. Next base: position 96,095,283 of record CM023103.1, read on the forward strand.
AGATTGAAGCAGTGAGCAAGTTACTGCTTAAATATTGAGTAATGAAAAGGAATGAAATTTTAGTTAATAGTACCAGTTGCTTTTGCGCTGATTCCGAATTCTGAAACCTCAAGTTTCGAGTCAGATTTCAGCAGTCTTCCAATCCCAAACCGGGTGCTGCTGTTGCCCACGGTATATATAAAATTAGAGAGTGCTTCCTCATTCGTCAACCCACGTGGAGACGTGAAGCAACAACAGCTGGGCAAATTTACCCCCAGAGATGTTGTAGAAAGTCACGGCATTTTAATACATGAACCCCGTAAAATCTACAAATTCAGTGGACATTCTCGTCTTTCTAGGTTGGCTGCCTTTCTTCTTCCCCCCTACTTTCCACCTCCTCTCTCTCTGTTCATATAATATACTCGAACAAAACAAATCAGCACTACCTTAAATACTTACTACTAATACTCCGTCTATTGTAGAAAGAACAAAGAAAATCCACATAAAACCCCCCATCTAATCTGACTACTGTCATTTGAATTCCGGCAGCAAACTGTTGTAATCTGCGGATTAGTCGTCGTCTTCCCTCCTACATTTTCTTCCCGTATACTATTACTTCCCTACTGATCAGACACTTGAGGTAAAGATTTTACGAAATTTTCTTCCCGTGATCGGCTACGCTAAACCAATCCAAAACTGTTCAGTCGAGCCAGCAGAATTGCATTCCCTAACCCTTCTGGCTTCCTTCTGAATATCGGAGGGTTGATTGACCACAATGGCGAAAGGAAGATTTAGTCGGCAGCAGCATCCAGGGAAGCGGTCGTCGACGGTGGCATTGATTCTCTCGATGCTTCTAATGTTAACGATCGTGCTATTAGTTCTTCTGGCTCTCGGCACTTTTTCTCTCCCTCTGGGCTCCGACGATGGACCCTCCCCTGTCTATGACCGCATCAAGTTCAAGCGCGTCGCTCTCGACATGTAAGACTTTTCTTCTCTCTCTTTTCTTTTGTTTGTTTCCTTCAGCAAAAACGAAACCTTTTTTTGTTCTATTCTTACTTCATTTACACTACTAGGTTCTTATTTTCCCTTTCTTTTTTCGTTCCCTCCGAAAAAATAAATAAAATATGCAGTGGCGACGGAGAAGGCTTGGGGAAAAGAGGCGAACCATGGACGGAGGTGCTCTCTTGGGAGCCTAGGGCTTTTATTTATCACAATTTCTTGGTAATATTTCTTTCTTTCCTTCCTTCTCCTTTTCTTTGTGAATTGCATCTGAGATATATCAATTCTCACCCACTGCTTCATTCTTTTTCCCTTTTACACATTATTTTGCATTAAGACGAGAACTTTGATTAGTATTGGTTCATTTATAAACTTCTCTTGGCAAAAAAGAAAAGATTTTTTGTTTTTTCTTCTTTCTTTGAACATCAAATGTATCTATAACGTAGAATGAGCTACCTAAAACCATTTGTAGAACGAAATTTCGGAAAATATCCATGTGTTTGTTGTAATTTTGTGCTATCTAAGAGAAAATGTGTTGAAATTATGTTCTTTTTTTTTTTTTTGAAATGTTGACTCTGTTTCTCGTTTTTACAGTCTAAGGAAGAATGCGAGTATATAATCAATCTTGCCAGACCTCACATGGTTAAATCAACAGTCGTGGATAGCAAAACTGGTCAGAGTAAAGATAGTAGGTTTGTACTGCTTCATTTCCACATGGTTTGTTGCTTTCACTAAATAAGTGAAATTTCAACTCTTCATTAGTCATTACTTTTGCCCTCCTCTGATGATCCACATATACTATGGAGGTAATAATGTCTTATTGCAGGGTGCGTACAAGTTCTGGAATGTTTTTGAGGAGGGGACGGGATAAAGTCATCAGAAACATTGAGAAAAGGATAGCAGACTACACCTTCATTCCTGTAGGTATGACAATTAAGAGCCATTCATAAAACTTGTCCTCAGTGCTGTAGTGCCTACTGTTATAATGATTGATATTCTCTTATCTATGTACTCTCGTATAATCTCCTTTCTAGGTGATAATAAATACATAGAGTTTTTGCTTTGATACTAGGAATTTGGTTATCATTTAAGGCAGAGGTTCAATATAAGCACAGCAGGATGTTTGTACAAGCTACAACCTGGTAGCATGGAGAAGATATTTTCATTTCTATGATACTACACAATGTTTGGGTCATATTTACCTAAAGTTTCTGATTTCCTAGTCTCGGAGAATGTTAAATTTCTAATTCTCTGAGTTCCTCTGAGTAGAATTTCCTAATCTTACAAAAGTGACATGAATTATTAACTCGTACTTGCACTTAGCTGACAGAAGTTGTTCTGACATGTGACCTGGTGTAGCATGTTACAAGGGAAACGAAGCACCTCGCATTAGTCTCATTTTGCTGAGTTTTTCAAGATTGCTTTTGTGATTAAGTTCATAGATAAAAGATAGATGGTATAGTTATGTCTCATCCTTCTTCAAATTGTGTCATTTCTGTCATAAATCTTGCCTTTGTTTCTTTTTCACCCCATTGCCTTTCTTAGATGTTTCTTTCTTGCTGTCACATGCAAATTGCACCAATGGAAATAGCTTGGATTCATAAAGTGATATTGTTGGTTATGAATTCTGCATAATTTATTGACAAGCTTGTTCAGTTACATGCTGCTTGAGCTACATATCTACCAAATACATGATGATGCAATTGTAGTTTGTGGTTTGCTATAAACCCAAAATATGATTGTAATAGTCATTTTGATAGGAAGAATGTCTTTAATGCCCTGAATAGTATTGATGGAGTTCTCTGTCTTATGAGTGCAGGCATTCCCTGACTGATGTTTGACTATACTGTCTTTGTAGAAAAATACGGGATACCCTTGTAGATTGAATATTTGAATGTTATCTCTCAGCTGATATGTTTTGTTTGACTTTGTACTCTCCTAGATATGGGTTTTTTCATTTTCTATTTGACTAAACTGCAACTTTTTGCAGAGCATGGAGAAGGCCTTCAAGTTCTTCACTATGAAGTTGGGCAAAAATATGAACCTCACTACGATTATTTCCTTGATGAATTCAACACAAAAAATGGCGGCCAACGTATAGCTACACTTTTGATGTATCTGTGAGTTGTATATCTTTGTCTACAAATTGGATCCCAGCATTTTAGCTGTTAAAACATTGTGCAAACTTGCATTAAGATCAGTTCCTAGTGAAATTTTATTCACCACCTGATAGAGTTTTGCAATTTCTCTTCTGTGACGTGCAGATCAGACGTTGAAGAAGGTGGAGAGACAGTTTTTCCTGCTGCAACAGGAAATTTCAGTGCTGCTCCAGGGTGGAATGAGATGTCAGAATGTGCAAAAAGGGGACTTTCTGTGAAACCGAAAATGGGTGATGCTTTGCTTTTCTGGAGCATGAGACCTGATGCCACTTTGGATCCATCAAGTTTGCACGGTAAAGTTGCTCCCTCGAGCAGATTTTCCACCACCCACATCTCCCCATTTCTTTTCCAACCTCTTCCATGGCTGCACAAAGAAAGAAAGGTTTAACCGGATAAGAGACAGCCAAAAGAAAGCTGGAAGCCATGTTGTAAAATTGGATAAAATTCTCATATTAAAGAACGACGTAAATATCCAATTTATGGTTGTATCATTTGATAGCATTTTGATTTTTCAAAGACTGTCTTGTTAATTTAATATCCAGATTCCTTCACATGTGGAAGTAATGTGAATTTGATATCTGTTCTCACTTTAACGCAGGTGGTTGCCCTGTGATTAGAGGTAATAAGTGGTCATCTACGAAGTGGATGCATGTTGAGGAATATAAAGTCTAGATGTAATCTTTAAAGGTAACTCTGGGACACCTCGTAGTCAAATCCAGTATTTGGTACTTCAGTGAGTTGTTCATTGCCAGCCAAATGGTGAATTATATTCCAGAGGTGGTTTCATTAAAATATGAAAGATGTCTATCTGTAATCATTTTCTTTAGTGAGTTCAAACCCTTGGGATGTGAGATATGTGATTTTGACGTGCAATTTCTGGACGCATGGCTCCATGTCTCTTTGTGAGCTGCTTAAATTTTCATAACTTAAAGTTGAGGGACATGATCAATATCTCTGCTCATATTCTCTTCAGATACATTTAGGCGTCATTTCTTTATTTTCAACTTTCATTTGTTGTCAGTCCTGGATTGCCTGCATTACAACTGCTGTATTCTTGTATATAACGAAAGACATTTTGATTTTGTGGATAAAGAAATTATATTCGTTTTGTGCTTAATTTACTGCTCAAATTGGGGCATGCTGTTTGATTTAGTTGGCAAATATTAGTTTACTGCCTGACCGTTTCGCTGACTCTATTTCATGTGGCAGCACTTTTTGAAGGTACACAAATCAGACAATAGTGGATTTTGACTCTAATTCAGATTCAAGGATGGTGTCTCTTAAGCTACAATGTTACACTTTACTGCTGGCATGACGCTTCATTTTCTGAATAAGCTTCCTGCTTTTTCTTGCCAGCAACCGGGTGCAGGTGGTTACTAGTCTTGTTTTTGATGAAATAAAACCATTTTCTTGTGCTCTTGGCAACCTGTATTTACTTTAGGTGACATAGATTGGTTACTACAATAGTATAGGAGGCGATGACTAGAGAGCTGCTCTCAAACTGTAACTTCGAGGTGCCATTTTTCAGTATCACATGGTGGATTGGTGGTGGCTGGCTTAGATTTATGTAGTATTCGTTATTCATTTCATTTTTCGGAGTAATAAAATGCTGATGTTCATTAATTGTTCTCTTACTGTATCACTGTTTTTTCTCCCATTTGTGCTTCTTGTATTTTTTTTTTTTTTTTGTTTTTTTGATCTTTTGTGACTTTGAAATTAGGAGAAAGAACATGTGTTTTTAGCGTTGATGATCCGATACTGGATTTGATTCATGAGTACTTTTTGGGACATGGTAAGTGCAAACGTTAGGGGAGTTTACGAGTGCATTTAAAAAAAAAATGAAATATTGAAATCTAAATCTGTTAAATTTTAATCTGTGGAACATAATAATCTATCATTTATTGTTTTGAGCAAGTTTTGTCCAACTAATTCAAAGCTACTTAATTAATAATAAAGACGCTCTATTTTTGGATATCCTAAATTCATTGAAGTATTAAATTCATTAAATTTTAAGTTGCTAAATTGAATAATCAAGCATAGTTTTAGTCTCGTAAAATGTTCAGCCGCCTCAAACTAAGCACGTATCAGCAAATATATAACTCGCGAACTGCTAAGATGTCATGGGAGGCCTAAAAGTCTGGAACTTTCTACTTCTGAAAAAGTTAATTGGATCATTTTTAGTTTGTCTTGTTTGACTTGTTCGTTGGTGATTACAATAAAAGCATGCCGAATGTTCGAATTACAAGTTTATTTCTCCACCCATGCCGCCGAACAGGTGGTGATCGGCTGCATCAAACAGATGGAGATACCCCTCAAGTATTCACCCAACTGTGCACGGTTCGAATATAGTAGTGCTACCATACAGGTTTTATAATCAAGGCACCGATTCAGGCACAAAAGGCTTGAATGGATAGAGATCATCATCCTACTCTACGGGCTTCAAACATCATGCTGTTACTCATCAAAGAATTTCAATTCAGACGCATAGCTCGAATGATAGAGATCAGCATGAGAAAGAATGCCCCCCTTAGCATCAGCAAAGTCGTCTAGGGAGGCCAACTCAAGACCTCATGCCTCCACAAGTCCATGCTCCCATCAGCACTGAAAAAGTAGTGGTTTCAGGTACCCCATGTCAAAGAACCAGCCGGATTCATGAAGAATAGCCAATGACAGTAAGGTTGTACACGACCTTGAGGAAGCAAACAATGCCCAGAGAATGGTTATCTCCAGTTGTGTATATCAATGTATAACAGCTCATTTTTCCGGGTCCTCTCTGATGTTTTGCAATCAACATGAACTAAATGAGCCATTACAACCATGTCTTCTTAGTGGACCTGCTTGCTAACCTGGTGATCAATTCAATTCAATGTAGCTAATCAAATATTCGACAAAGAAAATCAAGTGAACCACAAAGTAGCAGTTCCTAACTGAGGTTTGCTGGCGCAATTACCTGATAAACAGTGCTGAGACACCAGAGCCGGCAGGCTCTATATATGCAACATCACGATGTTCTAGTAAAATGCCGCTTATCCTTGTATGAAAGTCAAGTCGCAATCAGGCATTAAAAGCCAACATATCAGCATTTGCTATCTACTCAAGACACCTATCATACTTTATTGCATGTCTTACCTTCTCTGTCCTAATGTTACGAAGCTGGGTTAATATTTCAGCAAAATCTGCAGGTGGCATCTGAGAAAAATGCATGTTCTCTAGAGTGGATGGGTGTACGAATCTACAAAAGAAATAGGGAAAAAAAAAAGAGGATAAAATAATAATTTTCCCTCCGCAAAGTGCAAGCTGAATGCACCAGTAATAATTATTACCCCAGAGATAAAGCATGGAGACAAGGTCTTTCTAGTTTACAAATCAACTGCTGAAGATTCTCCTGCAAGCTAGATGGGGTCCTAGGCTGAAGCAATGATAGGGCCATTCCCTTGGTTCCACCATAAAGTTCATCTCCCAACAAAGGAACTCCCAGATACTTTGCATGCACCCTTATCTGCAATTTATGTAAGAGATTAAAAAAAAAAAAATAGAAAGGCTTGTGCAGAAGCTCTCAAAAAGGAAGTCTCTATATTCTCAATGCAAACGATAGAGAAATTTATAAAAGTTTGTGCAGAAGCTATCAAAAGGAAATCTTTATATCCACAACGTAGTAGTCTTGTTTTGTATTACTAGCTCAGATTAGAGTCGAATATTTTCTTCATACAGGTTTTCTTCCACCATAAGCATTTCAATCTTTTAACCTATGCCTTCGATTTGTCCACATAGGAAACTCCCCTTATTATATGGTTTACATTTCCAATTTCACCAACATGCTGTATGCAGAAATAATCAGTTCTACATATTTGAAGCCTCAAGAGCACAATATTAATTTTCAGAAACAGGACACAACTTTTAGCTCAAAAAGATAAGTTGAAGGGTCATAGATAAAGGCCTGAACTATGCATATTTCGAGAGATGATGGTTTCACTATGACTTTTCACTTGACAAATGCAATGCAGTCCAACAAAATTAAATATCTGGCTCTGGCCTCAATAGGATCAACTTACCTGATGAGTGCGTCCGGTTTCTAGTTTCCATTCAACCAAAGCAGAACCACCACTAGCAAGTACTTCAATTACTCTATACCTGGTAAACACTAAATTTAATAAGCACAGCTTTGAGCAAAAAAGGTAACTTGTGCCGGCAAGATAATGACAGTAAAGCAAACAGACTTCTCTTCTTTATTTATTTTTTTTTTTTGGGTGCTTCTCTTTTCCCACAAGGAAGGAGTATAAAGTATCATTCAGAGCCAAAATACAGAAAAAGTCAGTGAAGACCTCATATCACCTACTAGCAGCATTGCGAGTCTTTTGACTATGAGTAGATCCATGAAAAACAGCCATACGAATTCGATTATTTGAATCACGGCCGACAGGAATATCAACACGTCCTGATACTGGTGATGGAACTCCACAAGTAAGACTCACATAGACTCTTTTTATGGTACGGTTCTTAAATTGTTCTGCAAGACGTGAATGAGAATGTTCATCCTGCAAATTGCAAAAGTAATTAATGTTAGAAACAGAAGAAACAACATAATACAAAAATAATACGCAAAACTGTGATGATTTAGCCTTGATTTAATGCTTCTCAACACTTTTAGCAGGAATCACCTTTGCAACAACAAGTAACCCACTAGTCCCTTTGTCTAACCTATGCACAATTCCTGGGCGAATAAATGCCTCAGATGTACCGGAAGAGGTACCTCCATTATCTTTTAGTGCTCTAGGAAAGGCAATAAACTCGTCATCAGAAGCATCCTCTGCCTCAGAATGCACTTCCTCACTTGCAAGTGAAAGCATAGGAAGACTACAATGATGAAGAATGCCATTCACAAGCGTTCCAGAAGTATTCCCAGGTGCCGGATGAACCACCTGTATGATTAAGCAACAAATAATAGTGCTGATCAGCCAAAACCATTGAAAAGTAGGAAGAAACATAATTTCATTTAGTAATGCATAGCATCACAATCGCATATGGTCAATAATCTAGCAAAATCCTGGAAAGGCATTATTTCTTAATTCAGAAGAAAAAGACAGAAAGTCAGAAAGTTCAATATGTTGATGTAATTTCTTTCAATAAACAAGCAGAAAAGAAGTGCAACAATAAATGAAAGGCAAAAGTCATTGCAAACGTGTCTAGGTAATGGAAGTTAACAATATCAAAAAGCTACTGAAAGGCGTAAAAGTGAAATTCTAGTCAGACAAATAATCAGATTATCACTTAAAAGAAATAGCATGACAATATGCATGTCAGAACACGTTTGTTACATTTAGCCAAAGGACAACAAACAACATCAGATCATTAACAAAAGTCCACCCAAAAAACAACTCGAAAATATCCAGCACTGATGTGATTTATGAAGTGCAAAAGATGAAACAATTATATAAATCCTCTTAATCAGATAAGAACTTGACTTACAAAGTGGAACAAAAAAAATAAACGAAAAATATAAAGGGACCGAATTGATTTGGTAACCTCACCATATGAGCTGGTTTGTTGACCACAAGCAAATGATCATCCTCGTAAACTATATCCAGTGGTATATCTTCTGGCTCAGCCCTTATTTGATTCAGCTCCGATATTGTGCAATTAACCTTATCTCCGCCTCTCACCATATGAGAAACCTACGTACCATTTATCAATTTATTATCCAAACCACCATTTCAAGCAGAAGTTAACAGCTTTTCTGAAGGGTCTTCAAAATTTTATCTCAAAATTAGATTAAACTCAATAATAATAATAATAAAAGAGTAACCTTATTAATGATGCGGCCGTTAACGGAGACGAGACCGGAGCGAATGCTGGACTGAACTCTGGCTCTGCTGATGCCATGAATGCGTGAAGAAACCCAAGAATCCAGCCTCAGCTTTTCCGACTTGAGATCAACGGTTTCTTGGAGTTTGACACCGGAGAAATTGGTAGTTCGCCGGTCAGAAATGGGCTGTGGGTTTTCCCCGGCGGAAGTGGAACAAGCCTTGACACTGACAAGTCTTGAAAGCGTAATTACTGACAAGGGTTTAGGCATAATATATTTGAGGGTTCTAGTGGAGGGAAGGGAGGTCCAAGAGATAGCATTGAGCGACAAAGACCCCATTCTCGAGAGGGTCGCTCTGGAGAAGACAGCAGCTACAAGGCAGAAAGTGGAGACCACCCCCAGGTTATTATAGGTTGCCTCTTGTGTTTGGACAGTGAAACCGTCATCTAGTCCCTTGTGTTTTTTTCATCTTTTAAATTAGGGTAAATTACACATAACCCCCTGTAGTTTCAACTGTTGCCACATAATCCCTTAACGTTTTAAAATATCTACTTCACCCCCTATAATTTTATATAAAGTGGAAACATGACGAAAATACCTATTTAACGTTGTTAGTTGAAATGATAATAATGCTCTTATTTAAATATTAAATTAATAAATGGATTTACCACTTTTTATAAAAGTATAGAAGAATTATGTGGACAATTGTAAAAATTACAGGGAGTAAAGTGGATATTTATATGAATCATAAGGGGTTGTATGGATATTAAAATTTTATCACAAGTGCTTTTGGAGCAAACGCCGTAACTGATTGTACATTCTGTCCACTCTCCACTTTACATAAAACTATAAGGGGTGAAGTGGACATTTTGAAACGTTAGGGGGTTATGTGGCAAAAGTCAAAACCACAGGGGATTAAATGTAATTTACCCTTCAAATTATTTAGCTTCATTTTATTTAACTTCATTTTTTCAGAACATGAATACTTGAATGCCTCTAAAGCCTGAAAAATATCAATGCACTTATTTGGACAGTTATGCATGACAAATAAAACGTAATTTTTTTTTTTTTTTTAGACGAGTGGTAAAATGTTAAGGTTTAGTTTGGATTTCTGTGATGCGATTCGAAACCATCAACCTGAGGCATATTATTAACAGTGGTGATATATAGTTTCGAAGTAGTATTGAAATCCTTATATATGTCTGTAAATTAGTTCCTGATTGAATGCATCTCCGTACAGATAATGCCAAAAAAAAAAAAGTGTTACAATCAAACTGATATCAGCAAATTTATTCTCAAGAAAGCTGATAAATCACATGTTTATCTTTACAGTGCACTCGAGACAAAAAGATTCAACATATTCACAGTTCGTGCAGAGCAGATCGAGAGAGACAGAGACATATGAATCCGCATCCAGGGCTCAGAATAAGCTGCTTGCTGGAGATAAAAGAACAAAAGACTTATTCCTGGGAAGGTAGTAAGCTGCTTTCTTGTTTATCATCTGCAGTTCCCTTTCTCATCATGGTTACAAACTCCTCGTAGTTAATTCTTCCGTCCTACATGACAGATATCGTCACAACAAAATTATCCAAGTCATCACTGATGACTTAATCAGAATTCAGTTGGAACTTGGAATAGTTTGACAATTATATTTCTACTCACTTTATCAATATCTACATCATTGATGACCTCGTCAATGGTAGCTTCATCTCCCATTCCGTACTTGGTCATAGCATGTCTGAGTTCATCCCTTGTGATAAATCTGGCGAATGCAAAACAAGACATAACTAATCAACTTATGCTAATGTCCTTCTCCATTTACCAATTGCAAAGGCTTAAAGAGAAGCTCGAATTCAGGAATACCAAGAAACACAATGGAAAGCAAAAATAGGCAAGAGTCTCTCCTCAACTACAATATTTATCCTACAGGATAGAGATAAATTCAAATGCATTTAACTGCAAGCTTTCCAGATGCCGTTCTCATTTGTCTGAGTTATATATGTATTACTAAAATCAAGATGCATACCCACTACCATCCTTGTCGAAGTGCTGAAAAGCCTTGAACAGATGGTCTTCTTTCTCTAGTCTATGACGATGCATGGTAGCAGTAATGAACTCAATATAGTCTATCGTCCCGCTCCTGTCAACGTCAGCCTGGAACAAAGAGAATTTGTATTTAGTTAATTGCTTTGAAAGGTTCACTTGGAGTTCGAGTCAACATTCATATTCATTTTAGTAAATGGCAAATTAATCTTTGGCTCCCATGTGTGAGTCAGCATAAGGAACTCTACGGTTGCAGGTTGCTTACAGCTTCCATCAATTCTCGTATTTCTTGTTCTGAAAGCTTGGATCCCAACCTAGATAGCCCAGTTTTGAGCTCTTCGTAAGTAATGGTACCACTTCTGTCCGTGTCCATGTTGTTGAACATCTGTCTCAACCCCTGGATTTCTTCTTCTGAAAGGTTTTCTGCAATCACCTTCCAGTAATTCCATGTTTCAGCTATCAATAAATCTTGACAGAAGAATAATAAAGCAAATGACTCTCAAATATATACACAAGTTGATTGTGGAAACTGCACTGTCCAGCAGGACCCAAAATATTTCGTTCAACATGGTTTAAATCATATAACAAGCATCTTGCTGTTTCGGGGATTTAATTCTGTTGGTTGCATAGAATTAAACAGAAATTGGAGATCTATTCAAGATACGACAGACTTGGCAGAAAATTCTTTTTGCTACACAAATAGTTTGGATAATATGCAAAATGAATTTGCTTACCAATAATAGTCACTCAATCTTATACCACATGAATCATCTTATTAGAATTTAAGGAGGTGATGAATATTGATGATCTGACAGACAGTAAAATCAGCGAGTGAGAATGTATCTCTGATATCCATATACTCCATCCAGTTCATCACTATTGATGGTAATAGTGGTATTAGACAAATGGAAGACTGGTAAAGACCGGGAACCGGATGCATTCAGCCTAAAGAAACTTACATATCGCTCCATTACCTTTAAAGCAAGCTTTTTCAGCTTGTTCATTGCTCTAAATTGCTTCATCCTTATTTGCACAACACTGTCGATAGGCGTATCTGATGCTTCACCACCTTCCTTGAGCCATGGATGCTCTGGTTCATATATGTTTAGCCAAATTTAGATGATGATCTGAATTATAGCTATCCAATATTCAGAGGAGGGAAACGTTATTATATTTTCTTTCCAAGAATCGGTTAGTCCATGCAATATCGACACTGTTAACCACTAATGGAGTGATTCTCCATATGCTATTTACTCTGTGTACAATATACTAAATTTTTTGTACAGCGACAGGTAAACAGAGCTAATGGCTTGAGAAGGACAGAAAATTATAATATTGAACGTCAAAACTTTTTGCTATTTACCAAGCGCTTCAGCAGCCGTGATCCTTTTCCGAGGATCCATTGCCAACATTTTCCTAACGAGATCCTTTGCACTATACGATATTGAAGGCCAGGGAGAGCTTCGGAAATCAGGGCGCCCCACTAGGATTTCATCAAAAATGCCTTTCTCGTTCTCTGAGGCACAAGTCAATATCACTCACTATAGCAACTTAAAAGCAAAATTAGCAAAAAATTAATTCAAGGTGCTAGAATTTAATTTCATTCTTCATTGCAGCATAAGAGAATGAGACGAAATATATTGACATTCTCTGCTAGGAAAAACTGGGATGAAAGAAAGATAGCAAGTCTGGTCCATTCTGCTTGTTTGAGTTTCACTTACCAGCTGAGAAGGGAGGAAATCCACATAAAAGAATGTACAATATGACTCCAGCACTCCAGACATCTATCTCCTTCCCATAGTTTCGTCTCAGTACCTCCGGGGCGACATAATATGCACTTCCAACAACATCCCTGTAAACTTTTCCTGAAGATCATTTAAGAATGAAGTTCCTGCTTAGAAACCTTAAATGTATTGGTAACTAACAGTTGCGTGGTGCAGATCTTTTAGTAGAAAATTTTGCAAAGAGCCAAACACGGATCTGCTGCCTGGCTTGCCTTCCAAATTCACACTCTCCCAATAGAAGTTCCAAACAAGAAAATGGAAACCAACAAATCACAGATTAACATAAAGCAGATACATAGACTTCACAAGATTCTTAACCCTTCCTTTCCTCAAAAAGAAGAAAACATACCAATAAGCCAAATGTTTAGTTAGTTTTAATCCAGCATAACCTGGAGTTCAATGCTGTTCTATTATTTGTCAGCCTGAATTTCAGTGAAAAAGAATGCTGACCAACAAAACAATGATGTCTAAGCATTGCAACAAGACGGACTACAAACAGAATATCCAGATGGTCTGTTCAGTCTTGATTTCGTCATTTTCATGTGGACAGCATCTCTAAGATTCGAGTCCGACTGAATGAACCAGAAACTGGTCAAGACATTGACTTAATCTCCCATCCAAGTTTAACACACTGGCTACCTAGGAATAAGCTTTAAGGCTTGGGAATTACTAATTTGAAGTCCATCAAATATTTGCCAAGAGTCAAAACTACCTTTTCTATTAAACTTTAATGGCTCTTGCTCGAAACTTTCTCCAAACACTTGATGAATTATATACTTGAAGGCCATTCTTGGGCTCATATGGTGCTTTAAAATCAACCCATACATGCAAAATGATAGAGACTAAATGAGTTTCCATTTGAAGGACTTATACAGACTGAGTGGTATATATCTGGTAACTTTTAACTTTTTCAATAATGTTCAAAGAAAGAAGGGTAAACAACATAAAAGTCTGCTGTGATTAGGTTAATATACAAACAAGTCCCTGTGGTTTCAAATCATACATTTTGGTATCTCATGTTTTGAATTAAGGTAAAACCTGGATGGAAACTGTTAAAACAAATGGTTTTGACTAAAATGATAGATCTACCCTAATGAAGACATCATCAACTATTTTCCTAATTTATTCGTCACTATATACATTGAAAAAGTGTTAAAATTTTTATTTTAAATCTGTACAATACACAATCTAAGAAAATATTGCAATTGTCAATTTTTATTTTAAATACTTACAAGATACACTAAGAAAATATTGCAATTGCAAGTTTTAAAATTTAAAGGTATCAACTATTTTTCTAATTTTTCTTCACCATATAAAGGTATCACAATTTTCCTAATTTTCTATTTTAAATTCTTACAATAGATCCTCTAAGAAAATATTACAATTGGAAGCTTTTTTTATTTCTCTTGGTATTTTCAGTTTTTATCTAACTTGTTTCCTACAAATTTGGGGTTGATTTGGAGTTTTATTAAGGTCTAAGGAGCAAAATAGATGTATTAGGTTAAAATTCGTGTTAAAAAAGTATTTTCCAGAACAAACACTTGCTTTTGAAGTGCATTAAACTCAAAACCGTTACTTTTAATGGTTTCATCTAATTTTCACTTTAGTTTAAATCATGAGGTATCGAAAGTATGATTTGAAACCACAGGGCATTTTTCTGTATATTAACCTAACTATATGGGACTTTTTACCAAGAAAGAATAAGAGACACTACTTCGCTAATGCAAATAATCAATACAATGACAAATTTTTGTCAGGGGGGGATCAGGATAGCTTTTAGTATGTGCATAAAAAAGATGCATCCTGCAAGAGAAAACACGGGATGTAAAACATTAAATATTGAAATGGAGCATGAATCAATACACTAGGTCTCAACCGTTTGAAGAGTTTGTGATTCCATAGCTTACCACCTTCTCCTTGTGAACCTGTGTCGTACTATAAATTCATATAATAGAGTTGAAATTCTTCTGCGTTAAACAAAACCTGAGAAAACTGTTTTCATTTAATCTTGCGATGGGCTTGGAGCCTTGGACCATCATGCCTGGTGGAATTTTGAATGGCCACCATTTCTTGATACAACAGGTCACTGAGTACCATCTTACACTTTGGACAAGAATTACAGCAGCATTTAGACATTGCTTTTTGGTGCCCTCTGCTCCATTGATTTCAGGGGAACAAGGAAAGCAGGATAAAACACCTAGTTGACTTGTCACTATCATTATTGACCAGGTCAACTTGACTTGACCTGATTGAAAGTGGCATCCACGTCCATACCCACATGCTCTGATTACTTAACGGATAGGATCCAGAAATCTGTGAAATCTACACCTTCATATGTCACGATCAATGCAAAAGTCTGCAAGTTTTTCTCCATGGTACAAAATTTCTGTCACGATCTTGAACTGATTAAGTGCTACAACTTCCTCATTTTCCCATTGAGCGTAAGCAAAACCGTATAGAAGACGGCCGACTAAACAATGACCAAGACCGCGTCAAGCGAACCCTAGACTGTAACTGCGTAAGTACCATATTCCATTGCAAACTAATGTCTAGTGATGTCACAATTTCCACAATTTTGAAATAATAATCAGCCTTGACAAGATTATTAGCACGTAGTTACTTTCTGAATTAGCTTCAGTTACCGAGAAAGCAATCCAAAATCAAAATTGATGCAATGAATCCATACAAACAGAGAAAAGAAGTGTAATTGAAGCTAACTTGCAGAAGAAGTTAAAAACTTTACCTTCCTCAATAAAGATAGAGAGCCCAAAATCTGTTGCTTTTAATGGAGAATCATCATCCCGATTGACCAGCAAGAAGTTCTCAGGCTTGAGGTCTCTATGAATCACCCCCATGAAATGACAAGCATGAACCACATTCACAATCTGCCGACCAATCCTAGCAGCTTCTTTCTCAGAGTAACTTCCTTTGGCGGCAATGCGGTCGAAAAGCTCTCCGCCTGAGCACAACTCCATCACCAAATGCAGATTCCTCCTGTCCTCGTAAGCTCCCTTGAACTCCACGATATTAGGTTGTCCACTCAGATGCTGCATTATGGATATTTCCCTCCTAACATCTTCTATATCTTTCCGAGTCACAAGCTTTCTTCTTGAAATGGACTTGCATGCATATTTCAAGCCAGTTGCTTTCTCAGTGCAAAGATATGTGATTCCAAAATGACCCCTTCCGAGTTCTTTATCGAGATCATAAAA
Source organism: Gardenia jasminoides (assembly GCA_013103745.1). NCBI lineage: Eukaryota > Viridiplantae > Streptophyta > Magnoliopsida > Gentianales > Rubiaceae > Gardenia > Gardenia jasminoides. The sequence continues at coordinate 96,111,262 of CM023103.1, forward strand.
GGTATTTATGTCAGCACAAGGCTTCCCTAGTATTGGTCCAATCTGGGAAGAAGATGGTGCAGAATGTGTTCTGGGCGGCGGTGGAGGCGGCTTGTATGAAGGGAGTGGTTTTGGAGGGGCTGGGGGTGGTGGCTGAACGGGCTCTTCTTGGGTTATTATTGGAATGGGGCCATACTGGCCAGGAGTAGACTCTGAAGGGGGGGATATTGGGATGTCAACTGATCTTGAGCAACACAATCTTGATAACCACGAACCCATTTCAGAAAGGGCGAGACAGAGTATTGAAGGTGGAAGGAAAGTAGATGCTGAGAGTCTTGGGGTGGAACGTCTCACAGGATAATGTGATGGTTTTGCAGTTTGATGTTTTGAGTTTGTTAATAGAATGACTACTTTTCGTGAGGTGCCTTGCTTAACTTTGCTTTGGCGGTGTGGTTTGTACTTGGTATCCCGTTACGCTTTCACTTTTGCTCGTATACGAATGGTATTAGTACACGTGGAGGGAAAGTCAGGAGAAGAAGGGATCCGGTCTCTATCTGTCTTCATACACAAAAAAAATGAAACTAACCAAAAAAAAGGAGCATAGGAGCCTCAAAAGTGTAAATATATTGCACAGCAACAGGCTAATCGGTGCAAAACAAGTGAAATTTCACTCTCAATGAAACAAAACGCTATTATACCAAAGATTTTCAGAAGGCTACACGAGTTTGTTTGCTCTTTTCATGTCAAGACACAATCAGACCCACCCACTTCAGCCCCATTTTCTTTGGGCTAACTCAAACGCCTAACTTTCCAAAATGCCGTGGACCAACCCAAGTCATTGGCATTTGCATGTAGGCCTCATCTGTGCAATTTCTGCAAAAAATTCATTGTCCAACAACCAAAAAGGCTCAATCACCCATCTGTATATTTCCATGAACAGCATCACATGGTTTATACAAAAGGGTCAAAAGGAAGCTTAAAGGAATAACAGTTGCATGATTAAACATGATCCCTTGAAGAATTTATCCTTCGATGCATTCTTGCGTCCTATCATTTAATGTAGCAAACCAACTAATGCCAGATAAGATTGTGTGCTACTCTAAGGCACACCACGTTTTCAGTCATGCTCTCCAAGTGTATCAGCTTGCAAATATAAATGCATACTCTCTGGCCAAAAGGTCCATCAGCTTCAAAGAAAGCTCTAAAATTGTTCTTCCACAAGACCTAACATATATATATAATCATCTGTCATGTCAGCATACCCTCTTTTTTTCTACTGTGTGCCCTCGTCAAAATTGCAGACTGCCGCTGCTTATCCATTGAATCCCACTGTACGAAAAAAAAACCTTAAACCCTCCAGCTGTGAAGCTTCCAATCAGTATGAAATGTCCAGCTGTCAATCCAAATGCCTCAAGTATGCAACAGACAGAAGCTTCAGTTGTCAGGATTCTGTAGTGAGTTTTGCCGATTCCAAGCTCCAGACCTCCAGGGTAATTTCCTGCAACGCCAATATGATAAAATTTCATATAAGCTTGAATCTGAATCACCACAAGTCCCCACATGAACAGAGACCATCTTTGAAGTGATGAAATCGGTTTGTGTCTCTGACTAAAATTTCCCTACTTTCAAAGCGGGATATGAATTTTATTGTAGTATGGCAGTCCCCACAAATTCTGAGGTTCTTCAACACCGTTAGAGCTGTCCCTGGACTTGTGTTCAATATCCCAAAAACTACAGCTAACTTCTCACTGTGGCCACATAAGATATGCTCCTTCTCCTGTTCTTCCACATCTTGCAACACGAAATCAGTATCAGGCAGATAACCCACTTTTTTCATTTCCATGCTCAATTTATTCAGCTTTTCTAAAATCTGCACCATTTGAGGATGTGATTTGTCTCCTGCTAAAAGCATGTGCACCTTGTTTTTTACCTCAATCCAGCTATATCCTGGATTTTTCTTTAATTTTGCAGACTTCATCATATTCCTGACTTTATCCACTTGAGCCCATTTTCCTCTAGCAGCATAAATATTTGATAGAAGAATATAATTCCCAGGATTCTTTGGCTCCAGAGCAAACAGTCTATTTGCAGCAACTTCCCCCAATTGCATGTTATGGTGAACCCGACAGGAACTTAATAAAGCACCCCAAACACATGCATCTGGCTCAAATGGCATCTCATTTATCAAGGAATAAGCTTCTTCAAGCTTTCCTGCGCGCCCAAGCAAGCTCACCATACAAGCATAATGTTCCATCCTAGCTTCAATTCCATAATCTTTAGACATGCTATTAAAGTAACTCCGCCCTACTTCCACAAGACCACGTTGGCTACATGCAGAGAGAAGACTCGTAAAACTCACAAAATCTGGCAGTTGTCGACTGCTCTGCATCAACTGAAAGATATTGATTGCTTCCTTTACCATCCCATGCATAGCATAGCCACCAAGCATTGCATTCCAACAAACCAAATTACGCCTAGGCATCCTGTCAAAACACCGTTTAGCTGCTTGGATCCTACCACAACTGGAATACATGTCAATAAGAGCACTGCACACATAAACATCATCAGTAAAACCCCTCTTATGTGAGAAACAATGTGCCGCCTTCCCATGAGCTAATGCAGCAATACTGGCACAAGCTGGAAGCAAGCAAGGGATTGTTACAGAATTTGGTTTCACACCAGCCATCTGCATTTCTCTGAAAAGTTCTAAAGCCTCAGGATCTTTGCCATGCTGTGAGCAACAAGCAATCATGGAGGTCCAGGAAACCACATTCAATTCCATCCCTTGGCTTTTGTATTTTCTGAAAGTCTTTAATGCGTAGTCTACCATATTATTTCGAGAAAGGCTAGCAATCAACGCATTGCAAGCACCCACGTCCTTTTTATCCATTTCTTCAAAAACTCTCAATGTCTCCAAAGCACATCCACATTTCCCATACATATCTACAAGGGAACTAACAACATACTTATCTGATCTAAGTCCGAGTCTGATTGCATAACCATGAACCTGAAGTCCAACAATAAAATCCTCCAAGTCACCAACTGCAGCAAGAACACTAGAAACACTAACTCCATCACACCTAATACCAGCTAAATGCATCCTCTGAAACATCAATACTGCCTCCAGGAAATGCCCACTCTGATTAAACCCAGCAATCATACCATTCCAGGATATCAAATTAGGCTCAATTCCCAATTTTCCCATCTCATCAAACACCATAGTGGCATTGGTGACATCTCCTTTCCTTGCATACCCAGATGCTAATGCACTCCCACATATCACATCTGGCTCAGCCATTCTATTGAACATGTTATGTGCATAGTCCAGTGCACTACAATTAACATACATATGAACGAAAGATGATTCAACGAGCGAATCTAATGCAAGCCCAGAAGTTAAACCAAAGCCATGAAGTTGATGACCCAATTTAAGGGCTGATAATCCAGCGCAGGCCTTGATAGTGCTGGGTAGGATATGGGTATCGGGAAAAAGACGTTGCGAGAGCATGTTAACAAACAAAGTAAGTGTGCGATGGAAATTTTTAAATTTGGAAGAAGCATTAATGAGGGTTGTAAAAGAAAAGAGATCAGGTTGAGGAAGTGAGTACAGAAGGATATCTGCTTCGGCGAAGCATTGGTGGTTGGCGTACAAGGACAGTAGCTTGGTGGCGACATGGGGTTGGGTCGAGAGGCCTGTTTTGAGGGCGTGTGCGTGGGCTTGTTTTGCTTCAGAGAGAGTTCCGGTGGCCGAGTGGAGACAGCTCAGGGAAGCAATCTTGCGGTTGAAGTTGTCAAACAGGTGCAGAGCTCGAACATTCCATGTCATTAATTTGTTGCTCGTCGTCCAGAGCAGCTTCAGCATGACCGAGTCCAGTACTATCATCCGCAACCAGATTTGGCGGCAAATCTTCAAACTGTGCTTCAAATTTCTGTTTTTCAGTTATGTCGATTAACATCGAGGAACCCCAGCATCTTAACCCCCTACATTCTTTTGAAGATACACTAATATAACATTCAATTGGCATATGGAGATTGGGAAGGGGCGTATACCGTTACATGTATGGTGCTTGAAAGTTGAAACGGTTCAGAGAAACTCAACATTTATGAATACATTTTGTATTTCATTCAACAATGCCATGGAAACAGCATGGGTGAAAATGTAAAAGAAACATAAAAGTTACAGGCCAGATAAAACTTCCATAACCATTATTGTTTTCTTTTATATGAAGCATGGTACGTTGCCTATGTTGATATTAATGCACTTCAGCGAATACGACGCTTTGCTCACATAGCCAATGTAAAAGTCACATGGTAGAAGAATTCTCCCTAAACACACCACCTTTTTTTTTCGTTTTATTTTTTTTTTTTTTTGAGCGAATAGGATTTTATTTTTAGCTATAGCTCATTCAATCACAAGCCACATATGCATTTCTTTGTTCTGGTGCCAATACATCAGATAAAAATGAACCATTTTTCCTGCCCCATACAAGCACTCAGCAGTAATATATAGATTCGTTAGGACCCAACAGAAGCAGCAGCCCATTATGGTCAATCATTCAAGAATGGTGTCTATCGCTTCCGGGGGCTCTCCACCGACTTCGTACACTTAGGATGCACCTCATATCCACACTGTATGCACTGATATGCCCATCCAAGTCCTTGCTCATCACAGATACAGCAAATGAAGGGTCCTCCTCCGCTGCCTTCAGACACTAGTGTGAGCTCATGGCGATGTCCGACGTGATACTTGGATTTGGGCAGGCTTTCAGCTTCTTCATCCATTTGCTTCTCCAGCAATGCCATTCTAGCTTCAGTGAATGGGTAAGCATTTTCTTGGTACAGGTTTACCAGGCTCCTTCCTTTCCTGGTCACAGTTTTTCCATCAGGGCCTAGAATTACCAAGCTAGGGATCCATTGAACATCGAAATGCTTAGTAAGGCTCTTGATGGTCGGATCATTAAAAGGCAATGCTAGCCATGGCATAGTCTCAAAAACTGAGTTAAAAGACAATTCATCACGGTCAGCTGACACAAAAACTATTTCAAAGTCTTCATCACCTTTGTCCAGCAGCATTTCTTTGATTTTTTGGTAGACAGATACCAACTTAGAAGTGAACTTCACCCCTGGAAGACACCATTGCGCTGAGAAATAAAGTCCAACTGTCTTATCCTCTAAGGATGCAACTGGGACCTGCATTATATGTCAAGTCCATAAGCTTTAGTTTCTAGATAGAAAAGCACCCTACACTTGCCACCTCCAATTCTTAGTACCTCACTCATGCAAATCAACACCCCCCCCCCCTCTTTCTCCACGTGGGGTAACGGAATATAAAGTTCAAATATTGAAGCCTTTCTTGATCTACAAGGGCTAAGAGAAGCAATTAATTTGTGATACTTTTTTTCCCGGCAACCAAACTAACTAATCTAAGTAACATAAAGTCCTATCCTTAATCATCTGCTTAACGTAAAATCCTGGACTTACCAGTTTGGATGTTGACTGACCCAATAGAAAATTTCGATTTTGGCTTGTTAGCAGATTCGCTAACGTCTGATTTTCATGCTCCTCCCTCTCTCTCTCCTGTAGTTCCTGCAACCTCTCTTTAGTAAATGGAAAGGCCTGTTTCTCATAGCGATACAGGAGTTCAACTCCATCATGAATTGCTTCATCAACTTTGTAATTGTTGGGTTGTAGAATAATCAGGGAAGGAATACCTTCCACGTCAAACCTGCTATTCAAATTTTTCTTCGTATTCAAATCAGAAAATGGGATTGCAAGCCATGGCATGCACGCCCGATAGTTATTGAAGGCATCCAAGTCTTCATCAGACGACACAAAAACTACCTCAAAACCAGGAGTCTGATTCTTAAAGTCCTCAAAAGCATTCACCAAAAGAGGGGTAAAGTTGTTACATGGTGGATACCAATTAGCTGAAAAGTAAATACCAACAATTTTGCCTTCAAGTTCAGAAATTTTAACCTGCATCAACACGTACTACATGAAACATATCACAAAACCATTTCTTAGTAGGTAATCCAGTTAATTGCATCAATCCACTTCAGTTTTCAGTTCATTTTGTGAATTTATCACAGGGATAAATCTCATATAGTTCTGAGGTTATTATGAGAGTCTCTTTTATATGCACTTTGAAAAGAAGCCTAGGAGGTAAAACCAAAATTAAATATTGAAGAGGAAAAAAAAAAAAAAAAAGATAACATGCGCCATCCAGAAATGTAAATGATTGAGCAAATGGGAAAAAATGTCACCAGACTATTACCTTTAACGTCTTTAGCTCACTAGAGTCCACCTACAAAAAGCAGTCTATAGACAAAATTATGGAAATCCCTAAAATTAAGGAGATGGGTTATCGTGAGAATCCAATTTGTGTCGCTTAGTGGTAGTGTTGCTCAAGATAGGATTTCCCAACTAGTTTTTAGCCAAAAATATCACTCAACTAATAGAATTGTAACGTTCTAGTCATTCTGTCAAATCCTGGAGTAAGAACAAATGAAAAGATTCAGTACCACTTAATTAGTTCAGATGTTCTATTTTCGATTATCAAACGCATCTAAATGTGTTAAAATCTGAACCCATTAAGTAGTGCTGAATTGGCTGATGAAATAGGGTAAATTTGATTCTCACAAGGACGACTTTATGGCCACTTACACATCCACTGTCTACCCTCTCTACCACACCTCCTACTGCATTGTATTACAAATTTCAATCATCAATCCGTAAACTAAAACCCCAAATCCATGGATTAAGATTCCTCTTTTTTGTTCAAAACCTAAACCTCAAATTCTAAATTGGTCTTGAGTGCTCAACTTTTAGATCTAGACAAGCATGAGGAACTCAAAAGCCCTTCTTTTTTGTCTACATCTTTAGTTTGAATCAATGTAAGGCTTCTTCTCGATTAATAACTTTATTTGATTATATATTCGGATTTTGGATAATCTACTTTTCTAATGTTGTCGGTTGCTTTTGCTGATTCTAATTATTATAATCAATTTTATAAAATCTAAAGCAACCAAGAATAAATTCGTAGTCCGGGTATTGGTTCAACTTCTACATTTTTATCCCAATATCACTCTTCTCACATAAATTGCTGTAGGGATATCCCGAAATCGGAAGAGAACTAGTAAGAAAAATCAAGATTAGTGAAAAATCGCTCTACTTGGCTTTTTTTTAATCATCATCAGTTGATGCTGACGCCATGACGAGCAGCAAGGACATGGGTGCTTATTGAGTGGCAGTGTCACTATTAAAACAGAAGCCACCAGCAGTTATAGAAGGGATTTAAGGGAGGAGAAGTAAAGCATGCCTAAAAAGATGCTCAAATCTAAATGTATGTTGAGTTTGTTTATCGATGACCATCACACCATGATGAGGCTGGCGTTCGCCTGACTTGGTTCATTAGGGGGTTGCGATAAGGTTTTCTGAATTTTTTTTCATTTTCAAATTTAAATAATGAATTTGTCCCTGAAAACTAACACGACACATATGACCGTCCTTTGTCTACCTTTATGCCAAATTTGGACAGAATATATCAAAAACCTACAATTTTATTAGTTGAGTGACATTTTTAACTAAGAAAATACTTTAGTATCAAAAGGCATAAAAGTAAATAGTTTGGTGACATTTTTTGCCATTTGCTCTAAATAATATAATTGAAGAAAAAGTACACAGCAATATTATCTTATAATAGACTCTAATTTAAAAGAGAATAAGGTTTAAGCAGATGGGGAAAAAATTCATCTCTAAGAGGCTATCCTGGATGCTTCATGAACACTTACTGCTGGGACTGATGCAAAGCCTACAGCTTTGAAGAGGATGTTTTACCAGCCAGAGGTATTGAGGGTGCACGCTCACCGTCTATGACTTTGCTAACACTAGCTTAAGTGGATGACTAGGCTGTTACATCTCATTTGGCTATGAATGATGTCCCCGAGAAATGACAAAAGAAAGCTCGACCAACAACTGAAAGTATCAGACATAAGCTATGCCGTAGCTAGCCTGTTTTTGATCAATCATGTAAGTAAGGGAAAATGATTCTAGAAATTTTTAAGGAAAATAATATCAACAGAAAATTAAAACAGAATGTCCGTAAACTGTCCATGATGTAAAAAATTTAGCATCAGTCAATCAATCTGCCCGTGTTTACACTCTAACCCTATGTCATTGCACTTATAAATTACCAAAATCTGAAATTTGGTACAACTAAATGGAATAGCAATTCAACATTCATGACACATTTGTGGATATAACTCACTTGTCATTTCTTATTACCCAAAAGGAGGGGAAAAGGGAAATGATAACAAGCAAGAGAGAGAGACAACTGTAAGAAGACCATGTGATGTGCTCCTCATAATGATTTCATAGCTTACAGGCAGCTAAAGCAGGAAATCGACCGAGTGATAGAGCAAAATATCGTGGTTAAGCAAATCCAAAAAACAAGGTAGAAGGGAAAGAAAATCCTTGGGCAGTCAATAGACAGAATTTCCCTACATAAAATGTCCATGAAAATACAAGAACCAACATGTTTACCTATTTGAAATACAAAAGAAATTACAGAAAATAAATTCAAGCCTTTGTTCATAATGGTTTGATCAACATGGGAAATGTTTAAAAAATCAGGGAAAAAAAATGTTGAGAGTCTGATGTCCAAACTGAAGGCATAAAAAGATATCGATAATATGACTGTGACGTTGTCGTATTTGGGAATTCGGAGGGGAAGCAGGGAGGACCACCTTCGCAGCTGCTGACCTCAAGGCTTTCGGATTTGATTTATCAGAACTTGGGTAGACTGTTGAAGACCACTTGAAAATTTGTTTAACTTCAAAATCAAGGCAATCAAGAAAGTTTTTTTTTTTTCATTATTATAAGTGGCTATCCCATTTTCAGTGGTACCCTGAGGAAATTCGTTCCAGGGATGGTGTAAGAGAGAGTAAAGTAGACACAAGTTCATTTTTGAACTTTTTCAAGCCATTACTAGAAGCAGTTTCAATATCAAAGTTAGGCTTCGTTTTTGGAGCAACTCTACCTCACAGCAAAACAAAGTATTCAAGGACTCGAAATTGAACTGCTGTCTATACTGTGGATTTAAGCATATGCAGGTAGAAGAAGAGAGAGAGAGAGAGGGAGAGAGAGGAAACCTGAGCTCCAGTTGGGGATAGCAGAAAGTCTCGACCCTCAGACGCTAGAATAGACAAAAGTTTCGTATTCTTGAATTCTTGATCACCTTCCTCAGCAGCACTGCTCCTGCCCTTCACTTCAACTCGTACCTCCTCCTGCGCCATACTACCAACTGTTACGGGCGTATTTGATTTAGGACCCGCAGAGAGACAGAGCCCACCAAAGTCCAACCAACAACCACCACCGTCGACAATCCTTTCCCTCCCTCCCCACTCCCCGTCCCAGTCTCCGGCCCCCTTTACGTATGGATAGATAAATTACTTGCGAGCAATTCAGTCTTGCATAGACCACTAGGGAGTAGTAGTGGTAGTGGAACTTAAATTTAATAGTAACCGGACATTTGGACTTGGTAGTACCACTCCCACATCATTAAGCTTCCAACACGTAGCAAGAACAACCTCCAAATGGTTTGTTTGGATTGGAGAATTCTCCCAAATTTACCCAAATTTTACTTATTTGCATCATTAACACATTTTCTAACCACCTTTTTATTTCACACACATCACATCAAAAAAAAAAGTGCTACAGTGTTTTATTTCAAATTATTATTTTAAATACTCTCTATCCAGACAAATTTTAGACAATGAAATGAGTTTCTTGTAGTATTAAAAGGCTTCCTTTGGAAATTACCGGTGCTACACTATTTTTTTTATCAAAATTATTTCAAATAACCTACTATTTAAACACACTCAACGTTCCCTCTAGAGAAACATTACTCTAAAAGTGAACACAGCGTCAATTTCCATTTTGACAGGTAGCTTTTTGATAAAATAATTTGAGGCTCTAGCTCCAGCCTCCAATTCAAATCGATCATGAATAAAGAGTGATTCAAGATCTTACTTATGATCGGTCTGATTCGAATTTCTTGAGAAATGGATGGTGAAACGTTTTATCTATTAGCATATTGGATGCACAAACGGTCGGTAGCATTGTAAATTTCGATTATAGACGGGGATATGGTTGGGAGAGCGAGAGTATCACCTTCACCTTTATGAGAAATTGACTTGTTCTGTCTTGGAGGATCAGGTCCTTGACGACATGATGAATCACCAGCGCGTATTTTCTTCGCAAAAGGCCAAAAGTGCGGAACATACGTGTCCCTTATTTTATCATTCCCCAGTTTAGGCTTCTTTACAATTTTTGCCTCTTCTAAAAGTAAATAGTTGAAGTAACAGGTATTATTTTACCTTTTTCGAAAGGACATTAAAGTGGAGATGAATTACATTATTATAATTGTTTTCCTTATCTCTCTTTTTTTTTGGATAACATTCCATGTTTTCGTTATCTTAGAGTGTGTCTTTGGTTCTGGTTGTCTTTCCTTTCATGTCTTGTCCACTGCTTATCTTGTCTACTCATTCCTTTGCTCTACGTTTTTCCCGTATTACAAGTGTCCTTGGATAGACAGCTATACAAGTAAGGATAGCATTTTCTGATGGTAATATCATATTTTGGTCATTAGTTGATGTGCGGTGTAACTGAAAATGCATTTACCTACCTATATCTGTATATCCATCTGTCTGTCCATATCTATATCCATGTCCCTATAATGAAAGTATAAACAGTCTAGACAATGGGAGTGTAAACAATCTTTTGTTTTAGTTTTTGCTATTTCCAAAGTATATTTTTATCTAATAATCCGAATTATGTATTTCAATTATGATGTTAATTAAATGAATGAAGAAGCATTACCAATTGATTCAATTATTTTAGTAATTCAAATGAAACTGAATCATTGTCAATTGATTTAATAATGTTAGTAATTAAGATAACTAATGATAGTACTAAAATAAAATAAATTAAAAAAAGAAAGGAATTCTATAGTTAGAGAACAGGGTAAACAGCTAGCTAGAAATAATTAAATGTGATGGATCATTAACACCCTACCGATGATATGTCCTCTAAATAATATTTTTACGATTTAAGTCATTACTTTACTAATATTTATCAATGTTGTTTCTTACTCCTAAGTGGATATGTGTGTGTATTTGTAGAGAATCAATACTTGTGCATTACACTTTGGGTCATGATTTATGTAAAAAAAAATCAAAAAATTTCAAAACACAAACCCATGCAAGAGTTCAAAATTTAAAAACATTTGTACAAAAATTGATTAAAAGAACTCATAAATATAAAAATTATTTTATTCTAAAGCTAGCAATGAAAATTTTACAAAGAATTTTGGGCCTGTTTGGTTAGCAAGTTTTTTGCCGAGTCTGTATAAAACTTGTTTTTTTTCCTACTTTAGCTATAGGAACTCTCAAAAAACTTCCAAAATTTTACACACCCAAAAAACTTCCAAAATTCACACACCAAAAAAACTACACAAAAAAACTTTTTTCCTCTATCTCTTTCCTTTTTCTTACACAAAAAATACATACAAAAACACTCACACCATCATGACCCATCATGGGTGACCCTCTTTCTTTTTTTTTTTTTCCCTTCCTTCCTTCTTCTTCTTCTTCTTTCTTCCTTCCCTCCTCTCTCTCTCCCTCCCCACCCTCTCCCCTGGGTGACTAGATCTCGACCCGATCATGATCCTGGTCATGGGAGGGAGGGAGGGGAGGGAGGAGGGAGGAGGAGGAGGAGGAGGGAAGGAAAGTTATTGGGGAGGGAAGGAAAGAAGGAAAGGAAAAGAAAAGGGAAAAGGAAAAAGAAAAGGGAAAAGGAAAAAGAAAAGGAAAAGGAAAAATAAAAGGGGAAAAAAAAGGAAAAGGAAAAAACAAAATCTATCACAAAAATTTTTACACATCCAAAAATAAATTTCTACAAACTTCTACAGTAAGTTACAGTAAAATTTTCTACAAACACCCAAAAAATTCATTACCAAACAGGCCCTTTAGTATCTCAAAGTGTTATATTTTGGATTGATACAATCACTTGCAAAGCAAATGCGGCATTAATTACTGGTTGCTAAAGATGTACAGAGCCCTTGAACTTAGATATATACGTAGTTTAAGAAAGGTAGGAAGTCAATTTGAATTTCTTGACCCTACAATGTTACAATTTGAATGATCCATACATAAAAAACAAAAAAGCTTGTTTGGAGTATGGTTCTCTATCAAAAACTTTAACTTCACATACATCAAATCATTATAATAATCTAAACGAGACCAAACTTGTGGTGGCAGTTGTATTATGCAATTGCATGTAAATCAAGGGATCATTTCCGTGCTCATTTCGTACTCTTTGTAATGCTGAATTAGCCAGCTCTGATACTACGGTTTCGTGAGCTGCTGAGGGAATCTCGTGACCGCAGACACAAGTAATACCAGATGCGTTGAATTGTATGACACCCCCAATAATGATGGAGCAAGAAGCGTCAAAACGCGTCCGCAATGAAAAGAAGTAGAGAAGGAATCTTTTGGGAAAGATTGGTCGCACAGAAAAGGGGTAGCGGCTCAAGCACAAAAGCCCACGTACGTTGGAACGTGGTGATTACGGCAGCTGCCGTGTCCCAACTCCCAAGGACGTCTTCACCCCAAGTTTAGAAAAAGAACGATCCTCCTCCTCCTTACCATTTCCCCGGACCCAACCTTTCAAAAATGTTTTGGTACCTACGTATGGTGATGTTGTTTGGTTGATGATTGTTGATGGGACGATTTCTTGACCTAACCATATTAATTCATTAAACGTGACCCCCTCAGATCACCCCACGTTTGATCTGCTTCTTCTCCAGCTTGACACGCTGCTGTCCCAGATGTTCACTGCTGCCTTGGCTTTTTTCTGCGTCACCATTTGCCGCTTCCACCTTCCCCACTGAATGATCAAGTTCACAATAGAAGTTCCTTTTAAGTCACAAGCAAAATAAATTGTGTGTGCTTGTTCGTCTTCTAAATGATTACTCGAGTTGGATGTAGAATGTCACGCACCCGTTTCTTGGGGAATTCTAGCCAGATTAATCAGATCTTTTTATTGGTTTTACATTCTTATTTCATGGAGTATAGACAAGCAATCGGGTGACAAATCATGTCAAATCTATCATAATCTAACAATACTTTGATTGCAGGCGCACGTCTTTCTGAGTTGTAACATGAGTTTCAACCGGGATATAGAAGCGTACTGGTCATGTATGTTATTAGAGTTGCAAACGAATCAAGCAACTCGAATTTGAAATCGAGTCGAGCTCAAGTAGCTCGTTTTCATGTTCGAATCGAATTCGATCTCGATTCTATCGGACTCAATAACTTGCTAACCGGCTCGGATAGACTTGTGTATATATATATTTTATATTTATTTTTTATCTTTTATTCTAATAGTGAAATTACATATATATCCCTAATATTTTTATTATTTATTAAGAAAAATAATTATTTTATTTATTTTAAAAAAATAAAATAATTATTCTCGAGCTTGATTATACTCGAATTCAAATTCGAGTTCAAACTCGAGTTTCATTTTGAGAGTTCGTCGAATTCAAGTTCGAACTTGATGAAAAATGAGTCGAGCTCTACTCCATAAGTTCAAAACTCCACTCGATTCTACTCGTTTGCCGCCCTATATGTTATATTGTCTTGATAAACTGAGAGTCTGCTTTGCTTGCTTAATTGGTTGCTTTCATTGAAAACTGTGAAAACATTTTAAAACAAGACAAGTAACTGTGAGTATTTCTTTCACTGCTGCCCTCGACGGCTACTCCAACAGTGGCAGCAACCATGGGGTAATTGGCGCAACCATGAACACTGCAGAGGTGTTGATGATGTGACAATGAAGGAATCCTGCCATATTGCGGATTGCCCACTGCGAGTTGTCGATCTCAACAGCAGCAATCGGTAGAGTTTTGTCAAAATGAAAATGTTATGAGAGAACTCTGATTGGCAAGTTCATTTCTTGTGGATTTGGAAACTAAAACTACTGATGAAACAACGGATTTGGAGCCTCACAAAGTATAGTGCAAATCTAACATCATCATATGTAAATTCGTACAATTTTGACGTAGTCAGAATTTTTTTTTTTAATGTAAACTTAGTTGTATAAATTATAAGCTTAAATTTTACATCAAAATTATGCCCCTTTATACTAAATGTTATATGAATTTACACGATGGATTTTCAATTTGTGAGGTCCTAGATCTATAATGGTTGCACGCGATTTTGACCAATTTCTAAAATAGAATACTAGTAATGATCATTGATGATATTCGACTAGAATTATCATGTCATAATCCAGTTGATGTTAATTGGGTTCTGAGGAATATCAACAGCCTGCTGACAAGTTGGCGCATTAAGTCGAATGTTTTACATTTATTGAACTCTCTCCAGATTTCGTGATTGCTACTGAATGATTTCGGGCAATTTGATTAACAAAGCACCTTGTTTCTTGTTTATGAGGGGGGAAAAATACAGAGCATTAGGCTTCCCAAGAGTGAAAAAAAAAAAAAGATAAGGACGGAGAAGATGCACTTGAACTGATGGTGGAAGCGAGACCCCATTTTTGGGTCTCTCATCTCAAGTTACAGTACTGTGTTACACATCTTCATAAGTACAAGCCACTGGATTTGGGTTAGCTGAGGTGGGAACGCCCACCGAATGATTAACGAGGCTTAATGAGAATTGACAGGCCGAAGTTGAGGTGACAAATTAGGTATCAACTCAATCATTCATGCGGGTTAGAGTCGTTTGATGTTCATATCGAAGAAGGGGGGCCAATTGGCCCAGGTACTATGTAGACTGTGCAATTGAAATACGTGTATTGCAAGTGTGCAACATGCACAATGCAAATCCGTTTTGCGGATTGTGATGGATTTCGTGTTATTAGCAAGGGCCGAGGGGATCCCTCAGGGGTGCAGTAAATATTAGGTCAATCCCATCCTGATATAGTTTTGTGGCAGGGTTATGGGCTCAATGGCAAGAGTTAATCGGGGTCTTGATCGATTGGGAGGGTCACTTTGATTTTCGATTGGTTATACATCCAGAAGGTTAACCAAGCTTCAGAAGGGGTCATATTGATTCTAATCACCTCATTTCATTTGGAAAACTAGAGAATCACGAAGTGGAAGCAGAAGGTGATTGTTGTATGAATGATTTTGGAAGGACTCGCATGCATTTAGATCAGTAAATTATGGTTTTCCCAAGACTCATTGGATGTGGTTAAACCTTTTCTTTACCGCTTTTTGGAAGGGGGAAAAAAAAAGAGAGAGAGAAACTTTTCTTTACCACTAATTTTCTAGGCGCAACTTATTTATTAAAGACAGCCAAACAAGTAATCCTGTAATTTGGTTTAGTCCTTTGACCACTTCAAATCGTCTGTCTCGAATATCATCTCGGTCCCATCTGTCACGTCCTTATTTAACTAGCATGTGTGTATTGATTAATAACTCTAATAACACAATATACACGTGGCAGTTAAATAAGAATGGAACAGAGACAAAGTTCGTGACAGACAGTTTCAAGCGGCCTTTCCTCAACCGAAGAAACCAAGAGAAAAAAGTAAGAGGAGTTTTTATGGAGTCGCCAATAGTTTTTGAAAAAGTTTGATCATAAAAATCTGTTGCAATTTTGAAAGGTGATAGGTTAAAAGCCTCTTGTGGAACTTACCAAATATAAGATTTGTTTCTAAGCCAAGCCTGAGATAAAATATATGAGAATATTACAATCACCCACAGATAGACCTTCTAAAGAATAATATAATATACACGTGGCAGTTAAATAAGAATGGGACAGAGACAAAATTCATGACAGACGGTTTCAAGCGGCCTTTCCTCAACCGAAGAAACCAAGAAAAAAAAGTAAGAGGAGTTTTTATGGAGTCGCCAATAGTTTTGAAAAAGTTTAATCATAAAAATTTGTTGCAGTTTTGAAAGGTGATAGGTTAAAAGCCTCTTGTGGAACTTACCAAATATAAGATTTGTTTCTAAGCCAAGCCCGGGATAAAATATATGAGAAAATTACAATCACTCACAGAAAGCCCTTCTAAAGAGATACCAAGAATAAGACACTTGACCAAAGTGGGTGGACGTGAAATTTGCCACCTCAGAGGACATTGGATTAGTACTCAAATCTTAATGACTCTAAATTAAGGGGTTAAAAATGAAGCCTTTACCTTTTTTGCATCATTAATTACGTGTGACAAGCTCCTCATCATCTTTAATCGACTATACTCACAGGAAGGCGTTAAGGAGTAACGCTGCAACCTACTCACGCCTTGTAGTGCCCTTATTATTACCGTGAGCGTGAGATCCTCTCGGCCCTCATTGATTTTATCGTATTGAATGAAGCAGAATTTGGTCATTGTCAGCAGCTATGTGTTAATTCCGTTCTTATCATTTTGATTTTAATAACTTGTGAGTGGTCAGGTCAAAAATCACGAATAGCACAGCCAACCACTAGTTCCATACATAAACTAGTAAGCTCTTTTTAAACCATCAGATTATTAAAATGAGAACAGGGGTTTAAGAGCGGGACAAGTTTTCCCTGATGCACAAATCATGGTGCTAATCTATTCCAACCTTTTTACGTTCTGCGGTTTGAATCAACTCCACGCAAAGATTTTCAAATCATCCCACTAACTTTGTACCATTATCTTGTCTGCAAAGAAAGGCAAAGAGGAGAGGAAATATATTGATTTTGTGTGGAGGAAGCCACTTTTGGATACACACGGCTACCCCGCATCGTTGAACTTGCGTACTACACTCTGCGGCCAATGGCTATGAAGCTGTAGGGGCACATTATCGTCAATTGCAAGTTGCCCAATTAACGCTGATTGCCTCTCAATATACAAAACCCAAAGCGGAAAAAGGTGCTGGTACTTGATTATTATGGGACGAGGAGTCCAAATGATATTATTCTCTCCATGAATGATATTGCCTCGGCGGAAAAAAAAATCCTAAAAACGTAAATATCTTCTGTTTAATATTAATTTTTTAGGTTAACTCAGATTTGTGTCATGATTTTGTCTATGTTCTACAGGAGCTCCAGTGCTTTTACCTGATCGTGAAAGTAGATGGGATGACGTTTTTCACGTTCGATGTTTTTATTCGATCGTGAAAGTAGATGGGATGATGTTTTTCATGCTTTCTGGACGCCGATAATAGTTTTACACCGGTCAACACAACTTGACTCGGCCGCCAGCAAGAGCAAGAGCAAGAGCAAAGCAAGAACAGATCACTTTCTTATAAATAAAATAAAAAGTATGCATTTAAACTGCTGCTATTACTGTGCGGATCGTGTTGATAGAAGAACATAATTAAAATTATGTATTTAATAAGGTAGGAGCCCTGTGATAGAATAGTTCATGTGTCATTCTGTCATGTCGTGACCCCCCGGCCGTGGGGGAATTAACTTAACTTGCAGTTACCGCATTTGCAGGTAGCGCATTTAAGTTATGGTGCCCATCATCCATCTACCAAATCCTCCATGATTGAAGTAGAGAAGGCTACTTCTCTATCTTCCATGTTCCTTTCTTGCTACGGTGGATCTAGCCATGAAGATGGACAACGGAGGCTACAAACCAACCAAGAACAATAAATACTCAATCCATTAATTTCCACTCTCACCACCTAATACAATTTAATCCAAGTATCTGAAGACAAAACGAACAACCAAAATAAATGCTATTAAAAAAAAAATGTACATTGAATCGAAGGCAAACAAAAAAATAAAAATAAAAATTAAACAGGTAGCTAGACGGACTTCTCAAGAGCTGCAGGAGCTGCATGCAGCAGAATGAATCTGTTTTTTGGGAATATATTAGCAAGGGTTGGTTTCGGGTGGATCAAATAGCTCCGGCTGAAGCTTAGTTCTGCACACAGGGCAGACTGAGTGCTTGGACAGCCAGGTATCCGCACACTGCAGATGAAACCCATGGTTGCAACCGGGGATCAGTCTAGCCGGCTCATCACCCCCTATGTCATCCAGACACACCGCACATTCTGCTCCCAAAGCCAAATCTTTCCCGGTGGTTTTGGGCAGCTTTTCAAGGTCCGAGGCGGAAAGGCCATTCCCTTTTGGCGGCTTCACCGGCGGCTGGAAGTGCTGGTTATTGGCGCTGTAGTTGCTGTTGGTGCTGGCAGCATACCACAGTAGGCATATGTACACCAAGAAAACCACGCTCATGCCAGCGCATGGCAAGAACAGGGCGAGAAACACCGAGACCAACATTCTTTTTTCTTTTTTTTTGGCTCTCTCTCTCTTTTCCCTTGAATAATGTATTCTGATGATGAAGCGCTTAAGAGGGATGAGTAGTAGTAAAAATTTTAAGGAGCGGTTGATAGAGAGAGTGAAGGAAAATGGAAACCATAGCGAAGGGGGGATGAGAGCAAATGTGAAAGGAGGCGGTGGCTGTTATAACTTATATATATACATTACATTAGAGAGAGATGTCCCCTGGCGCCTTGGGGTGGAACGGATGGAATCTTAGACGGAATCTACTCTTTCTCTCTCTTTGAGTCTCGCAGCAGGTGAGTGAAGAATGAAGAGTGAAGAGGCTGCGATGGGAAACGAGAGAGAAGGGATGGGTGGGTTGAGAGGTGCAGGAAATGACGTGCACTAATATCAGGTTAGAAACGGCCGCTTTGGGAATGCAAATAAACCAAACAGAAACTAATTGTTTTTGCGGGATTCTGAATTTGCTGACGCGTTTCTTGATTGCTAAGGAAAGAGAGAAGGAACTGACTACTTGGTTTGAGTGAGTGAAAGAGAAAACATTCACATGAGATGGGAGGAGAGAGGGCAGCTAGCAAGTCTCTCTGGACTCGAGTCCAGCACATAGTTGTACTAGCTGGTACTACAACTGGTATTTAAGAGGAAGGACTTTCCAAGGGCTGCCTTACATCTGTTGCGTTATTTGTGGAAAATTGGCTTTGTGCAGTTGTGCTTAGTTGTTCAGCACAATTGAGAGAGAGAGAGAGAGAGAGAGTGTGTGTGTGTGTGTGTCTGATGAGTGATGAGATGAACTTCTTTTCTTCTCATTCATTTACTCGTGTTACTATTTGGACACTGACGATGATGATGATCGCATCACTCGTTCACGCATGGCACCCTTTTGCCGTTTCTGGAGCTGTATGCATAACCCAAATTCTGTCCTTACTTGAGAGTCTAATTTCGGGAAGCCTCCGCCCGCTGTCCTGTGGGCTGTGGGGAGTTGCGGTGTTTTGTCATCTGGTGCTGGTTTTGTGTGGGAGGGTTGTTGTGGGCTCTTTGCTTCCGGATCGAACTCTTGTTCTGGCTTTTCTTCTGCTTGGATTGGATCAGTAAAAGAGTAGTGGTTTGCTAAAATTTTACTACTGCTAGCTATTTAAGGGATGTGGTAAGCCTGTCTATTAGCAATTACTAGGAGATATTATTATTAATTTTGCTGAGAACCCTTTGGTAGATGGCATCACAGTCAACATCCAACTAGTTCAGTGGTAGGTTTGTCATTAAAACCGGATGAGATAACGTCACCACCCAAAACTAATACTAAAGCACAAAAGCGATACATGCAACAATCCTACTTGATTGTAGACTGGGCCCAGTGACAGGCTGATAAACCCCACAATTCGGATAGTTTTTTGGTGGAGCTGGACTCCTCTCCAAATATCCAGCCCTTATCCGATCCGATGTAGGGACTTTACCTTGGTTTCTTCTGGACTTTTCGTTTTTACGCATCAATTAGTTCAAGTGGTGAATTTATTATTAGTATCATTCTTAGAAGAACAGTATAAGTTTTGATCAAAATCCTTGCTGATGGGGAGCTCTTGGGATAATAAATGTAACAAAAGATTAAACGAATTGATAAGAATACCATAGCTCCCCCACATATGCAAAAGCCTTTCTTTCATGCACTACTAGATCGATCATGTCTCTTTCCCTTTGTTAAATAGAACATGCTCTCCTCTTTGGAATTTAAGAATTTTTTCTTGGTTTAGAAGGGAAATTTCAAAACTGGAAATGAAGAAAGTGGATGACTTGAGAATCAAATAAATAAATAAAAAATCTCACAGTTACTTGATTAATGTGCCTATATGATTTACTTGAGTCTTGAGAAACCTGCTGAGAATGCGAGTGAGAATAGAAATTCCACAAATCAATATTATTCTCTCAAACGGAACTAAAGGTAACATGCCTGAAAAGGATTGTGAGTTCTTCAAGAAATAGAAGAAGAAGCTGCAGTCGAGACTTTGAGTAGCTTGAAGAGGCTTGAACCCATGTGAAATGACACAGAATGTTTAGCCCAGAATGCAGCAGAATGAAACAACGAGCTTTAGCACAGGACCAAAGAAGCCCAACTAAAGATTGCTTACGGTTGTTGGCTTGGGCCGTTGGGCGTAGAACAAACAATTTCCGGGCCTAAAAAGCCAGAAGAACATCAATTGAATGAGGACATCATGAACATGAAGAGAACATTGCAGGGTCTCAGGTAAAAGTCTAAACACGAGAATCAAGTACATTTAGTACGAGATCTTAATTTTTATGACATTTAATTGGTTAAGTGAATGTATTGTATACTGATCTCCTATAGCAATATTAGAATTAAATGAAGCAACAATTATTGTTTTGTGCAAATAATATCATCCAAACCAAATTTGTTATGCCATCTGGAGATAACCCAACCAAATTAGACTGCTTTTAAGTAGCGGATTGTAGAAGGGATAGGCTCTTAATCGTTTAAAACACTTTTTTTTTTCCCTCCAGAAAAAGGTTTCCTTTGTGGTGAAATTTTGTTGCCTAAATATTTGCGTCAGGAGATAGAATTTATATATAAGTGGGCACTTGTTAGTATATCTAATTTGCACCAAATTTATCGTATTGCTGCACGTACTCAAATTTTTTGTACCTCACAGTTTCCTAAATCAATAGCACCTTTGTCAAACCAAAAAAAAAAAAAGAAGAAGAAGAAAGCACTTGAAACCTTTCTTATCCAGCATCCATTAGTCAAACCTATAAGAAAATACCACTATTAATTTATCTTTGATTAGCACTTAATAAAATATCCAAGATTTAGGATTGGTGCCCTTTAAACTTTTTCCCAAGACAAAAATGTCTCCAAACAATTTCCTTGTGTCCCATTACTTTATAAGAATTAGTTCTCAGTCCACCAGAAGTAACGGTAGGAAAACTAGTCTAAAGTATATAAAATGTTTCTTACGCCATCAATACTCCCCCCCCCCCAACTTAAAAAAAAAAAAAAAAAAGGAGGGATTTTTTTGGTCGTTCTAGCAAAAAAAAAAATATATATTTAGTTATTTGTTGCATTTCCCATTGTTTATTTTGGACATCACTCTTCCTGTAGCATTTCTAAAGGTCACGCTATCAAGGGGAATAAAATGCTTCTCAAATCTGACCCAAAAGACAGAAGCAAGGAATCAAGACGGAAGAGGAATCTGGTGCTCATCCCAAACTTTAGCCCAAAAAAGAAGAGACTGATGCCTTTGTTTTTTATTGTTTTCTTTTTTTCTTGGGACAATAATTGAAGAAATCTAAATTGCTATTTCAGAAAACAAAACAAGATTGTTAGCACAAAATATCACGTAAGTATTACAATTTTAGGAAGCTTACTTTGACAATCAACAAGACAAAATTAGCAGTAAAACAACAAAAATCCCGCTCACGGAGGAAATAAATCTTCTAATCGATCAAATTCTCAAATAGATTACTGGCGAATTGGATGGAGTACTATTTAAAATATTATTTAGAATAATTATTGTATTTTTTCTATGATGAACACACACACACATATATATATATATATATATGAATGAAATTAAAAGGAGGTTGAAAATATGAAAAAATGGTTGAAAAACATACTTATGTAAGAAAAATAATATTTGAGAAAAATGTATATCCAAACACACTTACATGAAACCTATTCTAAATCTAACGTCAAAACATAATAAAACTCTAATGTTTAAACTATTCTTTTATAAGAATTCCATTCTAATTATGTAATGGTAAATTCAATTCTAAAACTATTAAAATATTATGAGGATTTAAATTACACCTAACTTTATTATTATGTGGATAGACACTAACATTTATTACCCCTTATATTTGTATACTTCTCCGAATTAGTTTTAGTCTTATAAAAAAAATTAACATTTGAACATATTTTAATGAGTGCCTCAGGTAAATCTATGTTTTGAGGCAAGGGAGATTAGGTTGGATGGTAAGATGAAGAGGAATTGTAGGTGAAATATTTCAAACCTTCTAATTAAAAAAAAAACACACACACACGTTTGAGCGTGCGCGCGTGGGTCAAATCCAAACTCTAAATGTGCTTGCCAAGATGAACATAAACATAAGAAAGGGTTGTGGCCGGGTATCAGATGCATCATGACGGATCATCGGCTAAATTAAGAGGTAAAAATTAATCAAGCCCTGATTTGTAAACAGATACCCCAAGATGGTTGTGTCAGCAAGTCGGCATTGCAAAATATTTGGCAGTAATTCATCTAGCATTTCGGACCGTCGCACTCTCTTTACTTTGCGTTTAAGCCCTCGACCCCAAAGATTCTCAGCTTTCTTCGCCTTTGTCGCTACTCTCTTAGTCTCCACCACCAGTCTACTCCTATAAATTTCCTTCACTCCTCCTCCAGCAGGCAGCAATCCAAAGGCTCCCCCAATACCCAAAAAGTATACTACTACTGAGCCTACTTCTGAGCCGTAGACTTGAAGTCAAACATGCAGCTTCAAAACCCCTTGATTTTCAAGCCTCTGCTTCTGCTGCTTTGTTTCTTGATTTCTGTTTGGTACGCAAAGGCTCAGGTTTTGATTCCACCAAAGCTTGATGGTTTCTGGTACCACAACCGAGCCCCCAAGCCTGACTCTGTTGTGATCGAGGCGTTCTTTGACCCGGTGTGCCCAGATAGCAGGGACTCATGGAAACCTCTCAAAGAAGCCATCCAGCACTACGGCTCTAGCGTTGCTCTTGTTGTTCACACCTTCCCTTTACCGTACGTTCAAGTTCTTTCTCTTTTCGTTTTGGTTTTTCTTCAACATCTGTTTGAGCCAATTCTGAAATCAAATATTACTATTCGATTTAGTCTCATTTCTTTTTGTTACATCTGGACAATTAAAGGACTGTAGCCTTTGATTTTTTTTTCTCTTTTTCTCTCCATTCGTGTACTCCTGCAGCAGCTCTTGTCAATTCTGAGGCCCTACACGCTGATTTTTTTTTCCTTGTAATCCATCCTTATTTGGTCGCGTGTTGTGTTGTTGGCTCTTCCCAGTCTCGTATTAGTAATAATCAGAAAGCGCTGCATATATATTGATTCATGAGCTCAGAAATTTCCTTTTGAACATTGCAGATACCATGACAATGCATTTCTAGCTTCCCGTGCCTTACATATCGTTGATAAGTTGAATATTTCAGTAACATACCATTTGCTGGAGGCATTCTTTGGGCAGCAGGTGAGCGTGCTTTTAGATTTAGAAATAAAAATATTCTCTTTGTTGTACATGATTTTCTTAAAAAAGTGCTGCTACCTTTTTTTTTATGTGATGTATTGAAATAAAAAAATAATTGAAAGATGACGACGCAAGCAAATAATTTTTTACAAATAGTGCCCAATCCAAACAAACGCAGCACTAACGTTAACCTTGCTAGATGATGACATGCCCATCTGGTTTGAGTTCCTGCTAATGTCTACGTTTCACGGATTACACTTTATAACTAGTTTGTTTTCTTAAGTTCTTTGTTATCATTTATATTTGGACAAAGTGCACTCTAGGCCATCAAATTTTTCCAAATTTCCACGGAAACCATTATACTCTTTTTGATGTCAATTAACATATCAAACATTTTCAGATTTTCATAGAAACCATTAAACTCTTTTTTATGTCAATTAACCCATTAAACTTTTGAAAAGGTTTCAATCAGTCCGTTCTATTAAATTAGATGGTTTTGTATTCACATGAGATACGCGTGCACTTTCTAGGGATAAAAATGATATTTCTTTTCACCCATTCTTACAATCAGTCAAAAATTCTCAATCTTATCAACCTAACTCATTTCTTTCTTTCTAAATCCAGTCTAAGTTTTTTGATTGCTTGTAGGATTGTGTAGAAGAAATATCATTTTTGCCCCTAAAAGTGCATATAAGTTTTATGTGAATACAATTCCGTCTAACTCAATTGGACAATCTGACAAAATGGGTTGATTAATTCTCTTCAATAGTTTAGTGGCTAATTGATATAAAAAGAGTTTAATAATTTTGACGAGAATTTGGAAAAGTTTTGTGGGTTACCATGCATGTCACCTTTTATATTTCCATGGTTTTGATCTTCAACAATCTATTGAAGATTTAGAAAGTTTTTTTTTTTTTTTTTTGGGATAAAGTGAGAGGATTTGAACCCAACACCCTCTGTTTATAATTTCACACACTTTACCACCCAATTCCAACCCTCCTATAATTTAGAAGCATTTGTTTTCTATTAACATTGCAAATATCTGCAAGTACTTGCAAGTCTACCTTACAGGCCGTGATATGGCGCTTCAAACTTTGCTCTCACTCGGTAGTCTAATCTTAAATTAATCTCTTAAAGGAGTTTGGTGGTTCAATTGTTCAATCACAGCAATTTGCAGCGTGTGACTCTGACTCCGCGTGGTGATAACCCTAGACTTCATGTTCAAAAGACATAAGATTTCATACGTATAAATTTTACTGTGGGAAATATCCACAATGGAAATAGCAAAAAAATCTATTCGTGATAGAATTAAGACCGATTCCGAATATATTGATGATCAATCCTGACATCAATATTGGAATGACCATCTGGATTAGGTTGTCAGCTTGTGGTTGTTTTATGTTGATACGATTACATTTCTTGGCTTACCAACAGGAGCAGTTCTACGGCAGAGCAACATCCAACTTAACCAGAGCATTTGTGCAAGAGAAGATCACGAAGTTTGTAGTTGACACAGTTGGGAGCTCGTATTCTTCTGAAATTTCTGGTGGCTTTAGTGACGTTAACTCTGATCAGGCAACAAGAATTTCCTTCAAGGTAAGGAAAAGGGTTACTCAGAACACTTGAGAATATATATATATATATATAGCAGGAGTACGATTCTCTTGAAGTGTCTCATTCTTTACCCTGATCTTGCATTTGCACACTAATTCTACTGGCTTCCCTTGCTGCTTGTGCTGATGCAGTATGGTGGCTTGCGAGGAGTTTACGGCACACCTACTTTCTTCGTGAACGGATTTCCCTTGCCTGATGCTGGCTCGGCCCTTGACGCCGAGGGATGGCTGCGCATCCTTGATCCTCTGGTTAAAAAACAGGAGGGTAATCAGAAAGCATGACCTGTACATGTCCTTAACGATGATTTCTCTGGAAGGCCAGATTGTATAGTTTGATCCCAGCAGTAAATAACAGCCATCTGCAGTAGTAGTATAGCGTTTTGCAATGGTCAGATGGAAGATACCCCATTCTCCAAAGGTCAATCAAGGTTTCACCCTTTTCTATTTTTCTGTAGCATCCGCTTGGTATGACAGAAAACGTTGTTAGAGGGGAAAAAAAAAAAAAGATTTTTTTCTTGGTTTTTTTCGATTGGTTTTATAATGACATTGAACTTTTTGCTGCTTTTTAACTTTAAGAATTCGATACAAAGTCTAACCAATGATATACTAAGACATCAATTTCAGGAGAAAAGTTATCAAGACGAAATAAATCTATTGCTCTTCTAATCAATTTGCTTAAATCATGTAAAAGAATGCAGTCAATATTTGATTTTTCTGCTTGAATTCCATAATCTCTGTGGGAATACTAACCATGAACCTTGCCACAGTTCTCTGCAAATTAAAGCGTCCCAAAGGCTTCTTTTCTTTTGGAAAAACCCAGAGTCCCAAAGACTTGGCTAATTATGTGTCCCTCTTTTTTTGTTTTTCCCCTCCTTTTTGGGGGGCTGTTTGGAATCTTGGAGCATAGAGCAACCACTTTACCTAAGGTTTTGGAACACAGTGTACTATTTCATTATAGTAATCTAAGGAAGAGGAAGCATGACGATTGGCAAGTACAGAAACATATGATTAATCTTTCAGCCTTTCAATTATTTGGACAAACTTTTATCCACCTCCACAGATCGCCCGTATGATTCATCTCAAGTGTACATCACACATGATGACATGACGGAACAAACAAAAGTAAACAATAAACAGACAACGTATAGCCCCGCTCCGCTCTGGATGACGTTATCGCTCTTTATGCAAACTGGTACCGGACTACCGGGTTTAGCTTCCGATTGAGGATTATCCAAATTATATATTGCACTCTACTTTCTATATCTATTTTGAGAATTATCCAAATTACCGAGATTTATTACTAAACTGTTGTTCAGATCAACTGTTGGCTATCAAACAAATTTTTGTCACTAATTGGCCACTAAATTAACTAGTCACCACATCCGTGATCATTTCATTGATTATTGCTCTTAATCTAAGAAATAGTTAGAACACATGCCACCACTATTTTTTTCCCAAATAATCACATTTTTTCCAGAAATAATTAGAGTACATGGCAAATTCAGTAGAGCTCCAAATTGAGTCCCTATTGTTTCCTCCAAATAATCACGTTGTGATATATGTTTGACGTCAGAAATAATGAGATTTATAGGATCTGATTAGTGATGGACAAAAATACCCTTATAATTTGTCTTGTATTATGATTATTTTTCAAAATAAAAGCAATAATCGACGAAATAGCCATGTATATGTTGATTAGTTAGTTTAGTGGACAATTAGTGGTGAAAATTCATTTGATGGCAAAAAGTTGATCCAGACAATAGTTTAATGGCCGTTTAAATTTTTTGCCCCTTAAACAACACTAAGGCATTCCTTGCCACTTGAAGCTAACTTATTTCTTCTCTTCTTGATAGATTGTAGTTAAAGCTATTTTCAAGTTTTAACAAATTGCCTTGAGACTTGAAATCTATGTACTCCCTCCGTCCCACTTTGTTAGGCTTAGTTTGTTTTTCACACAGATTAAGAAAAGTTAGGTAACATTGTTAAAATACTTATATCTTCCTAAAATACCCTTAATTAAATATAGTATAACTAATGCTTGCATTAAATGATAAAGAAAGAATAATGCTTGCATTAAATGATAAAGTAGGTAGTACTAAACAACAACTTCCATTAATTAAGGGCATTTTAGAGAAATTATAGGTTAACTATATTCTACAATTGGAAAGTGGACTACAATTTGGGACAAACCAAAAAGGAAAACAGGCCTAACAAAGTGGGACGGAGGGAGTATTTAACTAGAGAGTGCGGAATAACATGTTTTTTCAAATCATTTGAAGATTATTTATTAATATTAATGTAAGAAAAAATTTTGTTTTTAAAATTGAGACTCTTCCCACGTTAGTTATTCTACACCAGAGCCTCTAACCTTTTTGAATTCCTCCAGAGTTACCTTTCTTTTGTTGTCAAGCGATTGCTTTTGACAATGTGACTATGTGAGTATAAAAATTCTCTTTTTTACCAAAAAACAAGAGACCCTTGCCACAATAATAATCATTGTAAACTTTTTACATGATGATATTATTAGAGTCGAATTTCGTTGTATTAGCATTATAGACATGGGTAAACAATATATACGTACGTCATGTATACATGACACATAGGTATATTTTGAAAACTCTCAACAAAATCAAAATTGTTTGCTGACATTAAAATTTGAACTGTGGCAATTTCATTTGCCTTAATCTCTTGGTCCAGTTTTGGATAAGAATGTGAATAGTCTCGCTACTGCCATCTAATGTACATAGGACATTAGGACCCAAGCTTTTGCTTTTCTATACTGTGTAATCCAATACCAAATTTTCTATCGAGCCGTTTAATTCAAATTCTACAATCAATATTACTGTCGGCATCATAGCATAATTAATGATAATGGATTCTGATAAAAATTCACATTCTGTTTACCAATGTGGAATGGATTTTATAAATTTATTATTTTTTCTTTTTTATTATTTCTTTTTTCCTTAAGAGTGATGTAGTAGAGAATATTTTTTCTTCATTTGTTGACACTAGAAGAATGATGGCATTTTATTTTTTTATTTTTATATTTAAGGAGAATAAAATGGATAATTAAGATAATTTTCTAATGAGAGGTAGTTAATCAGAAAATTTATATCTATCACTCCTATTGACTTATTTGTATTTTTCCCAATTAAACATATATAGGTATAAATGAATTTAAAATTTAAACACCCCTAATTCTTACAACAAACGGGGGCAAAAAAAATCAGCATAATAAAACAAGGATAAGAAAAAAGGTGACCGGTTGGACCGGTTCCACAAAAATTAGGGCAGCCTGGGCAGCGCTATATAAACCTTCAAATCCAGAGCGAAGAAGTCAGGGCGTAAACGCAGAATCGAAGCCGGAGAAGAGGGCTCTTAGTTCGTGGAGCAAAAAATTTTACTCCTATCTTATCCCTTTTCCTTTTATTCAACAATTCGCTCCCCCAAATAAGGTACCTTCTACCTTTTTCCTTAATACCAGATCTTATGTTGTTTATAATAATGATATCTCAGATTTGCAATCTCTCGTTCCGTCGAACCCTAGCACCATAAACGCCAGCCCTTGTTATTGATTTGTTAACCCTTTCTATGTTTTTTTTCTTTTAGCTGAAGTTTTTTCCCCCGAGAGGTTCTTTTTTTTTTTCGACTGCCATTAATTGCATTGGAACTGAATGTTTTCTTTTCTCGTTTACGGATATTTAGCAAATGCTTTTGTTTCTCTGTAGATTTAATGAGTTTGTGTTTCCTTTGATATATATTGGTTGTTTTGTTTGTGGTGATAGGGTCATGGATCGGTATAGAAAGGTGGAGAAGCCAAAGGCGGAGACGCCAATTGACGAGAATGAGATTCGGATAACAAGTCAGGGCAGGATGCGAAGCTATATAACTTATGCCATGAGTCTGCTTCAGGTTGATATTTCTGTTTATGAATTATATCTTTGATTTTGTTATATAAATAGTTTTTACCTTTTTCGTGATTAACCGTTGAAATTTTATGCGGATTGATGTTTTCGCTGAATGGTGAACATATTCTTTTAACTTAAAAAAAAAAAATTCCAGTAATCGAATATCTTGTTCATGAGAATCGCAATTTTAGAATGTTGAAAGGTAGCTTACTTTGACACAGATAATTTTATTGGAGTAGGAGGATAAAAAACGCATGGATTTTGGGAATACTGTTTCTACGGGTAACTGAATACGCTTTCTAGTATTGTGGCCTAATGTATCTGTTTTTAAGTATTTGCTTGTGAGATCTGTAAATGTGTATTCTTCTATACATTTGTATTTGCAGTTTTTAGCCGCAACTCTGTTCTTTGTTTAATCTCTTCTAATTGAATTTGGTTGTTGATTCATGTGGACTACTTTCCCGTCAGCTGAAATAGTATTGTCTACGGCTTTTGCATGGCAATTCTGATAGTCTTCTTTTTTGTTCTGGTCGGCAGTGTACTAGGTTCGGCTCATGTCTTTCAATGGTCAATTGTCACATTAATTATGAAATACCTGGTAGAAGGTGGTTTCTATTATCTCCAGTTTAATTCTTCATCAAGAAAATAATCTAATGAATGTTTCTTCTGTTGGATAAGTTATCAATGCATGGGATTTTTTGGGGAAAAAAACTGTTTTTGTGGTTTTAAATGTCAATGGTTGCGCCTGAAGTCGATTTTGCATCTTTTTATGACCTGCATAGTAGAGTTTGTGCATTGAGTCTTGATTGTTTGTACATTAAATCTTGATGTCCAATTGGATTCATCTGTATCACCTTGTTGATCAATAAATGCAACATTCTGTAGGAAAAAGGCTCTGAGGAAATTGTGTTCAAGGCAATGGGTAGAGCCATCAACAAGACTGTGACAATTGTGGAGTTGATCAAGGTTTTGCTAGTCTATGTTTCTCTGAGTTTTTTCTTTCACCATTTTAGTCTTATATCTCACAGCATATAGCTGTTTTTTATTATTTCTGATGCAGAGGAGAATTGTTGGTCTTCACCAAATTACTTCAATTACCTCTACAGATATAAATGATACATGGGAGCCTCTAGAGGAAGGCCTCCTTCCGTAAGGACCTTTTCCAACTTATTTTTGATGAGAAATTGGCATGTAGAGACTTAGAATGATAAGAAGATGTTTTATAAATCTTCTGCTTAACAAATTGCCTGATTAAAGCCCTATTAGTGATATTTTTTTTTGGTTGTTCTAGTCTACAAACTACAAGGCATGTTTCAATGATCACAATTACTCTCTCAAAAAAAGAGCTGGATACATCATCACTGGGGTGAGTTAGTTTAGTTCTTTTTGTTTAGTTTTGTACTGTTGTATCTTTCTACATCATTATGATTGGTTGTGAAAATTTTGACATCTGAACAGTGTTAAAATATAGAAAATATGTATCAACTATTTATTTCTCTGTGTTGCAGTTACCAACCACCAATTCCAGCTGATCAAGTCAAAGTCTCTTTGGATATAGAGTATGATGGAGGTAGCCTCTTAGTTTAGAGTTTCAGATATTGTCTCTCACTTGTTGGGCATAACTTTCAATTTTAACTTGGGCTCGTCATGCAGAGGGGTCACCTAATGGTCGAGGAAGAGGCCGTGGCGGTAGAGGGAGGGGAAGGTTCAGAGGCATATCTGGTATAACCATATTATTTATGCTGTGCTTGACAAAATGCAGTTCAAAAGGATTTCTAAACTTAAGTGATACAAGTGTAGATTCAGCATGGTAGTATCAAATCATGTCGAAGTGATGATACTTTGCATTTCTGACATAGTGGTGTTTTTTAATTTCAGGGAATGGTTTTGTGTCGGCTGAGTATGAAGATGGAGGCTGGGATCATAATCGTGGGTATGGAAGGGGTAGAGGTCGGGGCAGAGGTCGTAACTTCCGTGGCCGTGGAAGAGGAGGGTATAATGGCCCCCTGGTGGATATCCAGGAAGATACTGGAGGCTACAATCAAGAAGCACCTCCTCAGGGTCGAGGTACACAACTGTTTTTGGTTTGTGAGAGTATCTGTTCCTGGAGGGATTTCTGGCATCTTTTGGTTTCCTGACCTCTATTGGTTTATGCTTGAACATGATATAAAAGCTGATTGTCTTTGCGTGCTATTTTGGTATCTAGATTCTGATCTAAAAATTGCCTACATTTAGTTGTACTAGTCCCCCCCCCCCCCGGGGGCACCCCAGACTAATAATTAAGATTTGCTGAGAAAACATTGTTAACTCCCACCCAGTGTTCCTTCCTTTATGCTGGGGAAAGTGTACCTTTACCATGTGATATCTTGCATTGGGTAAAACTTTTGACTGTTATGTGAAAATACTGGATAGAATAGGAATCAATTAATTTATTAAGCGTAAAGGAAATCCTTGTATACTCTGGTGTCTCAATATATTGACGAATTCATTTGGTGGGATATCTTGTTTTTTACTTTTCACCCCTGATTTTCTGCCTTTCCAAGTAATCTGTTCTAAAGGACCGGCTTGCAACTATTTGCTAATTGTATTTCCTCCTCTGTCATTGTGACATTGGTCGATTCTGTGTTGCAGGTCGCGGTCGCGGAAGAGGGGGAGCCCGTGGGAGGGGCCGTGGAGTCAAATCCAATGGACCAGTCCATGTGGTCGCTGGAGGTGCTTAGTTGGTGGAAATAAGGGTGCATTATGGAGATTATGTTTTCTGCATTTATGGATGCCTGCTCCATCTCTCTGTCTTGCTTTTTTAAATTCATTTCTAGTATTAACATTAGGATTTGATCTGTAATTTTAGTCTAATTTAGAAGATTATGACTGCCATAAAGTGGTAAAGCCTTTTTGTTTTCTTTGCTCCTTATAGTAGATTAGGTGCTTTATTAAATGTAACTTGCTTAGTGAGCAGCACATTCTTTGATTGTTATTATGATGAAAGTGGCTTTTTTTCCCCTTATTTTAAGACGTATAATCTTTTCCGCTGCGAGTAATCAGTGCTAATCTGGCTCGGACAGGAGGCGGTTGGGCCTTTTATTAGGGGTCGTGTCTACTCGATTGGTAATTGATATCGTGATGATCTTTTTCCTTGCGGATAAACATTGCTAATATCTTCCCAAACACACGTCTGCTGATCAATGTCATTAAACCATGTTATCAGATTAGGGGTCAATTGGTCGGAACCTCGGACTGTTTTAGAAAATCTGTTGATTTCAGGTTGATGTCATAATTTTTTACATTTTTATAAGTTTTGAAAAATATTGAATTAAATTCTTAGCTATATTTTGATAACATATATAAAGTGTTTGGAATATATGTGTATATATATATATATACCTAAAATTATAAAATTTGAAATTCATGATTAAATTATATTCATTATCCAAAACTACTTAAAAAACTAAATAAAAAAGTTATATTAAAGGTGAAATCATTTTATTAAGAATATGATTTTCTAATTTAAATTGGAATTAATGATGATAAATTAACAAGACAATAGGGATCAAAACTTCTTGACTTAGAAATCATTTAGAAATGTGAGTTGCATTTTCTCATTCATTTAAATAAATGTAAATTTTACAATTTAGGTAGCTTAAATCATGTTTGAAAAAAATAAGAAAGAAAAGTTTGAGAATCAAGCTAAACAATTGAACCGGTCGTTGGTTTTGTTGGTTTTTGACCAAATCAGTTTTGTACTGTTGATCAACTCGGAAGGGAGACTGGTTCACGGTCCGATGGATTGGTCCGGTTTGGGTCTAACAGTACTTTACTGACAAAAATAAAAAAGAAAAGGAAGATAGTTTCTGTCACATTAGATGGGTTTAGTTTTTCTTTTTTATTTTTTATTTGTGAAACATCAGAATATGTATTAAATATAATCAAAACTATACCACAATAGAGCAAAGTTCCTCAAGCGTTACAAAAGCACATTACATGTCATTTCTATACACGAGATTTTAATCACCTCAAAGGATATACTCAATTCTCATCAAAACATCTGCTCAACACATAGAGGCTAACATTTTCACTAAAACAATTTGTATGCTAAAGGAGCAGCTCTGAAACATGGAGATGGGTTTAGTTCGTATGACATTTAAATCATGCTTCTAGTAATAGCTTCATCTGCTGCTAAATGAAGAAAGAAACGCATGAAGAAAGTCGGGAGGACCAAAGTCTCTGTATGCTGATTGCTGAGAAACGCGGACTATTTTTCCAGATAAAGTTGGAAGTTCAAGCCTCAAGGACGCCTTGGGCTGCTGCATGCGAAACTTGACTGAAAGATGTAGCTGGGGTAATGATCCTGTGCTTTGTATCACAATTCTCGATCAGGCAGGCCCTCGACAACTCATTGACTGAGAAAGGTCTAGGATTTGGTAAAATGGGGCCCCATGCCAATCCATCGAGTGGATGGACGGCGGCGGAGTGCACTTCGACATCACTCCAATTTATGGCATGGAAATACTTGTTGCTATTATCAGTAAAGAAAGATGGCTCCGCTCCAGTACCAGTATTCACTTTAATCAGGAGGGTTTACAACAAAAGAGTATTTCCGAAGAATCAAAGGTGCTTTCCCGCCTTCCTTGCGTTCTCTCTCCGAGGATGGCGGCTGAGCTGCGGCATGCAACTTCATTTTGCATTTGGCTGCTCTAGGTTTCCACCTTCCCGTCAAAGCTCTTGAAATATTTCTGGGTAAATCTTGCGTACTCGGTGATGTCACCGTACATTCGACTTTCGCCAGGTCCCATCCTGTCTTCTAATTCAGTACTTGAATAGTTACTCAGCCCTGCATATATATACACCGCCGGTCTACATGATCCGTCCCGACATCCTACCCTTGCCCCGTTACACTCCTTCGCAATCGCTAAGCTTTTTGGTTTTTCTTTTCTTGGTTAAGCTTTTCTTCAACCTGAAATGGAGATAGACGAGGATATCGTGATAGTTGGTGCTGGGATTTCCGGCCTCGGTACAGCTTTAGGCCTGCGCAGGTAACAAGACTCTCTTACTGTTTGTTAAGGTGTCACAAGTTATAACGTATTAATTCTGATGTAATCATAGGCCATAGAGTGACTGGCTCTACCGGGAACTTCCTTTGAATTTTTCTTTATACCTTGTTTCAGGTATGGGCTGCAGAGCCTGGTTTTGGAATCATCAGAGAGTTTAAGAGCAACAGGATTTGCTCTTACCCTGTGGACCAACGCGTGGAGGTCACTGGACGCTCTGGGTGTTGGAGATTACCTTAGACAGTGTTCTCTGCCATTCCGTGGGTGAGATAATCATTGCTCGTATTGCTCGACTTCTATGGCTGCCTTACATGATTAATTTTCTGAATCAATCACAAAATTTGAGACCCGTATGCTACTTATAATCTCATCCCTTTTTCTACCCTGGTAATTCAGGTTTCAAATAGCTGATGCAGATACAGGCCTGCCAGCTGGGGAGCTTATACTTGAAGAAAGTACATAGTGAGTTATCCTTGAACAACATTACAACTTACTTTGTAATGCGTGAATATGCAAATAGAGTAAGATAGCAACACTTTATTTTGAAATATGCCAGTTAGTTTTTACTTGTTGCCAGTGTAATAGTAAGCAAAACAGGTAAATTAATGGAAAAGTCCATAGATCCCATACTAATATTGGCTAAACATAAATCTAACTCCAGCCTTATCTGCGATGGTTTATTGTATCCAAGCCCCCACTGTTTGGCAATGGCTTGAAATTTGTGTTTCTCAACTCTCAATTCAATTTCAGTCAATTTAGAATTCTGAAACCTTTTTTTTTTTTTGGGTTAATTTAGTTGATGGTGCACAAACTCAGACAAATAACTTGATCCCTTGATTTTCCTTTCAAAAGGTATAATTTATTTATCTAAGGATGCTTTATGCCTTGATACAGTGGACATTATGAAGCCCGATGTGTCAGAAGAAAAGACTTGCTAGAAACCTTTGCAAAAGAGCTGCCGGAAGGGACTATCAGGTATTCCTCCAAGGTTGTTTCAGTTGAGGAATCAGGACATTTAAAGTTGGTGCACCTGGCTGATGGCTGTGTGGTCCGGGCTAAGGTAAATGTCATGTTACTCACATACAGGGAGCATTCTGCCTTTGCACCTCATCAAAATAGATTGCTGAGCTGGTGGCGTATTTGGTATTTGCCACCTGATAGTGATATTCTATAAATGTTAAGCTATCTTCTGAATCATCAAAAGAATTTCTGGATATTATGATCTAAACAGTGCTTCTGCTTTTAGGTCTTGATTGGCTGTGATGGAGTCAATTCGGTCGTGGCAAAGTGGTTAGGTTTTAAGAGACCGATAAGTGTTGGGCGATCAGCAATTAGGGGATATGTAGAGTTTCCGGCTGCCCATGGTTTTCAGCCACAATTCTATGCATATTTTGGAGCTGGTGTTCGCTTTGGATTTGCTCCCTGTGATGACAAAAGCATATATTGGTTTTGCACTTTTAAACCATCCACTGAAACTGGTAAGCAACGCTGGCATCCTAAAATCCTGTAACACCACCCATTTGAACACCATTTGGGTTGAACAAATCTTGAAGTGGAATGCAATGTCAGTCTATTTTTTCTTAAATGTGCTAGATTTAAAAGGACCTAGCAGGTTCCGCATCTCCCATCTAGTCCATGATAGCTCCATGATGGTTTTTGCTTATGTCTTGAAATTTAATGGCAGGGCATGAAAATATGTCAGACAATCCTGTTCTATTAAAGGAATTTGTATTAAGAAAGACAGCCAACATTCCAAAGGAAGTATGTGGCATTGTTGAAAGAACTAAGCTCGAATCAATCTCCTGTGCTGAGATAAAAATGAGACTGCCATGGGATATTTTGATAAGGGACTTTGCAAAAAACAGCATTTGTTTGGTTGGTGATGCCCTTCATCCAATGACCCCAGATCTTGGACAGGGTGGCTGTTCTGCATTGGAAGACTGTAGTATCCTTGCCAAGTGCATTGGAGAATCTTTTCAAAGGATGACAAGTGGGAAATTCGGAGAGAAAAAAGAAGATGTCGACGTTGAAATTGCAGCATTCAACAAGGGCCTGGAGAACTATGCGAAAGAGAGGAGATGGAGAAGCTTTAGTCTCATATCTACTGCCTATGTGGTTGGTTGGATTGAAGAGAGTGACAATAAGATCATTCGCTTCTTGAGAGAAAGGTTCTTCTCAAAATATACTGCTGCCATTATGTTGAGGATGGCTGATTTTGACTGTGGAAAACTTAATATCGCTTGAGATGGAGCTGAAGTGCATTCATCCACCTGCAATTTGTTTGAAAAATAAACCAGGTGTTAATTATCTTGTGTAATTTATTTGTTAAGTGGGTAGAGGGCCATGTGTATACTTGCATAGCCCCAGAGGCCTTCTGGCTGTTAGGATCAGGGGCCTCTCCATTTAAATTTCTGTCCAGTTCTGTCTTCTTGTGTAAATCATGCAACATTTAGTGTACAATGTTGCAATTTTGGTATAAATGTGAGTTGTGTCATAATTCACAATTACGCAGTCTTCCATTAAGAAATAAGAAATATTCTCTCTGCCTCTCACAATCATTTCTTGTTTAATGGATTTCTCTCCATCATAACGAGTACATAATGGTTTTCATAGTCAGTAGGGAGATGGGCAAGTCAATTTTCTTTCTGGTGCATGGTGGAGTTCGTGTTCTGCAAAATTATGGATGTCTGCTCTTCAATCTCTTTATGTCGTCTTTCCTCCTCGAAGCAGCTCAGGTGCTTCATCCTGTGTAACTTTGGTTTACAGATCAGTACTTCATTTTCATTATTTGAAATAAATTGTTGATGTTCCAAAAGGAAAAGGGCTTTTCTGGAATTGGATTAGGTGGACTGCTGATCTTTCCCCCTGCGTACAAAACAATGGGCGTGGTTCTGAAGGGCTAATCTTTACTTACTAGTTGGGCCTTCTTCTGGGCATTTGATTTCGGGGTCTTGAAAGAGTAAATGGCCTTAAGTATGTCCATTAACCTCTGTGTGCAATCCTATGAATGGACTGGTATCCATTGAATTTGTGGGTGGAGGAGCGACCTTTGGACAATCAAAAACAAAATGCTGTGTTGGAATAAATCCTATTTCTTCTCTTTATTATTATTTTTTTTTGAAGAAAAATTCCATCTTTTTAGTTTTTTCTTTTCATTTCCCAACTCGAATGCAAATGAACTGTTAATGGAATCTTAACTCTCTCTATCTTTCTCTACCTGGGTTGACTTGGGAATTCCATCTCACACACTTTTAGATCTCTTCTTGCTGGAAGATTAGTTTTATATCATTCATGCTTTGATTACAAATCTGACTCTGTACCTTGTTGACCTAAAAGCCAAGAAGAGCATCGTACATACATACAGTACTTGAGGAAACAAAACCTTAACTATGTACGAATTGTCTATCCTCCCCAGGATCCATTTTCGCAGCTCAAACCCGAGGAAGGAAGGTCAAAGCACTCTCTAGAAAATGAAAATCATCTTCTTCGACTTGCATTTCTTCCTAAAAGTACACTTCTAATTAGTTAGTCAAGTCACAAGTTACAAGGCAACTGTTTTTTCTGTTTAGTTGCTCTTACCGATATTAAGTACTAACCACTCCCCATGCATTTAAATCGTCCACTGTTTCTGTTATATTATTCTTTATTCATTTCTTTTTCTTCAGGAGCTTGCTTCGGCCCATAGACTGACCTCTGATGCTCACACCATCATGATTCATGCGGCGGTTCTTCCAAGCATCCTACAACTTCCTCGTAGTAATAAGTTTTTAATAATCCAATGATTGACATTCATATTTCTTCTAGGCTAGGTTACTCGGTGGCCATTAATCTCTGCATTTCTGTTCTTCGTTGGTAGCCAGTCAATGGCGATGCTTTTCATCAAAACAAAAATAATAAATTTAGTAGTCAACGCTAATTAGTTTTAACTTTTTGATTGCTTCAAAGCGTTATTTGTTCAACTAGAATTTGGCCCACAAGAAAGAAATGTGTGAATGTAGTAGTCATTCAACAATGCATGTTTTGACTAGCTTCCATCCAAAATTGAAAATACAAGGCTAGTAATTTGCTCCATTGCTCCCATGGATCTCCAAGCTGATGGAATGTTCTTCTCGATATACAAGGCTATGCGAGTTGGCTATTGTGCGGAGGGTAAAATTTCTGAAGCAAATTTTATACGTAATTTTAAGGGACCAAATCAAGGATATGATGTCGCCAGCTCTAGATGCTCAACATTTTACAATAGTGTAATCTGGAGGGCAAAGTTACATTGTCAGTTTGTCAAGATTGGTTCCCTTGGGGAGGCATGGCATCCCCTCTGAAGTCTAGCAACCGTCCAACCAAGAGTACACTACAGAGGTATTCATCGAACGCCAAACAAGATTTCATTTCTTCATCCATTGAACTTGTACGATAATAGTGAGTTGGTTGTCACCTAATGGATTATGTCTATGTTCCCCCGCAAATTCTGTCAATCTAAACTTTGCTTGGCTAGCTGCTATGGCCTGTAAGTCATGCTTGACGGTGATACCGATTTGAAATAAATATTAGCATCACATGCCCTGTTGTATGAAGGGAAAACTGTGAGTGTACAAAGCTCCTCATTTTCTTGGTTGCTGATAACCTTTCGATTCACCAATTGATTGGATGGTGTTCTCTTGTGGGTCCCTCTTAGATCAACTCCTATTAGGTTCTGCTTTAATCTAACTCTGAGTGCGTTTCTCTTTGCTCGTCTTACAAAAGAAGAAAAAAAAGATAACCTTTCGATTCTTTTTGGATTGAGCACCGTCACGTTGATACGGAAGTAGCCATCCCATATTAACTTTTCCTTCTCAAATTGGTAAAAGTTCCTTGGCAGCTAGCAGCAAAGATGGGACTCTTAGCATATGCTTTCATGTTTCTTCTTTTTTAAATACTAGTGGATAAGGTAAGTAGTTTTGCCCCTTTTTTTTTTTTTGTTGTTGAGGGTGGTAGTTAGAATTGTATGAAACAGTGGGTGGGTGCACCGCAACATAATTCACTTTTTCCCCTGCAGAACTCGTCGATGGGGATAAATGAGAAGTCCTAACACAAACTTTCCTGCCAAACACCCTGTATCTCAATGATTAAGGTATCAATCATGAACCCGAAATTCTTGAAATCAATCTTCCCCTTGTCATCTTCGGGGCCAATCATATCATTTTTGAACCCCCAAAAAGAATAAGAAAAAAACATTGAGAGAGCAAACTAGATCTTGAATGACAATTCCCAAAAGATGAATCAATAACAACTACATTGAATGGGGATTGGGGAATGGGGAGGTAGATTCCCTCAACAGCATACTGATATGATATAATTATACATGTGGATCGTTGATGATAGAGACGAATTCCCCCCCCATAATCATCTGCTTAAACAAGTAATAAAGGCTCAGGGGTTAATGTCAAAGACATGTGCATCACACATGAGAACGGTGGGAACTTTATCATGTAAGGTCAAACGAATCCCATGTGAGGTTGCATCAGTCGACGATTTTCAGCTAACCAAAAAAAAAAAAAAGGAAAAAAGAAATATTCCGTCATACTAACTGCTGAGGCATTGAATATGTTGGGCTCTTTTCCCTCGCCCTGTTCCTACGCCTACCAAACTATACAAGTTAGAATATAGAATATGAAAATGAAGCAATTTGTGGTGTCGATTTTGATCCAATCACGGCTCTTCTATTGGGAGGAGCATGTGGGCGTGGACGGACTTGAGCGAGCAGAACATGGGAATTATTGAATGAGGTGCAGAAATTCTTCAGACTTTGCCTTGCGTGTTTTAATGTAATTGAAAAGAAAAAAAAAACATACAAAATGGGATTGAAGGTTTCTATCAGTTTGCAGTAAATCCCATGTGAGGTTGTTGCATCAGAGATTTCTGTCCTATTTAAAGCCGCATCTAACCCCTGCTCTAGCCATTAAATACAGACGAACACATTCTTGAATTCCCATCCCACCAATCTTCTTCCTCATTCTTTTTCCTTCTTTCTTCTTCTCTTGCAAGTTGTAATCAGCATGGAAAAAGTGGCATTGGCTGTCTTCTTAGCCTGTCTCTTCGCCAATGCGAATGCTTTCACAGCTTCTGGTTGGATGAGTGCGCATGCAACATTTTACGGTGGCAGTGATGCTTCTGGTACAATGGGTAAGTTGCTAGCCCTGTATCTGTACAAGAAGGAAGGAATGAAGCAAATCTCATATATTTTATTTATAACTTCTTGACTCCGCTAAAACATTTTTTCTTAACTTGAATATTGGCTTTGGGTGCAGGGGGTGCTTGTGGATATGGTAATCTGTATTCCGCCGGTTATGGGACCAGGACTGCAGCGTTGAGCACTGCATTGTTCAATGATGGGGCATCCTGCGGCCAATGCTACAAGATTATCTGTGACTACAATGCAGATCCACAGTGGTGCAGGAGAGGCGCATCTATCACCGTCACTGCAACCAACTTCTGCCCTCCTAACTACGATCTCCCAAGCGACAATGGAGGCTGGTGCAACCCACCCCGCCCGCATTTCGACATGGCTCAACCCGCTTGGGAAAAGATCGGCATCTACAGAGGTGGAATCGTTCCTGTGCTGTACCAAAGGTATGAAATCTCTTCTTTCACGATGAGTAGTAGTAGCAGTACTGCACTAATCATTTTTGGTCCTGTCCTTGTTGGGGTGGCTCCTGGCTAACGAAAGAAAATGCAACGTTTTTGCGTGATGCAGAGTTCCCTGCAAGAAGCACGGTGGAGTTAGATTCACGGTCAATGGAAGGGATTACTTTGAACTCGTGCTGGTATCGAATGTTGGTGGACCTGGATCAGTAGCATCAGTTGAAATCAAAGGCACAAGAACCAATTGGATGGCGATGTCTCGGAACTGGGGTGCCAATTGGCAGTCTAATGCGTATCTCAATGGCCAAGCCCTATCCTTCAGAGTAACCACATCCGATGGTCAAACGAAGGTGTTTCCAAACATCGCCCCATCAAATTGGCAATTCGGCCAAACATTCTCCAGCCCGTTACAGTTTTACTGAAGCTGGAACAAAAACAAAAACAAAAGGCTATAGAGATCTGGGGTTTTTCTTTCTTTCTTTTTTTTTTTTTTGGAGGTTTGTGGTAGGCAGGGGCGTGCTTACTGCTATTTTACAAAAGCAGCCCGCCAATTTTTTCACTCTAATTACAGCACACCATCAATATTCAATAGCATTGAGCTGAGGAGGGAATTGAAGTTTTTTGGGTTTGATGAGAAGAAGAAGAACCCATGAACTCGAGCCCACAGCCGGTCCACCAGAAAATGGTTCTATACTACGTGTAATGTGTATGTTCCTACTCAAAGTCGTTTTATTTCCAGCTCCATTGGGGATTGAGGACACACAACCCAAGTTAAAAACGCGCATTAATAAGGAGGTTCTGTCTTCAAGCTGCAGCTACAGATTTACCATACTATGCTCTCCTGAACCTTTTTACTTCTTTCTTTCTTGATATGCTTGTAATATGAACTCTTCATAAAAATATATACTTTCATCCATTTGCACTTCCATTTATTACCACTACTACTTGGTAATAGAGCTCCAAGCTCTATCATTGTTGGTCAACCAAGTTCTTGTGTTTTGCTGAACTGATCTAAACTGCCTAAATTGGTGTAGCAGTGGCTGTTAATGATATTTTCCACTCCATAAGTTAGAAGTGCAAAAATGATGATGACATAGAAATATAATTTGAATATGGTGGGGGAGGAACTTATATAAAAAGAAGATAGGAGGATTAAACAACCATTGAAATGTGCTTATTTTAGTGCGAAATATCCCAACAACTCACGCAAAAGAGCTGTTGGAAATTTTTCAAAATTTGTATGATGTACATACATGTAATTAATAAATATTCATTCATGTTATTGGTACATGTATAGTATTGTGAATGTACATGTAATTAATGTATATTCATTCATGTTATTGGTACATGTATAGTATTGTGAATATTTCTAAAATGTACATTCATTTATGAATGTATGTATTCATGTATGTGGGAATCCTTGAATGAAAGGATAGATTCATGGATCATGAGATGCATGAATTAAAGTGCATGAATTTGTACACAATACTTTGAATCTATTCATACAAGTATTTAATGAGTCCTTTTGTTTCTTAAACAATCTTCCTATATAAAGGGGTCAAGTAGAGAGTGATTTGTTGCAGAAAATTACTTTCCTACTACTTTGAATTCTCTCAACAGCACTCCTAAGTTCAATAGGGGTTGTCTTACTTTGTGCAAGAGTTTAAGGCAAACAAACTTCATCTTATCCTAAAGGATATTTGTCCAAGGTTATTGCACTTTATATCGGACGAATAAAGCCTAAAGGAAAGTGATATTCTATCACGATTTGAAGCCAATTCTTGTTCTAGTGTTTGCCAGTTCATTGCAATATATCCAACAATCTTTAGGCTTTATCTGTACTCTACAATGGCTGGTACCCTGAAAGAGTTGGCATCCAACATTGTCAAGCTCGAGAGGTTTGATGGAGGAAATTTCATTCGTTGGCAAAAACGTGTTCATTTCCTTCTCACTGCACTCCAAGTGGTCTATGTTTTAACCACGCAAAAACCATTGATCATCAATCCCGAGGAAGAAAATCTTGAAGACATCCGGAAACGTCAAAAATGGGAGAACGACGATGAAATATGTCGTGGTCACATCCTCAATACCATGAGTGACAGCCTGTTTGATATCTACCATTCAATTACTACCGCCAAGGAACTTTGGGATCGTTTGGAGTCCAAGTACATGCAAGAAGATGCTACAAGTAAGAAGTTTCTTGTCTCATCTTTTAATAATTATAAAATGGTAGATAGTAGGTCTGTTATGGAGCAATTTAGTGAAATTGAAAGGCTTCTTAATCATTTCACACAACACAATCTGCACATGGATGAAGCCATTATTGTTTGCTCTATAATAGACAAGTTACCACATTCTTGGAAAGATTTCAAAAGAGACCTCAAACATAAGAAAGAGGATATCTCTCTTGAGATTCTTGCTAAATCTCTTCGAATAGAAGAGGAAATTCGCATGCAAGAAAAGAAGGATACTCAAATCCTTGAAGAGAACAAAGATTCTACTTCAAAAGTGCATGTGATTGAAGAGAGACAAACTGAAAAGTCTCAAGGAAGCAAGAAGGGCCAACAACCCAAGAACCAGTCCAAGAAAAGAAAGAAAGGACAATGCTTCTATTGCAAGAAAGAGGGACATTACAAGTCCGAGTGCAAGATTCTTCAAAACAAAAGAAGAAGCAAGAGTCTTCCCAAAACACAAGCAAAAATTTTGTGGCAATGATCTCTGAGATCAATATGATTGAAGATGATTTTGCTTGGTGGGTTGATTCGAGCTACGCACACGCAGTGCAACAATAAAATGTTCTTCAAGTCCATGAAACCGGTGGATGAAAACACCGTTGTTTACATGGGAAATTCGCTACAATTCCGGTTCAAGGCATTGAGAAGTAGAATTAAAATTTACCCAAGCAATGTTGTAACCTTGACAAATGTGTTTTTATGTACCGGAAGTTAGAAGAACTTAGTGTCGGCTAGTCCATTAAATAAATTTGGCTTTAGACTTGTGTTTGAGGTCGACAAATTTATTTTGTCTAAAGGTGGTATGTTTGTAGGCAAGGGTTATCATTGCAACGGGATGTTTAAGTTGAATGTGCTTGCTATTAAAAATAATAAGATTGATAATCACAGATTTGGTTGAGTCTTCTTTGAATTGTGTCACAATAGGATTGGCCATGTTAATTACAAAAGAATGCATGAAATGATGAGACTTGATTTGCTGCCAAATTGTGATAAGGTTGAAGGAAAATGCAAAACATGCATGCTAACGAAAATCACAAGAAACTCATTTCCCAAAGTTGAAAGATCATCTAAAATCTTGGATCTTATTCATAGTGATGTATGTGATTTGCATGGTACTCCTACTTTGGGTGGTAAAAAATACTTTGTGACTTTTATTGATGATTATACTAGATATTGTCATGTTTTCTTGTTACACTCAAAAGATGAAGCAATGCAAAAATTCAAGACATACAAATCAGAAGTTGAACTTCATTGTGAAACCTTTATCAAATGTCTAAGAACAGATAGAGGTGGAGAGTATTATGATATTACCTATTTTGAGTCTACTGGGATAAAACATGAGGTGACTGCTCCTTATACACCACAACAAAATGGTGTAGCCGAAAGGAAAAATCGTGTGTTGACAGAAATGGTTAATGCACTTTTGTCAAAATCTGGACTAAATCAAGGATTTTGGGATGAAGCCTTGTTAACGGCTTGTCATATCCTAAATAGAGTCCCTAATAAAAGGAGTTCTATAACCCCTTATGAATTTTGGAATAAAAGGAAGCCCAACCTAAACTATAAAAGATGCTATTCCAAAATCAAGTGAATTGACAAAAGATGGTGAAAATGAAACCATTGAATTGAGAAGGAGCAAAAGAGCTCGAAAGTCAAAAGATTTTGGTTCAGACTTTTATATGTATCTAGTTGAAGGAACTAGAGATACAGTGAGCAACCAAATTGCATATTGCTTCAATACTGAGGCCGATCCCAAGACCTATGAAGAGGCAATGAACTCACGAGATGCTCCTTTTTGGAAGGAAGCTATAAATGATGAGATGGACTCAATCATGGGTAATA
Source organism: Gardenia jasminoides (assembly GCA_013103745.1). Lineage (NCBI taxonomy): Eukaryota > Viridiplantae > Streptophyta > Magnoliopsida > Gentianales > Rubiaceae > Gardenia > Gardenia jasminoides. The sequence goes on from CM023103.1 coordinate 96,156,011, forward strand.
AAACCTGGAAATTAGTAAACTTACCACCTGGTTCAAAACCAATTGGTTGTAAGTGGATCTTCAAGAAGAAAATGAAGATTGATGGAACTATTGATAAGTTCAAGGCCAGGTTGGTTGCCAAAGGGTTTACACAAAAGTATGGTGTGGACTATTTTGACACATATTCTCCAGTAGCTAGAATTGCTTCAATTAGAGTGCTACTTGCTATAGCTTCTATCCAAAATCTAGTCATTCACCAAATGGATGTTAAAACAGCATTCTTGAATGGTGATTTGGATGAAGAAGTATATATGGAACAACCCGAAGGGTTTGTGATACCTGGTCAAGAGCATAAGGTGTGTAAACTGGTAAAGTCTTTATATGGACTAAAGCAAGCACCGAAACAATGGCATCAGAATTTGACCAAGTCATTCTTGCTAGTGGATTCAAAATAAATGAATCTGATAAATGCATTTATAGCAAGTTTAATGACGGCAAAGGTGTCATAATTTGTTTATATGTTAATGACATGTTAATTTTTGGGACTGACTTGGAGCAAGTTAAAGTCACAAAAACTTTGCTTTCAAGCAAATTTGACATGAAAGACATGGGTGACGCAGATGTCATTCTTGGTATAAGAATCTTAAAAATTGATAACAATATAATGTTGTCTCAATCGCATTATATTGAAAAGATTCTTAACAAGTTCAATCAAAATGATTGTATTCCAGTCTCAACACCATTGGATCCCAAAATAAGTTTTGTGAAAAATGAAGGGGATCCAAAATCTCAATTGGAATATGCCAAGATTATAGGGTGCTTAATGTATGCAATGACTTGTACTAGACCTGATATTGCATATGCAGTTGGTATGTTGAGTAGATATACAAGCAACCCTAGTAGGTTACATTGGCAAGGTGTAACCAGAATTTTAAAGTATTTAAAGGCCACTAAGGACTATGGTATATGTTATACCGGTTCTCCTTCAGATGCTAGTTGGATCACTAATAAAGATGATCACTCGTCAACAAGTGGTTGGATCTTTATGCTTGGTGGAGGTGCAATTTCTTGGGGTTCTAAGAAACAGACTTGTATCACTGATTCAACAATGGCAGAAGAATTTGTAGCACTTGCTTCGACTTGTAAAGAAGCTGAATGGCTACGACGTAATTTACTTTGTGATATACCGTTGTGGCCAACACCGTTGTCGCCTATCTCAATTCATTGTGATAGTGCAGCTACACTTGCTAAAGCATATAGTCAAGTGTATAATGGTAAGTCAAGACATATCGGACAAATAAAGCCTAAAGAAAAGTGATATTCTATCACGATTTGAAGCCAATTCTTGTTACAGTGTTTGCCAGTTCATTGTAATAGATCCAACAAGAGCTAGAGAGCATAGATTGGTGAACTGTCTTTCTACTAGAATGGAATCCCATCTAGTTTCAGACCTAAGATTTTTGTTTTCCTCTTCTACTTGGCCGCAAATATGAATTAATTGGATTTTAAGTGAAAGATTAGCCGCTTAATTTAGAAAATATTAATGTCGTGTCATCATATTACACCTACGGTAGACCAAGTCGAAACTGGCCCATTTATGGAAAGCCCAAATGTGATGTGGCTAATTCGTGCTGTCCTTTTAGGTGGCTCTATCTTCGGTATGGACACTGACCCAATAAAATGTTGGGCTTGTATCAACTCAATCGAGTACTTTCGGCTATAGCGTTCTAGAAAAAGGCCCATCAAGTTATGAGTTGAACCGGGCCAGGCTTCCCTGTGAATGTATGTCTTATCATCATTCCCGGTTTCCTTCCGGAGCTTTCTTATTAGCCAAAACAGTTTATATTTTACCAACAGCTGTTGATTTGAGTCACGAGGAGTCCGGTTCCTGCTAAGCAAAGTTTCAGATCCGAGTGAAGGAGGAGTACATTGTTGGGAGAGCTCGCTCTCTTAGAGGGGTCCGACCCAACTCGACTTCCGATTAGTTAGGGCCTAAAGTGGCTAGAAGATATAGAGGGGTTTGATTGGACTATACATTTTTTTTTCAACAGACGAAAGGATCTGTATTAATATAGACACTTGAAACTACAAGAATTAATTACAAAAAGGGGCTACTGCCCTCATATCTATTCTCGTCAGAAGTCATAGCCACACTGGGTATTGGTTAACCCATGTGACGTTTTCCACTAACTTAACAAAGCAAATTGAGCCAATAGATGGTGCACCGGTTTCCCGTTCACGCATTAAAACTAAAAGAACACTGAAAGCTGCATTTTAGCTCTTCAATGTCCTCCGTGATAGTAGCAACAGCTCTTCCCTGCATTGCCTCTAGAACTGATCCATTATTGTCTGATTGGACTTCAATTTTTGTCCAACCAGCTTTTATTATCAACGCAGTTCTTACTGCCAAAGCTTCCTCCACTATCGCTTCTCCTTTCTTCTTTTCCACATAGCCTTCTGCTCTAATAATCTCCCCTTTCCGGTTTCTAGCAATAATTCCCTTCCCCGTTTCTAGCTAGTGACTCGAGATTGCAAAGATTCAGATTTATCTTCACTACCCCCGTGTGGTTCCCAAGCCGTTGGATCTTGTTCCATGTCTCCTTGTTCTCGTTCCATGTCCTGTACTGTGTTCTGTTCCATGTTTCATCACTTGATTCCCCCTCGAATTCCATCCATTCAGCTTGGGCCTTCTGACTAACTTTCAAAGCATCCGAATGCTTTTGCTCAAAAACCATCTTATTCCTTGCCTTCCAGATTTGCCAAAGAACACTCACAGTCAATTGCACATGCTCTGCCCCTCTTTCCTTCATAGCAGACTTCAAAACTTCCTTCCACCATAACCAAAAATCCCTCTGACAGTGCTTCAACCCATCCCATCTCACAGGGGCTATTTTCCAGATTATCTCTGCAGTTGGACAATTCAGTAATAGGTGTTCTACCGTTTCAATCTCATCTCCACAATTGCAACAGATATTATCCCCCCTCCCTGTTCTCTTGCGGATAACCTCTTTGACTGGTAGAATATTATTTAAACATTTCCAAAGGAAATGCTTCTGTTTTGCTTTGATGTTGAGATTCCACGTTGCTGCCCATATTTTCTCTTTCTCATTTTCCCAACTTGTTTCGGCTCTGCTCTCCTCTCCCCCTTGTTGATTCTCCTCTTCCTTTTTTGCCCAAGCATATGCTGACTTTACTGTGTACTGCCCAGATTTTGAATGTTTCCAGAATAGCCTGTCTTTTCTTTTGAAAATGCTGATGGGAATGCTTGTTATGGCTTGCACATCATGGTTGTTGAACCATTTTTGAATTTCCACTCTATTCCACTGTCTATTGCTTATAAGGTCACAGACATTCTCTAAGGGGCAGTTCATGGGTCTTGACGTTGTTACTTTTCCCGTGCCTGAGTTTGGTAACCACTTATCACTCCAAATTTTGATATTTTGCCCATCCCCAACTCTCTTCCAGGTCCCATCCATGATTAATTGCCTAGCCCCATGGATACTTTTCCACACCCAAGAGGCTGACTGTGGTGCTTCCTTCTCCCACCAACTTGAATCCTTCATATATTTTGCCCTCACAACCTTACTTACTAACAAATTTGGTGCAGTAACGAAACGCCAAATTTGCTTAGCAAGCAAGGCTGAATTGAAATGTTCCAGATCTCTCAACCCAATACCTCCTCTCATTTTCACCTGAGAAAGTTTTTTCCAACTTGCCCAATAAATTTTCCGATTGGTTGCTTCGCTACCCCACCAAAACTCGGCTATCTTCCTACAAATTTCTTTGCACAAACCTTTGGGTAACCTGAAACATGACATGGCATAAGTTGGCATTGCCATGATCACAGCTTTGATTAGGACTTCTTTTCCACCTAGGCTTAGGAGTTTTTGCTTCCATCCCTGAAGCTTGTTGGTTACACTATCCTTCACGTACTGAAAAGCCTGGTTCTTGGTTCTTCCTATGGACATAGGCAAGCCTAAATACTTGCCACAAGTTGCTTCCTTCATGTGACCCATGACACTGCTTATGGATCTTCTTACTGCCTCCGGTGTATTCCTACTGAAGAAGATTGCTGATTTCTCCACATTTACAGCTTGGCCTGATGCTCTCCCATAAAGGGCCAGGATCTCCATCACCTTAGCTGCTTCCTGGTCATCTGCTTTACAACACAGCATCGAGTCATCTGCAAAAAGCAAATGTGAAATGCCCGGGCTATCTTTACAAATTTTTAGCCCGGTGATTGTTTTTTCTTGAACTGCATCCTTTAGAAGGCTTGAGAGTCCTTCTGCGCTAATGATGAAAAGGTAGGGAGACAAGGGATCTCCCTGTCTTAAGCCTCGGGAAGGTGAAATCAAGCCAACCTTCTCACCATTCAGGTTAAAAGAGTAAGAGACAGTGGACAAGCAAATCATAATCCAACGCACAAAAATTGGGCAGAAACCCATTTTAACCATGATTCTTCCCAAAAAAGCCCATTCAACCCTGTCATAGGCTTTCGCCATATCAAGCTTCACAGTCATAAAACCCTTTTTACCTTTTCTTTTATTTTTCAGAAAATGTATTATTTCTTGAGCTACGATCACATTATCAAGAATTTGTCTACCCGGGATGAAAGCCGACTGAGAAGAACTGATGCAGTGTCTAAGCACAGATTTGAGCCTATTCGACAGGATCTTTGAAATGATCTTATATAAAATGGTACACAGGCTTATAGGTCTATAATTAGCAACATTAATAGGGGTATCTACCTTAGGGATGAGACTGATTAAGGTCTCATTGATGGCTTTGAGCATGTTGCTACTGTGAAAAAAGCTTTTAACAGCATTGATGATATCCATACCAATCACATGCCAGTAATGCTGAAAAAATAGCGGAGACATACCGTCTATTCCAGGTGCCTTGTTTGGGTGCATCGAGAAAATGGCCATCTTGATTTCTTTTTCATCCACTGGTCTGATCAGCTTCTCGTTCATATGCCTGGTAATAGAAGTGGGTACACCACTAAGAATCAGTTCAATGTCTTGAGGATTGGCAGAAGAGAAGAGTGCAGCATAATGGTCACAAATTTCTTTCTGGACTTCTTGTTCATTCGCACACCAGTCTCCATTAGCCTTTTGAAGAATGCTAATCCTATTTCTCCTCCTCTTGTTCATCACACTTGTATGAAAGAAATTAGTATTCTTGTCACCCTCCTTCAACCATCTATTTCTTGATTTTTGGCTCCAGTACATCTCTTCATCCTTGTATGCTTTTCCCAATTGTGATTTCAGCCTGATAATCATACCCTTCTTAGTTGGATCCTTCATCCCTCTGACCTGCTCCAATTGATCCTTCAACTCATTAATTCTGCTTCTTGAGTTACATTTGAGTTTCTTATTCCAGTTTAGGAGTGCAAACCTACATTCCCGAATCTTTCTAACAACTCTGAACATTCTTGAGCCCTCATGTTCCTTCTGCCATGCTTCTTGGATGACAATTGTAGATTCTGGGTTCCTTGCCCACCTTTGATCAAAAAAGAACCTCCTCTTGAAAATTTTCTTGCTTGGGCTGGTGTTAACCAGTAGTAAACTATGGTCTGAAGCAACCATTTCGACGTGTGTGCAGCTGGCCTTCTCAAAAATTTGACCCCATTCCCTACTAACCAAACACCTGTCTAATCTTTGCTTAATTTCACCATCCCCGTCCCAGCAATTACTCCACGTCCAAGGCTTCCCCTCATATCCGATATCCACCATTTCATTCAACTCAATGAACTGATTGAAACTTCGCAGCTTCTCTCTGATCTTGCAATTCCCCCCCCATTTTTCCTGATCTGATCTAACATCATTAAAGTCGCCTGCCACCACCCACTTATTTCCCCATACATGTATTTTCTGGCTAATATAATTCCACTGTTCCTTTCTAATTATACCATTCGTACTAGCATATAGGCCTACAAACCACCACTGACATTTCTTCTCAATATCTTCTATGCAGGCTTCAATACAAAAGTTGGAAGCGGTGATCGAAATCATTTTAACATCTTCATTCCAGAACAAAGCTAAGCCACCCGCCTTCCCTACCGGATTAACCACAAACCTATCTTTATACTTAATATTGTTTTGCACTTTCTTCAAAAACTCTTCTTGGTTTTTCGTTTCACACAAAAAGATCAAACTGGGCTGGTGGAGGAGGATAACCTCCCTCAATTGGGGAACTACCAAGGGGCCACCGACACCTCGGCAATTCCACACCACCATCTTCATTTGGTTTCCGGAGGCCTTTCTTGGGCAGCCTCCCTTCCCCACAACAGTTGTTGATTATTCTCTTCCAGTTTCATAACTTTCGATCTTAACCTTCCCCCCACATCTTTCTCCAATTTTTCCATTTCGCTTTGCACTCCAGTGTTCTTTCTTTTCATTCCCACCTGCCATTGTATAAACTCATTTCCAATTTCCTTGAGGGGATTCCGATTCAGCCTTTGCACCCTCTTGAATGTCCTTTTTTCGTTCTTTCCTTCTACCCCTTCTAGTTCCTGGTCATTTGAGTTTTCCTGGTTTTTATCTGAGATGTTCGTATCCATTACATCAATCATTCCAGTCACCCCTCCGAGCTCTTCCCCATCTAATTGCATATCCATTTCTCTTCGCTCAGCTGCTATTTTAGACGCCTGTTTATTATCTTTTTCTTCTTCCCTCTTAATCACTGTGAATTCACTATCTCTTGACACCTCTGCATTTACTATCTTAGGGCTACTATGTTGCATAATCGGCCCTTGGACCGCAAAACTCCTTTCCGGATAAGCATTCTTTCCTGTTTGTTGGCCCTGCACCTTTTCACAGCTTATCTCCTCACCCCTCCTTTCTGTTGACACTATAGCTGTAGCTATTGTGGTACTAGCTGCCCCTCTGTAATCAGCTTCATACATCTTTGCCTTTTCACCTTCACCGTTTTGGCTTCGGTTATCTGCTTTGCCATTGACCCTTTTTTCCATTCCTCCTTTCCCTGCCGGGGTTGCCTTGCGGTTTCCTGCTCGCATCCAATTACCGAACTGTGGTTCTTGGTTTAGTAGCTCCTCTTGACTTTCCTCTTTGCAGGTTTTGTCCCCATGTCCAACAACCCCACACTTGTAGCAGAAATCTGGACACCTCTCATACTTGAATTCAATCCAATTTAACTCGCCATTAAGTTTCACCATAGTTCCCCTGATCAGAGGCTGAGTTAGGTTTACCTCCGCCAGAATCTTTATATGTTTCCCAAACTTCCCCCCCCAGGTGGTATTGTTACCTCTCTCACAGACCTGAACACTCCACCTATCCTAACCCCCACTGCTCTGCTCACCCAGTGTAGTGGCAAATTCCAGAATTGCACCCAGAGGAAAGAATGCGAAAAAAAGTTTGGATCTCTTTCACATCCTCTACTCCACTCCTTTACCACTAACAGCTGGTTATCCATTACCCAAGGCCCTCCCTTGAGGATCCTCCTTCTGTCTTCGTCTTTTTCCATCTGGAACTGAAAAAAGTTAGGACCTAACTCAGTTGCAACCAGATTACTCGGATAGCCCCATGCATGGTTTGTAAAGCTTGCAATGCCAGCAAAATTAGCTATTTTTTCCCCAATAAGCTTTCCCACTAGACTTCCCTTACAAGCAGCCACACATTGCTCTACATCAGAACTTCTTAGATCTATCCCTTCCCGTTCAACCGCCGAAAGCTCAAACTTCTGGAAAGCTGTAGCCAGTGCCTCAGCCATAATAGCTGACAAAGCAGGACCACCTCACTCTATTACCAGGCTTTGAGCAAGAAGCTGGATCCGACCTGTGGAAAAAATCACCCACCCAAGACACCCACAAAAACAGAGAAAAAACAGAAAAAAGGAAAAAACAGGAAAAAACGAAGGGGAGAAAACGCAAACAACAAACGAGAAAACAGACTACAACTAAAGAGCGTTGAAATTTATTTGTATTGTCTGAAAGTTGAGAAGATTAAAGAAAGCTGTAAGGAAAAAGGAAGAGCTTTTACTCTGGTCGGCTGTTCAAAATTTTGAAATTTGAAGTAGGTTTGAGTTCTCCTAGGCACTCCCACCGAGAGAAGAGAGAGCTCTAAAGGATAGAGAGATAAACTCTCATACTAGAGAGATCCATTCAGCATTAGTTGATTGGACTATACATACATGCATACAAGTAGGCAGTGCTAATAGAATTTAATTTTTTTAATATATTTTCAGGAATTATTTTAGAATGTTTACCATCTCAAACCAACATTTTACAGGATTTGTCAGGCTGAATTTTTCCTATGGAAGAAGCTTTCGTTGTATCAAACATATGCAGCAGCCGTTCAAGTGGCAGGTGTTAAGATACCTCGAAATTTTCGACTGCTTCATCAGATGAATATGATGATCACTGTTGGGATGAAAACAGTGTGCTAGAAAAATATTTACCCGAAAGAAGTAAAGTTACAGCTCCGGCTACCAAGAAAAGGAAGTGAAGGAATAAGATTTATGAAACTCACCTTTATTTGTTCAACCTAATCCACCAAAGGGGACTTAATGTTCAAGTTGGTACTGTCTTTCTCTAGTTAGGAGGAGTCAGACCTAAAAGGAAAAAGCTTCTACAAACTACCCTGCTTCACATTTGTACTCGAAAGGCAGTACAACAACATGCATGAAACTTTCTCATGGATTTGGAATTGCATTTGTCGTTTTATTCAGAAATGGAAAATGCTGATGAGTTGACGTACTCCTCAAACAAGATTACAAAATTTGCATGGGGCATTGTGTTCATGCGGGAATATTTCTTCAGCAACTCTATCAACATCCAGTGGTTCTAGCTCACCGAACTTGCTACTTAACGGTCTTGTCCTGTGTCCACAAACAAATGTTTATTCAAATCCCTTCAATTTTTATTTCAATCTCTCCCCTTCGATCGCCTACAAATAGTACTACCTAAGATAATTCCAGCAAACCAATTAAGACGATCTACAATGGCAGGATTATTAAGGCTTAGAATGCTTCCGCCAGTTTTTGTTGTGGCAGTATCTTGGGTGCTTTCTCCGTTTGCAGCTGCACTGAGCTCAAATTACTATGATCATACATGCCCGAATGTCGAGTCGGTCATCACCAAAGTCGTGAAGAAAGCTATGATGAATGACAAGACAGTTCCAGCTGCCCTTCTTCGGATGCACTTCCATGACTGCTTTATTAGAGTAAATCTCTTCTTAATCGTGTTACTTTCATTTTCTTTCTGCTGATTTTGTCATGCATTTTGCTTATTCAATATCATTGCTTTTGAAGGGATGTGATGGCTCCGTGCTGCTAAATTCGACCGCCCAGAACACGGCTGAAAAAGATGGACCTCCAAATATTTCATTACACGCGTTCTATATCATCGACCTTGCTAAAAAGGAACTAGAATCGCAGTGCCCTGGTGTTGTTTCTTGTGCTGACATACTGGCCTTGGCTGCTAGAGATGCAGTTGCACTAGTGAGTGCCACCGACTTACGGCCTGTAAAGCTTCATTCTTGATAGCTTTTCATTTTCGAATCCCCCCTCTCTCCCCCTCAAACAACACAACAACCCCCCAACACACGAAGAAAGCCCAGCAAAAAAAAAAAAGAGAGGAGAGAATAGACTAGTAGTTGTCTCACAAAACTATGACACTTCGGAAACAGAGGAAGAAGAAGAAGAATTGTAGCACAGCACTATAATTCAGTTACAACTTCCTAAATCCTACCAGTTGAGTGTTGGAGCATAACAAAATGACGAGTTGAAGGTCATAATGTTTAGTTGTAACTCGTTCACATTTACATATTCTGTATGTTGGTGTGGGTGTACTGACTACACTCTCATTTGCTTAAATGTTGTAGTCCGGAGGTCCTACATGGAATGTGCCTAAAGGAAGAAAAGATGGCAGAATTTCAAAGGCCAGTGAAACTCGACAACTGCCTGCTCCTACATTTAACATATCTCAATTGCAGCAAAGTTTCTCACAAAGAGGCCTATCGCTGGAAGATCTAGTGGCCCTTTCAGGTTCATCCCAAATTTAAATTTTCCCGTTAGTTTTATTTATTAATTAATGTTTCTTCATCAATCATTGACAACTTCCCTTGCAGGAACACTAACACACACACACACACACACACAAAATAAAAATAAAAATTTAGCTTGCCCAATTCTCAAGTCCATTGATGCATGCGTGCTTGTCCGCAGCTCTCAAATCATGACTCTACTAATTAAAAAAGCATATAATTTGATCACTGATGTGCAGGAGGCCACACCCTAGGTTTTTCTCATTGCTCATCCTTCCAGAACAGGATCCACAACTTCGACGCCGCTCATGATGTAGATCCCTCCTTGCAGCCATCATTTGGTGCCAGCTTGAGGAATGTCTGCCCCATGCACAACAAGGTCAGGAGCGCGGGTGCTACCTTGGATTCCTCAGCAACCACCTTCGACAACATATACTTCAAGTTGCTCGTCCTGGGCAAGAGCATTTTCTCTTCAGATGAAGCCTTGTTGACAGCTGCAGCTACAAAAACATTGGTCTCAAAGTTCGCTAACTCCCAGGAAGAGTTTCATACAGCCTTTGTCAAGTCTATGATCAAGATGAGTCTCATAAGTGGAGGTGGACAAGAGATTAGGTTGAATTGTAGAGCTATCAATTAGGTAATTTCTTCAACGCCGATTCATCATGTCAGCAAGCACGAGCTATACCTCTGACTCGCCGTTTTTAGTTTGTTTTCTGGGAGTTGTTTAAATTTAATTGATTTGTCTCCGACGAAGGCAATAAGAAGAATATATATATATATATATATATATACATGCGTAGCCGAGGAGGAGGAGGCCACTCTGAGTTTGTTGGCTTCATTCTTATTCCAATGTTCCCCATGCTTTCACTATATACTAATTAAGGAGCCTAATTGGCTAATTGTTCCCACTTCTATATTGTTGAAATTCTAGTACTCCTAAGTAAATTAATAGGATTAGCCTTCTATGTGTTTGTCGTCCAGATCTCGAGCAAGCCAAGAATAATTTAGGTAACAATTTAGATGTGAAATCAAGTAGTTTATATATACGTAGCTTCAATAATTTTTTTAATAACAAAGCACGATTTCAATTTCATTATAATGAAATTCATTACGATGAGTCTACACTAATCACTACATCAAATATGGCATAGGTACACATTAAGGATCATTAGATACAACAGATCCAGAAGTTTTAAAAAAAATATATAAAATAACATTGAACCCTAAAATATCTACCATCCAAAATGGGCTCAATATGTTAATATTTGATTTGGGTAAATAAATAGTTAACTTAGTCCTTCTTTTATCTGTTATATATTGCAGTTAATTACTTAAAAATTAATTTTCAATCAAAGAAAATTTTTGGATAACCAAATAGAAATTTGGTTCAACCGTCCTTGTTCATCTCTCTCCTTTTTTTTTTTTTTGATAAATATAAAAATCAATATTATTAATAAACTAGTTGAGAATCATCTAACAAGATTTGGTTGACAAATAAAGCTGCACTAATGACGGAAGATACATTATCGTATTACAGATAAGGAAATTATTAAATTTAATAAAATTACAAAATAAAAAAAAATTACACTACGAATGACAAGAGAAGATCCAAGAAATAAAACGGCCACCAGAATATGGCATAGAAGATTAGAAAACTCTCACTGACAAACACTAAAACACTGAGAGAGAGACTTTATTAAACACAAAATAAAATGATGGAGAGAAGGCAAGATGGAGAGCATAGAGAATCCTGTGCTCGTCTGTTAGTTGTAGGATGCTGCTAAAATTCATCACGGCAACCAATTCTATCACTCTATTTGGCCCAACTACCACTTCCCTGCTTGGCTAACTCAAAACAGCCCACTGCCTGATAGGCTATAGTACCATCAACGTCCTTCAGCCACCACCCTAGAAGCAGTTGGCTGTTAAAAAGTTCGTCGCCCTCCCATTTCAATGACGGAACTGAACGCCGACGACAACCTTCAATCCCCTGATCATAACATCAATACTTCAATTCTCCAATCTCCTTCTCATCCTAATATATTCCAAACCTCATCAATTGGAGATAGCACTGATGGAGATATAGAAGACGAGGAGTTAAGGAGACTGTTGGTTCCAAAAATAGAAGACCTTCCGCTCACTCCACCAACAGCAATTCAATCCAACTTCATCACATATTATGCCCCAGGTACATTTCTATTCAGTTTTGGCTTCTCTAGCTGAAAATTTGAACTGGGTTTTGCCTTTTTTTTTTTTTTTGGTTCCAAGTCAATGTTTTGCTTCTTTAATTTCTTTTTCTTTATTTATTTGGTCTCAGATTTTGTGAAACCTGGGCATGATCAGTATGTTCATCGTCATGCTAATGGGTAAAACTATGATTTTTTTCTTTTTTTAGCTGATGGCGTATTTAGCTTGTATTTAATTAGCTTTTTAATCAAGGTATTTAATCCTTTTTTTTTTTTTTCATGCTGTGCTAAGCATAGCTTGTGCATAGTTGGGTTGGCTTCAACTCATGTGGCTTTTAAGGATGAAGGAGGAATTACAAGTGTTGATTTTAATGTTGGGAAGGCTGATCGAAGTGGGATTAAGGTTACAGGCAAGCGGAAGAAGGTAATCTTGTGCAAATTTGTGATGGTTCCTCTGAGCTTAGAAGGAAATAATGGAATTAAGTAACAAGTTAACAATGCTGTTATACCTGAGCTTTGGAGTGTATACTATCTAGTGTGCCTAGTTAATGAAATAATTGGAAAAGAATCTTTCGCCGTCCTTCTATTCGCTGTTAAGCTGCTTGCTTTGGTCATAGGCTCATGCGGTTGGGGAGGGAACACTTGGAGTGAGTAATGGACTTAGAGGAGGTAGGCTGAATTATAGTTTTTTTTTTTTGGCAGAACTATAATTTGATTGAATTAGTTCATTAATATTTATACATCCACACAGGGGGAGAGAAAGGTTTTGTTTGTATCTAATTCATTATGGATAAAGTCCAACATATCTAGTTCTACTGGTCTTAGCATCAGGTTTTGCACTATACTCTGCAAGGAATAAAAGAAAGAGTGTATTTGTGTAAAAGTGTGAAAGAAAGGATATTTTGGTTGGATTAAGGTTTGGAATAATAAGCAGATAAATAATTGTAAACTGATATGCTGAAAGAGGGAGGAGAAACCGGAATCACCATCTGAGTGTTGCTTAAGTTGCATGCCATCTAAATCTAGTGCTAATTTCCTGAGATGGGTAAGAGATATTTGCTGTTGAACATCCGTGCTTAAGTTTGAAATTTGCTCTTGTTTTCCTGCATTTTGATATTCAATTTTATAAAAAGCATCATTTCAAACTGTTTTCCTGCAGAATGCACAACATTTTGAGTCCAATACAGCATTATGTAAAGCAATCACCAAGGATTCTTCTTACATTGTGAGGTAGAGTTTCTTTTTTCATGTGCCATTTTTGGTCCTTTAGGTCTTCTATATAACTTTTGATACTCAAGTGAAGAAGGCAGTACCTTTTTGCAACAGATGCTGTGTCAAAGGGTCTCTGTTGGAAGTAAATGAGAGATTAGTGAAGCAACCGGGTTTGCTTAATTCATCGGTGAGTTCTATTATCTGTTTGTAGCTTCTAAAACAGTCGCCATGGAAGGCCCAAAGATTTGTACATATGTGAATTTGCATCATGCATTAGTTCTACTAATCTATGTGTAACAATTCATCTCATCATATCTTCAAAAGGGATGGCATCAATAATTTTTCTTCCATAAGGTCATTACAGGCTTGGATTTTTCAAACTGTAGTGAAGCATTCAGTTCTGTTTGTGTCCAACGCAGTTTAAGATTAAAAGAAGTCATGTTGAAGTGGTATTTGATCCTAATGTTTAGACATTAATTTTGTATTTCTGAACAACTACTTACCCTCCCTGATTTTACCAGTGAAGATTTTTTCTGCCAAAAAGTTAATGCTTCTTTGAAGGATAACTTATGATGCATGTCAGAGTTACATTTATGTGGAACAAATTTTTTAGTGACAGTTCCAGGCTTAGTCAGACCTTGGATTATGCCTTTCAGTTAAATTGGAAATGATTTCCAGAATTGTCTGGACTTGCATGAGTGCATAGTTTAGAGTCGTGGAAGGAATATAATTCTTGATTCACTTGTATTATCTTATGTCCATTTGGCTCTTCTGCCCACAGAACTGCCTGAGAAATAAAATAGTGATAAGTCCTCTGTCTGCACCAAGTTGCCTGATTTATTTCCACTGGACTGGCACAATGATGAATTTCCACCAGTAGTTGCTCTTGTGTCTACATCTAGGAATTTACAAATTTTTATATGCTATTTACCTTGTCCATTTTTCCTCATTGCAGCCAGATAGGGAAGGATATATTGCAATTTTGATGCCAAAGCCAATAGATTGGCGTAAAGTTGAGGCTTCTTTTGTCAGTGTGGAAGAGTATAAGAGGTTAAGAGGCATTTCTTGACTTATATCTCCAGGAGGATTGGTAGGTGCCTTACTTTAGTTAGGTTAGATTATTTGTTGATTTGTCCATTGTGCTTTCTAATTTTTGCATTTTGAAATAATTAAATCCACTGTTTGAGAGGCATATTGCAATTCTTATTCTTGTAATTTCGACAAAACCTCATATTCTCAGAACTAAATAGGTATTGAACCAAAGAATAGATGTTTGATGATTTCTGCCAAATATCCTATCTACAGAAAAGTGAAAAGGAGGGGGAAAACTAAAAAGCAGTTCTCTAATGTATATATCAATGTAGATCAGACAGTTCAAAGGACAGATATGTTCAAGTCAAACAAGAGTTTGGACAACTAATCTCAAAAATTTCCCCAACATCTTTAAACTGGTTGCATGATTAGTCCCTCTCATTGATCCAAGATTTCCTGGAATCACCTTTCACATAGCAGTCTCTCTCTCACGAAGCCAGGAAAAAAAAATAGTGATACATTATTGCCAACTTTGCAGATCAGATCATTAAATCAATGTCTTATTCTGTGAAATTGACTTGAGCACTTCTTTAGCATCCTCCTCCTGGAGTTGCCGTTGTACTGTACCAAAACAAGAAAAATACTTCAAAGCATCCTGGTGCTCCTACATTATGTATCCTGTCTAGAATAATAGGACTAGCCTACTAGCATTTGTTCAACAAGCAACCTTCTCAATCTGTTAATATTGAGGATGCACAAGTATACATTCTCCTCAAGCTCTTCTAATTCATCTATTACTCCAGTTTCGTTTATTTGAAACTCCCTTACGACCTCCTTCAGCAGCTCATTGCTTCTTCTCCTAAGACATAAATTAGCCAGGAATTTACCATGTTCAATTTCATCATGTAACACCATCATAAGCCGACTCATCGTGTCAAAGTCATTGATGATTAAGTAGATCCCTTTAGCAGCAGTATCCAGTTGAGCTTCAAATCTTTCAAGGGAAGTTTCGGGAACTAGCAGTTCTTTAGTCTGCTTGATCCGCTTCATACATGACCCCAAGGAACAAGCAACCAGAGCTGGTGCAGCTACCATGCCTACTGCACTGTGAAATACAAGTATTGACAAGGCAATAGTCAATGCACAGCTTGCAGCTATCAGAGTGCCTCCAGCAAGCCTCTTGCTACATGTTATGAATTTTCTTCTCCTCCTAATCCTTTTAATCTTGGAAGTGAATCTTTGGAGTGCTGAGTATAGGTCATCATGAATGTGTTGAAATTGAACTTGGGTAATAGTGGCCAACGGGTTCCTGAGTGATGCAAAAGAAGCCAGGTTCCTGTACAACTCATTTTGTTGATCGTCATCTGATATTTGCTCGAGTTGATGAAGCTCCCTTTTCATAGGACCATACTCAGCCTTAGTTTCATGAATGCTTGTCAAGATTAACTCGCATGTTTTGCATGCCGCAGAGCTAATTTTGAAGAAACCGGCTAGAATTTGATGAAGAAGATCGTTTTCAGAGACCCTCTCGACATTTGTTAGAATTTCCTGGCGGGGTTCGAGCACGCCTTGAAATGAGAAATGCTGTGGAAGAGAAGGAGATGAAGGCTGTTGATCAATACTTTTTCTTCCCATCTGGCTTTGGACCTTGCTGCAAATTTCCATGTAAGAATTGGTCCTAAAGGCTTCCATGTATTCCTCTTTGACAACATTTGACTTGTTCATCAAGCGATCATCAGGTGTTTTACCATTTCTACCTGATCATCCATCCAAGAAATCAACTCAGTAGGGTTAAATGAAAGACTTAATAAAATAAAATAAGATGACACGAACTCGAAAAGAGAAATGACATTATAATTCTCGCCTCCTGAATGCTCATGAAATCTTGATTAATTGCATCTCTTCCTAATTAAGAATTGGAATGAAAGTAGAAGGTAGACATGACGTGAACTTACTGTAGTGTTTCTTGAAAGAAAGGAACTTCAATCTGTAAGAGATCATCCTTTCACCATCTGAATCATGTTAAGTATGCTTAAGTCGAGAAGAGAGAATGAGAAAGAAACTCGAAAGCCTTGTTAAAATGGCACCGCCTTGTATCATAGGAACAATAATATAATTTATAACCCTGTCTGGTAGATTTTTTGCCTTGCTAGCTTCACACGTTAGCGTGAGCGTCTCTAACACGAATGCCAACTTCACCACCTCAACATGAATGGATGCATTTGAGGAATGGGGAAAGGAGGAGAAATGAAGAGCAATGATAGTAGTAGTAGTGCAAAAGAAAAAGCTGTTAAAAGAGTCTTTCTTTCATATAGAGGAAAGGCTGTTAATTAAGAGTGTTTAACGCGTTGCTTTTGCTTTTGTCTTAAGAAATTTGGTAGCCTGGCAAACTTGTGTACGTTTACTAATTAGTCTTTTGCCAAGGAAGCTGAATTACCAATTTTAGACAAGAATTTGATTGATTTTTTTTTTTCCTTTTTTTGGTTAAGCATTTTATGTCTTCTCCCAAGCTTCCGTGGGCTAAGGCTAATGCATCATCCATTATCTGCATTTCCCTCACGTGTTTAATCTGGGTGAATAACTTGCCGGACGGGACAGATGTTCTTAAATGATCCAGCTGCAAAATACATGTACATTTCATGACGAGTGTTGGCAAGGCAGTCACTCCTCCTGTTGGCAGCTTTAGCCATCCCTATTAACATTACCTAATAAATTTCCACTTTAAACACCAATTATTATAAGCTGTAAACTATCATCTACACTATGCGTAAAGGGCGGGGTGGAGGATTGGGGTGAACACTACTTTTTGTCACTTTATATATGTTCAACTTTAGCCTAATGAAAATTACTTATTACTTTTACTACCTAAACATGAATTGTTAAGACAACTAGCAGTACCTACTTTTTAACCATAACTATATAAATACATCCTCACAAAATAACTGCCTCTAAGCATTGCAACTACCAAATTCACCATCACTTGATGGAGGAAAAACAAAGTTAAAATGATGAAAGTTTTTATTTGAAATTAATTCACACAAAAACTCTATTTTTTGAGTTACACACACATTGTATGTGTCTTTAGCATTAGTTACAATAACAGATGCTAGTATTAGAGCAAAAGGTTGTATGAAATAGTCATATTACGTACTCTAAGGAGGGTTTTTTTTTTTTTTGGGGGGGGGGGATGCAATATTTTTTAGTAAACTATACACTGAAAAAGTGCATCCTCCTTCAACGGGTGAAACAATAGGATAGCTTGGAGATACAACGTCACGTGGGTTCAATTTCCCTATTAGGATATGATTTTATTTTTCAATTTCATCTTGGCTTTTTATCTATTCTTTTCTTTTATCATATTCTGAAAGAGAAGCAGTCTATGTGTTTAAGACTTCTATATAGCTGTGTGAAATTATTAAGATTACATTGCTAGAGAAGGATTAGACAGGTGATGAGACATCCTACTATTTTATAATTTATAATGGTACTCCTATTATCTTCTTTATCATATAATTCTATAATATAAATAAAAAGTATATATTAATAAAGAAGATAGTGAAAGTGCTATTATTTTTTTTAAAGAAAAAGTAAACTGCCATTAGCATTTTTAAGCATGATACATCAGTGTAGGGTTGGGTTGGGGCTAAGCAAGAAAGAATTATAAATAGAAAGTCCTGAATAAAAAATCAGAAAAAAAAAAAAAAAAGAAGTACAGTGTGTCTTAGCATTAAGTAATTGAAGTAGCAATGAGCCCTGGGCCAAAAAGGATACATACAACGATGGCACGAGCTGACGCGTTAGTCAGCGGCAATAGGGACTGCATGTGACGCCAACTATTTCGTGACCTACCCATCTTTTGTCCTATTTGCGGATTCTTGTTGATTGAACAGTTGTAAGTAATTAATAACAACCCATAAGGCCGAAGATACATGAGAAACCTCATGATCCTATTTATTGGGGGGGCTTTTCTTTTTAATTTTATTTTTCTGGTGGTATTTTTTTTTTTTGGGGGGGGTGGTACTTAATAATTGATCTAAATACCATAAAAAAAAAAAAAGAAAAGGCATGGCATGAACAAAAATATTAATTTCTCCATAATAATACAAACTACGGCTCAAATTGTTTCGAAAAATAGCTAGGTCTAATGGAAAATCAAGACCTTGAATTGCAATCTATAGATTTAAGAAAGAGTTTTTAAGTTTTAACAAAGCCGGTGGGGTTAAGGCTGAAGCCAGAGGAATTAAGCGGACGACTTTCCACCAGCAATATCAATCACAAATCGGTACTTGACATCGTTCTTCGCCAGCCGCTCCAGAGCTTCGTTGATCCGGTCCGTCTGGACAACTTCGATGTCACACACGATGTTACGTTCGCCGCAGAGGTCCATCATTTCTTGCGTTTCTTTGATGCTCCCAATTATCCCGCCTTTCACCACCCTCTTGCCTGCGCATTCACATTAGAGCTTTATACATTCTTCACATTATTGAGAGGTCTATACAAATCGACAGTCTTCGGGTTGTTGAAGCTAGGCCAAGGTCCCCCCCCGGGGGGTGTTGATCTCCCCCTAAGCACCATTCTTTTGTAAATTTAAATCCTGACTCTTGTTGCAAATTTAGCGGGTACCTATCTGGTGCGTCCAGAATGCTAATTCAATTCCCTCTAATCCCCCAATAGCCAGTTGGACTTGTCCCCTTCCCTTTAGTGTAGGAGTAAATATAAATTGTTAACAATAGACCAAAAAAAAAAAAAAAAGAGTAAAGAAACCTCCTCGAAAATTCCCTTCCCCCTGAAATTGAATAAGCATTTACGTGGGAAGACTCTTTCCGTGGAGGATTTGGTACTGAAATCTCACCGAAAATCAGTGGAAAAGAAGGCAGGTCCATTGGCTTATCAGGTGCCCCAACAACCACCAGTGTTCCTTTCACTTTCAGCAGCTCCAGCAGGGGTCCAAGAGAGTGCTTGGCGGAGACCGTGTCCACGATGAAATCTAGAGTCCTTTTCCTCGCCTGTCATTCGAAATTGTCCAGAAATACCCAATCAAAAGTAAGCTGAAGACTTGGCTGAATCCTACTACAATGTCAGGGAATTTTCTCTACTTCGTCCTTTCCGGGTGGAAAAGGCCTTTGACTACAAGAAACTACTGATAGGACGAGGTGTGATTCATTAAATCTTTTTAATCTTCTAGAATTTGATTTATCTAAGTGGATCTGGGCTGGTAAATCACATGATTACCAAAGATGATCTTGTTGCACATGCGTGACCAAAAATCTTAATCGACTCGAGCAAACAAGACATGATACTCTCCGATATCTTATTTAGTACCTCCTAGAGAGCAGCATTCGTCTGCTACACTAATAATGTGCACCCATATATATATATATATATATATATATATAGAAACAAAAAATAATGAAACAAGATGCTGCATTGCATTGTTTGACTGGTACAAGCAGTGGCTAAAGACCAGCAATAGTTTCAACACAAACCTGCATTAGTTTAGAATCCGTACTGAGAAGGAAATCATCCGCACCCAATCGTTCTTTGGCCTCTTTTTCTTTGGAGGGAGATGTGCTAATGACGGTAACATGATGACCAAATGCCTTGGCAAATTTCACAGCCACATGCCCAAGACCTCCCAGGCCAACCACCCCTATCCTTTTCGCAGCTGAGTCCGACTCCAGCAGGTTGTGGTCCTTCATCGGGCAGTAGACTGTGATTCCGGCACACAACAGTGGCGCCGCAGCATCCATCGGCAAGCTATCCGGCACCCGCACCACATACCTATATGCACGATATCGAAACGAGAATCACAATCAGAAGAAAAAGTAGTATAACTAACTTTTTACTACCACTACTACTACTGATAAGTAAGGACAAAGCAATTATATTTCCTCACCACACTCTTTTAACTAATTCTCTAATTTGTGAACCTGGCTTCCATTCACTTGATCCAAAACGAAAGGGAAGAAAAATAACTAGCATACATCCTCAATTTTCGAAACGACATTCGACAAACTGCAGTGTGGTTTCTTTCTATCTGACATTTGGTGGCGTTTGGAGCCGGCCGGCTCTTGCTTTTTTTTCTTGGTCTTCTCTGTTTTTGCTATTACTAGTAAGTATTTGAGGAAGAAGAAGAATGAGACAGAGGATGTACCTCTGATCTGCGACCAGCATTTTAGAATAGCCGCCGTAAGTGATGCTACCGTCCCAAAAGATGCCATTGTAAGTAAATTGAACCTGATCGCAGTAGTTCTCCTGGGAGTCCTGGCAAAACTCACACTCCAAACAGGTTGCTGCCAAGCACCCCACCCCTACTTTGTCCCCTATCTTGAATTTGCTCACATTACTCCCCACCTTCGTGATGATCCCAGTAATTTCATGCCTAAAAAAAAAATTCATTTTTTCTTATTGTCAAAAAAAAAAAAAAAAAAAATAAATTGATGCATATCTTGCATACCAAAATCCTACCATCTAAAAGAAATATATGAATACCCACCCGGGAACAACAGGGTACATGGTGATGCCCCAATCGTTCTTGACATGGTGTATGTCTGTGTGGCACATCCCACAATACAAGATCTCGATTGTCACGTCATCCGCTCCATTTTCTCTGCTCAATTACCAACTTAGCTCGTTAACTTTTCCAGTCAGGGTTAATTATAGTAGTGCTTTATACGCAAGAAACAAAATAAATGCTTGAGCACGAAACTAATATCATTTCCAGGAAATGGAGAGATTAGTAAGCTGGATTATTATAAGTGACCTGTGCAATCCCGACAAGAAACAAAACAATGAGCTACTTCAGAACATAAATCCACCACAGGTGCTGGTAGAAGGATGCATTAACCATACGGAAACAAAGTCGTTAACAGAGATGGATTAACCTTCGCTTGAAGACGTAAGGAGTGATCCTGCCGGAAGAATCATGCGCTGCCCAGCCTGAAACAGTCTGAGTGTGATTTGGAGTTGTTTGAGCCATGAAGGGGAGTCGGTGAGAGTGGTGAGAGCAGTAGGAGGAGGAGGAGGAGGCGAGCAACTGGTAGTGGAAATGGTTGACCCTGTGGGAGAGGATATTGAATGGTGGAGGATTCTGGGCACCGGGCAACTAAATATATAGAACTCCGCTGCGTATTAAAGGTTCAAAATTTCAAATGGACCAATGACTGCTTTAGGCTCTTTCCCCCCCTTTGAAAGGAAGTGTCCCAGAAATTTATACCGTGTACCCCATTTTTTTTAGTTGGGAAGATGCGGTTATTGTTTGTGGCCTCCAACTTTATTGGCTTCCCGATTTAGGTATATGACGACTTTGTATGCCTGGTGAGTTTAATAAGGTCATGCTAATGCAGTAAAGACATGCAAGACACAGAAAGAAAGAAAACATGTGTTTTGTCTGTTTGTCTCGGTTTATCACTAATTTGATTCTCTTCTTTCTTGAACAATTGATTTGAGATATTAAAATTATGTTTTTTTTTTTTTTGGAATCCATCTTCTATATGTGGATTGTGTCTACACTATCTTCGTTAAATGTATGTCGTAATTAAATTCTTTTAAAAAACTTGTAAATAAATCCGATAATTGCTATTTTCTGCTCTTTTGAATTCATATACATGGTAGACCAGCAATATTGTCATTTTATATTAGTCAAATAATCAACAGTGATATATTTGACATGAGCTATTAACAAGGGCTATATTCTTTTTGGTTTTTTAACTTCTTTTTTTTTTTTTGTTCATTTTGGTTTTTTAACTTCAAAGGCTGGAAAATAAATATTAAGTCAGCTCTTAGGAACTGGCTTTTAGAAATCATTTAGAACTGAAATTATAAATCCACTGACCTAGTGGACATTTGGGGGGAAAAAAATTGGGATTAGCAAATGAGCAAAAACAAAGGACCAGTTAGTGTATTTTAGTCCACGATAACAACATAAGAACTTGGGCCTTTCCGGACGTTCACAAAATTAAGGTTGCTGGTTGGACTTAGGGTTCATATATTGTACTGCCGTAATTCTTTGGGCCTCACTAGTTCACAACTTTTAGGACTCGGTACACCCGGACCCCACCTACTCACTACTTGAACAATCGTGTCCTAGATTTTTATAATAATTCTAAATTATAACTCTTCTTCAATTCAATTCTCATCATAGAGGTATTAAAATTAAATATACATTGAAACGATATAAAAAAATTTTTTTGTAAGGTTTTCCCTTTGCTGAAGTAGTTATATTACATGAAATCTACTTAGCTTAAAAAATAGAATATCAATTATATTCAAGTTCCACGTTGGTTTACACACGTACAAATTTGAGAGGGAGAGAGCGTTTTAGTATATGATGTATACAACAAAATTTACCGTCTCTTAACTTACACACTAAATTTACCCTTGATCAAAGAAAAAAAAATGATCAAAAGTAACTTGTTCAAAAAAAGATATTCATTAATTACAAGTTTGTACAACTAAATAACTTGGATATACTTATCCTTAGTACATTAATTGTTAAAAAAATTAATATTTTTCACATACATGTTTAATTTTTGGGCAAGTTTTGAATTTGCTAACTTATAGATTCAAGGGTGAAATAATTAATATGAAGAGGAAAATGATAAGGTCTCTTTTCGTAATTTGAATTTGAGCCACTCGTAGATCATTAATTCCCGAATAGCCACCCAGCGACGGGGCAAAACCTAAAATTTAGTCAGCAGTGAAAAGGGAAAACTAAGGAAAGCAACCCGGTAAGACAACTAATACCATTCCCATTTACAAATCCCATTCCATTCCATGATCACGCTTCCCCACGGAAAACCCTACTTATCTTTTTTGCCTCATATTTCTTTGCACTCAACGCTTTACACTCATCGCTCGCTATCCTCTGCTTCTTAAATTCTTTCCTAATTCATTCATTATTGTACAAGCAAAATTTGCATATAGTAAAAATTGCATCTTTGCTGGAAGTTTTGTCAATCTGTTCATGGCTGAAGATTCTGATACCTCTTCCCCCAGCTCGCGTAATTTAACTGCTCCATGGGCACTAATTGTTCGCCGGAGCGAGATAGAATCAGCCTCTTCTGCCGCTACCAATGCGTCAATTGCACCGGAGCAAACAACTTTTTCTGATTGCTCCGGTCAGAAGCTCCCGCCTGAAAGCTCCGCTACTGAGACTCAGCCGGAGAGCTCCTCCGATAGTAGTAATGGCAATGCGGCTCGGTCAAAGAAGCCTGCTTGGAACAAACCCGTGAACGGTGTCGTTGAGGGTAGTTCTGTTATGGGCGGCTCCGTCTCTTGGCCTGCTCTCTCTGAGTCGACTCGGTCCACGATCAAATCATCCTTGGATTCCCCTAAACCTTCATCAGACGGATCAGCCTCCAGTTCTCAGGTTCTAACCCTTCATAACAAATAATTTTTGCGCGCATATTATAGTATTTACTTATCTGTATCAATGCCTGAATCTTTGGGAGAGTAGCCGTTTTTTCCCTAATTTTCTGCTGATTTTGTTTTGATGCTTATTTACTTGAATTGATTGTCTCCTTGCATGAATGTCGAGAAAGATTTGCCTTTTAAGCTGTGAACATGAAAACGTGCTTGTATTTGTTTGCTGAGTAGGGACCTATAATTTCACAAACGCCACAGAAACAAGCTAATACTAATGCAAACACTAATTCTGTTGCAAACCATGGAATGACTCGCCAAAAATCAATGAAGCACCGTGGTGGTGGATCAACACAGGGGGGCTTTCGACCGCCACCTCCTCCTCCTCCTCCGATGCCTCCACCGTTTCCTGCTGTAATTGAGATGCCTCCATATGGAAATTATGGAAATTTTGTGCCTCCTGTTTTGGACTCTTCAGTGAGAGGTACAAGACCGATGAGTGGCGTTGGGCCTCAGTCTGGGAATGATCCCTCTCCGCACTCACAGAGAAATTCTTCCAGGAGGAATAACTTTGGGGGTCGCCCCCGTGGAGATGGGCAATATCATCATGGAGGCAGGCGTGATCATGATCGAAGAGATGTTCATCTACCTAATCAATTTGTTCCTCCTCCAGGAGGTTACATGCCGCCACCGCCACCGCCGCCGCCACCTCCTGGCTCTGCCTCCTTTATTGCACCTCAACCTATGAGACCATTTGTTGGTCCTATGGGTTTTGGTAAGTCTATTTTCTATTTTTGGGTTCTTTTCCCAATGTGGATATTTTACTAATCTAAAATGCTTCCCCTAGATATGGCATCTCCATTTATGTATGTTCCAGCACTTCCTCCTGAGTCCTTTAGGGGTATGCCATTCATTGCTCAAGCACCTCCAGCACCGCTGTTTTTCCCTGTCATGGACCCTCCTTTGCCTGCTTTGATAATTAAACAAATAGATTACTACTTCAGGTACTTCTCATTTTACAATTGATTTCCTACAAAAGAATGAGATCATGTGTTGCATCTTTTAACTGACTTCTAAATGTGGGATGATTATGTGTTGTATATTTGTTTCAGTGATGCTAATTTGGTAAAAGACGACTACTTGAGATCAAACATGGATGATGAGGGCTGGGTTCCCATCAAGTTGATTGCTAGCTTTCCCCGAGTAAGTTTTATGTGGTAATGTAAAAAATGCTTGGTAGTCATCTGGTTAATTCATCTTCAATTCGCTCTTTAACAACATTTTTGTCTGCAAGAAGGAAATATTTGAGGTACATTTGTTTTGTTACTGATTCCTATTGGTTGACTTTGTACAATTTATTACTTTGAACTAGAATTACTTGTATTCTCTTGGTGATTTGCTTGCTGGAAATAAATTGTTGTCTTGTGCAATGTTGGACTTGGACTTGGACCACGAGATCTAGCTTATCATACATGTACAAACACTACAACTTGCTTGGAGCCAATGAACATTGTTGAAATGCACGATAGTGTGACCATGCAATTTCAGTTTCAGTTTTTTCCTTTAGACAATCTGAAACCTCTTGATGAAGACATGTTTCTTGAAATTTCACATTTCATAATGATATGGCTCACAGGGTAGTTTCATAGTAAAATTTGGAAAGCTTGCAAACTAAATTTGAGCTTGTTGAATGATGCGAACATGGACAGTACATCCAGCAGGAATTTAAAATTTTTAGATTTTATACAAAATTTTATTTTGTTGGTACTTTATCTTGGATATATGCTTGTTGCAATTGGAAGGTTGAACCTTGAAGAAAGTTGTTTAGTCATGTGGGCTCTCTCTCTCTCTCTCTCAGAGTCTCTACCTTTCTTATTGCAATACTAATATGTTTGACTTCAAGGTACTGGTAAGGTTTTTTGTTTTGCTACTAGTACTTCTATTGGGGATTCTGTTTTTCTCTTCATGTACTGTTACTGGCATTCTTCTAAAATGCGGGTAAATTTGAATGGTCTTGTTTGTACTTTTTCCCCTCTGGTGGTTATGGTTGCGCATGATCTTCATCATCTTTCTGTAGTATGGTGTTCTTCTTCTTTTTTATTTTTTCCCACTTTCCGCTCATGGAAAGATTGTGATTTTCAAGCTAGATGCTCTACATTTATTTTTAAATCACTATACAAATAAGGTTGATTGATCTTCATCGTATATCTGCTATGCCATGGTCATGGATAGATGCACACACTGTTAATTCCTTTCTTAAGATTTAGTTTTAAGTCTGCTGGCTAACAAATAGATGCTGACTGTTTGTTTGAAGTTTCTGCTTAATAGTTAATAGAGGGCAAAAAAGGGAATTTGATGGTTAGAGATGTCTGTATGTCCCATTGCTAGATCATACAAGTTATTATGCTGCTTTGGTCAGCATTTCCATAGTTCTCTTTCTGTTGGAGCTCTACACAACTGTAATGTCCCTTTCTAACTACTTTAGAAGGTTGCTTTGTTGAAATATACTATGACCTTTATTTTTGGGGGGTTTTTTCCCGGGGCTGGGAGCTCTGGTACGTGTCTTTTGTCTCAAGAGATGATGGTTTTTGTTTATAGATATCCATGTATGGATCAAGGTTGCTTTACGGTCTACTTTTGCAGGTACAGCAGTTGACAACTGATATTTCATTGATATTGGACTCCTTGAGAGCTTCGGTGGTGGTTGAAGTAAAGGTGATTTCAAATGGTCAACTCTCTAGAACTCTTTTAAGAGATGTAGTCTAATGTTTGTACAAGTCACTCACACTCGTGACTAATTTCTTAGTCTTGCACAACCTAATTGATTAGACTGTGAATCATGTCTATATTCTGCAAATCTACACTATCCTGTAGGTACTCCAGAAACTTCTCTGTAAAACTTCAGATTTCATATATATACTGTAAAACACAGCATCCTTTCTCAACTGAATTTCTCAATTTGTATATTATGCGGCTATGCTGCCACATGTGTGGAATTGAGCTCTCCCGCGATATGGTTTGTTTTATTTTATTTTTTTCTTGTCCTGCAGGAACAGGGTGACAAGATAAGGAGGCGTAATGAGTGGAGGAAGTGGACACAGAGTAATAGTCGTATTTCACTCGATTCAAAGTCACAGACTTCTGGCATATCATCTGATGATACTTTGACAACTTCCATTGAGAAGATATCATTAAATGAAGTCAGTAGCAGTAAAAGAGGTGGTTCGGACTTAAGAGATTCAGAAATGGAGATGACTCCGGTTGCGTCTTTACCTGATGAATCAACTGGCTCATTGAAAATGGCTAATGGAGAGGTTACTGCTGAGGAGTTCCATTCATTCTAAACATGGCCTAATATGCCACGAAAGAAGTTTTTTTGTCTTCAGTCAAGGTTGTTGCACTATGTGCAGATGGTTTGCTCGAATTGTTCGGAATCATGACTACTGAAATCTGGGAAGTATATTTAGTCTGTCCTTGATTGAACCCCAATTTTGTAGTTTTGGCTTCTTCTAGAGAGCAAGTAGCAATTTTAGCTGATTTGGAAATGAAGTAAAAGGAAGCGGGGAGAGGATAGTTACTTGGGGATGAAATCATTGGATTATCAGGTTTGGATACATTATCAATATGGATGCTGGAGCTTTTCTGCTGCTGATGATGCCATGACTTGCATTCCGGTTTGCATTCTGAGAGAATTTTAGAGGTGAACTTATTGTTGGTTACTTTTGGTTTCATAATGAGAGTGGAGATTGTGAAGTGTAAGATAGTCAGCGATTGCTGGTACAGGAAACACTCAGGCTGCTTGAGATTTCTGCCCAAGAATTGGAGGTGTGAAGATAATTTTAGCTTTTCTCCTCTTGGCTTTTATTTTATTTTGTAATCCTTAGATTTTTTTTTTCCCCATTCATTTTGCATGTTCTTTATATGTAGCTACTTGAGGCATCCACCCATATTATAGTTTTCGGGGACCCTCTTTTACTATTTCTGGACTTGTGTCAGTGAATTAGATGTCGCTGCTGCTCTCGTCTTTCTTCAATGCGAATTCATATGCTGACTGATGTGAGCGTAATGATGTGGCTTTGAGGTTTTATGTTGCTCTTCCATCCAACTATTTTGGTCGTGGCATTTCTATCTCCCTGGGTGTTTTTGAGTCGCAATAAATTTTTTGTGATGGCAACAGTGCAGTCTTCTAAACATTAGATGTGCAGGCTTGGGCACAATTCCTGTGACTCGGTAAGTTCTGAAGTAAAGCATTTGGCTCCTTTTCTTCTTCCTGGTGGCAGCTTCCAATTTACAGGGTGTATTCTAGTTAATGCCTTCTGTTGTCATTTTGTTGTTCTTTTTTCTATTCATTTTCCTGAGGCTCGAAATTCCGTTTTGGTTCAAAGAAGAAAACATTTCTTTGTCATCCCTTGAACCTACGTCGCGTGTGTCTGGAACGTGATGACTTTATGAAGCCATAAATATGTCAAAGTAAAATCCTACAGTAAGCGACAACTTATGCGATAGAAATAAATTAATGAATAATCTATGTTCTTAATTTTAAGGGTTCGTATGTTTATATCTATTGTTTAATAGTGTCACGGTTTACAGTCAATTTTTTCAGATGGACTCATATATTAATAGGGATCTCTGTGTGTGTGAGAGGGAGAGAGGGAGCAGAGGACGAGGCTAGCCCAAGGACTATGGAGCGCTCACATAACTTTTCAGTTGATTTCTACAGAAGAAAATGCTGCAAGTTGGTCTTTATTGTTCAATATTTCAAGTATACATACCACTTAGTCCTTATCCACCGCTGAGGGATCAAGTTTTAGTAATGTAGGATTACAGTTAACGTAGTTTCTACATTTTCATTTTTGTTATAAGGCTGTTATGTTGTCGCAAATTCATTAGGTTTGTTTGGACAGAGAATTTACTTGAGATTTTATTTGGAATATTTACTGTAGCATTTTTTATGATGTGATGTATGTGAGATAAAAATGTTGTTGGGAAGATAAAAAGGTGATTGGAAAGTGTGATTATGATGTAAGTAAAGTAAATTTTGCAAATAAATTTTACAAATTTCTGTTATACAAACAAACTCCCGTTGCATCTAATAATTGTGTCTTCCATTTGGTAAGATCCTTGGTGCATGATGTATATCATGTATGTAAACTAATTCGAGTCTCATGCCTTTCCTTTTCTCCATTTTCCTACTTTTAATGTCTAGAGTCTCTTACCACCACCAAGAAGAAAAAGAAAAAGAAAAAAAGTTAAAGACTTGGATGGACTTGGTCCATGACTCCACTTGTAGACCCTACGACATCTGAGTAGCAACGTCACTCTTTTAATTTTTTTTATTTAACGGATGAAAATTATCTTATTTATTTGCTTATGTCATCAACACATTTTTTTAACTATTTTTTTTATTTCACATACATCGTATCAAAAAAGTACTTTAATATTTGGATAATCAAATTATCACAAATAATTTACTGTCCAAACACTCTCTTGGTTTCTTTGTGTTGACCAATTAACCATGGGTAACATATTGCTCGGTTGTTTCAAAAGTCAAAAACAAAGAGAGCAAAATTTTTGGTGGAGCAGCCCACTGCATAGCTTCAAAGCCCACCGCCGTAGTTGGCCAAAAGACTATGAAATGCGAAAAGCTTCTCTCTCTAGAAAATAGTATGATTTTATCTTTCTAAAGGGAAACTCGATCTGTGGTCTTCTTCCCCTCCCATGGAGGTGCAGAAGGAGAACTTTAACCCAAATTCAGTTCCGCCCTCGTTTCCAGAGTTGGCGTTTACGGAACGGACCTCGAAGAAGTTTAAGCGTAAGTCCTACGGGGAGTTGGGGCAAGCAAAGGAGTCAGGATGGGCTGAGCAGGAGCCGGAATTCAGTCTAGGAAGTCTGGGAGAGCAGCCAGCAAATGTTTGGGGAGGAAGACCCCCCATAGAATCGATGAGACAAAGCTCAGCAGCACGGAGCTAAAAGTATACCCTACTATGAGGATTCTGATGATGAGAATGACTTTGACGGAGAGATGGAGGATATGGAACCAGATCTGGAACCACAGGGTGAAAAGTAGAAATCCAGGTTTCCACGAATCTGCTCAATGGCTGAACAAAGACAAAGGAACTGCAAACAATGAAGGAAGAGCTTGATCCTGAAAGTTCTGGGGAAGAGTATTGGGTTCAAGGTGCTACAGAACAAGCTGAAAGAGCTATGGTGTTTGATGTGTGATTTTGAACTTACGGATGTGGAGGGAGGATATTTCATTGTTAGATTTCAGTCAAAAGAAGACTATCATAAAGTGTTAGATGGCGGGCCATGGGTTGTCCAAGGGCATTACGTCACACTAGGAAAATGGAGGCCGAAATTCAGAGCAGAAAAGGAACAGATCTTCTCTACTCTGGTTTGGATCAGGTTACCGGGTCTGCCGGTGGAATATTACAACGAGGAATTTTTGCTAAAAATTGGGAATGCGCTTGGAAAGGTGATAAAAGTGGATCATCAGACTCTAAGTATGTCTAGAGGGAAATATGCCAGAATTTGTGCTAAGATTGACCTGGGTAAGGCTCTGCTGCCATACGTCTGGATTGATGGGAAGCTTCAATCAGTAGAATACGAAAGTCTGCACTTAATATGCTTTAACTGTGGAAGATATGGGCATGGGGTAGAAAATTGCCCAAGGAAAAATCAACAGAATACTGGAACGACAGAGCCGAAGAAGGAGACCGGTGACTTGGGGAAAAGAGTGGGGAAGGAGAAGGAGGAAGAGATTGAAGCCCACCCCTTTGGGCCGTGGATGATAGTAAGTCCAAGGAACAGAAGGGCCGTACGAATCCAGGGGAAGCCCATTTCAACAGTTGAGCCAAATGCTAAGGAGGTGGGCTTGAACCTTGGGGTGAAAGATTCATTTCAGGGTAAATCTGGGGAGAATGGGAAAGGCCCACTAAGGGCCAGGGATGACCACATAAGCCGGGGCTCCTTGACCTCTAGTAGAGGAAGTACTTCAATTACTCCTGGGAAGACAGGCCAGATGGGCTTAAGTGCAAGGTATGCGGTGTTAGATAGGCTAGAGACGGATAGGTTTGAAAATTCAGAAATGGAAACGAGAATGGTGCTGAAGGAAAAAATTGAAAATATTATGCCCCCTCCTCAGGGAATAACCTTTAAAAGTAGAAAAGGAAATGCAGTTAAACAGAGAGAGATACCAAGGAGTAAGCCAGTTCAAACGAAATTCAAGCAAACAAAAGGAGCTGGAGTGGATAGGGCAGGGCCCTCGAGAGTTAAGAAAGGAAGCAGGAGCAGAGGAGAAAGAGGGAAAGAAACAGTAGGGGAGTCGGTTCTGAGTATTCTGGAAGACCAGGGCCGAGAAAAGATCCATAGCAAGGAGACTGCAGGGCTAGTGGAAGAGCCGCAACCAGTACTGGAAGGAAGTAAATTCATCTGCCTCCGGGAACAGAAGGAAAGCCATACTCAGAATTTGGATGGGGGAAAGGATCTTGGGAGAGATAGGGTGGTATTATGTAGAAGTGACTCCACAAACCCCCAACCAAAGGAGGTACCAATGGAGCTATCGGAGATGCAAACTAAGATTGTCCAGGATGCTAAAAGGCCTGGAAATGAGGGTGTAGCGCCTATTAATCAAGTTTGATATGCGGATTATTACTTGGAATTGCCACGGAGCGGCTAATACGAAATTTAAACGTCGTTTGTTTGAGATGTTAAAAGTTTATGACCCACAGATACTAGTGTTGATGGAGACGAGAACTCATAGTGATAAGGCTGAGGAGTGGAGAAAGAGAACGAAGTTTACAAACAAAGTGTGTGTCGAGGCAGCTGGTTTTTCAGGGGGAATTTGGTTCTTTTGGGATAGACTTGAGGTGAGAGTAGAGGTGGTGTTAGTGAATACACAGTATATCCATGTGGTTATTAATAATAAAGGCCGTGAGTGGCTTTTCACAACCATCTATGCCTCTCCACATAGAGAGTTGAGAAAAGGCCTATGGAAGTATCTAAGTGAGCTAGGTGCTGTTATAAAATTTCCCTGGCTATTGGCAGGTGATTTGAACGAAGTAGTAGCCACATCAGAAAGACTAGGGGTGCGGCCTGTAGCCTGGCCCAAAGAGGATGGGCTGCAGGGGGTTATAAATAATTGCAATTTGATCGACCTGGGGTTCGAGGGTCCGGCTTTGACTTGGAGTAATCTTAGGAAGGAAAGAGCTAATGTTAGAAAAAGGTTGGATAGGGCTCTCTGTAACGAATATTGGAGAATTCTGGAGGCAAAGGCCCGAGTGCAACATCTGGTGAGATCGCACTCGGATCATCACCCTATTCTTATTGATATGGAGAGGAGAAGGGAAAGGGTGCAAATAGAGAAACCCTTCAAATTTGAATTGGCATGGAGAACTCACCCGAACTTCCTGGAGCTAGTGAAGGATGCTTGCTTGGAGCAGAGGTGGGAGTAGGTTGGAAAGGAGGATAGAGCAAATGGCTGCGGAGCTTAAGAAGTGGAACCAGGAGATTTTTGGGAATATTTTTCATAGAAAAAAGAGATGCAGGGCAAGGTTAGCGAGTATCCAGATGTGCTTAAGTAATAAATACTCTTCCTTCTTAATTGAGCTAGAAAAGGAGTTATTGGTGGAATATGATAACATTCTAGAACAGGAGGAAACCTTCTGGTATCAAAAGTCTAGAACGAATTGGCTTTGCCATGGCGATAGGAACACGAGGTACTTTCACACCACAAGCATTATCAGGCGGAAGAGGAACCAGATCAATTGTCTGAAAAATGATGCAGGTGAATGGCAGGATGATGCCGAAGAGATAGAGAAAGTGATTGTAGGATTCTTCCAAAAACTGTACCAGGAGGAGGGAGTGGGTGCTTTAGCAAGTTACCATGTCAGCAAATTTCCAGAGATTGGTGATGGGAGTAGAAGGAAGCTGACTGGGCCCATCCCGGATATCGAAGTCAAGAATGCAGTATTTAACATTAAAGCTGGGACGGCATCGGGACCGGACGGAATGAATGCTGACTTCTTTCAAGGTTGATGGAACATAGTAGGAGAATCAATGATAGATTTTGTAAAGGGAGTTTTTGTTAAAAATGCCATGCCAGCGGAGGTGAATACAACCCTAATAGCTTTAATTCCAAAAGTGGAGCATCCAGAAGCTATAAGCCAATTTAGGCCAATTTCACTATGTAATGTGACTTATAAGGTGGTCACGAAGATAATAGTAGAGAGAATTCGACCATTTATGGGAACACTAGTTAAGCAGAACCAGAGTAGTTTTATACATGCGCGACAGGCGTGCGATAATATTGTTATTGCACAGGAGGTACTACATACAATGAGAAGGAGAAGAGGAAGAATTGGGCAGATGGCAATTAAAGTGGATCTGGAGAAAGCATATGACAGGGTGAGATGGGATTTTCTTGAACAAACTCTGGGATTTGCTGGTTTACCTGTGGAGCTAATAGAATTAACATGAGCTGTGTCAATGTATCAGCTATGGAGGTGCTGGTAAATGGGAAGAAATCTGAGAAGTTTAAGCCATCTCGGGGGTTGAGACAAGGCAATCCGCTCTCACCTTATTTGTTTGTTTTGTGTATGGAGAGGCTAGGGCAGATGATTTATGCAGCGGTAGAAAAGAAAGAGTGGAAACCAGTAAAGGCCTCGAGGTATGGACCAGAAGTTACCTATCTGTTTTTCGCAGATGATTTGATCCTATTTTCTGAGGCGAGTTCTAGGCATGCAAGGGTAATTAGCCGAGTTATGAGGGATTTCTGCATCCAATCTGGCATGAAAGTGAACGTAAATAAGTCAGTTTTTTGGTGTTCACCGAATGTGTCAAGGAAGATGATCAAGGAAATAAGGGAAGAAACAGAGGTAGCCAATGCGAGAGATCTGGGAAGGTATCTTGGAGTCCCACTCATCCTGATGAGAGCGAATAAGAAGACTTATGGGGAAATTGTGGATAAAGTGCAGGCGAGGTTAGCGGGGTGAAAGATCAATTGCTTATCGTTTGCAGGAAGGCTTACGTTGATCAACTCGGTAATTACCGCTATCCCATCCTATACAATGCAGACCACACGATTGCCTAATGCAATGCTAGAAGAAATCGAAAAAAGGGCAAGGAGTTTTCTATGGGGAGACACAACAAATAAAAAGAAAATGCACCACATGAGTTGGAAAACTGTTACCTCACGGAAACAGTTTGGAGGACTGGGTATTAGGAGAATGAAGGTGGCGAACAGAGCATACCTGGCAAAGTTAAGCTGGAGGTTGATTAGGTCAGAGAACTCATTGTGGGCTGAAATGATAAGGAGCAAATATGGACCACCTTCTTTGTTGGGAGATGGGGAGAGGGATATGGGTGGTTCGGCCACTTGGAAGGGCATTAGAGAAGGGAGCAGACTATTAGAAAAGGGTATTCGATGGAGGCTGGGAAATGGAAGGAGAATCAAGTTCTGGAAAGAGGCTTGGTTATTT
The DNA here is from genome assembly GCA_013103745.1 of Gardenia jasminoides. Taxonomy (NCBI): domain Eukaryota; kingdom Viridiplantae; phylum Streptophyta; class Magnoliopsida; order Gentianales; family Rubiaceae; genus Gardenia; species Gardenia jasminoides. The sequence goes on from CM023103.1 coordinate 96,190,265, forward strand.
AAATCTGCATTGGAGGAGCAAGATGGTGAGCTATCAGAAATAGACAGAAATAAGATAGTGAACGATTACTGGGAACCAATGAAGGGTTGGAAGTTTGAAGAACTAGAATCAGTACTTCCCCAGCACTGTATCCAACAGCTTTATGCTGTGATGCTTGTTGATAAACCTGATAATCCTGATATTGTTAGTTGGGTATTGGAACCAAATAGGGAGTTCTCGTCTCAATCGACCTATGCTAGAGAAATGGAGAACGGGGAGGAACTTGGGGAAGAAAGGAAAGAGTGGGACAGAATATGAGGAACAAAGAGCCTACAAAGATGGCAGTTCTTCACTTGGCTGCTTCGACATGGTAGGTTACTAACAAATGTAGAGAAACGAAGGAGGCACTTCCAAGCCCATAGTGAGTGCCAAATTTGTGGGGCACGTAGGGAGACCAGTCTTCATGCAGTTAGAGATTGTAAGTGGATTGCTGAGGTTTGGAGAAGGCTAGTGCATCCAAGTAAATGGAGGGAGTTTAATACACTAGATTTGGTTCCCTGGCTCGACTGGAATTTGAAGGAGGCTAGTATAGGAAAGTCAACTACTTTAAGTTGGTTCCTAATGTTTCAACAAGTGCTATACCTAGCATGGAGAATGAGGAGCCAGTGGTGTTTTATGAATGGGACGGGTGAGCTGAAACTGAGACCAGAAAATCTGGAGAAACGAGCGAGTGAACTCCAAAGCACATGGATGACACAGGAGGGGAGAGTAAGGGTGACAACATTCATCAGTTGGCAGTTTCCTGAGCAAGGTTGGTTTAAAATCAATGTAAACGGAGTTTCGGCAAATAATCTAGGCAGGGCAGGAGGGGAAGGAGTTATAAGGGATGATACAGGGAGATGGATTAGAGGTTTTTGCTGTAATCTGGGAACTGCCACTAATATTGCTGCAGAGTTGTGGGCAATGCTACAGGGACTTAAGGTGGCTTAGGAACTGGGGATCAAGAGGGTGTAGGGGTGAATTCGAGTCGAGTCGAACTCAAGTATCTATATACTCGAGCTCGAGTTCGAAACAAGGAACTCGAGCTCGAGCTCGAACAAGCTTGTAGAACCAAGCTCGAACTCGAACTCGAATAACTAATTAAAGCTCGAGCTCGACAAGCCAATCAAGCTTAATCTCGAGCTCAAGTACTCGAGTTCGATGAGCCGATCAAATTCGATCTCGAGTTTGAAAACTATTTTCTTCTTTGATTAATATTAATTCATTATTTGTACAATGAAATGACTTATTAACCCCCATATAAAATTATCACCATGTTGGTAAAAATTGTAATATTTTAACTAACAAGGCTAAAATGGTAAATTAATAAATATAATATATTAATTTTTAAATTAATTTTCGTCGAGTTAAGTAGTTCGACGAGTACTCGAATAGGAAATTCTAGGGTTCAAGCTTGACTCGATTTTATTATCAAGTAATTTGAACTCGATTTCGACCGAGCTCGAGTCGAGTTCGAAATTGAACTACTTGATTAGTCAAGTCAAGTAGCTCGAAAAATTTACACCCCTAGGAGGGTACACTTGGAATCGGACTCCACGACTGGGCTAGAATTGGTGGGAAAAAAACCAAAGGGAAGCCCACATTACAATGTTATTAAGGAAATCAGAGAGAGGGTCAAAGGACAATGGGAATGTAAGGTCTTGCATGTTTGGCGTGAGGGAAACCAAGTGGCAGATTACGATTACTTGGCAAAGTTGAATCTGAATCTTCAACCGGGTCTGCATGTGTTGCAGACACCTCCTCTTGAATCTAGAAGCATAATCATGAATGATATAAAAGGGGTGACTACCCCTAGGCTAGTAGCTATGTAACAGACGAATCAGTCCTCCATAGTACCAAAACGAAAAAAAGCCCGCCGCCGTTGTCCAGGAAATGGCCTGGATTTTCCAACCTACCCTTCGCCTTTAAGCATGGACCTACCTAAGCTCTCGATTGAGTGGTCCTCAAATCCTATTAGAATTTCTACATGGAGAATCCAGGCCTTGTTTGGCAGTTGAGTTTCTTACCAAGTTTATATGCTCCTTAAAAAACTTTCAAAGTTTTAATGCAAATTTTTAGCAAATTTGTATAAAACTTGTTTGTTTCCTACATTATTTGCAAGAATCTTTAAAAAACTTCCAAAAAATTTAATATAACATCCCTAAAATACATAAAAAAACTTCATTTCAAAAATTTTTTTCTACAACTTCTACAGTAAGTTACAATAAAGTTTTATACAAACTCTCAAAAAATTTAGCTGCCAAACAAGGCCCCAGTTACGACGAAGTCGTCCAAGTAGAAGAACTATCTTGCTGCCTGGACCTTAAATCATCTTAATCCGTCTCTTCTCGAGTCTGTTTCTCATCATTCCCGCTGTAGTCGTCCGATGAGTCACAGCCTTTGCCTATCCTTTCTCATCGTCAGTCTCGACTCCTGTTGCTGCCGAAAAATATATTTTATTTAGTGCAAAAGCAGAGCGCCTTCTTTTGATTACCACAGCTGCAGTAGGGTTTTTCGCCTTGGCTTGGCCACCTCTCTCCATGTCTAGAAAGGAAGCAGCAAAATTTTGAGGTTTTGGCTGAATTTTGAGAGCCCTATTAAGAAGAAATTAATTATTAATCTTATTGGAGGTTATGTATCATCCAATTTTGGTGAAACTCTCTTTCTTCCTCTGTGCCCAAAGACAAAAAGGCTTTGTTTGGCACCCAAGTTTTTTACCTAATTTGTATAAAATTTATTTTTTTCCTACTTTAACTATAGGAATCTCAAAAACTTCCAAAATTTTTACCATACACACCCAAAAACACTACATGGAAAAAACTTTTTTCCTTCATTCCTTTCATTTTTCTTACACAAAAAATACACATAAAAAACACTCACCACCGACCACTTTTTTTCTCTCTTCTCTCTCCATCTAGTCAGGAGGAGGAGAGAGAGGAGGAAGAAAGAAAAAAAGAAAAAAAAAAGATGGGAGGGGAAGAAAGAAAGAAAAGGGAAAGGGAAAAGGAAAAGAAAAAAAAAATCTATCAAAAGTTTTTATATATTCAAAATAATTTTCTACAACTACTACAGTAAGTACAGTAGAGTTTTATATTTACTCCCAAAAAACTCAACTGCCAAACAAACTCAAAGTCTCTTGGAATTTGGAGAACAAAACAGTTGCTTAGAAGTTAGATCTGGAGAACAAAGGGCTCATTGCTCCACGGCCTTCTTGTTTTATCTTTTCTAGTATTTCTCATTTGTTGCGGAAGGAAAAAAAAATGAAAGATAAAGTGGACGCACAAGAAATCTGTTTAACCATGGTTAAGACTTAAGAGGGGAGACGTGGTCTATAGGTGGCATCATGCGCCGAGTTTACCCAAGTATTTGACCAAAAAGATATTTAAAAACCTGGTATAACATATATAAACTCCACCCCCCCCCCACCTAAAAAAAAACAGAAAAAAACAAAAAAAATATTTTTTTTGTTGGTTGAGGATGTGTAACGTGTATAGTAAAAAGTATCTCCAACTTGGATGCCCTCTTGCATATGATAATGATATGGAGCAAACTGAGTCTTAACGTAGGTAATTACTAGAGTAAATGACAGAAGACTCCACTGAACTATTTAAAATTGCATGGTTTTATACTTTTATTATTAAAATTTTTTATTTTTAACAGAAAAAACCACCCAATTCTCCAAAAAATCTAGAAAATTTTTACGTTTGGATTGGTATTTTTCATAGGAAATTTTTTCCGTTTTCCATGAACACATTTGTTAATCATCCTTTTACCTCATATATATCAAATTACTACATTATATTTTTCTATAAAAAAATTCAGAAAATAGCAATCCAAATTCATGTGTTAGAGATAACAAAGAGGCGTTTGATGAAATTAAACTATGAAAATTAAAATCTGAAATTTGAAATCCATTGTTTGAATCATTAAGTTACTAAATTGTTAAATACTAAACATGATATATTTGATTGTGTATTACATTCAATGATAAGAGAAGCAGTTTATCACTTACTTTTTTTAGAGTAAATTTTGTCCAGCAAATTTAATGTCATTTAATTAATTAATATGTTTTTTTAGTTATCAAATGCTCCTCAAAATGTTAAAATATGAATTTATTAAATTTAAGTATTAAATTGAATGATTAAACAAGGCCAAAGTCGCTGACGTGATATACCTAAGATTTTTTGAGCGACAATTCGAGAACTTTATATATCACTGGTCAAACTAATAACATCACAACTTTAACTAAATTACAGATAGGACCCCAGCCTCCATGTCTCCGCCACCGTCACCGTCAGCCCCAATCCCCATGCCCCACATCCCCGGACCCCGGTCAACCCCACCGCCTTGGACAACGGCACCCAAAATTCCTTTTTCAGATAACAAAAAGAGCCATCGAAATTCTGAGATTCATCCGAAGATTCCCCCTTCAGGCCCCCAAGATCAATTGGCAACCACAAGGGCTTCTGCCACCGTCCACCACTGAGAGAAAGAAGCCTCGGGACCGAGTACTTGCATTTGATTTTCTGATTTTATTTTCAGGACCTTGTGACGATTCCATTCCTGAAGCTTTACTCATATATCATTTCTGACCATAGAAAGTGCGTCTATGTCATGTGAGTGATTTAAATGTAATAGAATGACCAAAATGTTACACTTCAGAGAGTTTAGTGACCTGTTTATCTTTAGTTAAAAAAAAAAAAAATCGTTTAGTGACCAAAGTCGAGACTATGCAACTTTAAACAGTTAGCAGCCTTTCACGTCGTTTACTCTAATTACTATCTCTATCCTAAACTAGACATCTGTTTAGTCAAAAACAAGTTTGTATTTAGAATTGAGAATATAGGGTTTGTTTGAATTATGTATTAAAATATTATTTCAAATAATCTATTGTCCAAACACGCTCATACTTACAGTAATAAGACGAAAATGAGTAATAGATTACCGGCTTATAAATAGTGAGAAAGATGTAGCTACTCAACTGCTAGTAAGATTTAGAATTTTTTTTTTTTTTGTTGGGAAAAGAGAGATTAGCAATATTTGAAACTAATAACGTTTAAAGTTTTGGAAGTTCGATTTAATAATAACATAGATAGACACTGTTTTTTTAGATGTAAACGAGCATGTAGATAGAATTTAGTTTAATTAAATAAATGAGGGATGCGACTATAACTGGACGGTGAAAAATTCAGTTTGATTATTCAGTTTTTTTTATGAACTGCACGGTGAAAAATTCTTGCTCAGATCCTCTGTTCAGATTCTATATTTAAATTTCGTGTCCAATTTAAAACAACGTCATTCTATTAAATCAATAATTTTATTAAGTAAATTATGTCAGTAATTTTATTAAATAAAACAATAATGTCGATTCACGAAATTTGGACAGAAAAACCATACGAGGATCCCAATGAAAAAACTCGGCCCCATAAGGGCACTGATTGACTTTATGGAGTATATAGTCCTTCACCAATAATCATGTATAACCATTAGAGGGTTAGACAGTGCCCAATGAATGCCAGGTAGCGTCAGACGGGAGTGTATTTTGTGGCTGAGGAACATAAACAAAAAGTTAGTGTAGTCCTCCAAACAGAGAGTGATAGGAGTGCTACTTACCTTCACATCCACCCCCGTATCTGTGTTGATTAGCGAATGGGCACCAACATAGAATGCGGTCATCACCAGAAGATGGACAATCGCAGTAGTAGCAGAACGAGTACCAAGAGGAAGGATAACAGTAACACCACGATTCAAATCTCAGCTGCAGCCTCAAAATCGTCTTCTTCTATTCCGACCTCATCATCTTCATCTCCCGTTCCAATAGCCCCAGCCCCTACCCCTGACCCGCCCAGCAGCTGCAACAGTAAGTATTCCATGGAAGAAGTCTGGAAAGATATCTGTCCCCCTACTTTCCACCAACACACCAATACCTCTTCCTCCACTGCTGCCCTTGAGGGTATTCTTTTCCCAGAGTTCTTGTCTCGACCTTCAAGGGCCCGATATCACTCGACTAGCCACCACCACCACCATCATCATCCCGGCTGTCATTCTTCTTTAGAAAGCACCAACAGGGCCTCCTATGGAACCCACTGGCGGGGACAGCCAGCTCCGGCCGCGGATGCATCAACCACTCTGAGCTTAAACTCAACAAGGCCACCACCCGCTTCTTCATCTTCTCTTCCTCTGGACCGTGATCTTGATGCCGATGCCCCGTTGAACCCTCCCACCGTCGAGTTTTCAATCTTGCCGAAGAAAAGGGTGCCTCAAGATGAAGACACTTGTCACAGGAACAAGCGTCTGATCAAGAATAGGGAGTCAGCTGCCAGGTCCAGGGCTAGAAAACAGGTGTTAGCCTAATCCATATATTATTGTCTCTTGCCTTGAAAGTATCTAGTTCTACCATTTTGATTCAGACCCCCGCATGAATAGCTAGGCTTAGTTGCTTAATTAATTAGAGTCGTTTGATACTTCTTTTGTTTCTTTTTTCCTTTTTTCCTCGTAAAAGGGGGAAGGGGGAGGGGGGTAGAAAATTTGAACTTTTCTCGGCTTGTTCGTAGGTAGTGTTGACGGCCGTAGTTTAATCAGAACGAGAATCTCATGCCCAAGGTCTCTTTGTTTCTCCCCGGATTAAGAAAAAAAATGTCATGGTGGGGAATACCAGGCATGATATTCATTGTTTTGATTAGTTGCTGCAGTTGGTCTTGTTGGATTGCGTCATCTCAAGTTGATATCCATCAACTTACGACTGTTTCTTACAGAATCTTAAGCTTTGCCTCGATACCCCCTCGAAACAACAAAAAAGAAACAAAAACCCAAAAAAAACTAAGAAAAAAGAACAGAAAAATCATTCTCATCTCTTTGCCTATTTAACTTTATTATTTGAACTCTGGGTTGGGGTATCCGTTAATGAAAGACATGGGGAGAATCTAAACTGGCATATGCTCAGCAGGCTTACACCAGTGAGTTGGAGATGAAGGTTGCACGTTTAATGGAGGAAAATGCTAAGCTTAGAAGACAGCAAGAAAAGGTGAGCACATATGATTGGGAAAACCCAGAGGAAAGGTTTCTTGTCTTTAATTTCCTTATCTAGTCAGGGTTTTACTTAATAAAGTAATACTAATAATAGCACTAGTACAAGGTTTTACACCAACAGTAGCAGCACTAAATTTGGTTTAAAAGGTGGCCATCCCAATCCCGGCAGCTTGTATGCTCACTCACCTATTTCCACTTTTTGTTTGTTCATGTACGGAGCAGCGCTGTCCAAGGGCTCCTCCTGCCTTGTTTCCGAAAAAGCATATGCTGTGCAGAACCTTAACAGCTCCATTTTAAGGAGTCTCCATATTGCACAACTTCACGTTTCTGTCCCTGGTAATTTCTTGTGGCCATGCCATTAATTATTACTTTGGATTTGTAGTTTGACGAGTGAGCTTTGCTTTCTGTTCGGCTGACTCTCTCTCCTCTCCCTCTCTCTCTCCTCTGTATTAGCGTGCGATGTATATGCAGAAAGGATATCAGCTGCGACTGGTTTGGCCTCTTCGATCCAAGCTTTTTCCTGTTTTTCAAAGCTGAAAAGAGAGTGGGATTGGCAAGAAGCCAAGGAGTCAAGGACGGGGATGGTGGGCATCCACGTCCCGGGGTCGCATCTTTTCTTGCTTGTCTTTTGTACGCAACTTGTGCTGGTTTATTCCCCTCCATCCCCAACCCAGCCCAAAAGGTGAGATGAGGTGATGAGATGGCACCAGTAGTTTTACCGAAGTTTTGCTTCCTCGTCCTCCCAGCCAGTCTAGACAGAGAGACAATAGGATAAAAGCCACCACCCCACCAGTTTATTGAGCTTTTCCGAGAATGGGTGGTGGTCTCAAACAGTTGGAGGCCTGCCAATAATAACTTTCTTGTATTCTATTAGCATCCCATGCACAAGTGTAGCTTTGAAAGTATGAAACTTTCTCATTCGTTACTTGTATCGTCTGACGTTCCAAAGATTTCTACAAATGTCTCGGGTTTGTTTGGATTGGATTTTATTTGCAAAAAATTATTTGATTGCATCGTCAATACATTCTCTAACCACCTTTAATCTCACATATATCATATTAAAAAAGTATTACATTTTTTAAAGTAATAGTATCCGTAACGTTTTCATCTTCCTAGATCATCAAAATGCAGTTGGAAGTTGCCGGATCACGGTAACGATTGCTTACTCAGACCCTCCAAAAAAAAAATTTTTTTTTAAAAAAGGTATCCATTCATGCAAAGTTAGTAGTACCTAGCAGTATTTGTTTCTGCAAAAGATTGATGGCATATAGGCTCCATTTGGATTGATGAGTCTTTTCCTTATTTTTGAAATGCTGTTTTTCACACCCCCAAATGCTATAGTAAAAACAAGGCCAAATATAACCTAAAAAACAAACCACTTATTTTTCACAATATTATATGTTTTTTTCCTTTTTTTTTCATTTCTTTTTTCTTCTTTTCCCTCCTCTGACCAGGTTCTCTCTCTCTCTCTCTCTCTCTCTCCTCTCCCCTCCCCTCCCCTCCCCTCCTCCCTCCCTCCTCCCTCCTCCTGGGGGAGGGTGGGGAGGGGAGGAGGAGGGAGGGAGGAGGGAGGGGAGGGTGGGGGAAGAGGAGGGAGGAGGGAAGGAAGGAAGAAGAAAAAGGAGAAAAAAAAAAAAACTGGGCCTGGGGTGGGGGAAGAAGAGGGAAAGGAAGAAAAAGGAAAAAGAAATGGAAAAGAAAAAGAAAAAAATTTAAAAAAAAAATCTGATTCTGATTGATTGTTTTCTTCTGATCTTGTTTTTAAAATACAATTTCAAAAATATCTAATCCAAACGGATCCTAATTAAATGTTGATAATGACATTACGCTCCCCCATTTATGAGGTGAAAGCAGACCTCTCTTAACGTTGAGATATTTTATGTCCTGTCTTGGTTGGGGGCTTGGGGACCCTTCGGCTTTCTGCTCTGCCTGCACAAAGTGCAAGGACCAATGATAAAAGATCCTGGGAGGCTAGTTTTTCCATTTTTTGTTACCAAACTCGTTTCTGTCTCCTTACTTCATTTATCAAACTCTCTCATCTCAACTTATTCCTTTCCAACCTCGAAATGCTGGCTCAGAATTTTCAGGACAATCAGGATTTCTTTGTTTTTGTTTTTTTTTTTTCCTCTCTCGATGCTCATGCGGTATGGTACGGTAGTCTCTACCAATTTCTGTTGCAAACGACTCGCAAGGTGCAGAATGAAGTGATTGATGTCATGTCAGTCACGCAAAATGTGCAAAGCAACGTAGCTTTTCTGGTTCTGTGATCCAGAGCAACGTTGTTAAATTCAGATCGGTTTGTGCTACTCGATTAAGGGTTCATTTGTCGGATCGTTCCAAAAATTCATGACGTTAGCATGACGTTATAATTATTTTATATTCTTATAAGTTTTCAAAAAATACCAAGATTAAATTCTTAGTTATATTTTGATAAAACATATAAACTGTTTCAAAATATTGGGCTTATTATCAAATATACACCTAAAAAATATAAAAATCTAAATTTATATCTAAAATATATTTGTTATCCAAAATTATTTGAAAAACTAAATTAAAACAAGCTATTTCCAATTTGAGATCATTTTATTGGAAATATGATGGTTTTAAATGAGTTGGAATCAATAATGATAAATTGATAAGGTAATAGGAATGAAAACTTTTTGAATTAGAAATCATTTAAAAATGTGAGTGATTTTAGTTTTTACACCAAGTGGGTTGGGTTTTCTTCTTCCTTTAAATAAATAAAAATTTTACAATTTAGGTAATTTAAATCATGTTTGGAAAAAATAAGAAAGAGAAGTTGAAAATTCGAGTCAATCAGTGGTTTTGTTGATTTTTGACGATTTTGACTGATTTTTTTATCAAAGCGATTTTGTACTATTGACCAATTCGGGAAGAAGGTCGGTTCACGATCGGACCGATCCGATCCGATCCGATTCGGGTCTAACAATATTGGTCCAAAGGAAGGTGAACTGTAGTAAACCCCATGAAGTTTTGGTGGAGTTGCACGTTGCCTCTCACAACTTTTCAATTAGGCACTTTGGCCTTCTTTCATCAATGTTTTCTTATAAAGTACTCTTGACCAGTGGGAAAAAAATTCTTTACTCTTGACTCATTTTTCATTCTTCCATTTGTTTTCTCTTTTGCTACTCATCCATTTTATTTCTATCCCCTTCACTTTTTCTACCACTTTTCAATTGAAGTCAATTTGTTTGGATATGTTATTTTTTGGTTTATTTCCTCACTTACATTATCAATACATTTTCCAATCACCTTTTTAACTCACATACATTACATAAAAAAAGTGCTACAGTATTTAGATAACCAAATAATTCCAAATAATTATATCCAAACACATCTCCACCAAATTTTCATTTTCTCTCTAGACATCTTACATTTTTCTCCCTGACCCACACATCTTCTCACTTTGAATGACCAAACTAAAATCTTTAATTCAAATTGAGATTTTGTATTAAGGACCAAATTGATACTTTTAGAGTATTTTAGAGGATCAATTTGAAACTTTTCCAATTTGACTAACTAAATTGAGGTTTTGGAGTTCAAAAAACTAAATGAAATTTACCAACTTTTATTACCATAGGACAGCGCACCAAGCTTTAGAGATGGCAACGGGTGTGAGTGCTCAAGGGGGAGTAATAGGATATAATGGAGCAGTTTTTCCCCTCGCCTTAAAATAGGGAGCGGTGCAAGGTGGGGCAGGATACAACCACCCCATGCCCCGCAGCATATTAAAATTTTTAAAAAATATAAATATATATATATACATAATATAGACACACACACACACATATGATCCAATTACCTAAAACCTCTAAAGCTGTTGTTGATTGGATAGTAGTGTCAAATTAGAGAAAAGAGCTTGTCCTTGGTAGCTTACTTTTTACAGTTTCAAGAGATAGTTGGAAAGTGCGAGGAGAAGAATCTATACGAGTAGCTTCTGACCTCCTTTTTTCTTGAAGCAGCTTGTCATTGACCAATATGTCCCCATGTAAGCCAGTTTATCAAGAGCAGTTGCTACCTTGCGTCTGATATCCGCACCTGTCACGCGTAAAGAATCTGATGCTCAATGGCTAAAGAATCAGGAGGGTATGGCGTAATGAACATCTACCTGAAAATTTACGAATTTATCATTCAATTGCTGAACCATTATACATACGTGATAATAGGTTTACATTAATATTTATTACGAAAAAATTTGTTTAGATTCATAACCACAAAAGCGTCCCAAAAAGACTGAAGCATTTTAGCTTGCACTTTTTTGAAGAAATTTTTATGGGGTGAATGTCGACCTCTCTCTACGTTAAGAAGAGACATTGACGTCTTGTGAGGGTAGGGGCCCTCGGCTTTCTGCTTTGCCTGGGCAAAGGGTAAGGACGAATGATAAAAATATCATAGGAAACTAGTTTCTCCATTTCTTAGGGAAAAGCTTAATGTAACACACCTTAGGATGGGATTAGAGGCATCAAAATAGATAATTCGGAGGGACTTGAACGGATTATAAATCAGTAATGGATAAAATTGAATCAATCTCTTTATATCCATTCAATAAATGTCAAAATGTATTAGTGCGTTTATACTCATTTAACATATGGGTATGTATACACTCAATTGCTCATTTATGACCATCTTCAAACTCTACTTTCCCTTTTTATTTTTTTGTACGTTATTTAACAAGAAATAAAAATTAAAAAAAAATTCAAAGTTACTTGCTTAACATCCACTGAAAAATTGAGTTTAAATATGTAATTCTTTTTAAATAAATAATATGAGTCGGCCCATTATTTACTAATCAAATGGGTTTAATTCAATCATTTATCTAAATTCATTCAAAAGTCATTGCATGTCCAAATGCACTTATTAATTGGTGGGTTTGAATGAGTCAGTATAATTGAATTGTGATTGATGTTTGTAGATGTGATGCATATATATATTTTCAAGCAAAACAGCAATCCAAACAGCGTTTTTGGGTTTTGATTTCATTTCTATAGCTAAAAGCGATGATGGACGAGTTTGTGGGAACGCCCTTGTTTGGCAGTTAAGTTTTCTGGGAGTTTGTATAAAACTCTACTGTAACTTACTGTAGAAATTGTAGAAAAAATTTTTGGAAGTGAAATTTTTTATATGTTTTGGGGGTGTTATATTAAAAACTTTGGGAGTTTTTTGAGAATTCTTGCAAATAATGTAGGAAACAAACAAGTTTTATACAATTTTACTAAAATTTGCATTAAAACTTTGGAAGTTTTTAAGGTTTCTATAGCAAAAGTAAGTAAAAAACTAGCAGCATACAAATTTAGCAAAAAACTCAGCTGCCAAACAATCGGGTGGCAAGGGTGAAAAACAGTCAAGTCGTGATCCAACCTTGTCAACACTATCAACAAAGGAAAGGAGGAGAAACACCCATTCTAATAATGCCCAATTAAAAGAAAACATTTGTACTAAAATGCTATTGACAACAGAGCCCATTAGTGTTGCCGATTAAAGAATCCAAATGCTACGATGAAGATTGGAACATGGAAGTTGGGACTCATATGTGATGTTTTCGTATCACATCTTTATGAGGAGATGTCTAAGTATTGACTGTTTTGATTATTTTGGACGATTGCCGAAGTAGAACCAAGGACCCAAGACACATTTGGCAGACGAAATATATATTTTTATCAGATCTAATCTTATATAAACGGATAATAATAATGTATATATTATTATGATTGGACACAAAAAATATATATATATATATATATTTGAACTTAAATTTAAATTTAAATTAATTATCATGCATTTAATTATAATAACATATACAAATGTCAATCTATAACTATTAAGATAATTTTGTTAACACACGTGGTAAAGTTTTTGAAAACTAATTTGTTTGGATTGCTGTTTTCTATAGAAAATTTTTTATACTTTTTGTGAACATAGTTTTTAATTATTTTTTATTTCACACATGTCAAATTGTTATAGATAGTAGATTTTTTGGGATAATTTGTTAAAAAGAATACTGTAGCACTACTGTAGCACTTTTTTGATATGATGTATCTGAGATAAAAAGATGATTGGAATTTGTGTCGATGATGTAAGCAAAATTTTTTAGTCAAATATAAGCAATCCAAACGTTTTTCTACAAAAAACTCCTAAAGGATTTTCTGGATAGCTTGTTATGGTCAGAGTATCATAATAAAAACTCTGCGCAAACATCCCCACTTCTTCAATTGAGCCAAACTGGAACCACTTTTGAAACTTCACCTGCAGTCATGCACTATTTGATAGGTAATCTACATGTTCCTCACAGATTTTTTTTTTCCCCCTTTTGTCCATTATTGATATAGGATTTATGTTATTACACTGATAATATAAATGTATTACACGTACCCAAAAAATGAAGTTGGAATTAGGTGGTGGCGTACATTATAATACATTTTTACAACATTTTTTTCAGCTATTAATGTAGCGCGTTTGGATTGTTATTTTTTTTCTAAATTTTTTATTTAAAAAAATGTACTATAATTACTTGATATATGTAAGATAAAAAAAAAGTAATTCAAAAATATTTTCACAAAAAATATAAAATTTTTTTAGAGAAAAATTGCAACAAAAATTGGGTGGGGACGGCGGAACTTTTTCCACCGGGCCCGCCACTATACTCAACGCAGAGTTTGGACAGAGAGTTCATAGAAGCGGACAAGAAACATGATGGGCTGTGTAGGCGAAAAGCGAATTCTCTGGAACCCGAAGCAATTATGATACATGCATGACATGGTGGGGGCTGAATTTGTAGTAAACTACTATACAAGGCCAGTGGAAGTAACTAAGCACGGCTTTAGCTGAAAGTTTGGCGTTAGCACCAAAACCAAAAGGATGCGTAGAAAATACCCCGACAGGGGAAAAATGCACAACAATATTTCCGTTGCCGGGAATCGAACCCGGGTCTCCTGGGTGAAAGCCAGATATCCTAACCGCTGGACGACAACGGAGGTTGTGACGAAATTGCACCCAAAGATCTCAAGTGATAACCCAATTGCGCAAACAAAGAATATATCCAAACATTGCTATGCATGGTTTAATCAATTGATTCACACCTAATTGCACAACTAAGAAATAAAGCTCCCCTTTTATTAAGTCTAAACTTCTTAGCTCTCTTCACGACTATTCGCACTCTGGGTATGTAAGGGTCTCAAAATTAAGATTTTATTTTAAAAATATAAAATATTATTTATATTGTGTTTATTCATTGAAATATGAGTGAATTTATGTTTAAAGTGAATATTTTCTAATTTAGAGAATTTTACACGAATTATTTGCCGGTATGCGGTTTCGGCCGAATTAAGTGTTAAATTTTGTTCCGAAGTGTGAACAGTGACTTGGAATTGAATTCGAGCATATGTAGTGATATTACGGAGACATTATTAAGATTGGACAGTGTTGGAATGAAGTAAAACAGTGTAAGTTAGACTGTCGCGCTTGACGCGACATGAAGTGACCAAAAGTCACTTTTCCTCAAAACAAGGATTTGCTACCTTTTTGTCCCCCTTTAAGTCTTGACTTTTGGATCCTTGAGGCTTCATTTTGCAGCGCCACCATTGAAGACCTTCATCCTCTTCATTCTTGCAGCCGTGAGAGAGGGAAGAGAGAGAGGGGGCTGGTCCGAAACTTGAGGGAGAAAAAGAGAGGGAAAGAAGAGAAAGAAAAGCTTGTGGGTGAGTGTTGTTCTTGTTCATGAAGTTTTTGTGGGAAATCACTAACAAAGCTAGTGGATCAAGGGCAAAGGTAGAAGCTTTTGGAGTTTGCTAAACTTGGAAGCATTCTTTGGAAGAGAAACTCACAAGATCTTCTTTGATCTTGTTGGATCTTGATAGATCCGAAGGTATAAGTTTCAAAACTACTAGATATAGCTTTATTAGTGTTAAATATCATAGATCCATGGTTTACATCGGTAGAAATAATTATATCTGAAATGATGAAGTTGGGCTCTTGAAATCCCAACCTAGGTAGCGGACTTGAGGTGGATTTTAGGTAGCGGACTTGAGAACCTGATTGTGGATTTGATTGATATTCGTGAAACTAGTCATGATATGGTTAGGAAGTAAGTTTTTGTTGTTGAAAATTTTGAAGGAAGATGTATGAGATGGCCGAACCCATGCTTGGTGATTTTGATGTTTGATTTCGAGATTTTGTGATTTTTCTTGAAGAGATTTTGCCTAAGAATATACGTGTCATGTTCATCTGCGAATGTCTGTTTGAGTAGAGTGAGTTCTTAGATTTTAAATGATGAAAAGTGAAGTTTTTCACAAACTTTGGATAAAAAGTGTTGAATTGAAGAACTCGAGGGTTTTTACAATATTGTGGTTAATTTCTATGAATTTTGAATGTAAAGACTTTATAAGAATTGTTTAAACTTGTGTTAAAGCTTTGAATAAGAACTAGTGTTGAGTATTTGTGAAACGAGTGATTTTGAGGTAAGAAACCTCATTTAAAGTCCACATGAAAGAGAATTTGAAAATAGTGTTTAGGAAGTACATCGATGGAGTGATATTTTGGAATGATATAATGATTTTTAAAAGACCCATTGAGACATTTTGCCAAGTGAAATGAATGCTTTTCCTTGAGGGAAATGGGGGAAAATAGTGATTGAAACCAAGAAATGAAAGTGAATAATTTTAGTTAATGAATGGGGAAAAGAATCTCAACCAGTGTTTTCATTTGTTTAGGGGGTGTGCAAGGAAGTGAATTTGACTCTAACGTGGAAGCCGAACCTTACTATTTCGGTGAGTTTCCATGCTTGCTACGTGTTTGCGTGAAATTGTTTGCAATTGTATTTAGTGAAGTGAATGTGAAGTGAAACAATGGTTTTTGAACCCTCCAATGGGATGGTGTGTACTTTATCACACTTATCCTTATTTGGGTGGAAAATATTTTGAATGGAAAATGATTATGAAAACATTATGTAGTGACTTATTTGTGTATGTGAAATGTCGGGAATTCCTGAGACCTATCGGTGAGATTTTCGATTCGAGCCGGAGGTTAGGTCAAGGCTGAAGAGAAAGGTAAGAGCCATAGGGTTCCATAAGTGAAGTGAAGTGTACTCGGGATTTGGCGATTGGACTTGTCCCAGAAAAAGAGAAATATACAATATACAAACAAAGTAAAGTGAAGTGAAGTGTTATAAAGTGTTAAGTGTTTGGAGTCGGGCCTAGTGGGGGTTTTGGAGGAGTAAGGAGTAAGTGAAGATCTACATGGAATGTACCTGTGAAAGTTGACGGAGTGTCAACTATCTGGATCGAGATCGAGCGTTGTGGACCCTGACTCCTGAGAGCCCCTGTATCCTCCTTTGAATGTTAAGAGCTTTCTTATGTGTTTATTATTAAATTCAAATTTTGAAGTGAAATGTCTTATGTGCTAAGTGTTTTGCATGTTTTTGGGAACTCACAGGCTTTTTAGCTCACCCTTTCCTATTTGTTTTTCCTTAACAGGAAATGAGATTCCAAGTGAAGGTGCCAACTCTTAGTGTTAGGGTTTACTTCTGTTTAATGTTTTTGAGAACTTTGAATTATGGATGTTGAGGGCTTTTGTATTATGGAACCTGAATGTATGGATTAAATGCTTTATGTATTTTGGGATTGTAACTTTGAAGTTGTGGATTTGTAAGTTATTGTGTATTTTAAAGTTATGTAAGGAATTTTAGTTGTTAAGTATTATTAATCGTTTGAGTGAGTGAGTTCTGGCGAGAGTTAGGCAGACGGCCACTGATACTCTAGGGTACGCCCTAGGGAGAGGTGGGGTCATCACAGGGTACACATGAAAAACAATATAATAGGATTTTCACACACATGATGTAAATTTTTGTATCAGAGAAATGTTTTTAAGAAAAAAAGGGGCAGAAGATGGAGGCCTTGTCTCTTTGTGTAGCAGATAGAGGGAGTTATTAGCAAGGCACTAATTAAGAATTTGTAAACTTCAAAGCTTAAGTGAGACTTGATAAGACGTATTTAAGGTGAGTTTAGAAACAAGAAATGACATTTTAAATTTTAATAAAATTATTTTTGTTAATTGCCGCATCATTATTCTATAAGAACTAGAAAAGGGAACTGATATTGCGGTGATAGAAAAAGTGGTGATACCTATTATTACTCTTTTAACTTTCACATAAAAAAGGAAACGCAGTTGATGGAGTTAAGCGTCCAACAAATCAGAATTCAACAAATTCTCCGCTCATTGCTCTAAACATTGTGGTCTTTTCTGGTTAACCTTGCATCAGCTTGTCTTTTGTACAATATTGCAGGAAGCTGAGGATCTTATAAAAGACCACTTCAGGATTACGGGGAAAAAAAAAAAAAGGAATGTCAAAAAAAATATAAAGCAAATAAATTTTAAGAATTACAATTTTGAGGCCTTGATTCGAAATTTTAATGTGCTCATTATCTCTTAATGCATGCTAATGTCTCCAATGTAGAGTTAAATTCTAAACTAACCCTACCGAGTCACCTCCGCTAGAGATGCTCATCCTGCAAAAAAGCTTTGTGACAACTTCAAAGGGTGGTACAAATAAGAATTCGAGAACATTTTCCCTCCTAAGGTTGAGATGATCAACTCGAAAATTGGGAGTCAAGAAAAGCATGCACAAATTATAGAATAGCTTAGGATTAAAGTGACCAAAATTTGAAAATTCGAGAAGCAATACCCCAACATCCGTATCACAAGCTCGAAGATACGTCAAGGGCCATGATGCTTTTACGTTACTCAGATCTTTTGCGAATTGGTAATTTTTGTGGAGGTTCACAATATGAATATGCTATTTTTCGTCATGCAACATGAAATGGAATGGACATTTAATTACTTACGTTATTTTAGATTGTTGGGTTAATGTAACATTGCATTTATTACAGCTTTTCTTTTATAATTTTTAAACAAATGAGGTTGCATATGATTCAAGTTGTTAATTTTGGAGGAAAAAAAACCAGAACAAAAATAACTCACCTTTACAAATAATCACATATCCATACACAGCTGTATAATATTTGTCACACTATAGTTTGATATTATTGTAACACAACTATCTAGAACAAAGAAATACACCTTTACATTTTTTTACATTTTTTTGGGGCACTTTTTTTTTTTTTTTTTTTTGGGGTGTGGTGGTTGTTAAAGTGGGTACGGAGCAAATAGGTCCATGTGACCGGGGATCCCTTTCTCCTCTCGTCCTTTGACTACTCTGTCGTTTCTGATTCGTCCCCTTGTCATTTCCGCTCCTCCTCAGCGGTTTGCCGGCGAATTCCCATAACCACGGCTTTCCCTCTTTATTCCCCTTTTCAACCATCCGAAACTGCAATCGATACCCTCTGTTCCCAGGTATCTTCCTTGCTGTCATCACCCGAAAAAAAAACAAGAAGAACCTTACTTGTTCCACTCTCCAATATCACTTCATAACTGGATATATTTGTGACTGCGGATAATTTTATTGCTTGTATTTCATGCTTTTCTAGGACCTGTTTTAGCTATAACAGTTCCATTGTCTCTGATCACTGTTTGACGTCTGCCTAGCAAGTGTTTGATAATTGTTCTATGTCAGGGTTTACTTCCATGGCAGGAAAAGCTGCAGTGAAATCTGTGGTGAAGTCAGTTGGCGAATACCAATATCCATGGCGAGAGAAGCTGGTGAAGTACAAGGACGAGCTGTCGAAAGGAGTTTGGGGTTATTGGGAGCTTGGGGCTTGGAAGCCTCTAGGCATCAGTGCCCGTCGTCGGGCCCGCCTTCGCAAAGAGGTTCTTCTTGCTGGGGAAGATTGGAATTATGATCCCCAAAGGAAGGAAATGAGAAATAAGCGTAAAGGGCATAAGTGTGACAGAATTGCTGCTGAAAAGCGGGAGAATACTGCTGCATTGATGCAGAAGATGCCTGCCATGCTAGCTGATTATAGGAAGAGAAGGTGGGAGAAGAAGATGAAAGACGAAGATGATGCTGCTAGGAGAGCTGTGCAAGAATAGGTTTTGCTAGCTGTAGCATTTCTGTCAGCAAGAGCCTTTACCATTGTTACGTTTCATGTACAATGTCTTTGGCCTTAATAATCCGTGACTTTTAAGACGTCTCTTGAATCCTAAGGTTTCCCTTCCTTTCTGTTACATATCGATGATGACAATTGGCAACAAACAGCTCTGTGAATCCAACATCTAAGAGATTCTGATAGCTTTAAGATGCATTTGACAAAGGCTGGGTTGTAATTCTTTATTTATTTTATTTTATTGTGAAGGGTGAAATGGTGGATTTGCAATCTGATGGGCTAATATTATTAGCTATGTCAATGGATCCATTGTCACTGGCTGAGAATGTAGGTACCATGTTTTTAACCTGCATATGCAGTTTTCTTCCTATTGCAGGGTAGAATCTTCTTGATTGCAATGGAAGGTGGTATTGATGGTGAATCTCAAGTGTGGATGGGTACGTAGAATTGATGCTCAAAGATAGGAATTTTGTCTTCTCATTCACCTTGGGTTGTGCTATTCTCTGGTGCTTCAATGTATTATTCCTGCATGTCCAGTTTCCCAGCTGTTTTGCTTCCAAGTTATATGGGGTGTGAGCTGCAATTTCACTTTCTAACATCGTTGTAGTTCACGTTCGAACAGCCAATTTTTTCTCTCGCGTCTTCTTGTCCTCTATTGCCTTGACCAAGTGAACGTGGAAGTGATAAGTGGCTGTCGCTATAGCGGCCTCAAAGCCCTGAATGTCATTTGAGGAGCGGCTGTTTTGCATCATTAGTCTGAGAGAGTTATGGTGGATGCGTCTATTTGCATTAGATCACCTTACCCGCTTCAATGTATTATTCCTGCATGTCCAGTTTCCCAGCTGTTTTGCTTCCAAGTTATATGGGGTGTGAGCTGCAATTTCACTTTCTAACATCGTTGTAGTTCACGTTCGAACAGCCAATTTTTTCTCTCGCGTCTTCTTGTCCTCTATTGCCTTGACCAAGTGAACGTGGAAGTGATAAGTGGCTGTCGCTATAGTGGCCTCAAAGCCCTGAATGTCATTTGAGGAGCGGCTGTTTTGCATCATTAGTCTGAGAGAGTTATGGTGGATGCGTCTATTTGCATTAGATCACCTTACCCGTTTACTTTTTCCTTCTGCTTTACGTCTGTCTGTGCAACTTTTGTCGTTCGCTGAAGTTATGCTCTCTTACAATAACTGCACAGACTCATAGTTGGAGATTTTTGTGACCATCAATCCTCTTGAAAGGTTAGGAACACCGGAAATTACAGATTCGGAGAGTTATTGGTAAGAGCAGGGCACTGTCTGATTCGAAAGGGGGTACGTGGAGCCTTTGTGAGAAGTGATCTATGGACGAGAGTTTTGAGGTGGGGTGGGGAGAAGGGTGTTGATATTTGACCTCACGAGTGATGACAAAAACTTTGTCACCAGTAAATGTTCTGTCTCGCAAAATGGAGATATTCTAGAATCTTCAGAATTCATTTTGATATAGAGCTCATGGTGGAAACAAGGAAAAATAGTAGTAGATTCTTGGTTTCTTAAATAATCCAATCTCTTCAAATCTGAACGACCCTCAATGAGAATGAACTTTAGCTACGATAAGCAATAAAACTGGTGATAAGAAATGCAGTGGCGCACTAGTACGATGATGGAACGACGGGTCACTAGCTAATGGAGGAACGTGGGACGGAAGTTGCCCCATTTTAATAGTTATCCTTAGTTTAGGATTAGGAGATCAAGTATTGATTGATGTGTGAACCTTTTGAAGGTGATGCTTCTAATCCCTTCGACTTATTGCGCAAGCACCACCAAATTCCTTCGGTGCTCTGTGTCTCCCTCTATCGGTGTATGATAATGCACATAGGTTGATACAAGCATTGGACTTGAGAAACTTCATCACAGGAAGCCCATTTCATAGAACCATCATATACTGGCAGCTTTCACTATGGTGAAGTTGATAATCCAAGAAGTCTTTGATTCCTCTTTTGAAGCAAGGGGTCCCTTCCCCTTCCATCTCAAGTGCATCACATGAAGAACAATGATAATGGTACAGACGGAAAAGTGTCCTTGCTGAACCACTTGATGTCGCTAACCTGATCATAAACCGGCAATTCTTTATTATTTTTTTTTAACATGCGAAACTTGTGTTAATCTTTGTGATTTTGCAATGAAAAGCAACCTCAACTCGAGTACAACTCATAACTAGCAAAACCTTCCCAACAGGCAAGCATACTTCTGTTAATCTGTTACCGAGATTTGTGGATAGAGGTTTCCAAAAGCCGTATGAAGCTGCCCGACTTAACAATGCACAAAGTAATGATACTCTCTAGCGGGGGCTACCAGTCATCGCTCCTTGCTTGGTCCAATATGGAGTGTAGTTAGGCTTGGATGACTAATGGCGCACTTTTGGTGGGTATTATTATAGTAGCACCTGATTAATGAGGATTTGTGCAGTGCGCACACGCATGAAATGCACTAATTTTGACCTTCGCGGCAGTTCTAGTTATCCTACCTTTCCGGCTTAGTTCTCCTCCTTTGGAGCTTTATAAGTAGCCGTTGTGCCTGCTACTCCAAGTCTTCGATACGAATAACTGATACTGGAGTTTAGCTCAAGTATGAACCCTTTTTCTGTTCTCCTCTGCTTTTCCCTCCTCCTTGTCTCATCTCAGACAACTACTGAGGCAGTACAAGCTAAAAAAGATGGTGTTTATATAGTGTACATGGGAGCTGCGCCCTCAGCAACCCGTGCCCGAAGAAATGACCATGATCAGCTTTTGAACTCCATGCTAAAAAGGTAGAAGTAGATTAACAAAACCAGGGATAAGAACATTTCCGTAATGACAGAATTGAATTCTCTCTGACATTGGTAATCAGAACATGTTTGTGTGCAAGTTAAAACATATAAAGAGCCCAATGGAAATTTCTGGACCAACCTTTCATTCAAACGTTGGCATAATTTATTCCACTTTACTTTTTGTGTCCATGGTCTTTAACCCCACAGAGCTCATGTTATTGAATCTTTTGCAACTGTGCCAGGAGAAAAGATATAGTATACAGCTACAACAATGGGTTCTCGGGGTTTGCAGCTCGTTTATCTGATGAAGAGGCCCGATCAATTGCTCAGAGGCCTGGAGTAGTATCAGTTTTCCCTGATCCACTCCTACAGCTCCACACAACACGTTCCTGGGACTTCTTGAAGTATCAAACTGATGTAGAAATCAATTTGAAGCCAATTTCAGGTCCGGATTCCTCCTCAAATGGAGAAGACGCCATAATTGGCATCCTGGATACAGGTAAAGTTACCTGGAGACATTTTAGTAATCAAGAAAAAGTATTGTGCATCTTGCCTGCACTTCTGATTTCAAACTGTTATTGCAGGAATTTGGCCGGAATCAAAAAGTTTCAATGATAAAGACATGGGTCCAATCCCATCAAAATGGAAGGGGTCATGCATGCAAGGCTCTGGCTTTACTTCTTCCAACTGTAACAGGTAATTTATTTTAAAATTGTTGCAGAGAACTGGGAAAAAAAAAAATCCATATGCTTATTTCCTTTTCTTCTTGTTATCTTTTACCTCCTTTGCCTTCTTGAAAATTCCATTCCTTTCCTCAATTGTTTTGTTGTAAACCTATAGGAGTCAAAAAAAACGAAGAATTGTACATCCTTAAGTAGTAGAATCCCAAAGGGTAGAAAACTATGGTCGCAAAAGCTTGATTAATTAATGTGACATTTGCGTCAGGAAATTGATTGGAGCAAGGTATTATAATGATTCCGACTCTTCATCTGGCTCCCCGAGGGACCAAAATGGCCATGGTACGCATGTTGCAGCCACTGCAGCAGGAAGCCCCGTCGAGGGAGCATCCTATCGTGGCCTAGCTGAAGGCATCGCCAAGGGCGGCTCCCCAGGGTCTAGGATTGCAATGTACCGTGTTTGCACTCTTTATGGATGTAGAGGTTCAGGTATTCTGAAAGCGTTTGATGATGCAATTGCCGATGGGGTTGATATCCTATCGCTATCACTTGGTGCATCAGCAGGCGCAGAGCCAGAATTCTCAGCAGATCCCATTGCGATTGGAGCATTTCATGCAGTTGAAAAAGGCATTCTCGTTGTATGCTCTGCAGGGAATGATGGTCCTAACCGTGAGACAGTTGTAAATGTTGCTCCTTGGATTCTAACCGTTGCCGCCACCACCATTGACCGACAATTCGAGTCAGATGTGGTTTTAGGTGGAAGTGAAGTCATCAAGGTAATGAACTGAACTTATTCTTCAAGAATTTTAGAAGAAAATGAGCGCGTGTAACATTTGAACTAATTATGAGAAACAGGTTGCATTCCTTATTTCCGCTATATTTATGTATAGTTGTCGAGTACTGATTATAGGAAACCACGTTACTCGAATATCCTTGTCTCAATCTCAGGGTGGAGGAATTAATTTTGCTAATATCCAGAAATCTCCTGTTACCCCTTGATCTATGGTCCTTCGGCCAAGGATTCTGCAGCTTCAGATGAGTCAGGAAGGTAGATATAATTAACACATAATCCTAATCCTTTGGCTTTAGTCACTCAGATGCATAATCGTCAAATTGGGGGAGGGTTGGGATGGGTGGTAGGGGAGGAGGGATTTTAAATAGGAGAGGTCATGAGTTCAAGACCTCCAACTTATCCCAAGAAAGGAAAAAAAAAAAAAGAAAAAAAGAGAATAGTAATAATAATCATCAGACATCATTGACAAGGAGTTGTTTTAGAACTTGTATCCCAGGTGCACTAGATAAAAACAAAGTCATGGGGAAAATTATTGTGTGTGAAAACTACGATGGTCGATATTCGCCAAGAGAGAAGCTTGAGACGGTGATAAGCCAGGGTGGAATTGGAGTGGTATTGATAGATGATGATGCAGCGACGGTGGCGTCCGTCTATGGCTCTTCTCCAATAGCAACAGTCACCAGAAAGGATGGCTCAGAGATTATCTCTTACATCAACTCAACAAGGTAATCACCAATCCGGAAAGAAGGTGAAAGAAATGCTTCATGATGTTCCGTTCTATACAAATGCATGACATTTCTAAGCCCATGCTGGAACTCTGCAGGAATCCTACTGCAACTATTTTACCAACTGTAACTGTCACAAAGTATGCGCCAGCACCGTCCATAGCCTACTTCTCGGGAAGAGGCCCTGCAGCTAACACTAGAAACCTTCTCAAGGTAAAACTTTGCCCCTTTGCTTGGTATCTCAAAGAATTATTGGTGATCAAACGTGAGCAATGGAATTGATGTCTTGGATCCAAATTCTCTTGCAGCCTGATATTGCAGCACCAGGAGTTGCCATCCTTGCAGCATGGCCTTCAAATGACACTGGAGGTGCAGAAACATCACCCCCTTTCAACATACTCTCAGGTACATCGATGTCTTGCCCCCACGTTTCTGGAATTGCAGCAACAGTTAGATCCCAGTATCCCTCGTGGAGTGCTTCCGCTATCAGATCAGCCATCATGACCACAGGTTAAGTACTGAATCAATTCCCTACGACCCCCCGCCATAATTGTTGAAACATCATATGACCTGATCAAATTTTATGTTCATCTATAGCGATTCAAACAAATAATTTGAAGTCCCCAATAACAACAAATTCTGGGGAGCCGGCAACTCCATATGACTTGGGTGCTGGGGAAGTAAGCACGACAGGTCCATTCCAACCAGGGCTAGTTTATGAGACTGAAATAACCGAGTATTTGCAGTTTCTCTGCAACAATGGCTACGAAATTTCCAAGATAAAACTCATTTCACCAGACCTTCCTAGTACATTTTCTTGCCCAAGCAACTCGAGTGACGATTTAATCTCCAACATGAACTACCCTTCAATAGCAGTGTCTAACTTGAAAGTGAATGAATGGAAGAAAGTACTGAGGACTGTAACAAGTGTTGGCGAAGATGAATCAGTCTATACAGCAACAGTCGATGCACCTACAGGGTTGGAAGTCCAGGTAAGACCAAATAAGTTGCAATTCACCAAAAACAACAAGAAGCTAAGTTATGAAGTGGCTTTCAGACCTTCAGGTGCTGTGAACGGAGATTTGTTCGGCACAATCTCATGGACCAACGGAAAATATAGAGTTCTCAGTCCTTTCGTTGCAAGTCAGTGACAAACAGGAATGTGTAGCTTTGGATAATGTACGCCATGTAACACTAGTACTCTAATAACAACACCTAAATCAAAATCATGACTTCACAGAAAACCAGGACCCAAGAATGCTGAAGTAACACGAACGAACTCCAACATCATGTTTCATTTTTCTGAATTATTTTTCTAGTATTGTATACGTAGTTGCCAAAGAGAGATTATAATGAACAGTTTCAGAATGCTTCACTGAACTCTGTACATTAAAACTTGTCTCCCTTCTCCAAGAAAAGAAAGGGGCCAAAAAAGGGGGAGGAAAAAAAGATGAAAAAGAATGGACTGAAATTACCACTTCAATGAGGACAGAATGTTAAAAAAAAAAGAAAAGAAGCGCATTCTGAATATGATTGCATCGCTTAGCAAATGCCATCTATTTTCAAAGTCTCTGATGCTTGACCCCTCTCATGTTGAGTCTTTCTAAACATTGCCTTGTTCTTGTCTGATTTGATCCGATTTTATATTCTGATATTGGGTGATTAGTTTGTTTCATGTTATCATTTGTTTTAGCCATTAAATTTCATATTTTTAATGGTAAAAAAATGCTAATATTTTAAATTTACCACAGAATAAATATAACTAATTGTGATTTTTTCCTACAATCACTTTGCACAATCGACTTCTGCAAAGTTTACCGCAAACGATGATGACAGGCAAATTACAAGAGGAGGAAAAGAGGGGCTTTTGAACATCTGTACTGGCTTTGTCATCGAAATTTCACCGGCAACCACATGAATTTCATCTTTGGTCCAGTATTAAACTAGATCTCATTCAATGTCATCCCAGACCACCACATCACTTCTGTTCTGAAAACTCTTTGGGAAAAACCACAAGCCAAGCCATAGCGTAAACGCTGGAAAGGGATCTCAAGCAGAGAGGACTCAATTCAACCAAATCAAATCTCATCTTACAAAACTTGACATTTCTGACAAACTAAAATGACAGCTTCAGATCCCAGAAGTCAGAATACGGTGGCAACGACTTTCTGCGACCCCACCATGATGCATATGTGCTTTTGGCTTTTGAAAGGAAAAAGCATGAAAAAGAAAAAGAAAAAGAATGGATACAATCAAGATGTACAATAAGTAGAGTGAATTATTTTGCTCATGAGGTTCTTCAAGAGAGCCTCCTCCTTGCCAGCGAGATAAACAAAAGGAGATTCAAAAATTAGAAAGAACAGAGTAAATTCAAATGTAATGAAAGAACCATACGGGCATCAGCAGCAATAACTAATTCCTTTTTCTAGATACAAGATGTTAAGTGAGTCTCTAACTATAGCTTGAAAAATAAAATCCAAGGGAGTTGACATTTGTAATGCTCAACCATTTCAATATACCTCACTAATTGATTCATGAACTTGAGATCATATAGGCTGCTCACCCAAAATTGAAAATACTAATCCACCAGAGGATTATAACATATTTTACCAAAGAATGCCACAGGTTACTTGCCTGTAGTTATATGAATCATATTTCCAACAGAGTCAGAAATATTAGTTAGAGGGACCAACTTGACCGTAACAAGAAGGCAGGAAAGTGAGAAGTTCCACCAGCCGAATATAGAACAGCTGGCTGAAATCTAAATCGTTTACCGAAACTAAAATTTAGGAAGGCTTCTATCTGAAAATGGTCCCAACTTCTTGGACCTTGGACCAGACCACCCATGCTTAAGCCCCAGCCAAAATCATCTTCAGGGGTGTCAGACATGCTAACAGCCCACTGCAGATTTCTGCTGTTTGATTGTTTCATTTCAATCCAACCACCTATTCGTGTGCTCTCATCAAGCTCTGCTTCGAGCATCAGTGCAATAGATCCATCCAACAGTTCCCCTTCCCTGTATGTGTCAATCTGCAGACCATTTTCCTCAATAGATGTTTCAGAAAGTTTACGTCGCCTAAAAATGCCGAAAGGGATTGTCATAGCTCCAAGACGCAGTCTCTGATTTGACAATTTTGGCACTTTGTGGACACCCAAAAGAGAGAGCTTTGTACTTTGAGATAGTGGATAGACAACTTGCCCAAAAGTGCTGAAGCAATGCGTGATTGCACTAGAGTTGGTTGGCAATCCTAGTCCAGAAACAAACTGAGCCAATGATGCAACAACATTTGACTTCTTAACCATTATGCCAAGAGCACTTCCATTCTGCTGATTCAGGAAGGGTGGTCCATATGCTGAATACTGGGAAAAGCCCTTGTCCTGCAAATCAAGAAGAGCAATCAGTATGTGCCATATGGAGAGAATGGGAAGTTTGAAAGCAGATGAGGCTGTTTGATTATTTATGTCCACATGCACCTGAGCGACCACATTATAACTAATGCTTAATATTGTTGCGGTAAAAATAAAAAAATAAAAAACCTTACAAATGCAAGCAGACAAACACAACAGAAAAAGAGAATTCCATATGAAAAGGAAGCATTAATAGTTGCAGATGAACTTTTACCTTATGAAAAGAGCTCATTTCAACTGCAACATCACTGCATCTAGCACCCATAGGGATAGCAACTGCAGAAAACCAATCACTAACATTTGCTGAATAGAGAAGCTTTCCCAATGAAAGTGGCCTTTCCAAAGTGTTGCCTTGGTCTTTTGTATCAGCCACAAACTCTGCGACAAGCGTATCTTTCTCCCTAATGGCTGTTTCAAATGCAAGTCTTAGATCCACACCAGTCCGAATACCTGCATTTTGGACTGTTTGATATTGTGGATCATCAAAATTGTCCACCATAAACATTGCACCAACCACATCTATATCTCCCCTTACATGGGTACTGGCTTCTTGGAATGGACTTGCTTTTGAAGTTCTATAAAATGTCAGCATTCGCTCCATTTTGTCTTGCCTATCTCTTAGTTTCATAATATCAGAGAAGGCTTCTCGTTGCAACCGCTTCAAAATTTCAATCTGAAAATCACATCATTGCAAGAGTTGTAAAGCCCCATGAAACAGCTTGTAGCTACCTATGCATGTAAAAAGCACGTCAAGCTCAAGTAGGTCAACATATAAAGTTTCGTCAAGGCTAACATCCACAAGAATGTTGCTTCACATACTCCCAAAATAAAAAACAAGGAAACTTCTGCAATAAATAGAGATATATGTGGCGGCCAAAAATAATCTCTCAATGCATGGCATGCCACATTTCTGTTTCAATCTTCAATATTCTTCTACATGACTATCCACGGTAGACTATCTACTCATACATGAAAGAAACTATCAGGAAGATATGTGCTTGAAGGCTTTCTATAGTTGGCTCTGATATAAAAACACAAGCTTAAACAACAACCAACAACGGATTTAAGCATCGAACCATATACTATTTCACCATGCATGCATGAATCCTCCCCAAAAAAAAAAACCACATAGATTATAGCTCGTTACACCAATCAATTGCTACAGCTCATTAAATCAATCAGTTTCCAACCTTGGCAGTATAATTCAGATACAAAAACCTTTGAACCAACAAAGACGGTAATTTCTTAACATAAACTATCTGAATAAAGGGGGAAAATTAATAGTAATGGAAAACAAGAAATGGACAAGTACCGGATTTCGGCGGCTGAAATTTTGATGCCAGTGAAGGATGCCATGAGTGAACAGGTCCTGAGTGAATTTAGTAAATTCTTTCAATTTATCCGCCACCGAAGCCACTGGCTCCATTTCACTTTCACCCAAATTCCTCGCCGTAAGAGGAATTTTGTTTAGATTTTATTTTCTCAACGGAAACCAATTACTACTCCTCCACCTCCACCTCCTCCTCCTCCTCCTCCTCCTCCGCCAGAAGCAGAAAGCAAACTACTAGAGAGCTGAGACGCCGCTTCGTCGGAGGGTGATATGGGACTGGGCTATAATGATGGCATGGGGGGCGGGGAAGTTCAAATATAGGCCTTCGAATAAATTGAAGTAACAGATTTGGGCCTTGGGTTAGCTGATAGGTCGTGCTATATATCAAGACCAAATCATTTGAATTGGTCTGCAATCTTCGAATGGCCTGCTTTTAACGGATATTTGAACTTCACATGAAATGGCCCGTTGGCAACTTTTTGAGCTCCTCAGGCCTCACGGTTAAGCTCTGCATGAACTTATGATTACAAAATCTCTGCATATAATCCTTGAAGTAGACAGTGGATATAATTTGTTCCATACATAAACGGCATCTAGAATACAAAGATTTTTATTTTGTTTATTGATAGAACTGTTTACATTTGCATCCCAATTTGTTATGGTTATTTAATATTTATCTCCTCTTTTCGTATAATTTTGCTTAATATACCTACTTCTGCTGCTGTAGCATTACAAACTGTATCGTTACTCTTGGTTCCGTCGGAATAAATTTGATAGGTCATTTACTCATTTTACAACAGCAAGAATAATACTTATATAATAGGCAAAAAACAAGCTGCTGATTTTTCGAGAATGACTTGCATATATAAAGAAGCCATCCAGACTCCTCACCGTCTGACGTTGTACTTTATGGAAATAAGATTTACAAAGTGTTTTAAATGTTTTGTAGTAATGCTTCGAAAACTGCATAGACTCGGTAAAAATATTACTCTATATGGTAGTACTTGCTAGTCATTTGAAGTAGATGAATCCAAAAAGGAATGTGGCTGATGTATAACTTTGGTGGTGCCAGGACCTGGCAAAATCAGCATGATGAATCTGCTCAGAGAAAGCTGTTGAGATTTTGCTTCAGAAATTGCTGGACTAGGACTCTGTATGCTTTTTCCGTAAGATGAAAACTGTCCCAGAAAACGTAGTCCAAAACGTTTGAACAAGTGTACTGGCACAGAAATGCAACTTCTACAGTTCCTGTGCCACAACAGCCCTTGAGTGAGATAGTGAACCCTGTCATATGTCACATGATAATACTGCTATCAATCAGTACCTTCTTCGGCTTTGCTCATTTTTATACAAGTTGGAAGAGAGGGGAGAAGCGTACCATATTTTTGAGGGTTGTTGATGAGATCAAGGGGAAGATTGTAGATGTCAACGTAAACTATCCTTGCCCTGGGGTACCTGCTATTGAGAGAGTTTACTTCTGCGATCAGCTTTGTGTTGAACAGCTGTGCCATTTGATTGTAATCATCTGCACACTGTCTTAATACTCCTCCTCTCAAAGTTCTTTGTGATGGCACACATCCGATGGGTGGCAGACCAAACACAGCAATTTTAAGAGCACCGACTTTGTACAACTCCTTTGGAAATACAAGAAGAAAACACGTCATTGCCAGTTCTCCACAACCATGCTTTTTACCACGAAGTTTTTGCAGAAATTTCTGATTCTTCCCTGAATGTTATATTCAGGTATTACTCTAGAAAAAGTATAAAGTACATGTAATTTATGATGATATGGCACATAAAATTCAATTCCAGAACGAGAGACAGAACTAAGCAATACTTCTGGTCTAGATGCAAAGCTTACCTGAATGAAAGAGGAAGCAGAGTTGAGCATGAGATCAGTGTATGAAGGAACATCATAATGGGACTTTTGGTCACCAAAGCCAAAATAAGTATTGGTAATATCATTGCTGCCAGTGACGACTGCAAAGAGACCATTGCTTAAGATCTTGTTCTTGTTATCCTCTCCAACGACCTCATTAAGCTTGGTCAAGTACTCTTTGAACAATTCTAACTGGTCTGATAGTGATATCACAGACTGATGAAAACGCCAGTCAGAATCTTGGACTAATTTCGCTGATAAAAAGTAATACTACTCCAAATACTACTAAAATGAAGAATATCTGAGATTCTGAATTAGTACGATAAAGCTTACCACAAGCTCAGATGTTAGAGGATCATACCCAGCTCCTCCTGAAGCAAAGTTTACTCCTGTTATGAGATCTTCAGTTTGCAAATTTGGGTCAAGATAAGCTGGCAAAGCTTCTTTGATTCCCAATTCTTCGGCTGAAAGAAAGATACTCCTAATCAAACAGTTGACTCTCAGCAGCTAAGACAGAATAGATATTACTCCTGGTACAAGTACTAGGCACAGAGAGAGGGATCTGATGCAGTACCAATCAAGTCCGGGGGGACTTTTCCGTTAGAAAATCTTCCCGTGGGCCTTCCTCCCATGAAGTCCTGTCCGTAAGGAGGATAATTGACCTTAACAATTGTCGCAAGATTGTTATTGTTACCTGTATCAACTATTGAATCTCCAAAAAAAATGACTGCAGGAATTGAACTGTTATATGGCAGCTTTCTAGTTGCTCGGCCACTGCATGAAAGAGAACCAAGACCCAAACTTGACAGCATCAAAAGAGAGAGAATTTTCGAAGATAGGAATTGCATTGTTGTCAATGATGTTCATGAACTCAGACTCTGAGGCACTGAGCACAAACTGTTGCTGGCGAGTTTTGAGTGGATTAAATGTGGAGAATCAATTAAGTCCCCCCTTATATTTTGTCACATCAAGTCAAACGCTATAGCCCATCATGTGCAGCAGGCGGTTAGATAGATGAATTGCATGTTGGGGTCATTTATTAAGGCATGGTTCCAGCGTCAGATAAGCTATTCCTGGTCCTAAATAAAGAGGGTAACAATATTACATGTTGGCCGAGCCGTTACTGTCAAGGTTCTAGTAACTCCAATCATGTCATGTGTGTCCAGTTGAAATCCTTGTATCAACAGAAAACTACAGCATCAATAACAAGCTCATAGTGCTTCGGTATCTTACTGCCATACAATTAGACAGGAATCAAGGCAGTTGCCGACACTGACAAGCTGCATTTCCAAATGTAGATGCGAGCATCATTTTTTTCCCACTGGGTTAAGCATACTTCAGAGAGAGATGTCAGAGTTCTGCCCGGATGAAATATTGGAGATTGGCCCCGGACCAAATAGTTGAGTCCGGATTGGCCTGAATTTACAGTCCTGCGAGGTGGGTAGGCGATTAATAAGTCTACCCGGGGCTGAACAATCCATTAATAAGCATCATCTCTCCCTCTTCATTAAAACCAGAGAGGAAAGAAGAATGAGTTATGTGACGGCTGGGAGGAAAGAAACTGATAGTAGATTGGCCCCGGACCAAATAGTTGAGAATCGCACTAATCTTACATGTCCACATCTCAAAATGATGCAATCAAACCATGTAAGAGCGAAAACTATGAGCAGCAGACACGCTCCAAAAAAAGGAAGTATTCCACTTATATACTACTGTCCAAGAGAAGACTGGCAATGCATTAAATAGTTTCGATTCACATATACTGATATACATACAATGTTCAATGCAGAAAGTCAAAATCCATGTACTCTTACACAATTCCACAACGTTTATTTTGTTGCCCCTGTCTGCCTAGCAACATTGATTCTGTTTCCAGATGATTTTTGGGAGAAATCTTGAACGGATTTAGAAGAAGTTATTAACATAATTTTGGAGCATCTGTTTGACCAGGATTCTGTATCCTTGCTCTGTGGGATGGTAACTATCCCAAAACAGATACTTAGAGTCATCTTCACATGTCTTGGTGTATTTGTTGCATAAAATCGCTACTTCCACTTTCCCCGTACCGCAGCACCCAGAATCCACAACTTCGAGACCTGAGATCAGCGTAAAAGATCAGTATTAACATGCAACTCGAACTGCTGCTTCTTCTTCTTCTTTCTTTTTTCTGGGATATTTTCCTTATAATCATGCACTAACATTTTTGTTAATGTCATTCTGAATTTGCTGTAACAAAGTCAAAAGTTTTGAGTGAAGTTCGTGATGATTTGAATGGAGCAAAGATGGATGATACGTGAGACTTGAAAGAGCTAAGATTGATTACCATAATTTTGTGGATTCTGGATGATATCAACTACAGGTCCATAAACATCAATGTAAACAATCTTCCCCTGAGGGTAATTTCTGCTTAGAGAACTAATCTCAGCTGAAAGCTTCCCATTCACCAATTGGGCTGCCTGGTTGAGGTTGGAAGCGCAAACTCTCAAAGAACCTCCCTGTAGGGTTCTCTGAGATGGCACGCATCCTATCGGCGGGAGACTAAACACAGCAATTCTCCTTGCGCCAAGTTTATACAAATCCTTGACAGTTTAGATCAAAGATCATAAGCAAAAGTAGCTCACGTAAAAAAAAATGATCAGAAAAAAAAGAACAGTAGCAGTAAAGAACAAGATAGAATTCTGGTACCTGTATAAAATTGGAAGCTGAGGCTACCACAAGATCAGCGTAAGAATCAACATCGTACTGCGCTTTCCGAATCCCAATGGTGAAGTAGGTGTTGGCAATGTCATCGCTGCCTGCTACTGTCAAGAACATGGCGTTTGCTAAAATGTAGTTGGCTTTTTCTTCTCCAACAAGACCTTTGAGCTTGCCAATGTATTCTTTGAAGTATTCTAATTGCTGCTGTAGTGATATCACTGACTGATAACAATGCCATTAATGCTCAATTTTAGCTTCTCATCATAGAATTGATTCACTAGGATTACTAGTGCCACGCCTTCCCTCCAAACCAAAAATACTCACCCTTTTTCTTTAGAAAGTCACCATTTTTTTTTTCCTTTTTTAGGAGTATGCATGACAAGATGGGTGGAACTGTAGTTTAAACAAAACAAAAAAAAAATACTTTCTTTTCTCCACAAAATCTGACATACTAATGCTAAAGACTAGTTGCAGAAAAACTCCGTTTGATCAGGAAAAATGGCGATGACGAACATATCAATGCGTGCTTTGAAGAAGATGGAAGAAACAGAAGTCGAAAGTTGTACTGACCACTAATTGAGGAGTCTGGGGATCATATCCGGCGCCTCCTGAAGCAAAACTTACACCAGTTTGGAGATCTTTGGGTTGCAAGTGCGGGTCAAGATAAGCTGGCACGATATCTTTAAGTCCTAGTTCTTCAGCTGAATTGGAGATATAAGAGCTCTCACGTAATTAGACCGGTGAGTAAAAAGCAAGACAAGGACAAGTATTCTGCGGTACAATTTTCATTCTTGAGTCACTATGTCAGTATAACTTGCATGTTTTTACAGGTTTCTTAAGAGAGTCTACGTTTATGTTCTGGTGGGTTTCCTGATTTTATATGGGTTCTGAACTCTGCAAAATCTGTTGAGGAATTTCTCTATTGACATTTTACTGTGAGTAGCCCAAAATACTTCGAAGATATTCTAACTCCAATTGATGTTTTTACCAACAATTCAGAAGTCATACAATTAATCATATGAAACTTGATCCTAGCGTGGATATAAGAATTTAACATGGACTGAAGTGTTGCTAGTGTGATGCAAAGGGGTGCTGCCCGATTGAGCAGCTTGGCCTTACTAGCTTCGTCAAACTACTCCAATCGAGTTTGGCCTTCTCTGAATTTGAACCAAATTCAAGCTATTTTTTACATAATTCAGGTCGTAGCATACACTAGTTAATATATTACTATATTTATTTTTAAATTTTTATTTATTAGCATAAAATGTCAATTATATTCTTCATTTAAATTTAAATAAAATATTAATATATATTATATAATCTCCGTCCAAGTCGGATTGAGCTCGAGTTAGAATGAAAATAAATTTGATTATTTTTTTAAGATAAAACAAAGACGAGTTTCGAGCTCGAAAATCTGAGCCCGAGTCCAGCTGTGGACTAGATACTAAAGTATGCGTATGGGCCGGTGATGTGCTGTCGTGGAAGCAAAGGTTGACAATCGACCCATCTTAACAGAAGCATGTTTGTTGATTATGGTTCAGGGCTTTGGTCTGCCAATACCTACTAGAGGCCCATATCTTGACCAAAAACCCTGGCGGGTCTATGGCCTAATAAATGGTTTTATTTGTCCAACCCAAAAACAAAAAAACAAGGGTCGAACTATTGACGTGTGAAGTTGAAGCGTGAACGGAAGACCACGCCTTTAATTTCTTGAATTAGTCCCCTACCGCCACCCCTCCCTCAAATTCCAGAAACAAAAAGTAAAACCCCAAGAGAGAGTTTAAAACTGAATATTTCAGGCCGTATTTGTCAAGTTAAAAACTTACCAGTGATGTCCGCAGGTGTCTTAGCATTGCTAAACCTTCCCGTTGGAACTCCGCCAGCAAAGTCCTTTCCATAAGGATGAAAGTTGCACTTTATCAGTGTGGAAAGATTGTTATTGTTACCCTGATCAACTATGGAGTCTCCAAAAGCGAAAACAGCGGTTACTGTTGCATTTTCCGGTAGCTTTACCAGGGCCCCGCCTGAGTTGGAAAACACTAAGAGGAACAGACAGCAGTAGAACAAAGCTACTGATAGCAAGCATGAGCAAGTGATATTCGAAGACGACGATTTCATGAGGAGAAAATCCATTCAATATTCCTCTCTACACACATGCAATTTATTTCCGGGGATTAGATATCAGTTTTGAAGGAAGGAAAGAGTGGTTAGGACTCGGACTTGCACATGGTTATTTGCTATCTTGATGTGTATATATAGGAGATGGAACAATTATTTATCGACAAAGAAAGGAGAAGAGAAGAGTGTAGTGTAGTGTAGCTATCGATTTGGGAGGTAGGTGAGGTTTGTCATCAGTAATTAACTATTAATGAATAGAGCAAAATCACTACGTACTGATAAGACTAAGAAACGAATGCTTAATCATTTGGCGTGACTCTTTTCGATCGGTAGCCTTTTGATGGTCAGACTAAAAACTGACCAAATAACCATAGGGACGAGGTATATACCTAGAAACCCTTTAAAAGCTGCTCCAACTTTTGTCTGAAAAAATAGGCAATCCACGAATGTGATTTTTAAATGACTGTGCCACCGGCCAAAAAAACTTCTAAACAAACCAATGGCAAGCCAAGTGTCCTAATTCAGTGGTTCACAACTTCAGAATGTCATCTTTCAAAGAAAATGCAAGACCTGTCAACGAGTCATTTTGATGTTAGGAAAAAGAAAATGAATTAGGGTCACGTATGAAGGTAAATGGGTAGCATGCATGAAGGCAAGTTGGTAGCGTTAGTTCAGAAGATCGTTTTTATGCCAAAAACATTAGCACATCATAAAGGTTGGTGGGCTACCTGGGATTCATGGCATCCCTTGAGCAAAAGGAACTTAGGACAAGGTGTAATGAATCAAATCTAATCCGGAGAATTCAGAAACACAGGTTCTGTAAATTCATGATTAATATGCTACAATGCTGATACATGAAACGATTACGTTCGGTAAACAACCCTCAGAAGCACGCACGCACGCATTTCAGTTTTTCTGCTCGACATTTTATTAGTTTAATCATTAATATAAAGTTTCTCACCAGGAACACATACGGTCTGATCGCATGCCACGTCTTCTTGGTCCTGTAAGTCTGTAAGTCAGCTGTGCATGATAGAACCTTGGCTTAAGTAACAATTTAGAAGCAAATAAAAGAATTATTTTTTCCCCCTTTAACAATTTTGACGCTGATGCTTTCCCCTCGTTTATAATCATCATAGCATGTGGTAGATGCTTTGAATATGTATCGCTGCATATTCCAGAGAGCACAAATCTTCAATGACCCTCAACGTTAAACTCAATCATGGATATATTAATTAATTGCATGTTTGGCAAGGCCAAAAGAAGATGGAGCTAGCGGAGCCATACCATATTCTATTTTTATCATGTAGGAAAACAGGTTGTAATAAAGATAATAGCAGAAACGCTATTGCTAGGACCAGAAAGATCAACAATTTAATCGACTTGCGGTTGACTGGGAAATTTAACTTGTTATGCACTTAAATTGATCGTGTCAGATAGCAGAAAGCCTCAACAGAAGATTTCGGGTTTTTGACTATAGGAAGTAAGAAGAACCACGCTTTCGTGGATATGGGAATCGAAGTGATAAAGAATTGATCAGTGTTTCTGGTATGGAGAGCTCCGAAAGAAAAACACCAACATAGGTTGGCGTTTTTTTGGGAGAAGCCAAGTAACAATATTGGCTTGCATATAATATTGTGCTCTTTTGATTTGTTTTCTCCCTTTAATCAAGTACTTTCTAGATAACAGCTGAATATTAAAGATCTTGAAGAAGCTGTTGTCTAAATTCCGGCAGCTGATACGTTTGAGACATAATTACAGAAAAGGCAGACATCCATGGATGAAGATATCTTGGCAAAGACGGGGCAGCAGCAGTGCCATATTCCCTTACATGATAGCGATCCCTGACCCAAGTTTGCAATCCCCTCTGCTTTTGGATGATTTCATGGGGGGTGGCTGTAAGAACTTGAAATACTACTGTTGCTGACCTTTTTTATTTATGTTATGCACGTGTTTCCGCCAAAAAGAAAATCAAAAAAAGAGATTGATGTTGGGTAATAAACAAGGTTGGCTCATTTCAGTTAGAAAACCATATCAACCTCTTATGCAAATCACGAGAAATGCTTGAATCTGTTGCTTTCCACTGGTTTCTTTCAGCAAATGTGGTACTCAATTAATTACAATAGCTGATATTCTCACTAAAAAATGACTTCTACAATAGATTCCGCAGCCTTATTAGTTACTATTGGGTTTTTTTTTTTTTTTCCCCTTTAGAAATCGTCAACATAAAGGTTGGGGGCCGTTGTAAATAATACCTGTATAATCATAAGGGAAGCACATGGTCATTGATATTAACTGTACTTCTTTAACTTAATTAAGTAATTTATGTTTCCAGGACCTGAAGATGTGGACTTCCTTCAATAGTTTCCAGCAGGCGTACGTTAAGGAGGACATCTTTTTGGATATTATCCCGTCAAGTATAAAAATATTTTGAACATTTTTCAAAAATTTTGAGGAATACTCATTTTTCACAAAAGAAAAAGAAAATTATTAAACATGTAATGAACTTATTGTGTATTACATTTCACGTATAACACTTCAACATATGACAAAGTTTTATCTTACAAAAACTTATAGCACACTTTTTTCTTATATATACATGCACATAATGTCGGCAATTTATAAATATATAATTAATCTAATATATTAGACACAAGAAATAAGTTAAAACTAAAGTGGAGAGCGCTAGTGGATTCACTAATAAGGTGCGAGGGATTGTAAGATGGAGGTATTGGATTCAAGATTTTCCACTTACCAAAAAAATTTAAAAAAAAAAGTTAAAATTAAATTATTTAATGTGGAACAACATATGCAAATTATAGCAAATGAGCCCTTATTTTTAGTACTTGTTTTAATTATGTCTATATTACTAGCGTATAATTTTTTATTTATAATTTTGTTAAACTCATGTTGTTTGAGCTAAATATCATATAGAACAATGTACTAGCTACACAATCTTGTTTGGGGTTGCATTAACTTGTCAAAAAGCACTTAACTACTTTTGTTCAAAGTACTTATTGAGTGTTTAATCATCTTGTTTGGGTGTATACTTGCATGCATAAGTAATTTTTCTATTTGATAATGTGTAATTTTGAATTTTTAAAACCTATTCATCTCTTCATTTTATTTAAAATTTATAATAAATTTGTTAAAGTAAATTTTTTATTTTTTTGAAATGGAAAAATTGGTTGCTCTAAGAGTACCAATTTTGATCTTATGCCAAAAGTGCTTTATTTTCCAAAATTTCTACTCTTAAATTCAAAAAATGATTTCCACCAAACATGTTAAATGAAATCAGAAAATTCCATGCTTAATAGTTACTCTGGACCAACATAAAACTTCTCAAAATGCTTTGTAGTAAAAGTATTGCTACCTCAAACGGACCCTAATTATGCTCAGCTGAAGTAACAGAGTATATTCAATTTTTTTCCCCCCTACTTTGAAGGAACGAAAAAATCCTATCCAAGTCCCTCATATTTGAAATGTCAATGATTTTCCACTATCGAGACAAATAATATCCACGCATTTTGTATCTAATATACTAACATTGAGGGAAATTGGAGACAATACTGGAAAGGATCCTGTTCCTGATAAGGAATATCATTACATCATCATTCATTAGGGCATAGTTTCGAGAGACAATAGCCCTCAAGGCAGTTGGGACAATTCACAATTGAAAAAGAAAGGAAACCTACACCAGGGCTGTACATTTAATTTCTCGAGGATTATCTAAAGTTACAAAAGTAGCCCTTTAGGAAAAAAAATTTGCAAATATTAACGTACTTTTGCATCATGAGTGCGATTCCCAACCACCATTTTGCCTAAATAATCTCATACTGGGATGCTGCAGAAGATTTCGGACTCCAGAGACACCAAATATTGCGGCGAGTGGCACTCCGGGCAATCATGCGGTTCCTCATCAGCTTATTTATTTATAATTGTTTGTTCAACTGCATTCGCAGTCTTTATTATTTGTTACATGAAACGTTGGATCACATTAATCAGCCTGCAGCTGTTCATGGTGGCCAAGCTGCTCTACTCGTTTCGCAGCACTTATCAGCTATATGTCAAACACAACAATTTTGAGCCCTGCCCACAAAAAACTGGGGAAAGAAAATGACATCCTTGAAAACCGGGCTGATTAGACACAACATCGGATCAGATTGACTCTTTTTCACTGTTTACCGATTCGCGGATACAAAAAAAAACATCAACATTCAACAATTTTAACTCATGACTGTGCACTGGGAGTTGTTGAGTTGAATGACATGGGCTATGACAGAATCAAAACTTGGAGAAAAAGGGCAAAGTCTAATTCAACCTCATGGCAATCTCCATAGCAAAAGAAAATTTACACCACACCAAACTCACAATGAACAGGGCAGTTCCCGAAAAACAATTAAGATTTACAAGTTCAATGCAACTTCTCAGCATAAAGCAGCACTGGTATACAAAGCATTTTCATATACAGACACGGAGACCACTCCTTGATATCAAGCAGGCAGCAGATAAACGGGGAAAAAGGAAAATTATTATCTGACTCGTGAAGATTAACCTCTTTGATCATACAAACTGTCACGAGTCATAGAGAAAGGTCTCGGGCAAGCTAGCCATAGCATCAGTGAGCACTGACAAGAAATGGATGCTGGCAAACACCACACTCTATGGTCTCTGATCCAGAGCTGGGAACTTGAACCTTCATTGTTGACCATTAGAGAAGCATAGATTATATCAATGCTAGGCACTGGAGAAAAAGTCGAAATGCAGAGAGTAACAAGACATGATAAAAAAACCTGCAAATGAACTGTGCAAGTAGGGCATGCAACCTCTTTCATCCGCTTTCCAGAGCCATCTGACCTTGAACCTGTGCAAGCAACAATATATAGAAAGGGCGGCTACTTCTCAAAAGATCACATCATTACCAGAAAACATGGCGAAAAGTCCATGGACACATTAGTTTACCTGATGACGCCTTGCGGTTTCTCTCCATCTCCTCCTGTACAATTTACCAACATCAGAAGTCCACGTATAGCCAAAATTTTAATCTACAGGGATTGATTTTCTATCCTATGTTGCTATATCAGCAGACATGATCTCAAGTACACAAGCATCTTATCGAACTCACATACCAAATTGTGACATAGGAACATAAAATATCCCCCAGAATTATCGTACAGCGAAAGCTGGCGTGAATGTATAACAACTATGCACATTTTATTCTCAAGCCTGATGACATTGCCTACAGTTAAACTGGAACAATACCAGAAATCTTAAAATGTTATGACCAACACGTGTAATATGTGAACATGATATAAGATATCTGTGTCTCACCCGATCATCCATTACCCAGATTTTTAAATTTTTGTAAGTGCTTCGAATCAAATTGCTGAATTTTTGAATGTCCTTACAAGATATGAAATTTGAGTTCGATAAGATATGGAACAGCACAAAGTTGGAAACTTCCATGAGGAAGTCCAAAAACATATCCATATAGACAAATTTCTAAATTTGATTGCAAAGCATCAAAACTAGAAGGGCAATTGCAGTACATGAGGCTCCTATTGCAAGGACATGATGTCCTTGGGCACCTGGTTCTCCTTATAGAACTGATGATCATTATGATCAAGGAACACCGTTACTTGCATTTTTAGCTATCACATGAA
The DNA here is from genome assembly GCA_013103745.1 of Gardenia jasminoides. Classification (NCBI taxonomy): domain Eukaryota; kingdom Viridiplantae; phylum Streptophyta; class Magnoliopsida; order Gentianales; family Rubiaceae; genus Gardenia; species Gardenia jasminoides. The sequence goes on from CM023103.1 coordinate 96,231,391, forward strand.
AACCATCAGTAACTATGCAAAACAGGGTACTAGAATCACAATTACCGTATAGAAGTCAAAACAAATCTATGAATGGCTTTTTTCAATTGGTGCAACACCACTCAGGGACCTTGTGACCATGGAAGATCCTAAAATGACCAGTGTATTATACTGTTGATATTTAACTAGAAAGCATTGTTCTGCGTCACCTGAAGCTTCTTTGCAAGATCCTCGTGACTCTGCAATGCAGTTGATCTGCTGGAGGCTTCCTTGGCATTAGTCAATCTATGAGAAACTTCTACCTGTGAAGAGAAAAATGCCAAAGGACATATTTAACAAGCATGAAGGCATCTAATCAGATGCTTGCACTTTCACAGGCCATGAACAAGTGTACCAATTCATTCAGACAAAGGATGATCAAGTTTATGATATCATTTTCATTCAACACAAACCAAAATAGAGAACTCCCAAAAGTTTTCCAAGTTCTAGCTAAAAAATATGTTCACTGTTCTCAAACTTTGGGAGGGAACAAACTACAAAGTTGGAAGTGGCAAATGGAATTTTACCATGCAACGATCACAAACCCTGACAACTGGAGCATTCTGATCAGCAGTAAGTGCTATCCTTCCATGGGTGCACTTGTCACAGAAAATATCTCCACAATTTCTGCAGTGATGCTGGGGAAAAAATAACAGAAAAGGATGAATTCTCAAAGCAAACAAGTAAAAATATTATGAAGGATTTGAAGATAAAAAGAACACAAGTCCTATTGAGGAAATCCCTGTATTAAGTTGACAAAAACATACCTTCCGCACAAAGGCATTAAAGTCCGTCCCACAAGCTGTGCATTTGGTGGCTGCCTCATCAGGAATCTAGATTTTAACAAAAGAAACCGTGAAAAGATCATGAGAACGATATCAGTAGCACCATTCCAAATGACCCAAATACCCAAATGATACACATAGCAGACAAGAAATGGTTATAGTGCAATACAACTAAAACAACTTTTAACCACTTTTTTCATACAAAATTCCAGTGTTATCAAAATCACTTCAAAAATGGTCAGCTTAATCAGAAAATCAATGCAAAGTTACAATAAGACACGTGATTGGATGATACAGTACAAAGATAAAGCATCAATGGTGACAGATGAGCTTCACTGGATGTATTTCCTATTTTGTACAAGAGATGAGGCAATAGTCACCGGAAAAAAGCAGCTGCAGATAAATGTCTCTCTCTCCCTTCCTCTCTCTCTCTCTCACCACACATGCAAACAAAATAAGCCTAGATGTGTATGACTCTTATAGAATTTTCACCAATACACAGACAAACAAGTAAACTTAGCTGAATTGATTAGAGAGCTCTTACAAGAATAAGGAATAGTTTGCATTCAAAGGTAATATCAGAAAAGACAGAAATATTAGCACCATTGATAGAATATTAACACCAGATGCTTGGGGCAAGGAGCACAGATGTCTACTCATGCAGCATGCAATTAAACAATTCACTAAATTTCTGGTGAATACCATCATTATTAGTGGTTAGATATCCTTTCCCAAGAAAGAATATGCCAAACAAGCAAACAGAAAAACTATCCCTGAAAATGGTGTAACAAAACAGTTCTTTATGGAAACATCAAACTTTCAAGTTCAAGCCACCAAAAAAAGGATAGAGATAAAGAAACTCAGATAGAGATATTTTCAGTCTATTCAGCTATCACAGGCCCATAATAGGACTTTAAACATATCAGGAAGATAAAAGCAGGTTTTTACACAGGAGACAACGAGGATCCCCATTACCCAATGATCTTTTTCCTCATTGACAGGCTTCATGAAAATCATCCAATCAGCAAAACCTTTTTTCTTCTCAGTGGGCTGTTCAGTAACCTTAGAAGATTCCACAGGTCTACTTCTTCCTCCCATCTCCTTGAACTGCATCGCACACAAGTAAACAAACATTCTACCCAGTTCTGTAAAACAATATAGATAAAGACCAACAAAGTGAAGCAAGAGGAAAAACAAATATGAGATAAAGACAAAAGGCATGGAGATAATCATTTTACCATATACATGTATATAGATGGAACTCCAATTAGAAGAACAAAATGAGCATGTGTCAGCCTCAAATATATTTGGGCATGCTATGAGAGTGAGGTCTGGTAATGTGTGAACCTAATGTAAAGTGAGATGTGATGAATTAATGCCAACATAAACTTACCAAGTGACGAGAAATCAGAGCTTCTGGCACTTTCAATAAGGAGAAAAAGGATAATAATGATAATAATAAAAAAGAGAGAGAGTATACATTTAAAATTTATTGCATAAGTTCTTAAAAACCAACCATCCAAATCAAAGGCATAAATGACCATTATGCCCCAAATATTCAAGCAAAGAATCCAACCATGAAATCTTTTTCATGTCACTTAAGCCACTTGACCCAATTAAATAGTAGCAGAAAGCGAAGATTGGCATATAACAATATTTGACATACTGGTAACAATATTTGCCATGCATAGCATTTTGTTATATGCCACTCTAAAATAGCATGTTAGCAGTTATTCCCCTTTCTATTTGACTAAAAGAACCATGGCACCGGATAAAACTTTGAGGCTAACTAAGTCATTTCTACTCCTTGATTGCCAACTCACCAGCTTCAGGATTTATTCCAGAGGCACCCTACTTTTTGAGGACTGCCCCTCAGTCGAAGAAAGGTGGTTGAAGGAGGCTACACGCTGTGTGTCAGAGGAAGGGTGGGGATCACCTTAGTTTCATGATTGAGCTCTCCAAGATAGATATTTGATTGCTGGAGTGACAAAATTTCTAGCAATAATATTGAGATCTAGCTGTTATGCAAATGGTCTGTTGGTATTATATACTACTATTTACCAAAGCCAAATGTGAAGTTCGGAGGAGGAACAACAGAGGGAAAAGACACCACTCTTGAGGGCACTTTTATGCTTTAAAATTTCACTTTTTAACTCCTTAATGTTTCATGAAACAGCACTGACTTCAGTCGTACGGTTTTTCCAGTTGCTGAAAATCTTCAGCACAAAATTGAAATGTCCAGTCAACAGATATTTGTTGGCCAACCACTGACAATGAGATATAACCCTTCTCCCCAAAAATTAAATAATAATAAATAAAATGAAAGGAAAAAGAACTCAAGAACTCCTCCTGAATTTTAAGCCCAAGCAAGCAGAAGACTAAGCTTGCATTGGATAGATGCAGCTGCATTAATGACTGTTATTATTGGTGTCAAAACTCCATATAAGAAAGGCTAAGAGTTGATAAACACAACTTCGGTCAAACAACATAGCAGTAAATATGCGAGCATCACATGGTGTATCAGGAGAGATAAAATAACTCAACTAATTCTCACCTGTACAGTTGCAGCAGTCACAATGTCCAAAAGAGTACTTGTTGTATAACTACTTGACTGCAACCTAATGCGCCTTGGTTCAATGTCAACAGAACTTTTCGACCAAAAGGAAAAGGTTGATGGTGATGTTACCTTTGATAGAGAAAATGAATGTATAAGCAAATTCACAGGCAACCCGACATCTATACAAGTAGGGAATTAAAAAAGTCATGGAACACTCATCCACGATATAGTGCTATAAACTAAAACTGTCATGGAATACACATCCATGATAGAGTGCTATAAACTAAAACTGTCAGCATCAAGTAGGACAATGAAACATGTCACCATTTATTATTCATGATGCATCAAAAATCTAAATTCATATCTACTGAAAATAGACATTTCACTTCACCAGTTTACAGTTCATAACTAAAAAACTTGTTTAGATCAAAACATTGCTTCATGGCCTTCAAAGTTCAAAACCAAAAGTGAGCGAAATGGAGGCAAAAGTATCACCTTATATAAGTGGGTATAAATTTCACAAATTCACAAACATTTTGTCTCAATTTTCTAGAAATAGAGACAAGACACGTCAGATTCATATCATAACCCAAAAAGCATTCAAGATATTGATGCAGCAGAATCAAACATGGTTAATTTGATTACAACTGCTTACAAGCCGTATAGACCAAGTTTTAAATGTAAATGTTATAATATATGCATGAAAAGAGGATGACAATAAGAACTTGTCATGACTTTATGTTCTACAGGTGATCAATATCCATATACCACCAACTGGCCCCTCTGCATCAGTTCAATCCCAGGGTCCAGAGAGATCCAAAAATCTTACTTCAAGACACCTCAATTTTCTTTAAAATATTATAAAGAGTCCGAAAAAAGAATTCCAAAAATCATTGGCAGCAGCAGATGGTATAATTTTAACCAAGAAGGAACCTCAGATTCATGTTTGCCTGAGTCTGATTTATTAAGTCTTTTTCCTGGAAACAGAAAGTAGAAAAGAAGAGCATGTGAATATGGATACTTGTTAGTTTACATACTTAAGTAGGATTCAATCAGTTCACCTGTAACTTGGACATGTTATCATTCATTTGTTTGGACCATAGGACTTTGCTAGTTTACATTAGTAGAATCCGATCATTTCACCAAAAACAGTGACATTGTATAATTCATTTATTATATGTAGTCTATTATGTAGAGTCAAATAGTGAACTTCTAATTATTCACAGTCCCCCTAGGAACAACAACAACCAAAAAAAGGAAAAAAGGGAAAAGGGCATACTTCACATCTAGAAATTGTGTCAAGGGGATATATTCTCAGTGTCCGACTAGTGCTCGGGTCAAGCATGCGAATCCCATCCAAGCCAATCTGAAAGACAGATCCCATATGAAAGTAAACTAGGAGAAACAACAAGGAAAAGAATTGCTACAAATTCCCAAACCAAATTCAACTGAGAAAGATAGAAAGTGCATCCACTAGACTGTATAAAAATAGTTATTCTAAGTGAAGTTTGACCTTAAAATTATGAAAGTGGGAAAAATTTAGAGCCTGATTTGCAAGAAGCTTAGCTATACATTGCACATAAACAAGCAAAGCGTCATTATCTGCAAACCTTTTCTTTTGTCCATTGAAACATATTTTCGCATACTAAAAGAAACAAATACCAATACACACACCGTCCAAATGCTGCCTTGGGCAATTGAAAACAGTGCCTAAGCAAAACAAATCAATCGCAGTTCAGTTTCTCAAAAAAAGAAAAAAAAAAAACTGAAAAACCACTTTGCCATAGCGATAGGGGTTTAATTTAAAAGTAGTATCTTGTAGCCAGGCAATCCTCACTCACATTCTAAAGTCGAAAGATATACCATGGTTGAGATAGAAGTAGAAAAACTAGTATAACTATAGCTACTATAATATCAACAATAATCTTTAGCTCAATGGTATTGAAGCCCTCTTCACGGCTGTGACGTCTCAAGTTTGAGGCACAGTTTGAGCCCAATTACCAAATGGGAAGGGGGGGGGGGGGGCTACAGTTACAAAAATTAAGAAACAGCTAACAAGAAACAGAAACATCTGATACAAATGAGAAGAAAACAATTAGGAACCTGGCAAAGAACATCCATGGTGCTCTGGCCGCCACTTTCAGCCAATAGCTTGACTCTAAACTTCTGCACCCCACTCTTCACATCCTGCTGGGCATCCGCCTTTGGCACAGCCCTCACTATCTTCATACTTGAAGCAATCGATGGCCTCTCCTTCTCTGAAGAATACCCAATTGGCCTCCCAAAATCATCAAAACCAGACCAAGTCGACGAATTTGGAGCCGTACCTCGAGCCCCATAAGGCTCCACCTTACTCCCTTGGTATGCACAGACCCCGTCACCATAGCCATCTGTGCCATACCCATCACCATCGCCTAATTTCCCATAAAAATCTGACCCAAAATCCGATCTTTCGGGACCTGAACCTCCATATCTGCCCGAAGAACCCTCAAAATAGCTGCCTGGTTGATCAAATTTCACATTATGATCATATGGGCTATCATAAACAGGTGGAACAGAGGAGCTTAGTTGGTTGAATTGAGATGGGTAAGCTGAAGAATAGGCTGACTTGGAAATGGAATTAGGGCCAGGAGTGGAAGAGTAACTGGGCTGCGGAGGTGGAGGCTGCTGGTGGTGGTCGTAGGCTGAGTAATAGGGCTGTGGAGGTGGTGAGGGTTGTGATGCGTGAGGAGGGGCCTGTGGGTAGGGCCCATGGGTTTCGAATTGGGGAAATGGAGAAGAAGGTTGGGGTTGCTGAGGTGGAGGAGTATTGAAGGAAGGGGCAGTGGGGGCAGGACTGGGATTCTGGGGATATGAAGGATAAGAAGAGGCAGGATAAGACCTAGGGTGGTCCGAGGCGGGGCCGTAGTTGGCTGAGAATGGCGGCGCAGAGGCGTAGGGTGGCGGTGGAGGAGTTGATTGATGGGCGGGAAGGAGCGGAGCTGGTATTGGGTTCGGATTCGGGTTTGGGTTTTGTGGATATTGATAGTAGGAGGTAAAATCGCCTTGTTGCATAATTTTCTTGAATGGCTGTTGAGCTAAATGCTAGATTGAGCTGAGCTGAGACGAGACGGCGGCAGAGGGGATAGAGGCCCTGTTGGGCTGGCCGATGTCGATGATCAGACTGATGAGAAGACGCCCAAACTCAAATGATTGAGGGAATTTCCCTTTTTTTTTTTTACTCCCTCAGGGGAATCGAAAACGAGCTTAGGCATCGCTCCGACTGTGTATTCTTATTAAAAAACAAAAATAAAAAAAAAAGGATTATTTTCTATAAACACTTTCTCAATTACTTTTTTAATATTTTAATAATCCAACTAAACTTAAAAAGTTGTTTTACATGGAAATCCGAAGCTGCAGTCCCCTCGAAGGACAAAGAGCTTCGAAGTTATTGAATAGAAGATTATTCATAAAATTTTGTAGCACTTTTTTTATTAATTGATATATATGAAATAAAATAATAATTAAAAAAATATTTATCGCACAAGTGAAAAATATTTTCTAAATAGTTACGCATGCAAAAATCTGATTAAAAAAATTATTGGTTGTATGGCAGTAAACCTTATTAATGTTTGATCTCAAAACCACTTTGCTCCTTGACATCTAATTTTGAGCACTTTTACCCCTTTTGATTAGTCAATAGTTATATTTCACCATTATAAATTACTAGCATTCTGAAATTGCTCTTATTTACTAGACAAAATTATCTTTTGTCCTAATGTGTGTAATCTAATAGAAAACACACAAGAAATGTATGTATCCAATACCTCTCCAATATGTTATTTGTTATCGTGTCCAATATATTCACGATAGAATGCAATTACTTGAAAAAAATCACATGCTTTACGAGTCTAGAAAAAAGCAAATCAAGTAATTTTTATATGTAGAATTTTCAACAAGTAGCAGTGAAATAATAGTACCAAAATTTGAGGTAACCAAAATTTGGGTCTTTCTTTTTTTTGATTTGCCAAAGAATAAAAAATAAAAGAAGACTTACAGACCTATGTGTAGGAGTTGGGCTTTTTCTTTTAAAAAATAGAAGGTAGGGTCTTTATTTATAAAAAAAAAAAAGATAACTATTAGGTCAAGGATAATTTTGTTTAAAGCTATAGTTGATAAAAAAAAATATGGATAGTTTCGGAACATTGGCAATTTATAACTGTCAAATATAACTTTTGTCTAATAAAATGGGACAAAATGCTCAAAATTAAACATTAGAGGATAAAGTAATTTCGAGACCAAACAAAAGGAGTTTAATGTCATTCAGGCATTTATTCAGAAATATATTTGTAATACAATTACATAAAAATTTTTGAAATAATCACGCATACAAACGTGAGTGCAGGATGGATTTTTTTTAAACATATACGAATAAATACGTGCTTACTCGTTGATTGAGTTTAGTTTATGACATATTACTTCAAGGGAACATGCGATGCAACCAAACAATCAATAGTGCATTCTTTCAAAAAAAAAAAAAAGGCACAAAAAAATCAACAGTGCAACAAAAAAAAAAAAAGACATTTATTGTTTGTTTATTGGGATGTCTAGAAATTAAAGTACTACACAGAATTAGGATTAAAATACATGTAAACCATGATGAACGCTTGTATTCGGCGCCAGTGGCGGACGCACAAATTGCCCCCACTGACTTTGTATAAATTTCCCAAAATGTATATAAGAGTTTAGTAATTTACTTGATTTGTCCCCACAACTCAAAACACTCAAATAATTCATTAAATGGTATTGTAGTAAATAAGAGTTAAATATAATCTTGTTGACTTTTGTCATTGGCGGGAATGGCGGGAAGATGTTTGAAAAATTGCAAGTAATGTGACTAAAATATTGCTATAAAACACCCAGAAAAAATGCTTTCTTTAAGAACTCAAAACCTGGTTGTATTTTAGTTAAAAAAAAAAAAAAGGCTTCTTCTCCTCATTTTCCAAAGGCCAAATAGCAGACAAAACTCATCTATGCTCTGCTTTCATTAGTACTTCAATCCGACAGTTCCCCCCAAATCTCCAAAGTTTGCCCCCACTAAAAATCAATCCTGGATCCGTCACCGTTCGGCTCCTCCCCCTCCCAAAAAAAAAAAAAAAGGAAAGTCTCATCATGCAATAGTAGAGCAATCCATCTGAGGGTTGCACCAGACTAAGGCCCTGTTTGGGAGTGAAATTTTTTGAATGTTTGTATAAAATTCTACTGTAATCTACTATCGAATAGAAAAACTTTTTGAAAGTGAAGTTTTTTATGTGTTTTGGGGTTGTTATATTAAAAACTTTGAGAGTTTTTTGTGGATTCTTACAAATAATGTATGAAACAAACAAATTTTACAAATTTGCATTAAAACTTTAAAAGTTTTAAAAATATTAAAGTAGAAAACAAACAAGTTTTTATACAAACTTGTAAAAACTTGAGGTTACAAACAAGAATGTTAGGGGATGGCTTTGTATACATAAACAGTGGAGAAGTTCATCTAGAGGAAAGCAATCGCCAAGCAGTGAGCGAATTAAATGCCACTTTGACAAATATTCAACAAAATGATCTAGGTCTATTTAGATTAGTTGTTTTTGGGGTTATTTTTCAAAAACAGCACTGTAGCATTTGAGATGTGAAAAACTACTGTAACTGTCTTTCAAAAACTTTTTGAAGGTGTTTTTGGGATAATTTTTTGTAGTACTTTTAAAAGTAAAAATTTGTTTGGTCCATTTTTTGGGGCATTTTTAAAATTAAAAATTTATTTGGGATAATTTTTTGGGGCATTTTAAAATTAAAAATTAATTTTAGATTTTTTGGGACATTTTTAAAATTAAAAATTTATTTGGGGTATTTTTAAAATTAAAATTTATTTGATGGGTGGTGGTGCGGGTGGGTTAATTAAAAAAATATCCCAAATAAATTTTAATTTTAAAGATGAAAAATTACCCCAAACAAATTTTAATTTTAAAATGCCTCAAAAATTACCAAATAAATTTTAATTAAAAAAATGCCCAAAATTATCCCAAATAAATTTTAATTTTAAAATACCTCAAGTAAATTTTAAATTTAAAATGCTCTAAATAAATTTTAATTTGGATGGAAGGGAGGAGAGGGGAGGGAGGAGGGGAGGGGAGGAAGGAGAAAAGGGAGAGAGAGGGTTTTGTGAGAGAGAGGGAAGTGGAGGGGGGGAGAGAGCGGGAGGAGGAGGTGGTGGTAGGGGTGGGTAGTGGCGGTGATGGGTGGTGGTGTGGTTGGGGTGGAAGAAGAAGGGATAATATTTTTATTTTTGTATGTATAAGTTGTTTTTGAAATATTTGTTTGTATCGATGTTTTTGGGATTATTTTTTGTTGGTGTATTACTGTAGCATTTGGGATGTGAAAAACAGTTTTTTAAAACAGTTCAAAAAATAGAGAATCCAAACGGACCCTAGTATGTCTTACCGCTATTTATCAATTGACTAGACCAAGGGTACCTAGTTAATATGTTAGCGTTAAATATGTTCAAAAACTACTTAAGACGTCAGCTTAGGCCCCATTTGAAATTATGTACTATTATTAAAAAAGTACTTTTGGAAGACAAAAGCATTTTTAATGTGTTTAGTGACCATAATTTCTTGAACCTAGAAATAGGGTTTTTGATCAATAAAGTACTTTGACATAAGTTCAAAATTTTATACTTTTAGAGCAACTTCTATCTTCCAAAAAAATTAACTTTAATAAATTTATTATAATGTTTAAACTAAGTGAATATATATACATATATATATTATAAATTTATAAAAAGTACTTACATAAGTACATACTCAAACAATATGATTAAACACACAGTAAGTATCTTGACGGAAAAAACCTACTAGTTAAGTATTTTTTTCACAAATCGACGCAACCCTCAATTGGTCCTTAGTCTACATAATTCACCTGAGTGTACTGGCACAAGAAGTGAACAGCTATCAATAGGTTTTGCAAAGAAGGCTACAGCATGCATATAGATTTTTGGAATATCAAATAAATTCTGAAACGGAACAAAATAAGTGAGTACAAATAACAAAGGGTTGATCGCACTTTATTCCCATTAGGTTTGGACTGTTTTTCACTTTACCCTAACGTTTTATTTTCGTCAGTTTATCCCTCCGTTAGTCAAACTAAGCAAATTGACAGTTAACAATTTTAACATGCCAAAAATGCCCTTCACAATAACCGTTTGATTTTTTGACGACCAAAATGCCCTTTGGTCAGTTATTAAAGGGATCTTACTTGATGCTTCATTTTTTTTTGATGACGAAAATGCTCCATTTTCTTTTTGATTACTAATATCATCTACATGTACTCCGATTATCAATTCCATTATTTGAAGAATTTTATGACATTTTTTCTGAGTTGACAAAGAAAAATTTGAGGTGGTGTTAGACTAAAATGAAGGAAAAAAATACTGATGCTTATGCTTGGAATGAAGCATCAGGTAGGATCATTTTTATAACTGACCAATTGTGAATGACATTTTTGGCATGTTGAAATTGTTAACGGTCAATTTGCTTAGTTTGACTAACGGAGGGGATAAACTGAGAAAAATAAAATATTGGGAGATAAAGTGAAAAATAGTCTAAACTTAAAGGGGATAAAGTGTGATTAACCCAATAACGGAATATGGAGTGCAAATAAACATTTCTCGCTCTTGCGTCCATAACCTTTCTCAAGGATCAGTTAGTGGAGCCGCAAGAGCCTTCATGATCTTTTCACTGTTGTTACACCTGGAAAGTTTAGGTGACCGTGTCACGTTTTCCGATCCCACCAACGCAGGGCGGAGGGGGAAGGCTGTGCGGACAGGTACTGCATGGATGGGAGGCAGTCGTTGCATATGATATGCGGGGTCATCATGATTGTGCTTTTCAAATCTTTTCCCGTCAGTTCATAGTACTATCTTCTAGTACAAGATTATTACGGCTTCAGAGCGCAGAGGTACCCCATTTCTTGAAACAAACACTCATCCTAGAAACCATAATAGCACTCCACTTCATTGAGTTAAGCTTCCAAGAAAAACAATCCAAATCGGGAATTGGTTATTTTTTTTTGGGGTTTTTTTTGATGAAAATCAAGAACCCCATGAGAGGGGAAAGTAAAGATTTTTTAGAAAAGTGCCCGCATCATCATATAACGACATCGACATGGATTTGGATCAGTGCATGTAGAGTTGGAAGTAGTAGTAAATTGACTGACAGCTAAACATTTGGTAACAAAAACCAAAATAACAGCCCAAAATAAAGCTGCCCAAAATCCCGTACGAAGCATTAGTACTACAACTACTATTTCTAGCAGGTGGGATCATCATTATTAACATCAAAAAGAGTGTTCTTCACCAAAGAGAGTTGGTACACTACTTTCTTGCTTTACTCCAGGAAGATTTCAATGCTGCCATCTTTTACCGATTCACACATAGGACAAACCTCAAGAAGTGATTCGCAAGTTGCGCAGGAGCAGAGATGCCTGCAAGGAAGAAAGACAATGGACAAGCTTCGAGCTTTACACAGCTTACAGGCTAACTTTTTCCACTGCTGATCTTCTCGGTTTCTGCACTCCCCGTTTGAAGACTCACAAACTGATTCTACGTCAAGGGCTCTGACTAGCTCAAGCCTATTGTTAAGGCCTATGACCATAGCTTCATTGTCCATTGCTTTTCTCTGCCACCCTTGGGCCTCGACCCCTGCCCTTATCAGTAAATTTTGCAGCTCCATGGTTCTGTTTCTTGCAATTTCCAAGTCCTTGTCTTTTTGATGCATCAAGTTCATAATCTTGGATTGATATCTCTGTAGCAGAACTGCTTGTTGCCTTGCCTTTTCTTGCACAACTGTCCTCAACCGTTGATTCTGTAAATTTCACAATAACCAAAATTCATTTATGAAAAAACCAAGAAATTTAAGTGAAATTAAAGAAAAAAATTTGATCAAGGATTTCCATCATCAGTATTCTCTCATTTGCAATAGAACAAAACTAGAAATGAATGTTAGTACTACTTGTAAAGAAGCATGCTCTATAGGGACGCTGATCTAGGCTTTATTGCGTGTAAATATAAGGATACATGGATAATCTGATGCAAATGAGAAAACCCGTGTCTTCGTTTTTTGCATTATTACCTCCAACTGCAGTAACCAGTCCATTTCCAGCCTCTGTTTTACAAGCTCAGAGGCCAAAGTTTGAGAGCACGCCATTGACTGAGGGATTTCGCAATCTTTTTCTTGATTAATGATGTTTTGATCAAGAAGTTGATGATGGTCTGGATGTTGCGGCTGATCTTGGAAATAAGCATCATCATCCAACCCCAGAATAGAGTTCACAAGCCAGTCTGGTAAACTACACACGGGTAATGTCAAGCTCATCTTCCACAGGATATTATTAGAGAAAGCAAGCCAACTTGACATGGAATTTTTCAAACCGTAGGACTAATTGGAAAAATGAACGAAAACGAAATGGGGTAGGTAAAAAGCAAGAAAGTTCATGTTCTTGTTAGATTAGAGAAGAGATGCATGACCTCTCTCTCCCTTTTTCTCCAAAAGTGGAATCTTGATTTGGGTAGAAGAGTACCTCTGCTTGTGGCTTGTTTGGACTCTGAGCTTTCATTGTGGTCTAACTGACCGACGGGTGATGATGATCAAAATCCGTATGCTAGCCAGACTTCTGAAAAGAAAAGAACTTGTGGCTGGCCCCTGTGGTGGTGTATGTTTTGAGAACTGACAGTACGATTTCAACAGCAAAATTATATCCAATGTAAATTTTCCTGTTAAGTGGATAATGTTACGAGAAAAATGTAGACATTAAGTAGATTAGTGCGAATTTAGTTGGGAAAATGTGAGCGAAACAACAAGGATCTGGACAAATGGGGTAAATAATTTATTCTAGAAATGAAAATTTATAACTGTACTTATATCCCTCTCGAACAACAGATAATTCTGATTATCCTCGAAATTTCATATGAAACGTACTAAAAGTTCTGTGAAATGCACACACCTACTTTTTTTAGACTTTTTTCCTTTTCTAATAGACCAGCGGTTTCGAATCTAACACCTCCTATTTACAAATTCTTTCAACCTTATTACTCACTCCAACCCTTCCCCACGTACGCACCTATTGCTATCTAATAACACTAGTATATATGCACATATTCGTTGGCTGGTTATCTACGAGTTACAAGTGTGGAAAAAGCCATATTATTCACAAATAAAACATTGTTCATTTGCTTTAACCCAAATTGCAAGGTAAAAGGTAGTTTTTTGTCTATTTTTTAAGAGAATTATTGAAAGTAGACTCGCAATATTGCATCTTTTTTTCCTTTCTTTTGTGTCTTCCTTATACTTCCTTTTATGGACAATTTCTATATCCATTTGGATGATGTATTTTAAGTGTTTGTACAAAATTTTACTATAATTGACTGTACAATTTATTAAAAAAATATTTATAGAGAAATTGAAAATTTTTTATTTTCATTTTTCTTTTCTTCTTCAATTTTTTTTTCCCCTTTCTTTCCTTCTTTCCTCCCTTCTTCTTCCTCCTTGCCACCACTGTTGCCCCAACTACTACCAACCGACATCAATAGAGGGAGTGAAAGGGGAAACAGAGAGGAGAGGGACGCAAAGAGAGAAGTTAAAGGAGAAGAAATGGGTAAGGACAAGCAACATGGGTGAGGTGGAAACGGCTGGGAAGGGCGGCAGTACAACAAAAAAATGAGTGTATTTCTTTAATTATTTTAGAGAGTTTATTTTAAAAATTTGTCCTATTTTTAGAAGTGACTAAAAACAGAATCATTAAAAAACTTATATAATAAAAAATACCAGAAAATTTGGGATGCCAAACAAAACCTTTATCTGCTAAAAGGCACCCTTTTCGCAAAAAGTTCTGTGTCAGACTCAATTAAAGAGCACTTTTGGTGCATTAGGGAAAACTAATAGTAATTACATTTCAGTTGTCGCTGATCCAATTACATGAAAGACTACTTCTGTCTGGACATAAGTCTCATCCCATGGGTTTTCAATTATAAATCATCGAAAGTGCAAGTTATTATCGGACTGGTCTTGTTTTGAGGACTTGTGGACCACATAGGATGCACCTACTTTACGTGCCTGGGCTCGCAATTCCATTTGTACTGGACCAAAGCTGGACTACCAGCAATAGAGCTTCCCCAGCATCCAAATCTTCAGAAAGAAGATGAAACAGCATGCAACCAACAACAGTATAATAGTCTAGTGACAGATCAAGCACACAACGCCGCCAGTAAAAAAAAAAAAAAAAAAAAAGGTCACCCACAATTTCCATTGGATTTTACCTATCAAAACTGCAAGATGATGTTGGAGAATTCCCTAACAGTCATCTACGTCAGTCAGTTTCAGATTCAAATTTCAGATTGAACATCCTCATGCCCCAGGAAAAATCAAGCTACATGGGTCTCCAGACGACATGATGTTCCAACAGCATCTTCCATTCTTGAATACCAGTCACCTATTCGTGTGTGTTCTACCATGTCTTTACCAGACTGAAGATAGCGGATGGGTCTTAAAACACCATACACCAGCTAGGTCAGCTAAGTTCAGTTTGGATCCACCTATCAGAAAGACAAAAGTCAGAAGAGCATCACCACCAAAGTTAGTAATGTCTAAGTTCTAGGTACTAAGTGAAGGATAGGAGGAAACCTAGGAAATCTCGGCCTTTCAGAGCATCCACCCAAGTTTCTGCAGCATCATACAAAGCAGCTCTTTCGTCGGTGATGTTATGTCTTTTCTTCAATTTTTTGGACACAAAATACATGGCTGCAGCTCCAGCATACTTTGCTACAATTCTCTCTGTGAAGCTGAAATTACCTTTAATGGACACATAACTGAGAATTTCAATCTCAAGTCAACAGAAATATTATCAAGCAGAGCAAACATAATTAAACCAGAATAAATAATCCAAAGCAAGACAAACCACATTGCACTGCACTCAACTTCTGCTCTACTTGTACTACTTCTGAAGTTGCTGTAGTATAAACACAATTTTACCTCTTTCTCCTCTACATTTGTGGGAGAAAATATGGACACAACCTTACCATCAACATAAAGCTTACCATGACTCGTAATGTAGTCAAATGACTCGAGGGCCTCTGAAGTACTGCGATAGATATTTGGTGATAAGACATGCACCAAGTGATTGTCAACCCACCTACACGTACAATAATTGATTATTTTTGAAGTTATATAAGGAGAAAACTATGCATCATACTAGGACATATAGTCTTGATAACCTATATACTTTGTTCCACAAAATCAAAGTACCACCTTATATTTTTACCACCCACATGTAGTTATGAAGCTAAGGAATTAATAGCTGAAAGTTTATGCAGAGAAATATCAAGAAATTTGAACCAAAGGCAAAAGATTCATACCCACGCCATTTATTCTCTTCACCAGCTTCATCTGAGAGATTATCACCTTGAACCCTAGAACAGACTCTTCGAGATAACTCATCAATTATCTCTACAAAGATAAATGAAGAAATTCATAGATTCATCCACCTTTTCCTCAGAGGTTTTCCAGACTTTTGGGCTAATGGCCAATCAAATCCAAGCGATTAGCAGTTCTAACCTGATGAGTCAAGCATCTGTTCACCATCGACCATCAATATAGGCACCTTTTTGTAGTCAGACCACTTAATTTCCTTTTTGGTGATTGGATTGACCTCCACTACTTTGTAAGGAATGTCATAGTAATCCAGGAATGCTGAAAAGAGACAAAGGAAAAGAGAAGCAACTTAGTAAAGCAAAAGGACAAGCATGACAAATGAAGGCTGAATAAAACTCCAATGAAGAAAAAAAACATTGATGATTCTACCACTATTTCGTGCCTCCCTCCTGCCACCCCAGGCCCCTGCCCTGTCACTCCCAACTGACTGCAACGAGAAAAGGCGCAGCTATTTCTTTCACCATTATTAGCACATGGCTCTATAACTGCATATGTAACAATCAACTAGGAACTTGATCACAAAAAAGTTTTTTCATTTTTTTTTCTGGCTAATTTGTATATGTAAATAGAGTGGACACACGCAATAAATCACAAGATCTGCATGGTAACTTTCTTACCGCTCTGGTAGTACCATTCGTTTAGTAACCAACAATGGTAAGTCCATAAACTCAAAGGCCAAAGCCAACATCATCGTAGCAGCAAAGTCATGATTCGAAATCCTACCTCTTGGTTTCCCGTTCACGTTTTAGCATTTAATTTCAAAGATAGGATATACAACCCAACCTCAAACTCAGAATTTTTCATTTACGGCTTTATCATATTATATGCCATAAGCTATTAAAATTAATGCATAAATTCCTAAAAGGTAGGAGCAAATACGCCTAAGAACTTTATATCCGGACATCAGAGGTGAAAATCATTTTTCCGACTTTCAAGTAATCAAGTTAGTTCCATTAACGTACTGATCATTTAATTTGTATTCACACAATAAATTAGAGAAATCCAGCACAAAATTGGTTAGTAAAAATAAAGTAAACCATAAATACTAGGAAAAGACTAAAGTTAAAAGGATAGGATAAACTAACAATTAGGATACCTTTGACCTTATTGCAGAAAGGGCAAGCTTCATACTGATAGAGGACGACGTCGTTGGGGCGGAATTTCAGCTGCACTGGTTCTTTAGCGTGGACATCTTCAGAAACGGCCGACGCTGCAACGGAAAATAACATAGTTCCAGCAACGGTGTGAGCCGCCGGCTGATCAACAAGCTTACTAGCATTTGTGAACCAGTGATGACGCCTTGAATAAGCGGTAGTCGTGCCGTACAAGGCAGTCTGTAACAGCCGGTTGCAGACGACGTTCCCTGGTGTAGAAGAGGTGGCAATGCCTTCCGCCGCTCTGCATAGGGCTACTAGACTGCCGATTCTCCTCATTTTTATCAAGTCTGCAGCAGAAAATTCTATGCTTCCCACACTCCGATACTCCTGTGGAGGTCGAAATGGAGGCGACTTTATAGGGGTGAGCTCATGGCTGCTGGCTTGTCACGAGGGCTCCCGAATAAGGCCATAATTGTTGCCACGTTAGCAAAATGAAACTTGGGCCCTTTTGTAGTCGGTGCTTATTGGGTTTGGGCACTTTCAACTTGAATCGATGGAGTCCAAAAGCCGAATAGATTTTTTTTTTTCTTTTTTCTACGAAAAAAGTTTGGGTGGACTCGGCTTCCATTACAGGCACAGGTCAGAGCCGGTTGTAGAGACGGTATGTTTTTTATAGAGGTACTTGTATCTACAAAAACACAGCTCTCACATCCGTGGAGAGATTTGAACATACAATCTTTTTTAAGAAAATAACCAGTTCGACTGAATAGTTTATGGTTGTCAAATTTGGACTTGAATGCACAACTTTTTGCACACTGTACTCAAGATAATTCGGCAAATGTTTAGCGTTCGTCCTCTAATAGCTGAATTTGTGCTCACAGTAGATTTTTATACAATCTGTTAGAGGACGAATCCCTAGGTTTGGAAAATGGCAAATACTTATATATAGTAGCTTGGTTTACGTGTTTATTCGTAAATCATGTGATATATAGACTTTTTCTCGTATTATTTGAACATCACTAATGTACTGACTGCTAATAGACAGAAGGACGTAGGGAAGAAAACGTCATGCTGCCCCTGATGGGAAATGGGTTTAAGTGAAATTTCGGAATTGGCCCACCCATTCATGCATGCCTCTCACATGCAATTGGACTATTGACAGAATGACTTGGTTTGAGCACTTTAGATAGTTCAGTGGGCTGGCTGAAACAAAAAAGTTTGATGGGTTATTGGGTTGGATGAGACTTCGGACTCCTTTGGTGTCAGAAAATAAACAAGCAAGTTTGGATATCAGAGTGCTCAATTTGATCAAGCTCATTTACGATTTCCACCTACAAAAGAGGATGCGGGAGAAGAAATTTACCTAGGATTTTGTTTCCATTAAAGTTTCCTGTAAAAATAACAATCAAAATTCGAAAAGTGAATAAACTCCCAAACAACATAATACACACCCACACACACACAAGATAGATTAGAAAGAGTAGAAATTACAGGTTCAGACTGTATCAAAAAGTCCTGTTCTGTTTTTATCAATACTATGAGTGCAAGGCCGAAGGGAATGCTTATGTTGCCCAAAAAATCCAGACAAAGGCTTCAGTGGCCCCAAACCATTATAAAGTCGATAAGGCCCAAAGTGGTGTCATGTGGGAAACTGGAAAGACAGTTTTCACTTTATAGGTCCGCGTTGGAAAAGAATTTTTTTATTATTTTGATATTTTCCTGGCAACCAGCCAACCACCGCCGCAAACAGGGGGTAAGACATAAATTGTGATAAATCGAAGGGCATCAGACGTAAATATAGCAAGTAAAAGCCGTGTGAAAGTCGGCCTCTCTCAATTCCTTCCGCGCCTATATATACTGCCCTTGTGGCTCTCAAGGCTCTCTATTATTCGCTCTAGCCAATTTAGAGCCTCTCTTTGTAAGTCGACGAAACCCTAGCCCCCAGGGCTCCTTTTTAAGTCTCTAGATCTGGTGGATCTCGTCCGATTTTAATCTCAGGGAAGAGATTCTTGGGTCGCAAAACCATTGATTGAGTTAGGGTTACGATTTATCGGTCAATTCTTGGGAAATCTCGATTTGAAAATTGAAAACAGTGCTCTGTATCGAGAGGATGTCGAGGTGCTTTCCGTACCCTCCTCCTGGGTATACATTGAGTAAAGCCGGCAACGAGGCCTTGATCGAATCGATTAAGGTTTGTTGAACAGAGCACTTGTGGTTTTGTATCTTTAATGCTCTCTCTCTCTGTCTGGGCTACTGCTTTTGGTGTGCTTGTATTCGATGTCGATTGACACCGAATCATGAACAAGGCTTCCATGTAAAAACATATGAATGTTTAATAACGTAATCCCTGTATAGCGAATTAAACATATTTTCGATCATTAGTTATATCTATTACAAATTTTAGGGTTTGACATAAAAAAAAAAGAGAGAAAGAAAAAAGAAATTTTTGGGTCTGTGGTTAAGGTCCTTTAATATGCCCCTTTTCCTCGGATCTGTATTTCACCCTGGTGAATGTGAATTTGGAATGATTTTGCATGACAGTCTGCATTTTATGTATATGCACGAGGTTAGAACCTCAGCTATTATGCTCAACAGCAAGGACGATAGTTTTTACATCTTGAATGTACCGAGGACAAAGTAGAAGTGGTTCTGGTCTTGAATTGAGAGTCAACATGGGTTGGCGTCAAGAAATATTTTGGTAGCACTTGATGATTCAAGAACGATATGAGTAATCTTTGACGGAGAGTGTTTTGGACTGGATTTGAGGTTGATGTGTCAATCAATGATTGATTTTCAATAATGGTGAGGTTTAGTTTCAGTTAGGTTTTAATTGTGAAGGGATTATTCTGAGGATACGTTTGGAGATGGTTTCATTCTGAGGCATCTTAACTTGGAGTTGTTTTCTGCCTTCTATTGCCTTGTAAAAAGTACTTCGAACACTTTAAAAATTGGATATAATCCATGTGCTTCATTACGGGAAGAAATATACCGTTGCCATGAGACAGTAACTGTGCCATGTCTTAGTTGAGTTCTAAAAGGTTAGGGGAATGTGTGAGTTCTTCAGCAACTTTTGTGGTACTGAACGTTTCACCTGTGGTACTAATCGAGTACCATGTATGGTGCAATTTGTGTGTTTTCTGCTGTAGCTAGTAGCCCGACAGGTCTCATGTTCAATATTGAAATACAAAATCTTGAAATTGAATTTCAACTTTTGGAATTAATGTTTCTACATCCTTCTCGGATTGTTTTATGGACTTCTCTTTTAAAGTTTTTTCACAAATTGTTTTGTTGTAGTTCTCTTTAGAAATGAGAAAATATCATAAAATGCTTTTTGGAAACATGATCTTCTAATTACTGAATATATTTTCTGATAGTATGTTCTCTTCAAAAATGCCTGCTGTCCAGTGATCAGATATTGTAAACATTTTTAATATTTGGTAGTGCATATTGCATCTTGACGAACTTCAACCTTGCTCTAGTGTCTGCAGTTTGCTGGAATTGCTTTTTATTGTCCTTCCTTAGAGAAAAAGGTAGAAGGAATTTGTAATTTTCGATTTAGTTTTGGAGATTTCAATCTTCCTATTCGTGTTTTCCATCAATGTCTTGTGAAGTTACTAAGTTATAAGACACTACCCAGTTGGTTGTGCAAATTAGCATTGGTAGGTTTCTGAAATGTGAGTTGTATGCTTCTTCTTGCCAAATGCAGAGGATCAATATCCAGTTATGTAAAAATGTTTCTATTGAACTGCTTATTAGCATACATGGAATGTTACCCTATCCAAGGAATTGTATGGCCTGCTTTTGTGTGAAAGTTAATGACGAACAATTCGTGTTATATGGGCGATCTGTGGTCACGTTTTGGTCATGTTGCACTGTGGTCTTCCCTAGCCCACACTATCTAAATTTGTTGTTCTGGTGCTCTAAAGCTCCAGAAGGAGTGGGAAAAGACAAAGGCAGATAGGAAGAAAGAGAAGAAGAGGGAAAAGAAGGAGAGAAAAAAAGCAGATGAAGAAAAAGCGCGGCGAACCAAGGCAAGCCAATTTGATCATGATGCTTGTGGAGGTGAAAGTTGGGAAAATGTCAAAGGCGGTTTTCTCCAGAAAGAAAGAAAAGATGATTCTGAGCAGTTGGAAAGGAGCAGTATCACAGAAGAACACGAGCAGCCGGTCTGTTCACAAAACCCGAGCTATTCATCTGACAGCACTCAGAATAGCAACAAGCGCAAGAGGCATGACTCCCCATTGAATGGAACCCGTGTTCAAGGTGAGTTTGGCATCTTTTTTGTCACCTTTTTAATAGAAAAAAGGTTTAAAAGGTTAAGGAAAAAAGACAATATCAGTTGGTTGACTCTGTAATGATCATGAATTAGGCAACATTCTGAGGATTCGATTGCCCTCTCAAAAGCACATACAACATGATTCTAAAGATCGTGATGAACTGCTGTGCTCCACTTCTGGAAGGACTGATATACCTGCTGAACATAAGAACAATGCAAGAGCTGATCCAGATAAATCATGCTCTACTTCACTGGCAAGTGAACTGATTCTTCATGGCCTTCCTCTTAGACCTGATAAAGAGTTGGCTCGGGGGGATTCTTCCCAGCAGCCTGATGTCACGTCTCAGGAAATTGTACACACTGATTCTGGCTCCAAAAGACAAAGGAAATTGAAACGAGCTGTTAAACGGTACGGACATTTGATAGAGAATTGGACCCCTCCAAGTCGACTTGGTGAGCATGCTGAAATTGATGATGAGGACTGGTTGTTTGGAAGAAAGCACGAAGGGAGACAGCCAGAGAAGAAGCTTAGATGCAGTAGCGAGATGTCCTGTTCCAGCAGCTCTTTGTCGTGGCCCAGGGCTCACTACTTGCACGATGCAGATATTTACGCCTTGCCGTACACGGTTCCCTTTTGAGTCTCGTGCTAGTTAAAGAAGAGCTTAATACGCTGACCTTGGAATTTTGGTAGTTTGTCTCTAAGGGTAGTGTTGTCGTTGTGAACATTTATAGCGTGTTCTTTGATTGAGTCGATGCGAGCTCGGCTGCAATTCAAAGAAATGTGCATCAACTTTTAGATTGGATAGTTGATGTTTGAGAGGGGGTGCAATTCTTTGCTCGCAACAGATGATTGAAATGCTTACTATTAATTCTATATTTAATATTCTTTGTTTGAAATACAGATGTGGCATCTAATCCTGTGTATCTCGGTAAAAAATGAAGCGTTGAGCTTGTGAAAGAATGGTGAAGTGTATTGTATTTCCTGGTGAATCCCCACAGAGTGTGAGACTTTCGCACTCGAAAATTCTTAAAGGCTCTCTTACAAGGCATAAAGAAAGCGTCATGATAAATCAAAACTCCTGCTAACCCTGCCATGGTTGGCTATTTGTTTTTGTTTTTAGCTCTCAAATGGGGTGCTGTAACCTTCGGCATCAATGTGGCTTTTTCTACCGGCATATCGAGACCTATAGTTAAAATTGGTTGGTTGGTTATAAAGGAACAAACGGTGTGTTTGGATTTTCATTAATTAGAAAAGCATATTATTATTTTTTTCCCAAACCACATCTTCTAACCATAAAAATCACATGTCACTGGACAAAAAAAAAAAAAAAAAGTGTTAACGTTTAAGAATAAGGAATTCTTAAACAAACAAAACTGGTGTTAAAAGAGTAACAACTGATTTAATAAAATTTGTTGATGTGCGTCAGTTTTTCTGGCAAGAAGCGACAATAAAAAAGATAAATGTTTATACACGGGTCGATGAGTTGTCAAGGACAATGAAGTAGGTATTTGAGTAAATTTAAAAAAAAAAAAAAATTCGTTGGTTTGTTACAACTTACTGGTAGCCAGCTGAGAAATTCGAAAACAGGGGTGGAATTAAATCACAGCTGAGAGTGGAGAGGAAGAGGTAGTGAAGAAAATGATGATTGCTGAGGGAATCGAAGACGAAGAGAAATGGCTAGCCGAAGGCATCGCCGGGATTCAACACAACGCCTTTTACCTGCATCGCGCTGTGGTAAATTCCTATAATGTCATTCCTTCAATAACCCTAACTTCCGCAATCAAATTTGCAGTCATGTAATTGGCATCAATTCAATTGGTTTTTTTTTTTTTTAATGACATTAGGACTCCAATAATCTGAGAGAAGCACTTAAGTACTCTGCACAACTTTTGTCTGAGCTTCGAACCTCCAGACTTTCACCTCACAGATACTACGAGCTCTGTAATTCTCCATTTTTCTGATTGATTCATTGCCTCTTTCCCTTTTTTTTCTTTTAAGAAATTTTAAAATTTTTTAATTGTAATCATACCTTTAGATTTGAAATTTTGTTTTGTTATATTTGTTTGTGCGAAAGATATGCGAGCTTTTGATGAATTACGGAGGCTTGAAATGTTCTTCAAGGATGAGGAGAGACACGGTTGTTCCGTCGTTGATCTTTATGAACTTGTCCAACATGCTGGCAATGTTTTGCCTCGGCTGTAAGTTTTCTGCAGCGATTTTTTCTAATTATGTTTAACTTTTCTTTTCTTTATCATGTTTAAGAATGATTATTTTTTGATTCGCTGTACTAAAACCCACTCATTTCCTTTCTGTCTTGTAAATGCTTTCTGTTCCTTAATCCCATAATTTTACCAAAAATCTCTTTTTTTTTTTTTAAGTAATACTTTGAGGCTCTAGGAATTAGAGGTCCTGGGTTCAAAGCCTCCTTCTCCGTCCTCGCTTTTCAAATCCCATCCTTTACCTGTGAGTAAAAAGTACAAAAAAATGTGTTGACCTTTTACTGTTTCTGATATTATTGTTTGCATGCACTTATTGGATAGGCAGTTTTCTAGGTGGCTAATATTGTCAAAATTATGATATAGAAAAAGTGCCATTTTTTCTAGTTGAAATTCTGGATTAATCTGGTATTTGAAAATTCATTCATTGGAAACCTTAAAACACACATTAATGACTACTAGAAAATCAAGAACTTGCCCTACACTTGAGTTGGATACAAGCTACCAGCTTACTTATCGTGATGCAGTTTTGACCATTGGACTGATGAAGGGTTGGCTCTTTCTGGAAATAGAGTTACATAAAAGATTTTATCTGGGGAAATGGTTTTTGGATATTTATTCTTTCTTTTTTCTCCTTTCGTATATTTAATGTTCTTAAACATGATTTGTTTTTTTCTCACTTTCTTAATCTCTCAGGTACCTTTTATGTACAGTAGGATCTGTTTACATCAAATCAAAGGAGGCTCCGGCAAAGGATGTTCTTAAGGATCTTGTTGAAATGTGCCGCAGTGTTCAGCATCCAATACGTGGGCTCTTTTTGAGGAGTTATTTGGCTCAAATTAGTCGAGATAAGTTACCAGATATTGGGTCTGAGTATGAAGGGTAAGGCTATTGAGTTTATTTGGCTGGGCTTGAGCACTCTGCTACCTGTTCTTGTTAGACAGTTTGCGATAATAGTAGTTGTTCATGCTTTCAGCTGTGTGCTGACTCAAATGGCATAGATAGTGAGAAATGTATACTCGTATGTGCTGTCAGAGTCAAGCATGATTATGTTGCAAAGATTGGATGTCCACCTCTGTTTAGTTTGATGCCTTAGTTTTGGGCAAGTTTTTTTATTTTTTTTAATCAACTGAACAGTTGTCTATGTTAAGGATGAGGAATTGATGAGGGGAAAATATCAGTTTAATTGTGTGCACTTCTAATTGAATCTAATTAATCCAAAAATATTACTTTTTATGTGCTTATGATGTTCAACAGTAAACTACTCAATTTGTTTAACATCTACTCGTGGATGTTCTGTTGATTGGCAGTAGGTGCTATTACTTGATTTGCTTCCAAGATGTTATACAGTTGTTCTTCATGCAGAGATGGTGATACTGTCATGGATGCTGTGGATTTTGTGCTTCAAAACTTCACTGAGATGAATAAACTTTGGGTTCGAATGCAGCATCAGGTACTTTGCCTTTTCTTGGGGCTTTTACCTTTTCATATGCATGGCATCTAAATACTTGCATGCCATGGAAGTGAACATGAATCATGAAGGCATGTTTTGGCCATGCAGGTGTTATAGTGCTTGTGATACATTCATTTGGTTTGGTGATCCTGAGTTGAGGCATTCTTTCGGGATTTCTGCTCTGCAGGGACCTATCAGGGTAAAAGAGAAACTGGACAAGGAAAGGAGCGAGCTTCGTGATCTCGTAACCAAATGTTCTTGTGCAATAAGAGTTTTCTTCATCAAATATTTACAACATTTATGAAGACATTCAGCCTTTACCTTTTGTAATTTAGGTTGGGAAGAATTTGCATGTCCTTAGTCAAATAGAGGGTGTTGACCTGGAAATATACAAAGACACTGTTCTCCCAAGGGTCTTGGAACAGGTTTGTCATCTAGTTAATGGAAGGTATTTTCATTTATGACATTTTAGACTATGCTACTGAGACGAACATTTTCCAATGTATGCAATTAAACTTCTTGACAGGTTGTCAATAGTAAAGATGAGCTTGCTCAGTATTATTTGATGGACTGCATAATTCAGGTCTTTCCAGATGAGTATCACCTACAGACTCTTGAGACATTATTGGGTGCATTTCCCCAACTTCAAGTGAGCAACTAGTCTTTTCCTACTGAAATACTTTCTCAGCCCCCTGTATGTATGCTAGGGGCATTCTTCTTAAAAGATCTTGCTCTTGGTGCCATAGGTCCTTTTGCTTTTGGTGCCATAGGTCTTTAAGTGATATCAGACCTTCTTGTCTAGCTATTACTACTTTTAGGGAAGGACTAGATTTTGACCTTCTCCATTGGCTCTTATATTCTAGGGTTTCCACTTGCCTTTTCATCACAGCACTTAATGTTGGAATATGACCTGAGATTTCTGCTTTTGAAACTTTCTTGTGCCTGTATTTCATCTTCCAGACATTTTAGTTGTCTACATTTACTGTTCTGAATGAATGTAAAAAGTGATTTAGTCCTTATCACGCTGCTTCTGAAGAATACATATGAGCTCACATATGGACAGGAACACTAGTTTTTAGATTTATGGTCCTTAACTTGGAGAATCTATACCTTAGTTTGCCTTATTCCTGCTTCTGAAAGGATATTGTCTGTTCATGGCACAAAAGGCTTATTGAGTATATCTGTTCTAAAATATTGCAGACAAAGTTTTGTTGCAATAAGCAGTTTCTCGAGTACTTTTGACTAATGTGGTACAATTTTGATTGTTAGCCTACAGTTGACATTAATACAGTGTTATCACAACTGATGGTTACAATTTTGATTGTTAGCCTGCAGTTGACGTTAAGACAGTGTTATCTCAACTGATGGACAGATTGTCAAACTATGCTGCTTCTAGTCCAGAAGTAAGTAACTGATTTTATTTATTTACTGATATTGACTTTGAATTCCATTGATTATTTCCCTTAATATATCCAGGTTTTACCTGAATTCCTACAAGTAGAAGCATTTGCCAAGTTAAGCAATGCCATTGGCAAGGTATTGTCTGATTATTGCAATTCTAATATTCAACTTGCTTGTCTTGCTGCACCCGCAGAGGATGAGATTGGCAATGGACTGTTCTGATCTCCTACTTAAACATCTTGCTAATAGCATAATGTTTTATATGGTTAGAAAGTCTTGGCTTTTATAGTGCCTCGAAACAAGTTTCCTGTTGACCATGTTATAGCCTTTTCAGGGGGCAAAAACTGTGTGCAACTCATGAATTTTGCTTCTTTTTGACTGGTCAATTGTTATCAGGTGATCGAAGCACAGGTGGAATGCCAGTTGTTGGGGCCATTTCCTTGTATGTCTCCCTTCTGACATTTGCTCTCAGAGTTCATTCAGATCGTCTTGACTATGTAGATCAAGTTCTGGTTAGTCTCTTTTTCAGTTGGACCAGAAGCAAAATTTGTTGGTGAATTTGTGTACTAAATGACTTGGGAAAGAGAATAATTTGGGCAACATTAATTTTGTGTACTACAATCAACTTGAGGTGAAGAACTGACCGAGATTGTTCAGGGTAGCCATGTGGCAACTGTCAATTGCTTTACTTAAAAAAGAAGAACTGTCAGTTGATTTTCTTTGTTGGGTTAATACAGTTTGTTTGCCAAGAGGCGACTTTGTGTCACTAAATTGCTTTAGTAGTATAAAAACTGTCTCATATCATCAAATGTTGCAAGGATGTCTGTGCAAGGCTTACGCTTTGTTCATACATGCACCTACAAACAGACACATGCAGTCACTTTCACAAACACATGTGACAAGCATAGAGGTTCTGGGGGAGGATGGGCATCGGGTTTATGGCAAACTGATTGAATAAAATGGTGGATTTTTATTTGCTTCTGATTATGCTTGTCATGATTGACAGGGAGCATGTGTCAAGAAACTTTCTGGGAGCCCAAAGCTTGAAGATAATAAGGCGACAAAGCAATTGGTTGCTCTTTTAACTGCACCATTAGAGAAATACAATGATATTGACACAGCTCTCACTCTTTCCAATTATCCATGTGTCATGGATCATCTTGATGCCGAAACTAATAAAATCATGGCCATGGTTCTTATCCAAAGTATTATGAAGTACAACACTTGTGTCTCGACTGCTGAGAAGGTAAGGCTTCTTAATTTCAGGTTGTCTATTTTTTCACATGACCCTGAAATATTTCCCTTGGATGCAGGTTGACGTTTTGTTTGAGTTGATAAAAGGGCTTATCAAGGATATAGATGGTACTTTAGCTGATGAGGTACATGGAACTTTAGATAACATTCAGTTTTTATCAACTTCATAACTGGGGATCAGTCTAAATAATTTTTGTCAATAGTCCTTCACTGTACTTTTAGATGGTTTGTTTGAATTTTTCTCTAGACAAGTGCCCTGATTTTCATAAGAAGTCTCTTTATCATTGTTTTAAGTTCAACAGGATATACTTGCTTCATAGACTTCATACTGTACCATGTAACTCTTCAACTGCATCTCTTGTTAGTGATTTAGGCTCAATACCTGAGTTTATGTTACGTTTAGCATCTGCACCATCTCCTTCCATTGCCAACTTAATTAGCCTCTCTCTTTCTCCAAAGCTGGAGGTGTTTCAGAAGCTGCCCCAGTATGAATCATAAAATTCAGGGGGCTAATCTGTATCTTTTTTCCTTTGAGGGTTTCATTGAGTTTTGTCCAAAGAGACTGAGAAACTAACACAAGGATATTCAGGACTTATTGTCTTTTCTTCTCTTTGTTGTGTCTATCCTTTATGCTTCAGTTGACTTGATTTATTATGGTTTGAAAATAGCTTGATGAGGAGGATTTCAAGGAGGAGCAGAATTCTGTGGCTCGACTTGTACATATGCTATACAATGATGACCCAGAGGTGATGTTACAGGTGTGAAACACAGAATTCATTGATTGCTTTCCTTAAGTTGAGCTGTTCTTTTTTCTCCAATTGGTTTAATATGATACTTGAATTGATAAATAGTAAGCATAAACTCCTAATTTTCTAACTCGTAACTAAGAGGTCGTTTGGGATTTTGGTGCCTGAACAAAATTAACTTTTTTTGTGGAAAAGTTTATGGCAAATTTGGTTATACTTTATAGGCATTTACAATATTGTATTTTGGGTTAAGTATAGACTGTGATAAAGCTTGAATTTGGTTATCTGAATGTGAGATGCATCTCCAAAAGCCATTCTGCTACCAAGAGGGCTTTCATAGTGTCTTGATGGTCAAAGGAGTGTTAGCCTCATGCTTCTCCACTCTCTGTCTCTGTCTGATTCTCTCTCTGGGGGTGGGATACTGAGATGACCAGGAAATTGGCTTCTTATTTGATCTACTTCTGCTCTCTTATCAGAAAACGTTTTGGTCTTACATTATGATGGTCATGGTTTTTTTCACACATTGTGCATATGATAAACATTTATTTACACCTATTTCCTACTTGATTAGTTATTCTTCAATGCTGTTTCAGTTTGGATTATCTCTATTGTACTTTGTTGGATTCAGTTATTCTTGTCTTTTGCTGCTTATTTGGCATTTCCTGTTCCTCTCTTTATTCCTTTTAAACCTTTAGCAGATAATATGTACTGTGAGAAAGCATATCATGGCTGGAGGGCCAAAGCGCTTGCCTTTTACAGTTCCACCTCTTGTTTTTTCTGCCCTCAAGGTTTGTTCTTTTGCGGATTGGGACTGAATGATGAATATATTTTTATTCAGGGTAGCTGAATTTTGTATCAAAACTTAGTTCAGAAATCATGGATCTGGAAAATGTGTTAGCAGCTCTTTGAGGAGCCTCTTGATGTGCTTTCATAAACACAATATTCTGAAGCTGGGCTGAAATTGAGATATGTTGGATTCCCCTGAACTTGAACTGTTGCTTCAAGTCACAGCCAGTAGCATGCTTAGTATGGGCGTGAATGTATCAGCATCAGTAGCTAGGAAAAAGGCATGATATCTTGTTCCATATATTGTATACTTACATATCAGCCAAAATCTGAATGTGGCTTCCATTAATTTCATAATTTAATTAGGGAAAGTAATTTATGCATGATAGATCATGCTTCCTCTTTGAACATCTGAATTTGGTTATTGACCATCAAAACTGTTATAGTATAACTTGAATTCTAATTAGCTAGTCGGAAAGCTTATGGATTTTCATGATAATTAGAAAAGAAAAAGCCCTTAGGACGTGCGATTTCCTTTGTAGTTGCACCTACACTTTTGCAGCACACATATTACTGCAAAAATATGGAAGCTCTTTTTCAGGTCAGCTTAAGTTATCTGGTTTGCTATAATTTTCTTGCACCAACATACATCCTTCAGTTTACCAATTTATCTATTTATTTGTTTATTTATTTATTTATTTTGCAATGTGAATTCACAGATTTTGTACAATTTTTTTTTTTAATAAAAAAGTGTTTCTTAATAATGTTTAAGATATTTTACCGTATATCTAGAGAGAGTGGTGCAGATTCAAGCTCAGTTTTTATGTACTTCTTTTGTTGGTTTAGTTGGTTAGGCGATTGCAAGGACTAGATGGAGAAATTGCTGGAGAAGAGGTCCCAGCAACTCCAAGGAAAATATTTCAGCTCCTGAATCAGGTAATCTTGCTCCAGTCATCTATGATGTGTTCTAACTTTGTAACAAAAATCGTCTTTATTGTCATCTAGTCAGGATTTTTGTTGATTGTTGTGTTGCATAATATGATATATTGGCCAACAGATTGTGCATTCTCTAAATTACTTAAGGGTGTGGACAAAGTATTCTCGTTTTAGATTGCTTTTTTTTTGGAGATCTTTTTAGCCCACCAAGTATTTGGTTATTTATGCAAATATGGTCAAGATATTGCTGCAGACTGGTCTACAACTGCATCTCAATCTTGTGCTTATTTTGTTTATCTGTAATTTGAGGGTTTATTTAATGTGTAGCCTGGTTAATGTGTCAAAATGGTATCAAATAACTGTATTATAATTTTTTTTAAGATGATGAGTTAGCCTCATCTATTTTGTCAAATCAATCATTGATTTCTTTCCTGAGTATCAACTAAAATTTGAATTATATTGCAGACAATTGAGGCACTCTCAAATGTTCCATCTCCTGAACTGGCATTGAGATTGTATTTGCAGTGTGCTGAGGTAAAGCTTTGACTATATCTAGGCTGTGAAAGTCAGTTGAGAAAACTTTGTTGGAAGTTGATATTGTACAAGCACTAATAAATATTATTGCTAGATAAAATGAGCTACAAATGCTTTTGATTGTGGTATAGTAAATCTTATATTACCTATTTTTCTCGAGGCAGTACCAGTGCCAAAAGACCATCTGAGTGATTTAACAGGTTGGAGGAAAGGCTTTCTGCCTCGTTGACTGAGGCTCAGGTCAAGAGGCATGTAGAATGAGGATCCCTGATTTTGGATTGGCAATATTTCTTAATAAATTAATATATTGAAATATGACAACTACAGGCTTTTATCCTGTGTTTGTGTACAACTGGGTATAAAAGAAAATATCCCATGCCCTGTGTCTTGCCTTAGATTTAAATGCTCTTCTGCAACCCATCTTAATTTGACTTTAGGAAAATTTTACTCGAGTTCAGGATGTAACTCTATATATGGCCCCTTTAAGACATAGCTAGCTTAGAATAATCTTTTTGTGTTTAGTTTGCTCTTTAACAAATATTCATACTGGATATATCCTTTGTTTTGATCTTTTCTGCATGTTATCCCCAGGCTGCCAATGACTGTGATCTTGAACCAGTTGCTTATGAATTTTTTACACAAGCATTTATATTATATGAGGAAGAAGTTGCGGTAACTGCTCAGTTATTGTTTTCTTGTTGTGTAGTACTTGAGCAAATATCTCAGTTAAGGTTGCCTATCAAAGTTTGTTTTTAACATGTATTCTTGCTATTTGGTGAAAGGATTCTAAAGCCCAGGTGACTTGTATACACCTAATTATTGGGACTCTTCAGAGGATGAATGCATTTGGTGTGGAGAATAGGGATACTCTAACACACAAGGCCACTGGGGTAATAGGATCAATATAGATAATAATTTGTTTGTGAAGTGGTAGCTGTAAATCCTGGCCTAGTTGTTACATATATATATATAATTTTTTTTCCAGTATTCAGCGAAGCTTTTGAAGAAACCTGATCAGTGTCGAGCAGTTTATGCCTGTTCACACCTCTTTTGGGTTGACGATCAAGATGGAATCAAGGACGGAGAAAGGTGCCTGCTGTGGACTAATATTTCTTTGTTTTTAAGGTGTCGTGTGCATAGCGAGATAGTGTGACTGGATCATGCTCTTGTTATTTTATCCTGTTCCAAAATGTTTTAAGATATTCCAGTGTATACCAGGTTTAAATTGAATTTTAGGCATAATTGGACATGATGTGTGGGTGTTCTCTTGATGATAGGGTTTTACTTTGCCTCAAGCGATCTCTCAGGATTGCAAATGCTGCACAACAAATGGCCAATGTTACAAGGGGTACTGGTGGACCAGTTACACTGTTTGTTGAAATACTGAACAAGTGAGTTGATGCATTGGTGATGAACCGTGTCATTTACCCAAAAAAGAAAAAGTATTTGCACTTTGATCTTGAATGGGTGATTAAATTTCCTCTTGTGATGCTTCAGGTATCTTTATTTTTTCGAAAAGGGAAACCCCCAGATAACAAGTGCCGCAATTCAGGGTCTTATAGAATTAATAAAAACTGAGATGCAGAGTGATACGACAACACCAGATCCAGCTTCAGATGCTTTCTTTGCCTGCACATTACGGTATATTGAATTTCAGAAACAAAAAGGTGGTGCAATGGGTGAGAAATATGATTCCATTAAAATTTGACGGTTGGTGTTTGCCCATTCCTTTCATGAAGATGGTTGGATGGAACTGATCGTTTGTTGTGGTTGAGGCTGCCTGTCGTCTGCTTTGCACATAGTTTTACACACTTCCATTGTAAACAGTCCACAACTTAGTTTTCTGTATATTTTCTTTTTCCATGCTTTTCCCTCTCCTTTATCCCTTTTACCTTGTAATTTTAATTGCTTTGTTCCCTTCCCAGCCTTCCGCCCCCTTCCTTTATCTCTTGTAATTTGGTCGTTTGAACTGATCTTTTTTTTTTTCCTTCCCGTTTATGAAGAAGTTGCTTTTGATTTGTTAATTGTGATATGGTTTCAGTAGTTTTTAAAAAAAAATTTTATTTGACCCCTTTTTTTGTCACCTAGTAACATTTATAATATGAGTGCACTTCTTAGATCTACATGGGCGGAACTTAATTGTCTGATCCTCAAAGTGACTCTTTAATTTTCAGGATAGCTAAATTTAAGGATATGAAAGATTATAGATCTTTTTCGTAAAATTGTCGCAGTTCCGCAGAAGATGACTTTATTCGGGGAAGGCGCTCTCCTCCTCCCGTCTCTGGCGTGGTGGTGTGGGTTTCTGTTAGATGTAAAAACTGGCAACTGTCTTAAACAGAACTATGAATGATGATAAACTTATCGTTCCATCTAGAGTTTCATATTGAAAACCCAAGAAGAAACGTAGTGCCGAGCCTTTTTTTTTTTTTTTGGATACATATGGGAGAGGAGAATCCCTCTAAGCTGGTACAAAACGTGGAGTCGTTACTCCAATGATATCTGCTCCTAGGAGTTCCCGGATCTCTGCTGGTGGCTCTTTGAAGACTTGAAGTTCCCCCTCCATGCCAAGGCTCATCTTGGCCAACCAATCTGCGCATTTATTTCCCTCACGCTACACATGCTGCAATTTGCATTCCCAGGGTTTAAGAAGCGTAGTGCCGAACTTGAACAGAAGTTTGTAATAGCAAAACGCTGAGTAGATAAATATAATCTTCCATTAGCCTCTGTTGACAAGCAATAGCAGCATGCAACAAATGAGAGGAGTGGCGGCTAAGGATTCATCTGTATGTTGATGCCGTCTTGGCCTTCTCTAGCCTTCGGCGAAAGCTATACATCAAGTTGCCTAGTTCTGCACTTAAAAACCTCTGTGCACGACAGAATTTGGTTTTCTTAAAGTTACAAGATGAAGGAGGACCTTTGTGTCTTCCTCTTGATCTTCATCCACTCTGGTGACCAGTTTCTCAGGGTCGAGTTTAATAATTACGTGCAGACCCCATTCATCATAAATGTCCCTGGCTGAATTGATGGTTCATAGGTGCACTGGTTTCTTGAACCTACTATTTTAGTCCGACCTCAGAAGGCTAGAATCGTTCAACGTGATCAATACAATGTGAGCTTCAACTGGGGTCTAAATTGTT
The DNA here is from genome assembly GCA_013103745.1 of Gardenia jasminoides. Classification (NCBI taxonomy): domain Eukaryota; kingdom Viridiplantae; phylum Streptophyta; class Magnoliopsida; order Gentianales; family Rubiaceae; genus Gardenia; species Gardenia jasminoides. The sequence continues at coordinate 96,265,088 of CM023103.1, forward strand.
CACTTGCTTTCACAAGCATGCTTCGCTTTGTAATCCAAGGAGGCCCAACATGGAATTGACCATGCTAGATGTTCTCCTAAGATTTAGAAATGAATTCTAACTCGAAGTTTAATTCGAAGGTGAGGCCTAGCAGAACTAAATTTATGGTAGTGTTGTACTTTACGGTATGTATAGATGTTCCTCTTCTATGCAAATAACAAGTTCTTCAATTCGAGAACTATGATCTTTGACAATTTCAAAAACATTACAAAATACTGTTGCAAGAAGAAGCAAGGAAATGCCGCAGCATGTATAACGTGTATACTTATACTACATGTAAAATGAAATCTGATAAACAAAGTCCCAGAGAAATAATTTTCTGTAAAGCTTGGTCCATTGAGCAGCAAAAGTATATTTTTTGTTCACTTTAGTGGACATTTCCATGTTGTTTTATCCACAAGCTATTGTGCTGCAGGGACACGTGCCCCTTTTTCTTGCTGTAGGCTAACTAACTGAGAATAGATGCCCTCAGGTCTGCTTATGAGCTGCTTATGGCTACCACTTTCCACCACTTTGCCATGTTGTAAAACTGCAATAGTGTCAGCCTCGTGTATCGTGGACAATCTATGTGCAACTAAAACTGTTGTCCTTCCTTCCATTAGCTTATCAAGAGCTTCTTGAACCTGCATTTCAGCTGCTGCATCCAAAGCACTAGTTGCTTCATCCAAAAGAAGGATTGACGGATCTTTTAGTATTGCTCTAGCAATTGCCACCCTCTGCTTCTGCCCACCTGATAATTGCACCCCTTTTTCACCAACTTGAGTATGGTATCCACTAGGCATCCTGCTGACGAATCCGTGAGCATTTGCTGCTTTGGCAGCTTTCATTATCTCAATTTCTGATGCCTTTTCATTGCCATATCTGATGTTCTCATATATGGTTGTAGAAAATAGTACTGGCTCTTGCTGCACTAGACCAATACATAGTCTTAAAGATTTCAAGTTATAACTCTTGATGTCAAATCCGTCTATCAGTACCATGCCTGATGTAGGATCATAAAATCGCATCACTAGAGAAATTACAGTACTCTTTCCTGAGCCACTTTGACCCACTACTGCTAAACTCTTCCCTGCTGATATTTTCAGATTCAAGTTGTCGAGTATGGCAATATGAGGCCTTGCTGGGTACTGAAAGTTGACGTTCCTGAACTCAATATCTCCTCTGATTTTTGATGCTATTCTTGCAGTGGGATCATCAGAGTTTATTGCTGTTTTCCTGTGAAGAATATCAAAAACTGAACCAAGTGCCTGTGATCCCTTAACAATATCAGGTGCCAGAGCAAGTGTCTCTGCCACTGCGAAGGCAGTGACAATCAAAACCATGAAAGACTTGATAATATCACCAAAGTCTGAGCTCTTCCGATCAATTAGAACAGATGCATACCAAAGGCCAAGAGCATACGAGCAAAATGCAAAGAGCTGAGTCAATCCATAACCAAGACCTGATATGTGGCCGCGTAGAAGAGCTTGCTTGTTTGGTCCTCTCAACTCAGATATAAACTGGATTGATATCCGCTCTTCAGCACCAAATGCAGCAACAGTACGTATGTTTACAATTGCTTCACGTGCTAAAGCAGTAGCTCGATAGTAAGCAGCAGCATAGTTACCTCCAAATCCTTTCAGAAATTGTTGCTAAAGAGAACATGAATTAAGACTCCGAATTCTTACACGCAATAATCTTTGCAGCTTTATGATATTATCGAACATGCATTGTAAATACATGGTTGATGGAGTGAAAGCATATTACAAGGGGAAGATTGGCTAAAGAGTAATTACCTCAGCAATGGAAGCTCCAATCAGTAGAGGAAATGTGGCAATGATGACTGCTGCAATGCGCCAGCTCAAGGTCAATGCAATTACAAATGAAGTCACTGCAAGTGCTACATTTTGGACGATTGTTGATAGCCTGTCAGCTAGTGCACTCCGTACTAATGTTGCATCTGCTGCTAACTTTGACATAAGTGAGCCAGTACTATTTTCATCCATATCAAACCAGCCAATCTCATTGGACAAGATAGCTGAAATTCAGAACTAATAAATGTCAAGCCTAGTTAAATATATGTGAACACCATCTTACGTGGATCAGAATCAAAAAGAACCTGAGAACATCCGCAGGCGCACTCGAGTAGTGAGACGCTCCCCCATCAATGTGTAGAAATAATGTTGCAACAGATATATGGGGATGTTCAGAAGAGCTATTCCCAGAAATATGAGTGAAACACGGTGAACTTCTTGTGTAATTCGCGTATCATCCTGAGTATAGAAAGCATTCAAGATATAAGTGATTCCCAGTGCAAATAGAGGAGCTTCCATACCGGCCAGTGCTGCACCAATTGATCCAAATACGGCAAATGGCCATTCTGGTGCATTTAGTTTGATCAATTCCCATATTGATGGAGAGGAATTCAAGTCTTGTAATTTGCTGCCTTCTCTGTTTGACTGCAAATCTCCTGCGGAAATATCCTCAGACTCTTGCTGATGGTTAGTAACTTTGGGGTCTTCTCTAAAGCTAGAAAACTCTGAAGTTTTCACTGGATCTTCCACGCTTACATCTTTTGAGTGTTCTGACACTTGCAAGCTCACTAGTGATGCATAGTCTCCTCCTTTGGACATCAGTTCTCCATGAGAACCCATTTCGGCAACTTGACCATGTTTTAGGACAATTATCTTATCGGCACCTCGAATTGTAGATAACCTGTGCGCAATAATAATGGTTGTCCGGCCAAACATGACAGTATCCAGTGTCTGCTGAACAATCAGCTCAGATTCTGCATCAAGAGCACTTGTTGCCTCATCCAGAAGTAATATCTTTGGGTTTCTTAATACTGCTCTTGCAATGGCAACTCTCTGTTTTTGTCCTCCAGAGAGCTGAGTGCCCCCTTCTCCCACCTACAGCCAACAGAATGTTACAAAACTTGTAAAGACTAGCAAGGTCAAGGGTTACCTGAATGAAACCACAATCGTTTCAAATCTATGAAAATATATCAAATTTGTCCTAGTTCAATGAACTTCCAAGGATCATGTGTAGAAGTGGTTCTGATCATATAATGTGTGCACTTAGTATCCTGTAATCTTATAGCACCTCTTTTTACTCTAGGTTAAAATATCTTGTTTTGTAAGATGGCTACCTGAGTCTGGTAACCGTCTGGGAGTCCCTGTACAAAAGAATGCGCATTTGCAGCTACAGCAGCTTCAATTACTTGATCCATATTAGCACCACCTTTCCCGACCAAAATGTTCTCGGCAATAGTTGTGCCGAACAATGCTGGTTCTTGACTAACTAATCCCATCTGTTCTCTGAACCAATTTAATTTGAGATCCTTCAGGTCATGGCCATCCAACAATATTCGTCCTAGTTGATGCCCATTGGTTAAAAAGGTTATAACTGAATCAACAATTCAAGTACCCAAAAAAAAAAATTCAAGTGTGATTTTGGCTCTCAAGGAAATTTCTCCTAGAATAAATACCTGAAGTAGGCTCGTAGAAGCGTTGAACCAGGGAGATGATGGTGCTTTTTCCTGAACCACTTGGACCAACAACTGCAATTGTTTTTCCAGCAGATACTGAAAAGCTGAGATTTTCAAAGATCATATTGGGTCTAGCTGGGTAAGAAAAATAGACCTCGGTGAATTCGATTTCTCCATTGACACTAGGCAATGCTTTACCCTCATCAGACCTATTGTGTTGATCTATATCATCTTCGATCATGCTTAAGATATTGGTGACGGCTGCACGCCCTTTGGCGATGCTAGCAAGATTTGGAGCTGCCTGACCAAGAGCACTGCAAAGACAGAAATGATTACAACAATTAAGAGGATGTATAAACTGGATAGACATGTGGGCACTTTATTCTACTAGGCTTACAATCCACTGAAGATCACATTGAGGATAGTTGTGAATGCTTTCCCACCATTCGTGTCCCGATGTCTGACAAGTATGCTGGCATACCACAGAAGCAATGCCCACGCACAAAGCAGAAGTCCATATGTAAACCCAACACCAACTCCTTTGGCAATGCCAGTCTTCTTCCCCAGGCTGAGGGCTTTATTAAGTGATATGGAGTATGCGTTAGCTGCCTTCTCCTCTCCCACAAATGAGTATACAGTGCGAACCTGTGAAATGACCTGACCAAGCCGAATGAAACTCCAATTAGCATGAATAAAAGGTCAACTAGGGAAATCATGAATAAGCACACAATTTTATAGATAGTCTTCAAGCATGGAACTGCCTGTTAAATTGCGGTATTTTCAGATTGGAGCAGGATTTTGCTTGACAAATGGTATAGATCAGAGCATGAGAAAGTCCAAAGAAGACTACTGAAATGTATTGCTATCTGCTTTCCTTTACGTCAGTGATGACATGCAAATGTGCAAGATAATGAGTTGTTTCTATATTCAAATGTGTAGGACAGCAGTGTGTTGAATACTGTTAGCTGCATTCTGTTTGGGTGTTACTTTTGAGCAGAAAGCAGGAAATGTTTCAGGCTGTAATTCACCTCTTCTGCTATCTTCCCAGCTTCAGCATAAGCAGCCTCACCCTTTTGGGAGATGGTGGACATAATCAGTGTATAAGCTCCTCCTGCAATAGCTATAAGTGGAACAACAGCTAAGGTGAGTAGTGTAAGCTGCCATACCGAAATGAATCCAACAGCGAACCCCACAAAAAATTGAGAAAGATAACGTAAACTGTGACCTATCTGCAAAGATACAAACATCGACCTGTTAGCTATCTAGTAAAGATTTACAATTAATAAAAATGAACAGCATCCTTATTGGTTTCCTCATTTACCTTGTCACCTATCGCATCTTGCACCAGTATGGCATCACTTGAGATGTGAAAAGTTAAATTTTTGTCCCTGGCTTCAGTGTCAAAAAAGCTAATATTCTTCTTCAGGACTGACTGGAGATACTTCAGCCTCAAACGAGCTGTTTGCCTTTCCCCGGTTTGTGCCCAACATGCAACTCCTGGGAACCATGAAGGAAATTGGAAACTTTAACTTGATTGGAAAAACTTACTTGATTAGCATAGCATCGAAATTCAGCGAGGAAGGAAACGACATACCAATCCATGCTGACATCAGAATAACTAAGCCAAGATAAACCAAGTACACTGCATGCTGCAAAAGACGAAGTCGTGCTTAAAACATGGAACTGCAGATCTTGAAGTTTTAAGAAAGCCATCAAGACACATTGCAAACATTTGATTCATACAGCAGTTTCTAGTCCGATACATTCTTTATCTAAAGGCAAACATTCTCTGGAAATTTAATGTTATATTGATTGATGAAGCAAATAGTTTAGTTAACAGCTAATCCTGCAGATTCATTCGTACATTCAACTGATAAAGTCTAACACACTTGTAATGCTCTGGTTCCAGTAGTAGCCATGAACTTAATTGCTGGGTTAAAAGCTGAGTTGAATGCCCCAGTACTGTACTTATAAAAAGTAAAAACTACCCCACCTATCTGGTGTGATGTCCATATAAAACTCTGAAATTCATCGTAGACAGTGGAAGGAAAACCTCAGACAAATTGTTGCTCATGACTGAAAGAAACAGGAGTAAAGCGTTAAAAACTAAAAGGTTACGAGACCTTGGAAACCTCTGAAGCCATTTGATGAGGATTAGAAGAAAGATGTCCTAAAGAATCAATCATACGACCGAACAATACAAAGAAAACAGGAAGTGCAGCGCCATGTAAGCATGCTCCGGTGCTTCCAAAGAGCATCAAAATGTAGTCAATTTTATCTGCTGCAGCAAACAGCCCTAAAACTGAAACAATCTTTTTCTTTTTTGAACCTGAGTCCCCTACCGTCTGAACCTTTTCTGCTTGAGCATTCTGCTCAGAATTCTGCTCGGTTAAAAGTTCGACCTCTCCCATACCCGTTACCAAAAATCTCCCCCTGGGAGAAGACAAAGATTCTTGGCTGAGAACTCTTAAGAATGCAAACACGGGAAGGCAGAAATTTGTGTCATGTAGAACTCGGGGAAAGTGGACTGTCTTTTCCCGCCAATAAATGACTGTCTAAATGGTTGGCCAACCATAAACTAGTTTTCCCAACTGTAATTTGAATTCCAGTGTTTCTTGTGGTCAGGATTCGTAAATCCCACGTAGTATTCATATTACTAGTATATTATTCGGGACAACCACCTTCTTGCTTCCATCAGTCAGTCTCGGTCTTGGTACCGCAAGAATTGTGTTTCCTTTCGTGGCTCCCGTTTTGGACCAACCAACCAACTCAATTAATGCTAGAACACCATTTACGTATTATATTTGTGTTGATTATTTAAACATAGGACCGAGAAATCATATGTGATGGAGCTCAATCAATGTGCGCCAGAAAATTATCCACGGTCTTAACAGGATAGAAATGCAGAAATATCAGTCGAGGATAAATTATTTTGTAGGACCATACGTTCCAGGAGCTTCACTTCTTGGAAGAGCTCTTGCTTGTGTTACGTAGGCCAATTTTAGGGCAGACAAGGCCAATTTACATGCGCTGGCACTTCTGGCTGTCAAGAGCTCAGTATTGATTGCTGATGGCTCTGCTAGGACTCCTCCTGCTGAAGGATTGTAATCACATATTCCCGTGGGAACGTAAATAGTATCATGACTTGTATTATTGCTCTTTGGAAAGTTTTCAGAGCATTTGCATGTGCTAATAGTAGTTGATGTTAAGGACGGATCACATTAACAAGATGGGAAAACTACGTTTCATTTAATTCTGGAATTATACAACGTGGAACCATTCTAATCTCGGGATGTCATTCACCTACTAGGCAGGCAATTAAGGGGTCGCTGTCCCCATCAAATTTGCATTTGGAAGTTGGAACTTGGAACGGAGCAGCAGCAGCAGCTGAAGGGCAGTGCAGGGCTCGTTTTCCAGAAAACCATGTAGACAATCAAATTACTACTGAACTTTTTACTACGAGATATACTACTATTTCATTACAAGACTATAGGGTGTCATTCTTCCCCAGTGGAGCAAGAAAAAAAGGTGGGGGCACTGCCTAGTCTGAAAAATGACCACAGATTACAATTGAGTCAAAGTACCACAAAAAATGTTCTTTGGATAAATAGCAAATGACGCGATTGTGGGACATAACTAAACAGACTAGATTAGTAGTAGTCATTGGAGCTTTAGGGGTCATCAAAGTCGGTCATGGACTTTTGGCTTTTCTTGAAATCAGGAGAGCAGAAGAAGAAGAAGAGGCAGGGAAGGGAGATTTCCGCAAAGGGATAGACGCTGCGTGCAAGTCATAAACTGTTGCGGGGTGGGTGTTTGGTTGCGGAGGATGGGTGGTTGTTGGAACAATTGGACGTTTCAACTCTGGTCTAATCTATTGGTATCTAACATGAACATGATGAGATTTCCAGACTGCACATTCCACAGTAGACTAGCAGTGGTAGGACTTGGGAGTCCATACCCAGCCCAACAAGAAATTAGTACTACACTCCTAGTAGACTAGCAGTGGTAGGAGTAGAAAATTTCTTGGGGTCGTACGGATCAATGAATCCGCATCACGTGAAATATAAATTTTCGGTTCAGCTGAACGGACGACGGGACAAGGCCACAATTAAAGCTTTTTCTTTCTTTCTTTTCTTTTTTTTTGTCTTTTCATTTTTTGGATAAGATAAGAGCCACAATTGTACTAGCCACTTAAAGATGATGAAATGCCCCTCTGATACATTAACTCTTTGGCAACACTGACGCCTAAGCAGACTTCTAAACAAAGACCTTCTTACTATAATATGGGCTTTCAGTTTCACTTCGGCTCCCAACGTCGCAAATATAGATGTCAGAATCGGTGATTTAGGTAGATTTGGATAGATCATAATTGAGTTATGAATATAATTAAATCAATTCATTTATGCTCATTTAATAAATAGGTATGGGTATACACATTTATAACTCGTTTGAAATATTATTTATTTTTTAAAAAAAATTACATGGTTTTGATAAGAAATAATGGCATTTTATTGTTATTACATTAGTAAGAAATTCAAATTTATTTTCTTAACACTCAATAAATTTTAAATAAAATGTGTATTTATTTTTAAATGTGTAAAATGACTGAGTCGATTCAACGCATTACCCATCAATTAAATGGATATAATTAGGAACCTCTTTAAAATTAATGAGAGGATTTAGATAAATTATTAATTGATAGATTTAAATGAGTCAATATAATTGGATTGTGATTTATAACTCTAGCCACAAAATCCACAACTCCAATGTATTTTTTGTTTCTGTATGCAAATGCCTCGATTGGATATCGGTAAAGGGTGGAAGATTTATGGCGCCTATGAATGCTCATAAATGGGCAGCAGCTTAGGCCGGGGGAGTGCACCGTAAACTGGGCCGGGGAGTTATTCTAAAGCAAACAACATTGGACTGGACTGGCTTCTTTCTTTCAATGACGAGCCCAACATTTGATTTTTTTTTTCCTTTACTCTTTAGAAACAAAGAGAAATGTTTGTATTACCCAAAACAAAACAAAAAACAAAAAAAAGAAAAATGCTGGTATTCTATTTCCAAATAAATACTGGAGATTAAAAAAGGTAAACTTCTTTTAATTAACATATATAGGTGAAAATATAGCAATTCTATCCTAGATTGTTTCAATGAATTTTTAGAAGCTATCAAATCTTTGAATGGTTACCACTGTATTCCAAACTGAGCCGATGGTTGCTGAAGGGGAAAAAGAAAGAAGAAAAAATAAAAATGAACCATTGGATTTTCTTTTCTGGGGCAGTATCCGACATATGGACCTCAAGCCTCCCAGCCGGCCCAGCCTGTAGATACTCGAATCAGTCTGTTGAAATCCAAGAATACGGGTTTATTGCGAAATAAACTTGGACCCGCATAAAATAGCAAAACCTCGGTTTGGGTTTTTGGTTGAAGCTCTCTCCGGTTTTGCCGCCTCAGCGCCACCGCGCCGTTTGCTCGAAGAGGAAGTGGACGGTTTCGCCAAGCCTCCAAATTGTTCGTAAAATTGCTGGGGATAGTTAATAGTATTAATAATAATAGTAATATGGGCTGTAGGCAAATGGATTTCATGTTCTGTGAAATGTGTGGAACGATGCTGCGTTTTAATTCTCCGAAGTACGCTCACTGTCCCGTCTGCAAATTCCGGAAACGTGTCAAAGGTCTGTATGCTTTGTTTTTTCCGTCCTTTTTTTGGGGAAGTACTTTTCTAGGTTCAGTTTGTTTTTATCGATTGATTTTTGATTCCTATGATGGGTTTTCCTCTTTCTGCTTTTCTTGTTTCTGTTTCTATAAATTTTGCTCATAATGAGGTGTTCATTTTTCACACTTATGGTTTCTTGGTTGTCTACTTCCAGATATCGCTAAAACGGAGATTAGCTATACTCTTACTGCTGAGGTAGGATTTCTTTTGTTCTCTTCTGGAACATGTTGTTGCTGGAATTAGAAAGCTCAATAATACTTCCTCAGAGCATCTTCATTAGCTGGTTGAGATCCTTTTAACTCTTTAAGGTTTTAGTTGTTTTAGATTAGGTGGTAACTTTTTCTGAAACTCCTAATACTTTTCTCAATTCCCATTCATTAGCTGCAAGAGAACATAGTCTTTTTGTTTAAGATTAGTCCAATCTAATCCGGATGACATAGGAAGAAATGGTGCTCATAAGTGTTAATATGACCTGCTTACGATTAGTGATTTTACCATCCAAGTAGGAGTCTGGAGTTAAATTTTGGTCAGGTTTATTGGGTCTTTTTGTTTAGTTTGTAGTCTGTGGATATTTACTCTTCCATAGTTTTTGTTTTGTGTATTGGCTACTATATATCTGTGTCCAATTTTTAGCAACTACTTAGCCTTTTACTTTACCTTTCTTATCGTCAGTAATTCTTTTTTCTTTGCCACTTCAGTCAATTGGTTCTTGCTATTGTGAGATCTGATAGAATTTATTTTGTTGATTTAAGTCCTCCTGTTCACATGTCATAGCCCTCAAGTATTGCAACTTAAAGGCAGCACTAGGAGTGTTTGTTCTCCTATACCATTTTTGTTTTCTTTTGGCCAGAGGAGAAGGAAGGGGTGGGGGACAAAAGAGTTTTCTTGTGATGGAATGCCTTGGCATCTGGAAGTAGCGAAGGATAGCACCATGTCCCTGTGAACATAGCAAATTTGTTGAGTCAGCTGGTATTCTAATAGTTTAATGAAAATGAAGTGTAGTTGGATAAGTTAAAGAACCAATCAGCATGTCAAACATTTGAAGAAGTAACAAATTGAAACGTAGCATATTCAGTGTTAGGTTTCAATTGTGGTTTGTGCTTGATTTCTTTTGTTTTCTTATGATAATAATATAGCAAGATATGCAGTTACAAGCTTCCTAAAAGTACAGGAACTTGAACCAAATGCCTTTGTGAAAGAAAAACGCTTCGTACTGAATCTTAGAGAATTGTTGATAATCTATGATTTGTCTCGATATTACACAAATTTTTCTTTAACCTGGTAGGTTCCTGTAACTTCAATTGACTTTTAAAAGACTGATCTAAAACATACTTTTCTTCCTCTATTTTCTACTGCTGCACATGATCCCAAATACCCATTGTGTTTGCAGGATATTAGAAGGGAGTTGGGCGTGTCCTCGTTGGATGATTTTGAAGAAGAAAAAGAATTAAAGCAAATGGTAAGTGCTGTCTACAGTATGAACTGTAAAACATCATGCTTTGTATGGTAGCTTAATGTCCACTTGTTCATGTTTGTCTACCTTGCTGACCAGGATTACAATGCAAAATGTAAAGCCTGTCAGCACTTGGGCTTGTCTTATGTTGCTCGACAGGTATTTTAGGAAAATTTCGTCCATCTACCGTTGGAAATTTGTTTATGATGTGTGAAACCTATGTTAACCCAATCCACATCATAAATTTCATGTATTTCACTTTGTTTCTACAGATCAGATCTGCTGACGAAGGGCAGACTATATTTTATACATGCCCTGTTTGTGCAAACAGACAGACAGAGAATTCATGACATGACGATGACTTCAGTCATCTACAACATGTTGAAACTGAGAGATCTTTTGATATTTTTCCATGTTCTTTCTTGGAAAGTAGATTGGGTACTTAGAATTTGGCAGTCGCAAAAGGGTAAGGATCAAGCTAAGTTCCTTTATCCATCAACTACCGTCTCTTATCTGCAATAGATTGGTCAGGAACTCTAGTACTGAATGTCCTTGGAGCTGGTGTCATCTTATTGTTTCCTTAAGACTGCACCGGTCCTGAGTATTGGATAGCGGAATTGTTTGTTGTAATGGTGATATAATGGTGATGTTGTTGCCAAATGTACAATTCTAGCCTTTTCTTTTGGAGGGAGGTGACTTGAAGAAAGTTGTTTGATAGGAATGCAAAATGGATTCGAACTAGCTAGGGCTTCCTCTGCCCAATTTGGATAGCGGAAGTGCTTGTCATTGTTAAAATTCAGGGAAATAAAAAGAAAAAAGAAGATGGATTTAGGGCGTGGAACAAAGGGTTTGCATTTGAGTTTGTTTTGTGCATCCAAAGATAGTTTCAAGTATTATTACGACAAGTGGAGTATCGAATGTATCATACAATGCTAAACCTCTTTCTTACTTTTCTCTTTGCCAAATCTAGTTACTCTACAAACAGGTTTAGTATTCTTAGAAGTATTTATTGGTGACCATAACATGATATATATATAAGGTGTTTGGATAATAGATTGTTTGCGATAATTTGGTTATGCAAATGCATTTTTTTGATGTGATGTATGTAAGATAAAAAGGTGATTGAAAAATATGTTGATGATGTACATAGGAAAATAAATCAAATAATTGGCTATTCAAACACCTTTTCCAATTGGCGAAGTGATTTGACGATTGGAGTAACTGAGAGTACACAGCGAGTGCAATCCGCAATAAGCATCATTTGATGACTCTTTTTTCGCCCAGTCTCTCGAAAGATTACTGGAAGCCTCCAAGGTTTTTGTCCGTACAATTCATTGTTGTTGTTTATCATAAAACATTTTCCCTATTTGGTAACTTGTGTTTTTTACAAGTTTGTATAAAACTTATTTTTTTCCTACTTTAACTACAGGAACTCTTTAAAAACTTCTAAAATTTTAACTCAAATTTTTTGCAAGTTTGCATAAATTTTGTTTGTTTCCTACTTTAACCATAAGAACCCTCTTAAAACTCCCAAAATTTTTAATAGCCCATCCTCAAAATACACAAAAAATTTCATTTTCAAAAGTTATTTCTACAACTTCTACAGTAAGTTACAGTAAAATTTCATACAAACACCCAAAAAACTTGACTCCCAAACAGAGTCATTATTAAAATACTTTTTCGTAACAAGTATTTTGACTTATTCTTTGTTTTTCGTATTGCTAACGATTTTGTTCATTTCAGTATTGCATGAAACAGGGGATTTTTTTTTATATGGAAATAGTTTTGCTAATTGACGTAGTCAAACACGGAAACAGATTTAAAGAATATAAAATTGGGCCCTTGGTTTACTGAGTCTGGGACTCGGGTTTAGAGGTTTAATGTTTCAAGGGCTCAACTGGACCTACAGTCGTTGTCTCCACAATTGTTAAAAAGAACGAAGAAAATTTTTTTTTTTTTGAGCTTCCAGGTTACCAAATAGTGTGTTTTCCATGAACAATGATGTGTGTGTGTGTGTCTGTTTTAACAATATTTTTTCTGTAAAAAGCCCTAAATGATCTTGGTTACAGTTTTAAAAAGGTAGTACAGGGTCTATAGGCTCCCCGCAGCCCCCACACAACCCCAACCAAAAAAAAAAGAATTCCCGGCTGGCTAGATCGTTGGAATTTTTCAAAGTTTAGACCATAAACAGAATTCAGCTGCTTTAAGTCCAACCCGACACCGTCCTCCCACCAATTAGTCCCAGCCGCAGACTTAATTCAGATCTAGGCACTCCTTGTCGTTGGCCCGGAATATCACAAAATGGACAAGCGTTAATGATACTTTGACCCCGTAAACTGTAGGGGTAGTCACATTTTGCGCTCCTCCACAAAACAAATATACACTTTACCCCCTTATTCTGGAAAATGTTAGGTTCTCAAAATATGTGAAAATTATGCTTTCAACTTTGCTCTTAGTATTATTTACACTTTGCCTTCTTCAACAAAAAAAAAAAAAAGGTACACTTTGCATTAATGATTAACAAATCTACACATTATATATTGAAATGATGAAAAGTTATAGTATAACTATAATACTTAAAACTAACATACATTACACGTAAATATTATTGATGAAAAATATTACACACACACACACATATATATATTAAATGAATTTTCAAATATTTAACATCAAAAAATAAAAAATAGAGCTATGTAAAAATTTAATAAATTTGATATCAACAAAATATGTATACCTTTTCTTCCTCCTAAAGCAAATATTATGATTTTAAAATGTATTTTATATCTTTTTGGTTAATTATATAAAAGCATGCAATTGTTATATTTTATGTGTAAATTTATATTGAATATTATCTTTTGATGCATAGCTTTTGACAAGTGCTTTTAAATTTCTTTATTGATAATGTTTTGTCAACATATTTTGTTAATATCAAATTTATTAAATTCTTTCATAACTCATTTTTTTATTCTTTGAGGTTGAAGATTTTAATGTTGATTTTGAATATTTCAAAAGATATTATTGATATAAAATTATTTATAGCACTTCTTTAACTATAAATGTTTTAATTCTATCTTTAAAAAAAATACAAAATTGCATTGTAAAGAAATATTGTAGCAAGTTTATTTTGAAGAACTATATATATACATACATACATATATATATATATATATGATACTTTTCATTAATAATGTTTTAGCACAAAGTATGTTAGTTTTTAAATAATTATTAAACTATATTATAACTTTCTTACTAGTTCAATATAGTATTATATAGAGAGCTGCTAATTATTAAAGCAGCAAAGTGTACATTTCTTTTTTTGGGCAAAAGGGAGGAACAAAGTGTGAATAATATTAAGGATAAAGCTGGAAGAAAATTTTTCATACATTTTGAGAGCCTAATATTTACTAGGGTTGGGGGCAATGTGTGTGCTTGTGTGTGTGTTCAGGAGAGCAAAGTGTGACTACCTTTGTTGCTCTGTGGAGGGGGGGGCGAAGTGTTATTAACCCAATGTTCAATTCTTCTGCAAGCCCAAATTCCAATTTTTTTTCTCTCTCTCTCTCTCGGATCCAATTCGAAATTCAGTTACTCTATTAATTTTATATGGATTAATTGTTAAAACCAAATTAAGCCTTGCTTGATTCAGCAAATTGTCTTAAATTGGTTTTTAGTTTTCAGATTTGATCACTTGAAGTGGATTATTTGTAAATAAACAGATTAAGCCTTGCTCGATTCAGCAAATTGTCCTAGTCTGGTCTTTATTGTTTCAAAATTTGGCTTTCACGGGCTTCTAGCATTGCTCGAGCTTGTGGTTTGCCACGGTTCACAGAAAACCAAAAATACAGTAGTAGACTAGTAGTATATGCAGCAGCCTTTTGCATTGGTTCCCCCATTCCACGAGAACGGCAATTTAATTGAAGTATGGTGCCTGAGTTCAACCATTTCCACCATGTTTTCATCGCAACCAGCAGAAAATGGTGAAAAGCTACGACAAATCTAACGCCACTTCACATAATCAAAGCAAATAAATTGGACGTGTAAGCCTGCATTAGATTATGGTTGTATTATTCATAAACTTTCCAACAAAAGCCAAAAGGAAATACAAACCAACCCTGATGAACTCCTAAGCCCCGTTCCATCTGCCTTGCACTTGTGCACCCCATTTCAAAAAACACAGGCGGTGATCACAAAATTACAGAAGAAAGGGAGAGATGGTAGAGGAGGAGATCAAAAAGAAACTCTGGGTCCAACAAAGAAAGCATACATCTTTTCTACAACCTTCTGTACCCGTACACGGAAGAACCACCTTAGCAGCCCATTTGACTCTAAAGGCCGCGGTTGTGGACTAAGGAAGTCGAAGAAGTCGCCGAAGATTGTCTGTTGCTCCGGCATCTATTCCCGCAGCCTCGGCGTTGCAGCTGAGCTTAGGCCTCAGTGAAAAAGTGGGCAAAGGCAAGCTGCTTGGGGGAGGAGAGATTGTACTGAAAGCCACACATCCGGAGAACTCGTCAACCTGATCTGTCACGTCATCAAAAGAGCTAAACTCATCAGTACTACGAACACTAATAGCGTTAATATCACCAGATAATGAAGTTAAAATCTTTGGAACACTCTTGGGAACATCCTTGGGTTCTGGCCCCAATGGTTTCAAACTTTGTTCTTTTTTGTGAATGGTTTTGGATTTCTTGGGGGTAAGAGATGAGTCTCGAGTTCTGATATTCTTATTGTTGGCTTTTCTGTTGGTTGGTGGGCAAGATAGGCCTCTGGCTCGAGGAGTTTGGGTGGTATTTGTGGTGTTATTTGGTTTGATAGTAGCGGAGACGGGAAGAGGGAGAAGGGGGGGTTGCTGTCGTTGGAAAGAAAATGGAGGGTAGGAATAGGAAAGGGGATGGTGAAATGGCGGAGGATGCTGGAGAAGGCCAGCATCTTGCTGCAGGTTTAGTATCGGAGCCAAGTTCTCAGAGGTTTGTCTTGAAATGAAAGGAGGACGATTGGTGCCTCTTTTGGGGGTAGTATCTTTGATGTGGGATTTGTACGGTGAAAGTGGATGATGATCTGATGAGTGCAACAGTATTGCCTCCATGGAAGATGATTAACAAAGATTCAGGAGAGCTTCTTAAGAAGAGAATGAATCTAAAGCTGAAGATATTAAGGGATGATCTCAAATACACATGGATCAATAACCCAAAAACAAGATCCAAAAAGTTGATGTAGAGCTAATTTCCACAACAAGAGAAGAAACAGATAATTACTGTATCTGCAAAAGGATTACAAGAATGTACAGACACTTTCGTCTATGTATAATCTAGAGCATATATAACTAGCTAAAAATTCTCTTGAAAAAGTAGCCGACAGATTTCCTCAGTGCCCAAAGCTTGGCCTTAACCATCTATAGGGATAGATAAATATCTGTAGGGAGAAAAGAAGAGAGTTCTGCAGAACCCAGAAGGGGTCTAAGCTCGGGTTTCAGAGAAAGCAAGTCATGAATCAGTTCTTTTAGGCTAGCCCTCGTTATATAGAACGAGTTTTCAACGGCTACCCACATGATAGTTACTTTTTCTTTCTTTCTTTTTTATTTTTTTGGTTCTAGAAATTTTTTTTTTTTTAATTTAGTTGGGTAATTTTTTATTGAATATAGGAAAGTAATTTCATCCTAAGATGTCGACAACAATAGCAGTCTTGCCGGCCATGGATGAATAGGCTGAGCGAAAAGACCAATCACCACCACCATACGATAGGATACTTACTACCGTATCACCGGTTCTCAGTATGATACTGTAGGGCGGCAACCGCCAATTTGATGGGGACCGTCGGATCCATTTTTTTAAAGATTTAGCCGTTGAGGTGATTATGACCGTTGATGTTGTCCTGTGTCCCCCGATTTTGTGCCCGGTCAGAAAATGTCTCCCCGTAATCCCTGCCATACACGTGTATATGAACTTGCGCCAGTCCCCATGACATCAACTGCAGGGCTTTTATTTTTGTTTTTCTTCTTTTCTTTAATCCTATCTCATCTTTTTTGAAAATTGCAATGGCAAGCACGGAATCCGGGATTGATGATAAGAACTAGTATTTTCTATGTATATACATTATGTTGGGAGTTGGTCAAGAGAGGAAGTTATTGCTGTTCAACTTGACAATAGATTGAGCTAATTCATTTTTGCGACAACAGTAAAAAGAAGATTGGAATTTTGTTTTTTTCGTAGAGAGACTCTAAATCTTATAAAAAAGAAGGAGAAAATATGTAAGTTTAAGATTCAACTAGGGACCTCATGGTCCAAACAATTTGATTTACTACTATTCTTTGGGGGTTCATCTATGTCAAACTAGGGTGAGCTTCTAATTCACTAACTTCACAGCAAGATCTTTCATTTTGAATAATCATTTTGAACCTGATTATGCTGTCTAAACAAATCACTTCACTGATTTACATGAACTAGTATCCTGCGCTATTCACAAGTAGTACTGTCGGATGAGATTATTGGAGCTTCCCACTGATCATGACCTTTAAGGCAAGAATCCTTGTCAAAGTTTGATCTTTTCATCCTTACTGTTTATGTCTAAAGGCAGCTATATACACTCTTAATTTGTTCCCAGTTGAATATTTTCACTTTATCCCATGTTCTCAAATCGCTTACCTGACAGAAAGAAAAGGAAAGAGAAAAAAGGACTCCTCGTGTACTTTTTGATTAAAGTTTTACCAAAAACTTACCCATCGGCCTTATGGATATAGCGATGTTTGTTCAGTCGACGTCTTAACCAGTATTACATTTTTACTCCCCTCAGAGATAAACTATTTCTCCATCTTTTTGTACACCTTTTAGCTTGATTAAAAAAGCAAAGGCATTAACTTAAGTTCCAAGGACCAAAGGGAATTTATATTAGGCATGCAAAAGTAAACTTGACCTGTTGTATAATCTGCTGACATTCTATATAATCTGTTGGCACAATGGAATGATAATTTTTCTTTCTTTTCGTTATTTTACATGCTGAACCAGAGGTAAGAAAAAAACTAGCCAGAAGTTCCACAGAGTCGAACAACTTTGAAGTGAAGTAAAAGAAACTGGGTAGGGAGTGAAGAAAAGCACGACACAAAACAACGCATGAAGGATTATAAATTAATCGTATGAGTAAGGTAAATTAATTATATTGAGACAACTAGAGATCTTGTGAATCCCTGATCTGCATCTCTACGAGACCATGGTTGCACTAGGGACCCCTCCTAGGATGCCAAGAGCCAAACCCCACTCCCATTTTTCTACGAGCTACACCGAATTGTGATCATATCCCTAGGTCGTAATAAACTTCGATGAAGATACGATCAAGGATCCCATGAGGTTAAAAAAATAGAATAAGAGTACCCAAGAGACCCAGTCTGGTTCTTGATTAAACAAGTAGCTTGGTGATATACATTAAGGGCATTTCAATACTCTCCTCTTCTCCATCTTAATTTGTATCTTTGTTGTACACCTCAAAATCCATTGGCAGCGAATGTAATCTTATTTTCGATGTTAACCTATGTGTATGTCATCTATACGCTAGCTAATGTATATCTCTTTGGATGGTAGAAGATCACAGTTCCAATTTTCAGCTCGTGGAATACATGTTTTAAATTGTTTGAGAATATCTTCTACACCCTAACGTAGTCCAAAATGATGGGTTGAAATTTTTATATTGTGGTTGCATTTGCAATAGTTTAACTCCACCAAGCATGCATGTAATTACTGTACTGCATGGGTCTCATTTTATCGTATTACCTGTTTCTTCTAATAATAGCTGAAAAGTGAAAACTCTTGTATTTCTGTGACATTTTGCGATAAGTCTTTATGGTGCCTCTTAATCTTAACAACCACGTATACTATATAGAATGCATCTCTTTGTTATAAAGAATAAATCAGAAATAATCATTATTAATGCATTTGATCCCTTGAAAAGAGTTCTGAAAACTCATTTCTAAATACTGTTACGTCACAAAAAATAAATAAAAAGGTCGTGGTTGTTAGGGTGCCTTCGACTGAAAAAGAAAACCGAAGTGGCTTTCTTGCTGCCTTGGCGATGAGGGCAACAGGTAGACCACTCGCCATAGAAGGTCTGGGTGAGAGGAGGACTATTTGTAGCCTCCCATTTTTCATATTAGCACCACAACATATCTTCATTATATTTGGTGGGGTGGAGAGAATAATGTGTAACATTAAATTAGGGTTAATCGGTATGTATATAGAATTATACATATGTGTAGTTTTTTATGTGAATTAAGACATTGAAAAGAAATACTAGAGAAAATCAATAAAAAAAAAAGAGAAAAAGACTTTTTTAAAGCCAAAAACGTGTGCCCTGAAGAATTTTACTTTTGAAAGACGAAATCAGAAATGGTAAAAAAAATGAAAAATCTACAGAATGTCGAAGATAGGTGCTAACACCAATTGGACCACATAATCAAGTCTCTCTAGATTTGATGGGGAACTGCATGTCCTGTTCCTTGAAATGTACAATAGGGGATGAGAAGGATGCATGGATTACCACCGAAAGTATGTCTTCTTGCCCACCACCCTACGGCGTGTAATAATATTCATACCATCAAATTTCTACGTCCTCTTTGACATTCGAATTTGGTCACACATCTAGTAAATACGTCAGAAAGAAGTAGTATATAGTCTTTTATTGCAATTACGGTGCAAGATCAAGATTGATTTAACCTCGACATAAACAATACTACTAATTAATAGCAAAAGATAAATTTAGGACTTTATGAATTCACTTCAAACGATGTGTCCAACACTAGGATCAAAAGAGATAATTTTGCTACTCATCATGTTGGATGTGTGCACCAGCTTTAGCAAATCCTTGAAGTTTATGTCAACTTCATATCTATCAATCCCTTTTTTGGCTTTTCTTTCTTTGTCTTTTTTTTTTATGTATTTATTTTTTGACACCCTTCATCTGAAGTCTGAAGCTAGTCACTAAGTGCACAAGCTTGGGAAAAACCAAGCAAAATTAATTCGTGTCCATACATTTTCAGGGAAGATGATATATACATGTTATTGTAGAGATGGATGGAGAGACATTTCGCCCATCATGATACTACGTACATTTACTAAGAAGAGTGACTAACGTAGCCACGTTCAATTTCAAGACAGCCAGCCGACTCTTAAATTTGGTTGGCCGCCGGGATTTTCATGATTGACGATTGCTTAGGGTAGGAAAGGGCAACCATGCTTAATCTTTTATCATAGAAACCCTAATTTTTGCACGTTTGTCGGAGTAATACAGATAGCCTCTGATCAAATGGAACTATCCGCCTTTCTTCTCCGCGCTTCCACGTGCTTCAGTGCTTTTTTCTTGGTTGAATGTAACTCTGACCTAGTAGGTGTAGATGGTTGGGGCTGCACTGTTGCACTTTGTCAAGGCTTAGAGATTATATACTATCACTATTACTATATATTAGTAGTTCATGATTGTAGGTGGACAAAATTCTTATCTTGTACGCCACAGTCCACCACCAACCAGGAGTGTAAAAATCGAGTAGTTTAAATATCTATAGCCAGGTTCTGTAGTGGTCATATAAATCAAAACACGGAAAAACAACTGTGATGAACTAAACGTCGTTATAGTTCTAAGCTGATAGATCATTAACGTTGCAATGTGATTATAACCACACAAGAGTTCAGTGGCAAAGCTGAGACCTAAGATCAGAGGGTCCAAAAATCTATGTGCCATCCAGTAATGTGTGAGAGTAGGATTTACAAACAACTATTTTAATGATAGGTGGAGTTGGTTGAGGTTTCAAAGCAACTACCTTGGAAGTATAGGATAACTACAAAATGCAAAAAATGCCCAGTAATCTAGCATTTTCATTTTCATTAACCCAAAATAATCTAGTGAAATTCCTATATACGTTTTTCCATGAAAAAAGAAATTAGAATTTAGCATTTTCATTCATTTTACTTATTAGTTGAATAATCAATACTAGTATTTCACAAAATGATATGTTAAATTTCGTCAACTATTAAATTATAGATCATTTAATAAAAAAATGAGTTACATGGTTACAAATTATCCCAAGTATCACTGAGTTGATTATCAACCAAATAAAAGACTAACAATGAAAACGAATTCAAATTCAACAAAGAAAGAAATATTCCAAATATATTTTGTAATACACTATCAGATTTATCTCTTTCATTTTTTTTTTCTGCACTCTTTTTGTATATTTCTTCCTTCCTCAAAATTAGCTCTTTTCTTCCTTAAATAGAGTAATCGTATTTGGCTTTTCCTCACTTAGTTTTTTCATTATATAGTTGGTGATTAATTTAATTTTTAGTAAGTATCCCTAATTTTTTCTTTGAAGAGGCGTAACATACAATAATTTTTATTTGTCCTATTCTCGGGAGCATGTAGTTCTGCCCCTGCAAGAGCTTCGAGGGTTTTTAGTTGCTCAATATCACTTATTACACCAAAGATTAGAGGCCTTAATAACATTTACATGAAAGCTCTAAAAATAAAGTACGTACTGTCGTCTAATGCCGTTCGAATCCAACACATTTTAAGTATGTGAAGGACATAGCTTGAAACTGGATAGTTGCTTTGTGCTATATCATGTATGTGTTCTGCTGTTGATAAATTTTTTAACGTTTTATGGGATCATACTTGAGTATTCCATGACATGTAAAATCGTACCCCTTTTATTTCAAGTGCATAGAGGAGATTAAAAGCATGTTCATGAGCAATCCATCCTCCCAAGTTAGACGTCCAAAGGCAGAAGCTTTTATAAGTAAATAATTTGGTTGAAAGAGGGAACTTCTGCTTGTAAAGTTGTGAAACATCATCTGATCTATAATGAAGAATTGCTTTACCAATCAAATCGAAACAAGAAGTGGCTTACAGCAAGATGTAATTCAACATTCAATTAACAATTCACCAAATCAGCAATTCATATTTTACTTTTCAAAGCATATCTGAAAATTTTCCACAAGTTGAAGATGGTGTATCGGCGGTGTAAAATATGGATGGTGATGTCAGTTTGGTAATAACCACGTTTGGCCACCGACCAATTTGATTAAATCCCACGTCCCTTTAAATGTTATATTATATTAAATGTATATTGTTGGTTGGAGATCGAGTCAGGCAGTAGAGATTGGCCATACATAATAAAGGCCTAAAGTCGCTTTTCTCGACCAAATAAATTTGGAATAAAGTAGTAAGAGTAGCATAACACGTCTCTAGCACAGGGACCAAAGATATTGAGACCACACAATAGCTAGAGTATTATGAAAATAATATAATTTGTTAGGGCGCAATCTCGAATGATTGGCTTGCTTAACATATGATGCATTTATTGATCACGGTCACATGGAACTGCTGATTTGTGGTGGGCTACTAGGGCACCACCATATCGAATAAATGAAAATAAATTATTACAAGAAGGAAAGGCACACGCCGCGTGGCAGGTGGCAGCATGATATTGGTAATTGTTTATTCAATTTCTTCCTCTAGAAGGAATTAGTCAGCTCCAGAAATAATCACCTCATCGTATGTGTATTTTTGGATGTTTATATAAAATTCCACTGCAGTTATTTTCAAAAATTGTTGAAAATACACAAAACACTAACTCTTCAAAACACTCTCTCCTCTCTCTTCTTTCGGCCTTCCTCCACCATTCACCACCACTACCTATCCCAACCACAACCACTTTCGCCATTCCTTTCTCTTATTTCTCTGTCTTCTCACTGCTCTCTGACACCTCCCTCCTTCCTCTTGAACCATTCTCCCTCCTCTTGAACTATCCTGCTACTACTCTCCTCCTTTCTCCCTACACCTATCGTCACCTCTATCCTTCCTATCCTTTTCTCCCCATTGGAAGTGGGAGGAGGAGTAAGGATTGCTAACAAGAGGAGAGAGAAAATGAGAAAAATAGGAGAAAGGAAAGTAGGAAAGGATAGTGGAGAAAAGGAGGAGGGAAAGAGAGGGTTAGTATAGGAATAAAGGAGAGGAAGGTGATGGTGATGGAGGATGCCAGCGGTGGTGGTTTCTTTTTATTATTATTATTTTTCTATAACTTATTGGTATTTTGGAGAGTTATTATAGATGCATTTTAGAAAAAATTTTGTCTTGTAAAACACACACAAAAAAAAGGGGTGTCTAGGAATGGGCAAAATTACCCACTAACCCAAAAATCTATGGGATTCGATCCGATCTGCATCGAAAAATAGAATACTCAATTCACATTATTTGTTCAAATTAAAAGAGGGTTGGGTACCTACTTATATACTAGATTAGAAAGGGTTACAAGATTAAAATCCGCAGGTACCTGACCCGCTCGTATATATTTACTTTTATTTTTATATTCTTTATATATATATATATACAAAATATTATTTTTTAAATCTAACTAAGTAATTTTATTGAACAAATTATACGGCAAGTATGAGCGTCTATTATTTGTTTATACGATTCATTTGTAGATGTATAGAACATGTATAAATAAAGGGGCATTACTTATAACAATTTTCATTTACTTTTGAATTCATTCATTTTTCCTTTTATTCTGTTCTCTATGCAATTTGCATGTTTATTTTTCAGCATGATACTTTTTCTTTTGTGTAAGATTTATATTGAAAGTTAGATAATATGTAAAATATAAAAAAAATATAAATTATTTTTCAAAAAAATTAAATGATGAGAGGGGCTGGACGGATACCCGCCAACTCAATCCGCTTTTAACGGATACCCATAATCGGGTATCTGTTAATATGCGGAACGGATAAGGTTTAAAAAATAGGTGATCCACAAGGTGCGGGTCGGATCAGTTAAATCCTTTATGGGGTGGGTACCCCATACCCACTCCTAGGGGTGTCAAGCAGAGTTCTTTGAAAAATCTTAGGCGCTTGCCCAACAAAAAGTAAAAATTAATTTTATTGGGCTCAACTCACGAAAATAGTTAGATTTCGTCCCAAGACAAAATCTAAATGCAAAGGCACAACAAGGGCCCATTGAGGCCCATTTTAGTTTCTTTTATAACCAGGTTAGCTTGGTTTGGATTCAATCGTATAATCATGATTAATTACAAAAAAAGTCATACAACACGAGAACTTATCTTCATATGATTTTATTTATCTCTCTAAAAATCAATACTAACTAATATTTAAGGTTCTCCACAAAATAATAAAGTCCACCTCTTTTTTTCAGGCCATATTTGAGCAAGACAAATGCTATCTTTCACTAAAAGTCATTCAGACAAATATTGACATCAACGTTAGGATTCATTAGATTATTTTACCACAATAAATAGATTATATTAGAATTTTTTGACTAAGAATTAATGCTAAGCTGATCATTCAATGAATAATTTAGGGAAAAGGGTCTAGAATTGCAGTTATCTTTTGTTTGGGCTAATAGTTTGAATTAATAATTAAATTGCACATTTATACTGATCTTCATGAATTTTAATCTAATGAGTCAAATATCAAACATGTTAATCTGCATTCTAAAAGAACAAGACAAATCAATATATATTAAGATGAAAATAAGCTAGAAAATGTTGTTTTAAAAAATCCAAAAGAATGAAAATCACTTTAGAAAATGGAAAATTCCAATTGGCGAATAATATCTGATGTTCGTACAACAATATCCACAACCCTTTTATAGGCTCCACAACAAGAAATAATATATTTTGCTAAAACAAGTCCTTCGTGTGTGTGTGTATATATATATAGGCAAAATAAATGTGTAATCAAAAAGAGGAGGAGTGGTTTGCTAGAATCAGTACTTCTTTTCCTAATAAAACAGATAAAGTTGTAACTTCTTCGCCTACTCTTTGATTTGATGCGAAAAACAAAAGTAGAACATATGATTATCCTTCCCCAATTTTAATTGTAGAAGCCCATAATTGCTTTTCACTTGTATGGAACCCAAGACGACAACGCCCCAATAATACTTGGTCAGACCCACACACGCATGAGAATATGAGACCGCGGTCTGCTTGGTTTTGCATCCGGGCCCTCATTATTGTTATTATTATTATTATGGTATTTAATAAAACGTATATTTTCGTTTCTGTAATCTACACAAATGAAAAAAAAAAAATTATACTACACATACGACGGATTTAATAACAACAGATGATAGCACCTACAGACGTGAAAACTTAATAAAATTCCAAACTTATTCAAACATCAAATAGCCAAATGGGTCCCCACTCTGTCTTTGGATCATGGGAAAAATGAATTTTTGCTCATCAATTCAGAATTGCAAGTGATCCTTTGGAAAAATTATAACGAGATGAGAAGCAACAACTAAAATCAGTTGCTTTCCTGCAACTACGGGGTTTTCATATGCACGCTGACCCCGCCTACAGTACTAAACAATAAAGATAGTGGGGTTTAATGTTGAATGAATCCAAAATGAGTTATGGGCGAAAAATTGAATCATTTATGCAAGGGATAATTCCACAAACCTCCCCTGAAGTTTCTGACAATTTTACTTGACACTCTTAAACTTTAAAAATTCCACTTTGTTCCCCTATTTTAAACTTTTTGTAACATTCAAAACCCATTTCAAAATACAATGCTAAAAAACTCATTTTGAAGAGAGAATATAATTTTATTCTAGATTTGCCCTCTTCTTGTGATTTCTTAATTACCTTAAGATACCAAATTTATCTCTTAATTTTTGTAAATAGGTGGATGTAGTTCATTGATGAAAATTTGAAAGTTGATGATGAAATTGAAAAACTCTTTAGTAGTATTATGTCGTCAGTTCAGATAAGTTATGTTAAATTACTTAAAATTATGAATGATTTACAATACTCTTAAAAATAATTTAGAAAAATTCATTATCATGATAATACTTGTTTGCATTAGCATAAAAACAATATAAATTAAAACTTATATATAATTTTTAACTTGTTGTATCTTTTTAGTTTTCAAACCTTCCATTTAGACAAAAGAAAAAATCAAAAATATGTAAACGATTTATAAAAATTTTTAAGTTAACTCACAGCACTTTACAATAAAGAAAAATATTATCTTTGTAATTTACAAAATTCAATTATTAAATGTTTGTATATAAAAACACACCATATTTTGTCCAATCAGGATAAGTTTTCATTTTTTTGTTTTTGTTTTCTTTTGATATTAATAGACTCATTTTTGTAATAAAAAGTAAGACAACAAAAGGGCAATTTTAGAATGAAGCTAAATTTACTCTCCAAGATGAATTTTTTAATATTATATTTTTAAAAAGGGTTGTAAATGATACAACAATCTTAAAGTAAGGGAGGCAATTAAAATTTTTTGAAATTCGAGAATGTCAAGTAAAACTATCAGAAATCTCAAGGGGTTTCTGAAATTATCCCTTTGTGCAAATACATGACTTTCCTATTCTGAGGACAAAGAGACAGGAGAAAAAAGCGACTTGGTTGATGAAGTAAACATACAGCCACTACGACTATTCAAGCAAACTCATATTATGCAATGTTGCCACCATTTCATTAGTTCGATACACTAATTAAACTCGTTGCTCTATGTTGTGTTACTCAAGAAATTTAAACTGCTATTGCAAAAGGTTAAAGAAGATGAACACAGGTAAGCTTTGATGAATGTTATAAGAAGACAATTAATCATTCCATCAATACTGGCATTGAAATCTTTACTGTCGTCCCGTTATAGTAAAATGATTTCAATCAGAGTATATGGATTATTCTAGGCTTGGCTAGACAAGAAGAAAAGAGGACATTGCTGTACTTCGACAAATTGCCAAAGTCAGGAACTGAGGGATATAATCTAGCAAGGGCAAAGGCCGAGGATCAAACTTCCACGTCTTCCATTGTCTCCAAGAAAGTGGGCAGCTAACTTCAATCAGATTGCTGATATCTTTTGTGATTAATCATTTACCCAAAGAAGATTTTTAACAAGAAATTTCAAAAACAAAACAAACTGTCACCTTGTCCTCATTACGTAGATACAGATACAGCTACCCCTGGGGGCCCCGAGTTTGGCCCCTCTTACCCAAATTGACTGCTGCTTGCTTGCAAGATATTTCTGTATCATTAGACCAAAATACCCTCATGCAGAGGTAAAAGGCAGCGGAAGCTTTACCGACAAGTATGAGGGGCACGCGCTTGAATTGTTCTCTAGCAGAACCGTTATGTGTGGATCAAATGGGTGGTTGATGCACAGATCATGGATGGGACATCCGCATTTATGTCTTTTATTGCTTTCCAGGATTGTGAATATTTTCTTGATAAAGATTTTCTACATAACGTAACGTCCGTCATAGCCGATGACTCTGGCCTCCTCTCTTGTTGGTTTACTTTCTGCTAAAGTTTTGGTATTTCCTTTCCGGTGTTTTCAAAGTTGATCCCAATAGCCCAAAAGTTTGTCTGTCATGCAATTCTTGGAACTGGGTCGTTGAAAGATTTCATCTTTTGCAAAGCCGGAGTGCTAATAATGAACATTCAGGCATTCTGTGGCTGACCCGTTGTTGCCTTGTGAGGATTATTATGGTGCAAGCTTGAGGTGATCTCAAAGCAAGGTTTTCAGAAATGGCTATAATCAGTACAATCATGGGTGTTTTTGGGTTTGGAGTTGGAATCGCCATTGGGCTTGGGATCGGATATTTTCTCTTCATCTACTTCCAACCAACTGATGTCAAGGTCAGTTGTTTTTTCTCTCTTTAATCTGCTGACGTTCTGTATTTTCATGTTTAATACGTATTGTTTTACCTTGTTTTGTATGCAAATTCTGTAGTATGAGTATTGGCTGAGTTCTAAATGGTAAATGAAGTTGTATGATAGTTATTCCCCTTTGCTGCAAATGAACTGAGTTTCTTCGTAAGTTTATGGGGGATGAACGTACTTATCTTTGCTTTTCTATCTTCTATGCATATGAAGAAATTCAAAAAGTGTCATGCTGGGGCATGTGGGAATATAAAGGATTCATTGGTCTGTTTTCTTTGATTTCTTTTTAACATTCACGTTTAATCACCATCACCACTCTGGCTTTAGTGTACTATAGCTGCCTGCAAT
This sequence comes from Gardenia jasminoides, assembly GCA_013103745.1. Classification (NCBI taxonomy): domain Eukaryota; kingdom Viridiplantae; phylum Streptophyta; class Magnoliopsida; order Gentianales; family Rubiaceae; genus Gardenia; species Gardenia jasminoides. The sequence goes on from CM023103.1 coordinate 96,292,791, forward strand.
TTAAGCAGCATTCCTTTTTCTTTTCTTTTTTTTTTTTTCCGGGGTGGGCGTTACTGGAGGGAAAGCCCTTGACACTTTTTCAAATAGAAAGTTTCCTTTAACGAAATTGAATTAACATTTGACCTTGGAGAAAGCTACTTTCTCTGAGAAATCGCATAATAGGCTTCTGAAAATTAAGTAGATATACTCAATTTTTTGCAAGTTTAAAGCAGCCAACGTAATCAGATGATCATGTGAATGAGTTTCTCTTGTTTACCGATTTAAGCAAAGACTAAATGAGCGTACAATTATTCAATTTGTGTTGTATGTTCTTCAGGATCCGATATCCGGCCCTTGGTTGAGCAAGAAACTCGATATCTCCAGAAGATGCTACCAGAAATACCCCTTTGGGTAAAAAATCCAGATTATGATCGTGTATGCACTGCTCCATATATAATTTTGGGTTCTTGCCGTCCGTGTAAGGCATGAACAAAAATATTCATTTTATTGAACTCATTTTTTGCAGCTTGATTGGCTCAACAAATTTATTGAAACTATGTGGCCTTATTTGGATAAGGTTTGTGCTTACTTCAATGTTCACGATGTATTACTTTTTCTTTTTTTTTTAAACCTTTCCTTCCCGAGCTTGTTGATCACCATAGATTCTCAGGCTATTTGCAAGACTGCAAAGAAAATAGCGGAGCCCATCATAGCCGAGCAGATACCGAAGTACAAAATTGAATCGGTTCAGTTTGAAGCACTGACTTTGGGCTGTCTGCCTCCTACATTTCAAGGTTGAGCTTCTTCTTTTTCCTCTGCTGCTTGCAGGACAAACTCATAAATGTTGTGTCTTATCTTGTTATGGTTGGCATTGTTCAAGTTATATTCTTTAAGGATGCATATCTTGTCAATTGAAGTTTAATTGTTATTAGTGTTCAATGCACACCCTATGTGTTTGCAAATTTAAAAAAAAAAATTATGAGAAAAAATAATAAACAGTTATTAAAAGGTTTTATTAGATTATGTAATGTTAAAAAAAAGTTATTTGTGGTTATTGGCTTCTACAATTTGGTGGGAGGATAAATAAGGGAAAACAAAAAGTGGTAAAAAAAGTTTATCACTATACCCCTTCCTCTCCCTTCATATATAGTAAGATAAGTATAAAAGAACATGTTCCAAGCCATAGAGCTATTGGCATCTCATTCAGGTGATACTCTCCTGAGTGTTGCTGCAATGAAGTCATTTTTTTTGCTCGATTCTAATCAAAGCCTGAAAATTTGTTAACACTGGTTGAAAGTGGACTTCTGTTACTTGTGAAGCTCAGCTCTTAATTCCTTGTGACATTTTCTGAAGAAATCTTGTCCATTGCTGAATTCTTTGAGCAGTGGACAATTTTGGGATCCATGCGCTTGATGACACTTTGGCTGTCACTATTCAGCAGTTTTGAGGTTAAAATCTAATGGTTGTTGGATATGAGTAATGTAAGACTTTAGCCTTCATGAACAACGAGGATATATAGTTACCAAATTGTATGGATGTAATTCATTGAAAACACAAAAGTAATGCGTCATACTATCCCTCCTTTTGGATCATCTATGACTTGCTTAGTCTTTTACCCTTCTAATTGTACTCTTAGCCGCTTCTACTGTTGTGAATTATCATGAAAATTACTGTGCCCAAAATTCTTTTTATTCTTAAAAAGAATCAAATTTTTATATACGGTGCTTCCCTAGCAGGCATGAAAGTATATTCCACCGAAGAGAAAGAATTGATTATGGAACCAGCCTTGAAATGGGCTGGTAATCCTAACATAACTGTTGTTGTCAAGGCATTTGGATTGCGTGCAACCGTTCAGGTATTGACTAATTTCTTTGTTCTTTGGATAGAGAAAATGTTAGAGCAGTCCTCTGGGTGTCTAATGTTGTGAAGATTGCTATATCTAGATTAACTGGTTGTTTTCTGTCTTGAAACATGCTTAGCTTTCTTCCCATTTTTTTTAACTGCAAACTTTTTGCCTTTTTTGAGTACCTCAGGTGCTTGACTTGCAAGTGTTTGCCTCTCCGCGTATCACACTGAAGCCACTTGTCCCAAGCTTCCCTTGTTTTGCAAAGATATTAGTTTCTCTGATGGAAAAGGTGAACATCAAATGGATGGACTTTATTTTCTTCATTAATGTTTTCAAAATGGATAATTCTTGCTGCTGCTTCTTTTGCCTTGATACTGGAGTCATTTGTTCCCAGAATCCCTTGCCGTGCAGAAACCTAACTTATGTAAAGGCGAGTGTTAGATGTATGACGATTTTTATGTCTATACCTTTGAAAATGGATATTTATCTTTACTCGAGTTGGGAACAATCGTTCCACTGTGCATAGCACTTTAGGAAGTTCATAAAGAATACTAGCTATCCTAAGGAACAGACTGCTCTATATGTATAGCTGAGTACTCTTTACAAGGTAAAACTAGGTGTCTTTGTTGAAGTCCAATTATGTGCTATTCATATGGTGATTAAGCAATATCATTCCTTTCATGAAATGCTGAAATTGTTTATTTTCAGACCATAAAGTCATCTTCTAATTCCCACTCGCCCCCCAAAAAAAAAAAAAACCCTCCCATTTTGCAGCCTCACATTGACTTTGGATTGAAACTGTTAGGGGCTGATGCCATGTCTATTCCTGGTCTGTACAGGTTTGTTCAGGTATGATTTCTATTCTGCATTTTGTTTCTTTTCTTACTGTCCTCGGTGAACTACTTTTCAATGTTAATCTTTACATGGCTTATATGGTAGGACTTCTCAGTGAAGGTTATGCAGCTGATGCTAGTATGTTCACTATAAAGTAACTGTTATTAAGTTGGGCTCATTAACATAGAGTTTCTGTCCTTATCATGTGTATGCTTCCTCATTCCTTTGGATGTTGAATGCTGAGACAACAAGATTGTTGAGGAACTTAACTAATTTAACCTCCTGTTAAATTTTTTGTTGCATTATTTCTGCTTCGAGGCTTTATTATCCTCCAACTCCACATCTCAGTCATGGCTGTAAATATTTTTGTATTTAACCTTGTAATTGTTATGCCATGGCTAAGCTAATTCCTGTCTTCTTTTTTTTTTTTTTTTTTTGAAGTGCAGAAATTTTTAGGAACTCTGACTGCTACACCTATGCCTTCAGCCATTTTCAAAATATTGCATCATGGTTGTTGCATTTTTTTTTTTCACTGGTAACTCATGCTGTTTGCTTGACATTTCTTTCATATTTTTACTTCAGGAGCTTATTAAAGATCAGGTTGCAAATATGTATCTGTGGCCAAAAACACTAGAAGTACAAGTACTGGATCCTGCTAAGTAAGTCTTATAATCTTTTGATGAATTTCATTTCAAAAACATCCGTCTACAAATGGTCCTACCAACAGATAACACTTACTACGTCTCCAATTTAACAGAGCAATGAAGAAACCAGTTGGAATCCTTAACGTGAAGGTGTTGAGGGCAATGAAGCTTAAGAAGAAAGATCTTTTGGGTGCTTCAGACCCTTATGTGAAGCTAAAACTCAGTGAAGACAAACTTCCCGCGAAGAAGACCACTGTGAGACACAAGAATTTGAATCCTGAATGGAATGAGGAATTTACCTTTGTTGTGAAGGATCCACAATCTCAAGTTCTGGATGTTTCTGTCTACGATTGGGAACAGGTCTTTCCCTACAATTCCATAATAAATATTATGTCTGTTACCTTTTTCTTTTTTTATGAGCTTGATGGGGGTTTATTTTTTCTAGGGAGGGGAGGGTAATTATATCAGTACCACCAAAGAAATGCAAATTACTCTACTATTTAGTGCCTTGTGTTTTACATAAACCTTTCCAATTACCTTCGCTTGAAAAGGATGCATGGAGACTTTCGTGGGTTTCTAAGCTGAGGTAAATTGTATTGTTCAACAGGATATTTAGCACATTTTAAATTTTATGAAAGTGTTTGTAGTTTATTCCTCCTTGCAGAGAGATTGTTTTGCTGCCCTACTTTTATGATTCATTGCCTAAAACAACATGAGACTTGCTGTGCCTACATAGTGTCATGTTCAATTTGTTCCTTGTGTTTTCTTAACTTGAGCCAATTTATCCTACATAGGTTGGCACCCACGAGAAGATGGGATTAAATGCTGTCCCTGTGAGTGAGCTTACAGCTGATGAGCCAAAAGTTTTGACGCTTGATCTTCTCAAGAATCTAAACCCGGATGATCCTCAAAATGAGAAGTCGCGGGGGCAGCTTGTTCTTGAAGTGTTGTACAAACCGTTCAAGGATGATGAGGTGCCGGATGACATTGAAGAGTCAAATTCAATACAAAAGGCTCCGGAAGGAACACCTGAGAGTGGTGGTCTGCTTGTAGTAATAGTCCATGAAGGTCAAGACTTGGAAGGGAAGCACCACACAAATCCGTCTGTAAGGTTGCTTTTTAGGGGCGAGGAGAGAAGAACCAAGGTAAGCTGTAATCTATACAGGGAAAGAGAAGAAGCTTCTTGCAACCAACAGCTTCTTTTTGGAATGCTTATTACTTGTGGATCCATTGTTGCAGCCAGTGAAGAGAAATAGAGATCCAAGATGGGAAGAAGAGTTCCAATTTGTGTTGGATGAACCACCCACTGATGACAAGATTCATGTGGAAGTTGTCAGCACTTCATCAAGGATGGGTCTGCTTCATCCCAAGGTACCAATTATCATAATCAGCAGCAAAAAAGATATGCTTATGAGTACGCAAAACCAATCTATAGCTTTCTAGAGTTTGGGATGTTCTCCAGATTAGTTTTGTTCCAACAAGATGATGCTACTCAATGTCTGAGCAATTGGTTTCAATATTTGTAGGGTGACATGAACGATTTGTGTACACTGATCAGATGAAACTGACCATTTACCCTCATCTTTTGAAATTTTCCTTGTAGGAAATTCTTGGTTATGTGGATATATATCTGGCGGATGTTGTCAGCAATAAGCGTATGAACGAGAGATACCACCTCATTGAGTCGAAAAATGGTCGTATTCAGATCGAGCTGCAATGGAGAACTGCAGTTTGAGGTGCTATAGTGACTGTATCGCCAAGCACAAGCTCTCTTTGTTACCTGCGTGCTATGCCAAAGTGCAAAACTTGTATGTACAATTTGGTTGAGCCGTTTGGCAATAGATCTAGATTTTCTTATTCTTTTTTTTTTTTTTTTTTTTAAATCTCCGATTTCATGCTAGTAGTGACTCCTAGTACTTACATCAGTGTAAATGTATGCAATCGCAATCGCATGGTGAAGTTTTCTCTGACAATCGAGTTACCCCTCGAGTTATCTGACTTTTGTAACACATTGATGATGGTATATCAGGTTGTATGTATTTTTAGCGGATTCAAGTTTTGATTTACATAAAAACAGGGACAAGAGACATCTACCTGCTGATTCGTGTGAGTTTTAATTAATGAACTAGTACTCCGTAATAGGGCGCTTGCCGTTCCCGTGACGGTGACTTTCTGCATATGGGGTTCCTTTCCTCATCTTTTTAGTTCGATTTTCCAGACAATTTTGAAATATGAAATTCTAAAAATTCATGAAGATAGATTTAAAAAAAAAAAACTGTTTAATTGTATCCTAGCTGAAATCTTAGGCAAATTGACTTTAAATTTTCCAAATATGCCTTTTTTAGTAGTTCCTATGTAAAGACAGTATGAAATAAAACATGAACATGTTGCATTATAAAAACATGTATCTAATTATTCTTTTGACTGTTTGAATTACATTTTTACCTCACATGCATTGTTATATCACCTAAGATGTACATGTATCTAATTATCCTTTTGGTGTCTTGATCACATTTTTATGTTGCAGTATAAACATGTATCCAATTATCCTTTTGGGTTTTCCAATCACATTTTTTATAATGTATCCAATTATCCTTTTGGAATTTTCAATCTCATTTTTACCTCACTTAAAAGCATTAGCATGTTATTTTAATTTTTTTTTTTTGCACCAAATGTTGTCCTATTCAAAGATAGGAGGTCTTAAATTCAAGACCTCCTACTTACAATTTCTCCTGTCTTAGTACCCAACCAATTTTCATTCCTTATGAATACATTTTTATGATGAACTTTACATGGGTCTAAATGAATACCACTTAAACCCATTTAATTGGTTGGTAATGGATTGATTTGATTCATCCATTTGTATCTATTTAGAAAGAATTATATATTTACATTCAATTTTTAGTGAGTGTTAAGCAGATAAATTTGAATTCTCAATATAATAACAATAAAATGCCGTTATTTCTTATCAAATATATATATATAAAAATTTAAAAAAAAGTAGAATTATAAATCAGTAATTGGGTATCCTTACCTATTTTGTAATTGAATTAATTCATTTTTTGATTCATTTATTGAATAAATGTAAATAATTTAGTCTACTTATACCTATTACTCAATTACAACGCATTGAAACTCGCTTAGGTCACCTATTTTGACTACTCTTGATAATAGTAACTAAGGCTGTAGTGGGCTTACAAGGCTTCAGTAGATTAGATTCTGAGGAAGGTCCAACTAAGCTTGGATGTGACCAGTGACTTAGTCGTGCTAGGTACCCTGCCCTAGCTATCCCTACAGCCCCCCTTCAAATTGCAAATCCAATTTGATTGGACGCTGGCAAGAGCAGGTTGATATTCTTCTTTCTTGTCCAACATCATTGCAAAACACCAAGGCAGGCTGGCAGGCCCGGACCGGGATAAACATTGAAAACCGGGCTCCGGCTGTGGGCCTCTGCTACCTGTCCAGTCTGTCATCTATTCTCTCTCTCTATCAGATCAATCGTCTGAAACTGACCATGGGAGGTTCGCTCATTGCCAAATCTACTGAGAATAGGACATCATGCTGCTCCTACTCCTCCCACTGCTGCATTCTCTCGTTTGTGTACCGTAGAGTTACTGGTTAGATAGTTGCCGTTTAAAAAAAAAAAAAAATCCATCCAACTGGATTAATTTATTTTAGTAAGAGCTAGTTACTGATTTGTTTGGATATAGTATTATGTAGTTTATTTTTCTACTTACATCATTAACACGTTTTTTAATTACCTTTTCATCTCACATATATCACATTCAAAAAGTACTACAATATTTAGATAACCAAATAATCCTATTTACATCACATCCAGTTATCCACTAAACTTTTTAAGTAGTTGAGTTTTAACCATTCAACTTTTAGGAGGAATATGTACTTATTCACTGAAAGTACATGCTTTGGATCATTTCGTCTATCATCTATTTCTACCGTTATGTCTCATTACGTCTACGAGTCCTTAGATCTAGTAGAGTTGATGGTGGAAATAAATAAAATGGTTCAAAATGTATACTTTTAATAGTTTAGTAATAATACATACGTTTAAAGATTGAGCGGTAGAAACTCAACTATTCAAGAAGTGCAGTGAGTAGTGAAGTAATTTGCTCTCTTAGTAGTAATTCATTCTTTTGGCTACTTTTTCAAGTAGATAAAAATTTTTCCACCTTAAAATGATTCATCACACTCGTCATAATTGCCACGAAATACACCAATTGGCAAATGGTTTTTGCTAGCAGTATGAGTTAAGATTTTAAATTATTCTACTAAAACTTCCGTGCAAAAGTTCAAGAGGCGCATGGCATGTCGTAAATGATTAAAAGCAACCTAGAAGAGATCGTTTCAGAGGCTGTAATGCTTGATTTTTGTACAAGTGAGATGCGGAGAGATGATTCTGCTGTAACATCACAGCAAATATAAGGTAAATCTCAGTCCTCCAGTTTGAGCTTATCGCATTGTCTTTATTCCAGATCACTCTCTACTGTATCATAATTTTTTGTTATTGCAAAATCCACAAACTGACAGGTGATAAGCTTTTTGTGAGAATGTGAATTTGTTCCCCTCTGCTAGTGGGAACGTTGCAGGGAAGGGAATAAATTCTCTGCCTTTATCTTCACAATTTCGACGGCTTCCAAATTCCACTTTAGCTGTTGAGAAGCATAATCTGACCCATTAACTACTCTCCATTATGGCAGTAGCATAAAGTTGAAAATGCACTTTGCTCAAACAGTTGACATGCTGCAGTATCTCTTTGTTTATACTGCATTTTTTTTTTCTTTTTTTTAAAGTCCACTCCTGCGTCAGTTCCTCCCAATATCAACGGTCCAACACAATCCACCTTCTTTTCTTTTATTATAGACTCCGAAACTTGTAAGCCGCTTTATGCCCACTCCAACAACTTTGATAAATAGTTCGTATCCTGAGCTCTAAAAGTTCTATAATGGCAAGGGTAAAGGCAACAATGGCAAGGGTTTGCAACAAATAAATATACGTGCGCGCGCGCGCGCGTGACTGAGTATACATTTTGCTGGTCTGCATCATTTCATGATCGATTTTTGCAAGATCAAGTAGCCAATAGGAAACCCCAACTTGGCTTAGCTAAGTTAGCCACCAAAGTAGAACTTAAAACTTTTAGGTGTAGGTCATGGGTGTAGGTAGGATTTGTCGTGTCGGAAAAAAAAAAAAAAGTAGCCAATAGGAAGATATGATTGGACATGACAATATTTGGGTTACCGTAGATGTTGTAGAAAAAACTTTTGAGAGACTTTTGAGAGTGAAGTTTCTCAAAAGTTTTTTAGGTATTTTGGGAATGGTATAATTAAAACTTTGGGAGTTTTTAGAGGGTTCCTATAGTTAAAGTAGGAACAAACAAAATTTATAAAAACTTGCTAAAATTTTAAGATAAAATTTTGAGAGTTTTTAAAGAGTTCTTGTAGGTAAAGTAGGAGCAAAATAAGTTTTATATAAACTTATGAAAAACGCAAGCTTTCTTTGAATACCGTGTGTAATAATACATATGATATGATATGCGTAAGATAAAAAATAATTTTAAAAAGTTTATATATATATATATATATATATATATCTATCTATCTCTGTGTGTGTGTCTTACAAGTTACAAATAATGGTCCATCCCACCAAAGCTATCTCTTCTCTAGTAAAAAGGCTTTTACGACAGCAGTTAAATTATTTGATTTGATGGGGCAGGAGAAGGTACGTTTAAGTTGTAGCTGGAAGATGATCTCCTGCGGGCTATGAAAGTAAGAAGGTAGAGGAATGGCCCCAAGGCGAGGGGTAGGAACTGAAGAAGGAAACAAAAGAGAGTAGACTTTTCAGACGCAGCCAAAATAAAAATTGGGAGTCAGAGAGTAAAGGTCCGTGTCTGCTTGGGAAAAGACAGAGGCAGTCTTTGACGATGGATCTGGATCTGGATTCTGGCCCTTGCTTACTTGCTTGCAACCCAACTACGCTCCGAAATACCCATTTGGCTTTTCTCATCCGCCAACTTCCAGTTCCCTCGACAACAGCACCACTACTCTACGGACGCATTAACTCCCCTACTGACCCACAGCCGAAACCGACCGGTCCTCCTCCTGCTTGGGTCGGATATTCGGATCGTGCACCTCCGAGACGTCAAACGTCATCGCTTTAAGCAACACGCCACCATGGGCAGCTGCGGCAGTGGTTTCAACCGGCACCCTGATGGCCAGGAGGAAAATAATTTTGTAACGTGGTATATGTGAAATAAAAATATGATTAAAAATTATATTGATGATATAATCAAATAAAATTAAGCAAACAACACATTCTTCAAACAAACCCACATTTGTTAGGATCTGGACAGTTACGTTTGAAATTTTACCATGGTGGCAATAGTTATTTCCTACGAGATGACCTATAAGAGCAGGTGATTAAAAATGATGATATATACTTGGCTGTTAGATATAAATGTGAAAATTCTTTTGACAGAAAAAAATGAGGTGGACTATTTTATGGTAAAGCTAGCTATCCGATCCCAACAAGGAAAAGAATTTCTACATCAAAATCTCAACTATACCTATCCTAAACGGCTACTATTCTATGTTCCCATCTTCCTACTTACGTTATGTCTTAGTGACCACCCAAAGAAGATGAACATTTATTCTGCACTAGTTATTGTGGTGGGATTACAAGTTACTACAACACGTAGACTCCATCGTAGGCAAACTCCGTCAACACAGGTAACGTTGATGAATCTTTACACCGTCAACTAGGATTCAACCTAGCAAAAGTCACCCGACGCAAATGGACTACAACTTGTACTTGCAAACCACGCATCGTCGCATCAAGCTCCCCCACACACACACACACACACTCTCTCTCTCTCTCAATCCCATGAACCAATTTGTAAGTATTCTTCTTTGTTTATTCAACAAATGATGCAATAATATAAAAAAACATTGGACCCTTCGATTCTCCACTCAGCAGCAGCAGCAGTAGTAGGAGAACAAGCAAGCAGCAGTCGTCGTGGTTCTAGTCACTATTCCCTACAACTGCTGCTACTTATTTGAATGAAAAATAGCTGATTTCCTATCCCCATTCGTACAACCTTTCTTCCTTTCTAGCACAGTAATATCTACAGAAACATGCCAAAATTCTCTACCGTCAAATGCTCCTATCTTCTTCCTCACCTTTTCCTTTTACTTTCAGCAATTCATGCCGAAGCATTTTCTGACCATGAAGCGCTGATGAATCTCAAAGCCTCCATGCTTGCACCCGGCTGCTCCGGACTTGATGACTGGTCATCGTCTTCGTCCGCCAACCATTGCTTATTCTCTGGAGTCACGTGCGATCAAAGTACTTCACGGGTTACTTCGCTTAACATCACCAACCTTCCTCTCTTTGGCAGCCTTCCGCCGGAGATAGGGCTGTTGGATGAGCTCGTCAACCTCACTCTCGTCTCCACTAACCTCACTGGCCCCTCCCCTGAATTCTCTAGATTAACCTCCTTAAGGTTCGTTAACATCTCTTCCAACAGCTTCAGTGGGGAATTACCCGGACAACTGGTCATGAAAATGGCTCAGCTGGAAGCTTTCGACTGCTATAACAACAACTTCACGGGTTTTCTGCCCACTGAGTTCGTGAAGCTGCCAAAACTCAGGACGCTCATTCTCGGAGGGAACTACTTCTACGGGGAAATCCCAGAAGCTTACTCCCAATTCCAGAATTTAGAGATTTTAGCACTACAGGGCAATGGACTCAGCGGCAGGATACCCTCCAGCTTGGCTCGCCTTCCCAAGCTCCAAATGCTCCTTCTCGGCTACTTCAACAGCTACGAAGGTGGCATTCCTCCAGAGTTTGGCTCTTTCAGCTCCCTCCGCCTTCTCGACCTCGGGGGCTGTAATTTAACCGGTGAAATCCCGCCTTCTCTAGGGAAGTTAAAGCTGATGCACACTTTGTTTTTGCAACAGAATAATCTCACCGGACATTTGCCGCCGGAGCTTTCCGGTTGTACCAGCCTGATGTCGTTGGACTTGTCATATAACAATCTCACTGGAGAAATACCCATGGAATTCTCTTTGCTAAAGAACTTGACTTTGTTGGATTTATTTCATAACCAATTACACGGCCCCATTCCTTCGTTCATTGGCGACCTGCCTAATCTCGAAGTGTTACAACTTTGGCAGAATAATTTCACCTTGGAGTTGCCCAAAAATCTCGGTAGCAACGGGAGGCTGTTGACTCTGGATGTCACGTCGAATCATCTCACTGGGACGATCCCCAGGGACTTGTGCAAGGGAGGAAAGCTGAAGACGTTGATTTTAATGCATAACTTCTTTTTCGGTCCGATTCCTGAAGAACTTGGGCAGTGCAAATCCTTGACCAACTTCCGATCAATGAAGAATTACCTCAACGGGACGATTCCTGCTGGGATTTTCAGCTTGCCCTTGTTAAGCATGATCGAGCTCAACGACAACTACCTCACCGGGGAACTTCCATGCAAATCTCGGGCGCTGCACTGGCAAGTCTTACGCTTTCTAATAATTTGATCACAGGAAAAATCCCTCCTGCTCTGGGGAATCTGGTGAAGCTGCAGACCTTAAACCTTGATCTGAACGACTTGTCAGGTGAAATTCCGGAGGAAATTTCAAAATTAAAGAGACTTTCCCGTTTGAATTTGCGTGGGAACGGGTTAACAGGTGAGCTCCCGGCTTCCTTAGCTGAATGCCCCAAGTTAACTTACCTTGATTTGAGCCAAAACCATTTGCATGGCAAGATTCCAAGGGATATTTCCAACCTGACGGTCTTAAATGCGCTCAATTTGTCGAGAAATCAATTAACCGGTGAAATCCCTGGTGAACTTGGGTTAATGAAAGGCTTGACTTTGCTGGACCTTTCGTACAACGATTTCACCGGCAGAAGACCTATAGACGGGCTGCTGAGATTCATGGGCGACCGCGCGTTCGAAGGAAATCCTAATCTCTGCCCTCCCCTGGTTAAATTCTGTCCTTCCGATTCAAGCTCTGCTCAGGGCTCCAGCCGCACTCACACGTCGACGCGTGTAATAGCAGTCATTGTTGTTGTCACCTTGGCACTGTTGCTTGCCGTGACTTGGATGTGGATTAGGAGGAGAAGGTACGAGAAATCAATGGCTTGGAAGCTGACTGCATTCCAGAAGCTGGACTTCAAAGCAGAAGATGTTTTGGAGTGCCTGAAAGAAGAGAACATCATCGGCAAAGGTGGTGCCGGGATCGTATACAGAGGCTCCATGCCTAACGGCGTTGATGTGGCGATTAAACAGCTAGTCGGGCACGGCACCAGCCGCAGCGACCATGGCTTCGCAGCTGAAATCCAGACTCTGGGCAAAATCAGGCACAGGCACATTGTGAGGCTACTAGGATACGTGCGCAATAAGGACACCAACTTGCTGTTGTACGAGTACATGTCTAATGGGAGCCTTGGGGAAGTGTTGCATGGGTCAAAGGGGGCTCATCTGCAGTGGGAGTCGAGGTACAGGATTGCAGTTGAGGCTGCTAACGGGCTGTGTTACTTGCATCATGATTGTTCGCCTTCAATAATTCACAGAGATGTCAAGTCCAATAATATTCTGCTGGATTCTGATTACGAGGCTCATGTGGCTGATTTTGGGCTTGCCAAATTCTTCCAAAACAGTGGTGTCTCCGAATGCATGTCCTCAGTTGCTGGCTCCTACGGCTATATTGCTCCAGGTTAGTATAAGATTCTAAAGCAGGAGTTATTTACAATTATTTGTCTACCTTATCTATAAATTCTAATCAAGTTTTGATTTTTTTTAAAAAAAAAAAAAATACAACAGAGTATGCATATACACTGAAAATCGACCAGAAGAGCGATGTGTATAGCTTTGGTGTGGTGCTGCTGGAGCTGATCACAGGTCGACGGCCTGTAGGGGAGTTCGGGGAGGGAGTGGACATTGTAAGGTGGGTGAGGAAAACAATGTCGGAACTGTCCCAGCCGTCCGACGCTGCTTCAGTGCTTGCTATTCTGGACTTCAGGCTTACTGGATATCCATTAACGGGCGTGATGAATTTGTTCAAGATTGCAATGATGTGTGTGGAGGATGAGAGTTGTGGCAGGCCAACTATGAGGGAGGTTGTTCACATGCTTGCCAACAGGCCTCCTCAGTCTGCGCCCACTCCTAGCTTGCTTTGACAACTTCGTGTGTATCTCTAAAATAATAAAATGCAGGGCTTCTGGATTACCATTCCCCGACAATAAACTTGCTTGATGAGCACTTGAAGGAATTAAAATGTTGTATGTATCGAATATGAATAATTTGTTACCTTAGTCCAAGCCACACTGGGGCAGGATTGAGGGGATCTTTTGTGTTTTGGGTGCCTGTCGAACATTTGAGGAGTTCCTCCGTTGCTTGCTCTCTATGTTAGCTCTGCAATTTAGGATTTTCCTTTTCTTTTTTCTTTTTCTTTTGGTTGTACATGTAATTGGCTGTTTTCTAGCTGAAGTGTTAAATGGTTAATGCTCCAACTAGCTCAATTGTGTACTTGTGAAACGTGTTACTCTTTTTTCTCGTTTCTTTGGATATTTTTAGATTTTCATTTTTGGATTTAAGAATACAAAGGTTGACAGTCCAGGGAAAACAAGAATGTGAATGAATCTGGGCTTTGTTTGGCACCTAGTTTTTTTTTTTTTAAATGTGTTTTTAAAGGGGTGGAAAAAGGTATTGTCATGATTATAAATTATTGAGAGTATTAAAAATTATTCATAATTTTAAATAATTTAATAATTTTTGTCCAAACTAATGACACAAAACTATTAAAGAGTTTTTCAATATTGTTGACAATTTTGATCAATTTACAAAAGTTAAAAGATAAATTTGATGTGTTATGACAATCAAGAAATCACAAGAAAATGACAAATTTTGAATGAAATTATACTAGACTTTCTTTCAAAATAAAATTTTTAATATTATATTTTGACATGGGTTTCAAAATATTATAAAAAATTTAGAGTATGAAAGGCTTTCAAAATTTGAGAATGGCAAGTGAAATAGTTAGAAATCTCAAAAGAGGTTTTTTAAAATTATCCCAAAATTAATACAACAGTGTCTCATAATGATAAGGTTGCTTTTAATATGGCAAAATATTTATTAGGAGATGGGGTCAATGAATTTTTTCCCCGATGATTTGTTCTTGATAATGAACCAACTTTAATGTGAAAATTGCAAGCTATCTAAATATGTAAGAGTTTTGATTAATGTGAAATTTGAAGAAGATATAAGGATAATTGTTCATCAAATTTCCCTATTTTTTACTTCTTTAAAACAAAATACATTTTTGTATTTCCTCAAAAGCAAAAAAAGAAAAAAAAAAGAAAAAAAAAGCAAGAATCTATAGCCCATTTTCGTTGGGGGAACATCTGTAACTCGGGTTGTCTAATATTTGGGCCCAACACGAGCTTCCAGTTGAAATGCATTGGCGCATGGGCTTTCACAATTTGCACCTGGTAGGACCGAAGCCTGCCCCATCTCCCACCCGGTTTTGTCTTTCAACTTGCCACCTTGTTTCCCATCCCGATTTCTTGCCGCTATTTTTACCTTTTCAAATCAAACATTTGGCGGAGATGGAGAGTCCTTTTTCGTGTCCGAAGACCATTACAGTCCGCCGGAACCCTCACCGGAAGGCCAGGCCTACGCCGTCGTCCACAGTTCCCCTTCCATTACCTCTCTCCTCGCCAGCAATTAGCCACGAGATCCCTTCATTTCCCATTCAAGACATTCTTTCTGTTGAGCTGTCTGAAACTCAAAGACCTCGCGAGCTCGACTCATCTTCTTCATCTCAAAACCCTAAGAGAAAGCCTGAGTCGGAGAATTTGAAAATATTTCTAAGAATTCGTCCCCTTACTGTTTCGCAAAATGCCCAAAAACAGAACAAAAAGGGAGGCGAGGATGGAAAAATTGCTTGGCCAAAGAATCCTAAAGCCAAACGCTCACCAAAAAATAAGGTGAAAAGCAGCAATGAAATTTGCGTCGCGGTCAATGATCCTCACTCTGTTACAGTTTCACCCCCTAGTAGTTTGCAGGATAGTAAGCGTATCAAGTCTGAGGTCTATGAAGGATTCTCTCACGTTTTCTCTGATGAATCATCTCAGGTTACTTCTATCTTTCTTTATTAGCTATAAGGTTCGTTCTGATCGAATGATTATAATGCTTGAGAAAAATGTTGACTATTTGGACGGGGTTTCTTCGGTTTTGCAGGCTGAAGTGTATGAGAAGTTGATGCATCCATTGGTTGAGGATTTTTTGAGGGGAAAGAGTGGAATGTTAGCTGCATTAGGTCCAACTGGCTCGGGAAAGACGCATACTGTTTTTGGGTGTATTAGAGAGCCCGGTATGGTACCTCTAGCCCTGCGTCACATTTTTTCAGAGGACAAAAGCAATGGGAATCAGGTTTCACGGTACTTTTACACATTTCTCTATCCAAATCAACTTACCCTTTATCAAAATTTCAATGATGTTTTAGTTGGAGTAGATGATTGTTCAGTGAAAATCATGTTGTTTGTGTTCTTGAAACATGAATGATAATGACTATTAAAGCTTGCGCAGGAAATATGAAAAATCTTTATCTACTTTATTCACTATCAAATTATGCAGGACATTCTATTTGTCAATGTTTGAAATATGTTCCGAGAAAGGAAAATCAGAACGGATATTTGATTTACTGCAAAAAGATGGTGAGATTTTCATACAACAATCAGCAATCAAGGGCCTCAATGAGGTTTGCTTTCTGATCTCCCTTTTTGTCTCTGTGCTGCCGCGCTCCCTGGTGTTTGTTTTATTAGCATGTCAGCATGATACCAACATTTCAAACATAGTAATTTGGTTATTATCGTGCTTTTGGAACAGGTCACTATCAGACATGCTCGAC
The DNA here is from genome assembly GCA_013103745.1 of Gardenia jasminoides. NCBI lineage: Eukaryota > Viridiplantae > Streptophyta > Magnoliopsida > Gentianales > Rubiaceae > Gardenia > Gardenia jasminoides. The sequence goes on from CM023103.1 coordinate 96,309,020, forward strand.
AAGCTGAATCTTTAATTGCGTATGGATTGCTAAGACGTGCAACAGCGGCGACTAATTCGAATAGTCAATCAAGGTCTGTATTTGATCTACTGTACTATTTCATAGCTGATAAAAGTAGAATTTCGTGGAGGAAATAAATGAAACTTCTTATCTTATTTCAGTAGAGTGTGAATGATTTTAAGTGCTAAAAAAATTTTGGATGCCAAATCTACTTACTCCACAGAGCAGTCTCTATACTAGTGAATTGCTTTACTTGCTTAAGTAACTCTTTTACTCTGCTTCTCTTCTCACACAAGTTAAGATGACTTTTCATAATTATGAGAATAGAGTTTGGTTAATGGTAGATAGTAGCAGTAGTATCATATTGCTCCTTTTTCAACTCACATTTTAGCTCATAAGGACTCAGCTTTAACATCACCTTGTAGCCAGTTAGTGCAGGGAACCTTCTGGAGGATTTGGGAAGAGAAGAAGCAGGTGCTGTGAACTTTTACATGTAGCATGTCCTTTTGATATTTTACACGAGAGACCATTTGTTGTAGCTTGTGCTTTTGTTGAATCACATCTGTTGAATGAGAGATGTATAGCCTCATTCTAAGTGGAATCAAGGTTGAGCATTACTAGTTCATCAAATGGGAAAATGAATTTGCCTTGACTTTACTCGCTAAATGTTGCATTTCATCCAACATGGGGCAAAAATTCTGATCCAACTTTGAAGCATCCTAATGTTTTGTCGCAACTTATGTTCATTTGGTTAAAGGCATTTTGTGGTGAGCTGTATGCTTATCTTTTGTTTTTGCCTTTCATATCCATGTGCACTGTTGCTCTTACAGTATTGTAGTACTGGTTACTCTGTTTTGTTTTGACCCTCATCTTAAACTAAAACTGTACATTTGTCCAGTCGTTCACAATGTATTATCAACATTTGCTGCATCCCTATTAGTATTGATGGGGAGTTTAAGGATGAACCAAAAAGCACTTCCTTGACCATTGTTGACCTTGCTGGAGCTGAAAGAGAAAAGAAGACAGGAAACCAGGTAGTCAAAACCATTACATAAGTTGCTGATCAGTCAATTGCATTAAAATGTCTCTGAGGGAGAAATGGATGACAGGACTTCTTATTTCAGTGGTATCAGTATAAGGAGACTAGTTAATTCATTATAAAAAATATTTCAAAAAGTTATACAACTATTTACTTGTCCGGAATTTGGTTCTTGAAAGCTTATTACAAATTTATTTTCCATGTATCTGCTAACTAAACTTTTAATTGTAATCAGCTTCCCTTGAGATTGTTGAAGCTTTAATATAGCAAAGGGCCATGAAGCTTTTTATCATGACTATCACAAATTGACTTGCATGATTCAGCTTAAATAGTTAGTAAATATTCAGTTTACAGGCTCAGAAGGAAACATTAACCCAATCACCAAATCCTGGTTATAGAGGCACGGGCTTACATTTTCAACATCATTGCTTATGGGTGGATAAAGAAATCTGACACTAAAGCTTTGAATGTGGGCCTATTACAACCTGATGAGATCCCTCAACTTAAATGAATTTGTGTTGAGTTTTCACCTGTGTAACATAGGTTGAACTGTACTGATATTTGGTGAACATTGTTTTCATCCTACTGACTTTGTGCATGGTTGTATTGATGACAGGGACTTAGAATGCTTGAGAGTAATTTTATCAATAACACATCCATGGTTTTGGGCTTTGCTTAAGGGTATGTAAGCAGATGTCATATAATTTTGAAAGGAAAAGAAACAAAAGTCCTACATTCCTAAAAGTTTCTCTCACTGGAGAGTGAAGAATTCTTTGTTGCCAGTTCCTTTATGTTGCTTTAATTTGTTTGTATCCATATGCAACCATTTGATTATTAACCCTCAATTTTCAGTCATTATTGGAGCATCAGAAAAATCCCAAAAAGCCATTGCAAAAACACTTCCAGAACTCCTTGGTAATGCCTTCTTTTTCCTCGCTTACTTATTTTTGTAAGTGCTCTGTTCTTCAGAAACATTCTTGAGTCTTGAAGTTATGTCTGCTGATTAAATCATACCTTTACTCTAGCTAATTTTTCTTGCCACAGTTAACCAGATACTTGAGAGAATATTTAGAAGGCAAGAAACGGATGGCTTTGGTATGCAATTCTTTTATTTCCAGCACCATGGATTGCATGCTAAAAGTTGAATATTTGATGATCTTACATATTATAAAGTTACAAAAATTCTACTCATTTGTATTGCTCGAGTGACATTTTTTAGGTCCTAACCTTGAAACCTGGAGCAGAAGATTATCTTGAAACATCAAATCTGTTAAAGCAGGCATCACCATATGCACAAATTAAGTAAGGATTTTTCTTATACTGAGGTGGGCTTCGTGTCTGATTGGTTTTTATCTTCCAAACCTAATTTTGTTCCTTGCAGGTTTATAAGCATTGAAGAACCTGCAAAAACCAAATCTACTAAGAGACCCACTCAAGTTTTGCACAGGGCAGAACATAGCAAGAGAATGAAGTTTAGTTCTGTGGAAGCTTATTTGGTACATATTCTTATCCATACAGTTTTCTGAATGGAAAGAGTGTTCAGTAGCCTGCTTTCTTTGTGATCTTTTCTTATTTTGCTTCCATTGGACATGGTATTATTATATGATGCCTTCAGATATCCTAATTCATGCTGATTGATTACTATGCTTGTGTCTATGTGAGCAATTGTGTTAATCCATTTGCCGTTGTCTGTAATCTGTAGTCTACCTCTTTCATAATCGGATACAATTGGTCACTAGTTTATAGTTCTACACGTGACACCATAAAATTTTTTGGAAATGTATATGTGTTTGCATGCATATGTTCACTCTAGAATTTTGCTGTTTCCAGATTAGTGAAACAACAGTCTCTGGAGATCAACCACGGATAGAAGGTTCATTATTTTCTCTTAAGCTTTATTTAATTTTCTTTTCTAACTTTCCCCTCACTAAGGAGTGATTGTCTTGTAAAATATGTTTGAATAGAAATAAAGGATGAGAATGGAAGCTTAACAGAGGTTTTAGTTGAGAGTGAAGAACCTGTTAGTAGCAAAGTGAGTGAAGGAATATTCATCAAAGGGGACCCTATTGAATTGGCAAAAAGGGAAAGAGAATATCAGATTATGGTGAATTTTGCCAAAGCTTTATGGGATGTCTTGAAACAATATAAGCAAAAACTGGAGGTATTAGTGGTTTTTTTTATGCCCTTTTATGTACTTTATCAAATATAGTTTATTAGCTCAGGAATAGTGTGCAATGTATTGCTCAACATATTCCATATTTCTAAATCAAAGCTTGTTCACATGCAGGTGGCTGAAAACGAAATCTGCCATCTAAGAGACAACCTGACTTGTGAAAAACAAAGATCTTCTGATCTAGAAAAAGAAGTTAAACATTTGAGACTGAGATCTTCTTTTTCTGAAGTACCTTCAGCCGAGGTACTGAAGATAAGAAAACTTCCTTCTTTTACCCCGATTTTTATCACCCAATCTCCTCAACATAATGTAGTTTAATAATCAGGTCGGTAGCTCCTGTTTGGTTGCTTTGTGTACTGGAATTGATTCTTCTCAAGAGCAGCATTTTCAGGTATTACGTCAATTAAAACTGAGAGATGAGGATCTCCTTTGACATCTTTTTTGTTTTCCTTTCCCCTATAACTTGACCTTTGAACCATCTTGTAGCACGATGATCAGAAAGATGAGAAGTCATGCACACATATTAGTGTTGCTGAAAGTTCACAGGATTTAAAGGATCTGAGAGCAGAAAATATGCATTTGGAGGATGAAGCAAATTCTGTTTGCATTGCTTCGCAGGATTGTGCTAAAGAGAGGTGTGAAGAAGCTGCTGAAACTGCAGGTCCTGGTCAACATTCTCAACAATTGAAATATAATGAGGAAGATCATACTAGTGTCAGCAATATTAGGGCACCTACGAAGGTGAAAAGTTTTCGGAGAGATGATATAAAGACACAGAATGAAGGAACAGGTTCGATCAACAACTTATGGCACTATAATCTGTGCTTCCCTGGAGTCCTTATTCTTCTCCATTTAATTATGCAACAAAAATAGTACAGCCATTTTCAAATTTAGTTTTTTCTGCATAAGCGTTATCACTGTAACAGTGAACGAAATTAACTTCATAACAAATTCCATATGCAGAAGAGTTTCCTAGAATTACGCTGTAATCACTCAATCTGCAAAACTCACACATTATCGTCTGTGCTTCCTGGAGTCCTTATTCTTTTTACATTTAATTATGCTACAAAAATGCTGCGGTCGTTTTCCAAATTGTTTCTTTCCCCCCTTACATAAGCATTATCATTGTAACAGTGAATGAAATTAACTATATAACAATGTCAATATGCAGAAGAGTCCTAGAAATTAATTTACTGTTGATAGTGTCAAATTCATGTTATGATGCATCACACAACCTGCAAAACTTGCGGATTGTTAAACATATGAAAGTACTTACCTACGTTGAAATTTCTGAGATGAGCCTTTTGGTAGGGTTTTTGGTGCTTCCTTGGCATTTAAAGTTCAAGATTATCTCATGGCACTGATAGTCATTATTTAGTAGATCCGGCTACTAATTGGGAGATTCTCCTGCAGATGATTCAGAATATGTTAGTAGCTGTTTGCAGTCATGTGTGAAAAACAAAGAAGCTTGTGTTTGCTCAGTGGAGGAACCTGCAATTTCTGCTTCACCTGTAATAACAAATTGCAACAAATCTTCTGTAGTTGAGATGGACCAATTGCCACATGAGGAGGTGACTTTTTTTTTTTTTTGAGGAAATTCAGTGATCTTACTAAATTAAAATTGTGCATCTAGTATCTGTTCAAATCGCTCTTTGATGCAGTTGGATGCTGAATTACTCCAAATATTATTTAGAAAAGTATGAGTGAACTACAGGTTTAGATATTAATATTCTTGGACCTCTTATATGTGGCAGCCATTACTTTGCCTTTGCTTGCCAATATGTGAATGGGCAGTGTGTGCAAGACTTCTCTGTCGCTCAATAAGCCAATGGAAGGTTTAAATTGCAATGATCTTCCTTTTTCAATTGTATCGTGCCCACACTAGTCAATTCTGCATGTCACCTCCACAAACACTGCCTACTCCCCTGGGCCGCCACGAGAAAAGGAAAAGAGGAGCTCCTGAAGAGGTCCCATATTCATTCATAATGCATAAGAGAACCAATGTGAACATTGCTCATAGCTCCCTTTACCATATGCATCACCTTTTTATGTATAACTTTGCAGTATTATCCAGATTTCCAGAACCATCAAACAGCTATAATTGCAAAGTCTTTTAAACTACCTTATTTTATCTGGTAAATGATGCTACCAGCATGTCAAGAGCTGATACTTGAATGTGCTGTTTCTTTTCAGGCTCTATGTAAGCATACCCTGCTCGATGATTTGTTCATTGTATAAACTTGTCCTGGCTGCCATCTATTGGTTGTCTTGTGGAATTCCCTCAGACGTTAACATTACTATTTAATCCTTGGTTCTTTCTAAAGTAAAAAAAGAACTTGCTGCTTGTTCGGTATTTTGAGATCTGCATATAGAAATTCTTTCGAATATGAGAAACCTTCTCATTCTCTTGATAATTAACAATTTTACAGCATGCAGTATCATGTGCTGACCGGTCGCTTTAATCTTGCGACAGCAGCAATGATATCACATTAGTTCCCTTACAGAGTTACATTCCACTGCTGTTTATCTAATGTTTGAGACTTCATTGTATTTACTCATACATATAAGAATGCTGCTATTCTCTCATTCCATAGTGGGTTAAGATCTCCGAATTACACCCTTTTGTGTATTGGAAGAAATTGTTTTACTAGCAATAAACAATACTGCCGATGGATACATATATATTCTACAAAAGTAATATTGAAGATTTCGGGGAAAAAAAAAAGTAATGAAGATCAGTATATTCTGGGGAAAGAAACATTTGTGTTTTTGCCTTCTAGATTAAGCTTGTGTTTTGAACTCTTTGAGAGTTATTTACAGGAAATGTGCAAATCAGCAAGTAAAGTAAATCATTTTCATGTCTGCTGTAGAAAAAGGTGCATCCATCAGCAACTGTAATGCCTAGGGAAAATGCATCTTTGACGGAGGAGACTCCGGACTGCACTGCTTCGGACACTTGTTCACTTGCTATTTCCAGTTCCAGAAAAACAGAGAAGCTGAAAAGGTCTGTTGGTTTAGATCCTTGTAACTACGTTTTATTTGCTATCACTTGTTGAATTGTGATGTCTTTTGCATTAATAGCTTTAGTTTAGATGATTCTTTTGGTTCCTTTCTCTTGTACTGTTTACTTCAGGAGACTCCTACCAGCCTCGTCCACTTTATTAAAGGATATTGGTAGTCTTGCAGTAGAGGACGACATTGACAAGCCAAAGGTAATGCCAGATTTTAATTTTATGATACAAGCTGATGATGTTTGTTGCTACAACCTGATTCTGATACGAAAAGTCGACAGCACTGGGGAGAAAATATACTGGATAACAAGTTAAAATGGCAAGTTACTGAAAAAACGTAAAACATAAACTCTCTCCCCCATATTAAAGAGAGTTCCTTGATTCATGATTCTGCGCATGAACACGTAGAAATACTCTCTCACACTCAGCCACTACTGGAAAAAAGTGTGGTTTATTTTTCTAGAAACTAGGAAGGGAATAACTTTGATGAGAATGGTGTCTAAGTTATGGTTATGGGAGTGGGATGTAATCTTCTTCTTGAAGGCAGGATACAGGTGAAGTTTAGAAAGTTGATGCAGTAATCCGAGAGAAGAAAACTTTACCAGGTTCAAATGACTATTATTGTGCAGGGAGCTAGGGGGGAGAAAAAAGTGCCTCTGGACACGAGGAATAAATCAAAGGGCAGCACATCTCTCCTTCGTTTGCTCAGGAACGATCTCCATCTCTAACTGCACATCCGTCTTTGTTAAATCTTTTTGCTGTACAGTGGGAATGGACTGCACATCCGTTTTGTGGATTAATTCCTTGAGTCGAAATCCGTTCTTGACACTAAAAATTTTCCCTCTCTCCATTATGCATGTAGTTAATTAGGTACACCTTCCGAAAAAGTCAGCTAGACATTACACTTACGTCACACGACATGAAATTTAAAGAGAGACAGGTGACAATTTAAGAAATAATTAAGTGAATATTCGTAATATGACAAGTTTCAAGAAACAAAGAACCAGGCGGGCTTCTTGAGATGAAACGAGGACCTGAACAAGGTACTTGATCTAAGGCTCATTGACAGTATAGAGTCTCGGGGCGATACTGGGAGGCAGTCTCATCCCTAGGGATAGGCCAGTAGTACCCAGCATTCACTTGTGCAAAGCAATATTATTTATTTATATTTTTTTTATGGGACAAGAGGGAGAGGATCGCACATCTAGACTAATTAAAAGGATGTATTTTTATATGCCCTTTGAGTTTTATTTTTTGTTAATGATAATTTACAATCTGCGGAAATTGGCAAAGTTTGCAAGGAGATGTATTGAATGAGAATTAATTACAAAAAATAATGAACGATAGAAGCTATTTATGACCAAATGAAGTTCTAGTAATCAATAAGAACAACGAGTATATGTGTTTTCCTGAGAATACGTGAGATTCGGTTTATTCAATTTTAGTCAGATAACATGTGGTTTAGTGGATGATGTCTGTTTCTTTTAATTTAATTTAGATGAATGAGATTTGGTTTATTTAGGTATTATTCCGATTAAGCTCCATAATAAGTACGATATAAAATACTACTTTCAATGGTCTCGTAACGTAGTGCTGTGTCAGTTGTGGCAGGGCTCCAAAACATAAAATATTATTGAAGAATCTCTCTCTAATTCTTAGTACTTGTGGCAGTGGTACGAGAAACAAAGCAGAGGGCTTTCCTGTGAATATCAATAATCATTGTAATATTATGTTGTTGTTTTTCCTGATTAAGTTTTCAAGGAAGAAATAAACACGTGCTAGGCCACGTGACAAAGGTGTGGTGACATGACTTGAATACAGCGACAGGGATAAGCTCCTCTCCTTTTCAGAGAAGAAGGCTCCACCTGCTTTGGATTGGACCTTCTTCTCTTCCCATCTTGCCATCAGAAAGGAGAGAGGGGGAAAAAAAAAAAAAAAAGAGAAGAAAAGGGTCATTTTAGCAGGATAGCCCCACAGCCCGGTCCCTTACATCTTTTGATTTTGACACTACTTTGGACAGTGCCTCAACTTCAACCCTTTCAACTCCACCGCTTAGCTGTCTCCTCTTTTGCTCTTATTAATCCTTTGACGAGGCAATTGCTCTGCCAATTCAGCCACCCGTGGTCCCCCGGATTCTGGAGCCAAGGATAAACAATTACACTCTGAAATTGATGGTCTAATTATAGAGTTTAAGTGAAATTGACTTTGATAGTCTTGAAGAAGTTAGATGTGGGATAAATTGTTGTTCTGTTTCACACTTCGCTATTGTCTTTTTTTTTTTTTTTGTCTAAAAAGAATTAGAATTACTTCACACTTCGCTATTGTCATTGTGTCCATATTCACAATGCAATTATTTTTATCTATTCTGTGGATGTATACGTTTGTATGCATGTATATATGTATGTATGTGTGCGCTTGTGCATGTGTATTATGGTGTAATTGACACTAGAAATTACAGGTGCACCTAATACATAAAAATTAGTCCACAAAATAGGCAAAATTGTATGATGAGTAAGTCTTTTATTGCAGGTGGGGGGGAAAACCCTACAAAAGTGCAATGCATTCTCATTGACATTCCCCATCAAATACTATGCTGATTTATTTGTGTAGTTTTTCGTTTATTGGAACGCCCAAATCTTTTCCAATTTTGACTTAAAAAATTTACCATTGCGAATAATTAATCTGTTTCATTTTGCTTGCATCTTTTTATACTTGACAGCATTATTCAAAATTGGGCCCCTTACTAAGTGATAAAGGGCAGGATGTCTTGCACAAAACTTGATTTTTTAGCCCCAAGATTGAAAATGCAATATCTGAAGGTTTCGTTTTACACAAAATAGAGTACTTCATAGCATCAATTGCCATATTGCAAACATTAATTCTAACAGTATTTAGAGTTCGTTTACATAAATAAATATCAGAAAAGATTGTTGGGAGCAATTCTTCTGCTATTAATTAAACTTCATAATCTATCTTCAGGAGGTCAGAACTCGTAAGGGTGTATTTTGATCTTAATGCATTCCTAGTGGACCTTAAATAAAAAAGGTTTACCAACAGGGGTTGGTCCGAGTGGTAAGCGGATCGGATTTGCTTAAACAGGTTTCGTTTAAGCAGTGTTCAGTTCTAATGATGCCACTTGGGAGACCACTATTGTTAGGTGCGCGACTCGGGTCGGGTTCGGATTAGTCGGGGCAAAGTCTCTGATACCGGGCAAATAACCAAAAATAATAATAATAAATAAAAAGGTTTAAAAAAAAAAAAAAGAGACAGAGACAGACAAAGAACAAAATCTTCTGCTAGTACCTTTTAACTTCAATACAGGAGCAGCCCCGACCCGGAATATCCCAAATACAAATTCCGCTTTATCTCCAAGGCACGTGCGGCACGTGGCAGTCCCTCAGTTGTGAAATAGGAACCAGCCAGCAGCCCTGGATGAGAATGAGAATGTATTACTAAAAAAAAAAAATTGGAAATCCCACATCTCTCTCTCAATTCTCCACCCCCACCCCCCGGGCTCAACGAGAAACGTTTCATTTCCCCTCTATCAAAAATCTTTAGCACAGAAAAATACAAAAAATTACTGTAAAAAAAATAGAGAGAGAGAGAGATAGAGATAGAAAAAGAAATTTCGCGTCTGAAAAGGGAAAGTGAATAAATTTTTGCTCGTATATTCATGGAAACTCAACAAAGGCGGATAAAAGTATTTTGAGGGAAAGAAAGGAAGTGGGTTCATCAAAAAAAGCCTAAAGCACTCAACTTTGAGCTTGGAAGCTGGTGTTTGGAATTAGGGTTTTACTATATTTTGCTCAAAGGTAAGGATTTTCATCAATTGTCAGAATTGGTTAATTGTTTTCGTTAATATGTTTTGTAATTTTGGTCGGTTAGCGGGGTTTGGAACTTAAGAGTTTTTGAAATTAGGGTTTTTCCCATTTCTGAAATGGGGTAAAAGATTCAATTTTGTTAACACTAGGTACTGTAATTGTTTCGTTTATTGGGAATATATATTTGTTTCCATGTTTGGGTTTGGCGTTTTCAATTCTGTATATTGCTGCATTTATTACCTTTGGTTTGAGTAAATCTTGTAATCTATTTTCTTTCTATATTTGTGTCTCAATTGGTTAATGTTTATGTTTAGTTACATACATAGCCTAAATATAACGTAATTGAGAATTTCATGTGTGACTTTTCAGTTCAAGATTTCATTTCTTCTCTGTTCATTGAAAAGATTGAACGTTCATGGCGGCGCCTAGAAATTCAAATGAATGTCTTTTTCTTCATAGATTTAATAAAACCCTAGATCAGTATTTCTTTGACTGAGTTTTTTCCCCCCGAGAAAAAGGAGGGGGAAAAAGCCTTGTAAGTTGGTGAAATGTGGTTGCCGTGGTTTCCAATGAAAATTTTGGATTGTGGTTTTTTCTCTGTGTTCTAATGCTTCTTTTCTGGATATTTTGTCAAGTTGTTTTGCTGATTTTTCCTGTCCATATAGAGATACCTGCCATTTGACCTTTTCCTCCCTGGAACAGATTGCTGGTATTTGGTGATTCTGATTGGGAAGAGTTTAGTTTTATTATTGTTATCTCGATTTGATCTACCATCCTTTGGGAACTGGTAATTTCTTTCGACTCAATTCCCATCTACTAATTATCTCTCCTGCTCCTTCTGCTTCTTCTTCTTCTGCTGCTGCTGCTTTATTGACTTCTTTCTTTTTGTTATTCTTTTGTTCATCCTTTATTAAGGGGGTTGTAAAGGAACTTTAATGATGTAAATTTTAACTAGTTTTTATTTTTATAACCTTCTGTAGCTAATTTTGTCTGGATTGTTAATAACAATTCTCATGCAATCTGAAGTTATGATCTTGCGATTTCTCCAAGGACCTTTTCTGGAAATGCTCAATTGTTGTTAGCTTTTGGGTTTTGAATCGGAAAGGGATTAGTTGATCCACTTAGGCATTCAGTAACTCTGGAACATTGAATTTTTGGAGTACTATATACTAAATCTTTCTCCTGAGAGAATATTAATGACATATTCTGTTTAGAATTCCAACAAAATTAATACTGAATTCAATTTAATAATTGGAATTACTCAGCTGTTGAAGATTCATTCAGAAAATTGTTTGCTAGTTAACAAGATACTCTTCTGGTTTTTCTTGTTTGCATCTTCAAATTACTTCCTTATAGTTACTCGAATTATTGTTGGCCCTGTTATGTGGCCAAACTCTAAGACCAAGTGGAAAAAATGTTTTTAAAAATCTCTTCTTCCCAACTAATGTTTTCTACTTTGTCCAAAATTTTTGCTTCCAAGACAGCCCTAATTTAGAATTCCTCCAGAAAATCACGTGATGCTGATTGCTTGATTTTTGGGGATATTTTGTTCTGCCACTTTATTTAGCTCTCTCTCTCTCTCAAACCTTAGGTTCATTTTTTGGTGATTCTTTGGCTTCACCAGTAACTACCGTGTACACCTTTCTAGTTGGATATTGGTGGATGTCATGTTATTAGCTGTCATGATTGTGTAGCATGGGGACTGCATTTTTTTTCAGTGTTTAGACTTGTATCTTTTCCCATACTTTTTCTGGTTTAACTTGTGAAGCCAAAGATCAGTAATAGTTTTTTATTTTTTTCAGAAGCACATTACTATTCCATATTAATCTCAATTGATTCCTGGTCTTTGATAGAGGCTGGTGTTTTTGGTCTTACTACTTAAGGTCTTCTACATCCGGTTACCTCAATTTGTATTTCTTTCTCCCTTTGTACCCCTTCTACTTCTTCTTCTTTTTTTCTGTTTGGGTGGGTTGTTTTTTTTTTTTTTGGGGAGATGAGGTCCTCACTGAAGGCATGTACTCTTAGCCATATTCTTTTACTAGAATCAGTACAAATTCTATTTTTGAAAAATTCCTAAATTAGAAACCTGTTATTTTGTCTTTTTAGTTTGGCAGAATGAGCCTAGTTTGAGGCACGAGTTTATTTGCCAAATATCCTTCCACTGACTTAGAAATGGCAATTTGATATAATTTTCTGTTTCTCAATATTGAAGAATGATATTGGAGTGCCAATATGAGTTGCTCTTCTGTGTCTCAATTATGTTATGTTGTTTTTCAGGGGATCAGAGAAAGAGTTTGCTTGGCATTTTATTTTGTGGTTTGTCATTTCACCCAAGGAGATAGTACCATGACATGGCTGGGATGTTTTTGAGTCCCAGAGATTCTCTCATGTCAGATCTGTAATAAAATGGAGACCCCTGCATGCTGTCCAGAAAGTAGCTCCCCGATACAAATTTGCAGTTCCACAGTAGTAAAACAAGATACTCCCATTGAGCAGATTAGTGTTTCTCAGTTAGAGTCCACTAATGATGCAGAGCAACACCAGAAAATTGGAAGTGCTCCTAAGAAATTAGAGGTAGACAAAGACTCAGGGGTATCAGAAGGTGCTCCAAATGCTGTGGATGGTGCTACAGAATCAGGGTTACAGGAAACACTGATATAGAAAGCCAAGACCCTTGTAGAAAAACTTCCTCTTTTGGTGATGTTAGTGCAGTTGAGTCTGCAGGAAAAAGTGGGATTAGTGATGGTACAGCTGCAAATGATCAAAGAAGCACAGTAGTTCTTAGAAACAAAGAAGCTGGCAAATGTGGAACTGATGAGTGTGGAACATTTTTGTCTAGGATAGAAGGTGTTAGGGAGATTGACAGAGCTGAGGAGCACATTAGTGATAAAAGTGATGATCATCCAGCTGAGTTTTCTGAATCTGGCAGGGATCCTAAAGTGGTTCCAAATAGATCTGACACTGATCTATATTATGATAATTTTGATGCAATAGAAGTTGCTCGACTAGTTGCCATTGAGGTGAAGAGAGAAGTGGACTGCAGGGAAAATAGTGGCTCTTCTTCTGATAGAGTGCCAGGAGGTGAAGTTCAGCAGCCAGACAGCCCAGACTCTGCATGTGGACCTCAAGTACATGCCCAAGAAGACTCGCCTGGGGAGGTGGCAACTGCACCAGATCTGGCAGCTGAAGCTTCACCACTTAGGGAAGAAGAGCCAGCAACTAGTGCAGGAAGTCAGGATGCTGAACCAATAAATGGGGCATCCGCAATGGAATGCTCTCAGGTTACTGATGTGGCTCAAGAATTACCAGCCAATCCTGAAAGAGGTCTTTGCAATTTTGACTTGAATCAGGAGGTTTGCTCAGATGATGTAGATCGCCCAGAAAATCCAAGCTCTATCCCTATTTCCATTGTTTCCGTTTCAAGGGCTGCAGCAGCTCCTGGAATGCCAGTTGCACCACTGCAGTTTGAGGGTGCTCTTGGATGGAAAGGATCTGCTGCAACGAGTGCTTTCCGCCCAGCCTCACCTCGCCGAATTCCTGAAGCAGATAAGGCTCATTCAACTGGAGGAAGCAACAGTAGCTCAAAACAGCGTGATGACTGTTTGGATATTGATCTGAATGCAGATGAACGTTTGGATGAAAAAGCTACAGATCCTTTGTTGCAAAAACAGATTCCAGCATCTTCTGGTTTGCCTTCCGGGGAATCATCTGTCGAAGCAAGCCCAAGACGATTAGAAAGGATCGAATTGGATCTCAACCGTGTGAGTGATGATGGTGTTGCTCCATCAGAATGGCGGACAGAGGGACCGGTCCTTCACCAGAGGAATGGCTATCACAGTCAATCTCCATCGTCATCATCATCATCTAGGCAGCCTTCTCTGAGGAACATTGATTTGAATCTGAGTGATCAACCATCTATCATGAATGACTCTTCAGATCATCCCTTTCTAAGTAAGTCATCTCAAAGTTTTAATGCGAATGACTCTTCAGATCATCCCTTTCTAAGTAAGTTATCTCAAAGTTTTAATGCGCCTGGTGCCAAAAGATCTGATAACTCCGTGATATCCATAATGGGCATGCGGGTGGAGGTGAGCCAAAAGATCCTCAATCTCTGCCTTCACTGAATGGGAGGGGTCTAGAGCCTGCACTTGATGCCAATTTGGGAAGAACAGGGGGTCTTCTTGGATCTACTGTCCCATATACTCATTCTCCGGTATTTGGTTACAGTGGGCCCACCATGGCTTTCTCCTCAGCAATGTATGGACCTGGTGGCCCCATTCCCTACATGTTGGATTCTAAAGGAACACCTGTTGTTCCTCAAGTTATGGGCTCGGCTCCAGCTCTTCCTCCTGTCTTTTCCCACCCACCAATTTTAATGGGCATGACTGGAACACCTGCTTTAAATGGAGCTGGGCCTTCTCGGAATAGCTTTGACCTGAACTCCGGTCTGATACTTGAGGGAGGAAGCAGAGACACTGGAGGCTTGAGACATTATTTGAACCCAGGACAGCCCAGGCTGATGGATGACCCCTTCAATTCTGCTAATTCACAAGCATCAACTAGTTCGGGAACTGGTGTGAAACGTAAAGAACCAGATAGTGGGTGGGAGCTTTACCCAGGTATCAAACACAATCCATCCCCATGGAAATAGTGTGAAGTTTCCCTTTCTTGGTGTGAATGAACACGGGTAGTGGACTTATAGCCTAAGTTATCGAGATAGGAGGAATTTGTACAAACAGTTTAGGAGGTGGTGGCGGGATTGACAGAATTGAATAAAGGGGGGGTAGTCGAGAGGTCATATGATTTATGAAATTTATGCCCAAAAGGTGATTAGGTTTTAGGTTTAATTGTTTCACAATGTCTAAAAAAATTTCTTGCTTTTCTTTTGCATTCCATAGAGAGCCATTGTTGCTACAGAGAAGTGTGTTACTTGTAGCCCTGATCTTTAATATATGTCAATGAAAGTTTTACAGGAAAGGGTACCAATCAGGCATTGTGCACCGTCACAATGCTGCCATATATGTTTTGCGGAAAATCAGGTGGACAACCTGGTAAACAAACAAACATAGAAATCCAAGTGATCTCACGTGGGTGGTGGTTTTATTTGATACCCATGTTTCTCTTGAGGTGTTCAATCCATCTAGGAGCAGGCAGTCAGTTTTGTCATCAGTGACTACTAACTAGGAAAGCCGTCTGCTCTGCCTTAAAATTGTCCGCATGAGTCATCTGTCTGCCCGAAAGTTCGGTAGGACCGTTCATACTCTGCGACTGGGCAAGCAATAAACCACGTCTGTTTGGCTACTTTATTTAAGGCTTGTAAGCTTCCATGAACTTGCCACGTCAGGTTTGAACCAGGAAGTTCTTGCTTCTGCGCAAGTCTAGTCCTGAAGTTTTTAAGTTCTTCACGGGTCTAGTCTTGAGGGTTTGCACATCTGTAATACATGACGCATTTGATGAGGGGAAAACAAATCCCTTGCATTCATTTCACTCGTCTAATAAGGGTAAGAAACGCTCTACGATGAAATGGGCTGCACGATAAGGAAAGCGGGAGGAGGAGGAGGAGGAGGAGGACTAGAGTGGAATCGAGCTATTTGGAGACCAAGTAACTGGTGCATAAATTTATTGTTTCGGGGACCAAAAAAAAAAAAAAAAAAAGAAAAGAAAGCAACTGATAGTTCTGGCATAGGACATAAAACACCTGGAATGTCACATTTGGTTCTGATTAAATGAATTTCATTTTGTACGTCAAAAGCTATCAACATAAACTGCACCATTTGCATCAAAAGGTATCGAGTACCTCATCACTCGAACTTGTCGTTAGGGCCACTTAACAATATTTGCACCTTTCACTAGCTCTTTAACCAAAAATAAAAACTAAGGTATTGAAACAATACATTTGCCAAAATTCTCTCTTTTGCCTATCATTATCTTTCACCCAACAAAAAAAAAAAAAAAATCTTGAAATAAGGTGCTGTCTTTTTAGGCTTCCTCCTTGCCTACTTGAATAAAACCAGTCAAAATTTTGATCAACTAATTCAACATATACATCGATTAATAAATCAGAAACAATAAAATCAGGGGCTCAATTAATCCATGATTATCTCAAAAAACAATAAAAGAAGGGAAAAAAATTGTTTGTGTAAATAATAAACAAGGAGCTCTTTTTCCTTTGATACCCAGGTGGCTTAAGTTTATAAAAAGTCACCAATGATATCATGAATTTGCTACTTTCCACCTGAATAATTAGACGAAGACGTAAAACACTGTTTATGCCCAAAAAAAAAAAAAATTTACAGAAGTGAATCATTCATTATCCTCCACTAAGAAACAATTACAGCTATATTACAGCCGTATTATAATTTTAAAAAAAAAATTACATATTTGCTCAAGGTCGGTCAGATGCAATTTCTGAAACAAAAATGTATCTCTACTTCCAGTGTAATCTAATCCCTCTTCTGCTTGCTCTGCTACCTCCGTTTGTACCTGCATCAGCAACATTGTCTTGAGAACATATTATGATTAGCACTACCATCCTGCCATTGCCCGTTTCCAACTTCCAGGCCCATGCAGAAGATCAAAATGCTATTGCGCAACTCAAGTAACAAGCTCAAGCCAATACATATATGACAATTTGATACACCCTCCAACCTCAGACATCCAAAAATATTAAACATTAGGCATAACCAGATCCTATGTTTTAGTCACTCAGATGGTCTTTTAAAAATTTATGAGGCAGAGTTATCTTTAAACTACTCAGCATTCAGCCTGTGTACTAAGACTATATATATAGGATATGACAAGAGAAACATGACCAGATTCATACCTTGACTTGCTTTTGAATGAACTTTTCTTCTTCGCACCTCCTCGGGGATTTCTTTTCTGTTTTTTCTCACTCATGTCACTCTGAAAAAGCTCCCGCATCTCTTCCATTCTAGATTGGTTTTCTGGGAAGGATGTTTGGATTTCTTTTCCACCCTTCTTGTAATTTTTCCAGCATCGGTAGCCCTTTTCACAGCTTTCACAGCTTTTGCCCGCCGATAAGCTAAATCAACAAGGGAAATTCCAGCATTCTCTTTCTTACTTTTGTCAGTACCCTGAAGGGGAAAAAAAGGTTGCTAAACCCAACATTCATTCGAGAAACTAGCTATAAGAGCAAAAGTCAGTCAATTAAAGAGCTATTAATGATGGGAATGGTAACATCGGCAAAGAAAGTAGTGTAGGACAGGAACTATGGGCACTACAATGTGCATTTAATCATAGCAAGAATTTAGTCACAAATAATCGGAGGCAAAGTAAAAAGCAACTGTACATACCTGTAGAACTTCACTGTCATTTTCCAATTTCTCTCTAGCTGCTTCCAACTTCCTCCTTTTCTTTCTAGGAAGATTTTTCTGTAGAAAATAATCAGATAAAAATGTGTCTGACAACTTAGGCCAACAATTTTGTACTTGTGTCAATAAATGATAATACGCACCTCCCTATCTCGCTTTCTTTTTTCTTTCATCTTAAAATCTTCAGCTTGTTCAGCGCTAACTAGCTCATTTCCAGGATGTTCTCTATTTTGCACCAATTCCTAGCAACAGAAATCAACATGTATCTCCATGTCAAATACTTTCTGCCACATGACCTCGTGTTGAGGAGACAAACCGAATCCAGAGTCCATGACTTAACCAGATACCATTAATGAGAATTATTCTTGTTCATGCAAGTATAGAAGCAAAATGGAAGCTTCAAGCAACAAAGAAATTCAAAAACTACAATCTGCAGGGAAGCTGGCTACTTTGAAGTTTTATAAATATGGGTCATATAGAGGAATAGCCAAGAAAAAATAACGTATGTGCAAAGAAAATCAATAGCAAGGCTTCAAGCACAGTTCAGAATACCAAATCATGGCCCGTATTTACAAAACCAATACAGGTCCAGTACAAAGGGATAGGCTATGGCATCTGACCCTTCCTGACACAACGCCTTACAATTGCAGCAATCTCATGAATCCTGTTTGCAATTATGGAGAAACAAAAATGGGTTCACAAAAAGAACAGAAACCCTCTACAAAGAGAGAATGGGAAGAAGAAATGGAAATTCTGGACATTGCATGAGGTGCTTGAGGCAGGGGCTAATGCTGTGGCTCAGCCACAATATCGGATTCTAGCGGTAACAAGTCACCAAAACATTATTTCTGTGAGAATAGTTGAAACAAAAGAGGAGAATAAGGAGATGATGAAATCTGAGAAGAGGAAAAGTGGAATTTTTGTAATGAGATGATTATCAAAATCTTTAAGGAAAGAAAGAGGAGCATCGGTGATGATGATTCAAGATTCTTGAGAGGTGGCTGAGAGTGGCAGCTGTGTATTTCTGTTCAAGGTGGAAGATAATAGCGAACAGTGGTCATGTTGCAATGAGAGAACAAAAATGTGTTGAAGTTGGGAGTTAGGAATTGGGGCTGATGATGATGATGAAAGCTTGAGGAGTGTTGGCTACGTTGTTTTTAGGGCAATTAAGGGGTAAGTGAGGAAAAGGACATTGACTAGCCATGTTTGGGCCTTTCCTCAAATTTGTTTTGGGACTTTAGGGACTTCAGCAATATTTTAATTATTAGATTTGCTTTTGGGATGAGAAAAACCAAATAGACTACCAACTTTCAAAACACAGAGACTGTGATAATAACCAAAAGGATTTTTCTATGCACTTCGTATTAAATATAGAGTATAAGCAGATAAACTACGAAAACCAGGTCAGAAAAAAGGTGTCTACAGCTAAGAACCACGGTAACAGAAGTGTGGTATGTGTCCAACTGATCAACAACACACAAGAACAACAGAGACAATAATGAATTCGGCTGTTCCAAAGGCCCTCTACGGATAGTAAACCAATTTTAATGAACATGCTCTTATTCCCTGCAAATGACTAAAAAAAAATAATCAAATTTAAATCTTCTTAGAGCCAAGTGCTTGAACAGTGTAGTAAAGCATTCAAATTAGCACAACAATAGTCAAGACCAATGATCCACAAACCATCCAAGTATCTCATCATCAAAATTGAAGGCATAGATCAGTACTCCCATATTATGCCCGTGGAAAGTTGAAACTTACCTTTGTCGCCTTTGCAACAAGCTTTTTCTCCTTTTCAGTAGCAAACCAAGTTCTTTTAGGGCGTGAGTAGATTTCATCTTTATGTGCAATCATGTTTTCAGCCTGTAATGCATTGAGAAATTCCTGTTAATATTTGTCAAAATAATACCACAAATATATCTGTCTAGTTCCAGCAGGCAACAATGCATGTGCATGGAAACAAGTCACACCAATTTACAGACGATGCTGGTGCCAAAATAAAGTATTGTCTACTTTCAAGTTAACTGTCTCACAAAATATACCATGAACAAGCAACTTGTTCTCATAAATATCAAAATGGAAACTAGAAGAAAGGAAAGGTGATTAACCTTAGCGGCTTCCATTTCTGCTTTTCTCAAAGCCATTTCTTCCCTGCAAAAACCAAATTGATGTTGAAACGAAAAACGTAAGTTCAATAAAATACAGTTTAGTGTTAGAATATTGAGAAACCTCTCTTCTTGAAGAATTTCAGCAACTTGGTCTTCCATTTGCTCAATCATTTGAGACCACTTAGTTATGGACTGCTCTGCCACAATTCGGCTCTTCAACCTGGACCCAGCTCTTTTAACCTGCCAGAGTGTATCACATTTACATTTACCAGCATAAACATCCTTTTCAAGCAAAGAATGTACCATCTGTCTTTCAGGACTAAACCACTAAAGATAGAAAGGGGGGAAAAAAAAAAAGAACCACCCTGTTGCATCACCAAAATCATCTGATATGACCTTCACATGTACTAATTCATCACAAGGACCGACACTGATTGATTGGCATATTTCTCATTGAAAAATGCAGCAGGGTATCAATCAAGAGGGGAAGCTTAACTTTAGAGATACAAAAATCTTAAGAATGATGAAATTACTCAAATTAGTGGCTAGAAGCATGAGAGATATCAGCAGGTATTTTGCAGTCTGAGATGGCATCACATTGCAGATGTAAGAGTCACAGCCAAAGCCAACTACTTGCAGGCAAGATCTCACAACCAGTTTTGCCTTTTTGGCTGTAGAAAAGTGTGGCTTATGGGCATGACCAAAAGGTCCAAAATGATTCTGACTTGTAGTGCAATATTCCATGTCAACCATAGAAATTTCCCCAAGAAGGGTAAGCACACACTCACTAGATGTAATAGAGTATAGCAATATAATATTATGTTAAAACATAATTACCAATTCACTAGAACACCCTCTTATTGAAGGATAAAAACTTAAAACATGCATATAATGCAAAACATTCTACAATTGCAGCTCTGAAAAAAGAAAATGAGGTTCTTACAATGGCTTTCAGAAGAGACCGATCATTGTCAGTTACAAAAGTAACAGCATACCCTTCCCTACCAGCTCTAGCTGTACGACCAACTCGATGAATATAACTGGAAAAAAAAAATAAAAGGAAAATGTTAACAGAACAGACAGAATTCAAAGATACAATCAATCCAAAGAAATTCGATTCTCAGAGAGCAGGGAAGGTTCCTAAGGACACCACATGCATAGAAGAAACTGCATACAGCTGCATAAAAATACGGAATCAAGAAGAGCAAAACAACTGAAATCAATATTACTACTTACCTTGTAAGGTCACGAGGACACGCAAAATTGATAACTGTTTGGACTCCAATAATGTCAAGTCCCTAAAAAAAAAAAAAAAGAAGTGAGGGCATAAGCACATGATATTTTAAATTTGTATTTTAACTGTGCTGCTGATTTTTCAAACTGCACAAATATAGACAGTATAAAGAATTGAAAGCAATGCTAAAATAAAACCCAACAAAAGATGGAGTAATTATCTTACTCGAGCAGCAACATCAGTTGCAATCAGAAAATCCACTTGTTGCTTCCTAAAAAGTTCCAAAGCCTACAGAAAAAGTACCGATGAGAATATGCAAGCTGAACAGTTATAAAGTAAGCTACTTTAATTTTCAAAGCAGGATGCAGAGGCAATGTCTCACTTCTAGGCGTTGAGCCTGGGTCAGATTTCCATGAAGCTCAGCAGCTTTTAAGCCAGCCAACCCAAATAAAATTTTCAACCGATGGGCAGCTTGCTTTGTCCCACTGCCACATGAAAATGAAAATTCTGAGAAGATCTAGACTTAATTCACCAACAATTAGTATTAAGACCTGAAAGTTCTTGATTATCTGAATTCCATGTTATAATATGATTACAAGTATGAAGAATGAATTATAGATAAACTTGTAAATAAAAATGCAAAATGCTTAAACCACCATGCAACTTATGTTAATAATGGCAGCAGCTTAAACTAACAACAGCAGACATGCCACCTTGACTGCATCCACAGACTATCGGAGGTCATTTAACAGTAATGCCAGCATACTCTACACAGTGCCTAGGAGTATGCATCCACCATTCCCTTTCCAAGAGTTGAAGAAACAATTACCTCATTCCAAAAGGAATGTCAAGAAAGACAATCTATGTAAACATTTAGAGGGGTTCAAAATACTTAAATCACCATCAAACATATTTCCTTAATATTTTGAAGCAAATAGAATTCATTTATCATGTACTAAAATCACGTTAAGTATCTGATATCAACACCTACACCACACCTCATAACATGGATGATGTAAACATAAAATATACACTCAAGTACCATATTCGTCAACCATGTTTATACACCAGAAGTCCAACAAAAATTTAACCAGTGAACTCGTATCACTTTATCTGTGCAAACCTGAAAATGATGACTTTAGATGTGAATGTCCTAGAGCACAGAGCAAGAAGTACTGCCTCCTGATTCCCTTCACGCATCCGACGTATCCTAACCACCCTACGTAAATGCAGAAGCAGGAGAATAAAATAGCTGTGTAAAGAAAACTTAGTTTTTCAGAAAACCAGTTGACATGGTGAAGAAAATGAATAGTACAAGGCTCTGAGAACCCTTCGCCACCAGCATAAGCTGCTAAGTGCCAAGGCATCTCTGGGATGACTTACTCTTCAGTTAAAGTTGCTGGCCTTTTTGTGGATGGATCAGCTGAAAGTCGTAGAGGTTTGTTCAAGGATATCTTGATAAGCTTATCAACTTCCTCTGTCATAGTAGCCGAAAATAGCATGGTCTGTCTACGTTTAGGACACAGTCTTACCTGAGACAAGCCCTCCAATAATCACTTAAAGAAAACACATTCAAAGTACATAAACAACAATAGGGAGGTTATGAAACACATTGAAAGAAGAGAAAAATATCAGAGGAGTTAAAAGTAAAATGGATTCTTGCTGCAAAACTTCCTAAAAATGACCATTCTCCATACAAAGAAAAAGACACAGTTGTAAAAGATACCAGCTCACGAATTTCAGCACTGAATCCTAGCTCCAGGAGACGATCTGCTTCATCAAGGATCAAAACAGCAAGTTCATCCAAATCTATGGACAGAGAATTGCGGAGATGATCTATCATACGCCCTGGAGTAGCAACAACTATATCCGGCTTGGACCTCAAAGCTGCCTCTTGTGTCTGCAAAATTTCTCAAGGTTAGCAAACTTTCTCTGGTAGACAACCAGAGGCTATAAGTAGACAAGATATGATCAACCATCAGTAATGTAAAGTAATGTCCTTAACAAATACTAATAGTTAGATGATGTAATCACGAGAGGAACTGCCATGATCTTGTACCTCCACGCATTTTTTAAATAGAAACTGAGACTAATAAACTCCCAAATATGTACCACCAGTCCTCACAGAAGAAAATTGACTTCAACCCTGGGCATTTGTTTCTTCTACTAATTCCTTTTCAGCGTTTACAGGCAGGGGGGAGGATATTCTGCATACTTTACCCAATTCATATAAACAAATGCAACCAAGTTCCAACTACTACCTACTCTGTGATACGAATGCCTAACTCCTATTCACCAGTAGCAAGCCACCTTTCCATCTAACTCCAAAATAATGTGAAGCTTGACGGTGTTTTAAGCTTACTCATATGTAGGTCCAAATTTTGCTCAAAATCCACTCTAATGCTAGAAAAAAGGCGGTAGGGGGAAAAAAGGACGTAAAGAACGCATTGACTAGCATCATACAACCCAAAAGATATGGAAGAACTGAAAGTAACTAAGAGCATTTATCTGGCAGTCAATAGAAGAACTACATTTAAAAGATGCATCAAAGTGCAAATATATGATAAAAAAGCATAAGATGAGATGGCATAGATCTCTTGCAAAGCAAGCATGATAAACAACAAACCTTCAATGAAAGCCCACCAACCACCAGACAACATCTAATATCCGTCATGAATTGAGCAAGTTTTTCTATCATGCCATGGACCCTGATTCCAACGGTTGAATAAAAATTAGCCAATCAACTAAATAGAATTCAAACATAATCCTGAACAAAGAAGTTGATGCACCACTTTTTATCATCATTGACATATTCTAGTTGACTTTAAAAAGAAAGAAAGAGTTTTATTAATCAGGAGAAGAGACACAATTAAGATCATAGGAAATCATCAAGGAAATGGGATAAGACCGCTCAAATTTTATATGACAAATCAAATGAATTGACTGACAGCCTAATCTCAAAACTTACTGCACAGCTAGCTCCCTTGTTGGTGTCAGAATTAGAACTCTAGTGGCAGGCCGATTCTTTGGACGGAAATGTAACCTTTCCAGTGTTGGCAAGGCAAAGGCAGCCGTCTGCACAAGCAAAGTCAAACAAGAAAACATATCAATAACTTCTAGCAATTAAAATTAAAAAAAAAAAAATCTCTTTCCTATTTCTACAAGCATAATGGCATAAAAACAGCATACATCAGTTAAAAGAAACAATAAGCAAATAAACCCATGAAATATCTCCATCTGTATATACCTTCTGTGGACCTGTTATTGCACTTCTTATTAACAAATAAAAAAAATTCTCTCTTTTTTGTCCAATCATAATGGGAAAAAAAAAGCATACATCAGTTAAAAGAAATAAGGAAATAAAGCACATGAAATATCTCCATCTGTATATACCTTCCCTGAACCTGTTATTGCGCTTCCACATATATCACGGCCCGATAATGCTAATGGAATACACGCAGCCTACAACAAAAGATCCTCAAATATTTACCATTTGACAACAACATAATACTACTGGATGTGTGACTTTATCATGCATCCATCAAATTCAAGTCATATTTTAAAAACCAAAGAAGGGGGAAAAAAGAAAAGAAACAGAAACCTGAATTGGGGTGGGCTTGGTATAGCCCAATGCTTCACACGCTCGAAGTAAGGGCCTTGAGAGATGCAGCTCCAGAAATGAATTTGCATGGTAGGAAACTCCCTCCACCGACCCAAAGAATGGTCTTTTAACGCTGACAGCATTACTATTAGCTATATCATCATCATCTTCCTCCCTATAGTCCTCCTAAATTTTAAAACCACAAAATTAAATATTATTTGAAAAAAAAATGAGGCTAATGATCTTGACACTCCAACATTAGCTTCCGGC
The DNA here is from genome assembly GCA_013103745.1 of Gardenia jasminoides. Taxonomy (NCBI): domain Eukaryota; kingdom Viridiplantae; phylum Streptophyta; class Magnoliopsida; order Gentianales; family Rubiaceae; genus Gardenia; species Gardenia jasminoides. The sequence goes on from CM023103.1 coordinate 96,333,608, forward strand.
ACTCTTCTCTTACTTTATATTAGCCAAAATGATACAAATACCCCCGAGTTTAGGTTTTTTAACAACTTAAATGCTTAGGTAGAGGGATAATTACAAACTAACAAAAAGTACTGCTTTCTAGCTTCCTTTCAGTTACACTAGTTACTATTTGGAGTACATATTATGTTTTTAACCCCAAGAAACAAAGGGGGAAAAAAAGAGTATTTTTATCACGTTTACTAGCTAATACCATAAGAGAAGTGTAAAGATCGTATTGTATGTATAAACTTGATAATATGTTTTCAGTTATATGAAACAGATAAACAATTTAAGCAGTCGAAAAGTGATGGTGCATTGCGTAACTTAAGGGATTAAATACTGAAGGAGGCGGGTGAGCAATAGCGGGAATGAATTATATTCCACTAGCCTCATTCAAAAGAAGGAACAAGAAAATGAAGGGTTGCTGTTACTGTCTAGATAGGTTTATCGAAAAGAAATTCCAAGAAGAAGAAGAAGAAGTGACATGAGAAATTAAGAGGAGATTGAGAGCTACTAACTTGACGGTCAGGTAGGGAATCGGAGTTGTGCTCCTGGTGGGAGGTGGAGATGGAAGGGGGGGCAGCGGAGGAGGAGGATCGCTGTTGGAGGGCTTTGGAAATTTTGAAGTCAATGGAAGTGGTGCTGCGGCGGGCATGCTCGTCGGCAACTGACTCGGAGTAGGAAGAGAAATCCCAGGGAGACTGCTTCGATTTTACATTCTTTTTAGCTGGAAAAATGGATTTTTTGTGCTCCTCCTCGGATGAATCGTTAACGGCCTCGTTTTCCGCTTCTCCGCCTTGGTCATCCGAGTCGTCATCACTGTCGTCGTGCTCGTACTCGATTTCTTCGTCGCTCGGGGGTTCAAACACGAAATCTGAAACCATTGATTCTTGGAGAGGAAGAGGTTATTTGGTGACTTGCGAGGATTCTCAATTCAGTAGGAGCGCTATTGAATGGTTTGTATGTATTACGACCAGTTTATTATGGACGTCACGGACTTGCAGTAGCAGTGTAGCAGTGAGGTTTTGCTGCTGCTGCTGCGCCAGACCTTTGACGAGGGTTTTAGGTAAGCTTATTCAGGCTAAATTGCCAACCAAATAATAGAATAAAATTTAAAAAAAAAAAAAGATTGGGATCCTGTGTTCCACCTCTCTGTTGTACCCACTGACATTTAGCCACGTGTACTCACTTTTTTAACATCAAAACGTACCATAGTACTAATTTTTTATTTTGGTTTTTTTTTTTTTTTTTTTTTTTTTTTGGGGGCTTGGTTTGGGGCGTCTCCCGCGTGATTCTCTTTTTGTTCGGACCTAACCTCTGATCGTTTAATTAGGACTCTCTCCAAAACAACGTACGGTATTTAGCTCACCGACTTGTTCACTGACAAAACGCACTGGAATAGCAGAAACATACGAATTCTCAATGAAATCGGCTTGTTTTGGCAGCTAAATTTTTTAGGAGTTTGTATAAAATTTTACTGTAACTTTCTGTAGAAGTTGTAGAAAAAAATTTTGAAAATGAAGTTTTTTATGTGTTCTGAGGGTGTTATATTAAAAACTTTGGGAGTTTTTTAAGAATTCTTACAAATAATGTAGGAAACAAACAAGTTTTATACAAACTTGTTAAAAATTTGCATTAAAACTCTGGAAGTTTTTTAAGCTTTCTGTAATAAAAGTAGGTAAAAAACTAGCAGCATACAAGCTTGGCAAAAAACTCAACTGCCAAACAAGGCTCTCATTAGCAGAAGAAGAAGAAGAAGAAGAAGAAGAAGAAGAAGATCCTGGAGTTCTCGTCTGAAATTTCTTGAGTCGTTTTATACTTTTGCTCTCCATGCCCGATTAGCAGCAGTTGCATAATGCTACAGAAGGGATGGTTTCTAATTGGATGCTGGCAGCTGTAACTTGTGCAGTCAAAAAAAGTTATTTTACCATGCCACAAAATCTTACACATAAACCGCTTTAAACTCCATTGTGTAACTAGTCAACAATAGTTTCACATGGTCTTGGAATTTACTGAAGCTTCAGTAATCAATCAAAAAATTTATACTGCATCCCCATGAGACGGATCCCGACGAGTTTCCCCTGCAAGTTTTCACTGGAATGCGTGAGAAACTCTCTATTGAAGCTAGCAATACATTCGTGAAAAGTTTCCACAAATCTTATGAGAGCTTTGAGGATTCGCAAAAGCTGTGATGTGCTCCAAATGCGAATACATGGAATCATTTTCACGGGCAGGGGACGGAATCAAAGCTTTACAGTTGGCAGCATGGAGTGCACGAACAATCATCAAGATCATTCTATATGACAATTCAAGCTAAATACACAAAATCACACCAACCTAAAACTGTAAAACATGATGCATCTTCACATCAAGTTTCACTTCAAGGCATGATTGATTTTTTATACATAAGGACCAGGAATTCAAACTCAAACTTAAACTTTTTAAAGTATCTGCGCTTGTCTCCACACGAAGATTCAAGATGAAAACACAACACACAACAGCAGAAAACTCTAAGATGCAAGTCATGAATTTGCATCAAATATCACTTCAAGATATCATTTGTGCACAATAACCACAAATATCAACAGCACACAAAGTAAATGGGCATTCTCTCTCAGTGTCAGTCCTAAAGCACCTAAATGCACAGAGTCGCAATAACATGCTATCGTGCATTATAAGACCACTTGTGAAGCAATTCACAGTTGTTGTGGTTGGACCTTTCCATCACCATACTAAAGTCCTAAAATACCTGCAGTTAAGCTTCATTCAGACCAAATAAATAAATAGGCATTTTACAGTCTCGGTGGCCAAAACATGCTTTCATGCATTAAAATAATTTTACCAGCATGAAGAAGAACCTAAAGAATGAGAACTGAAACCCACGCACAAGAAATTGTGCAAATTATACACTTTCCGCAATCTTGGATGAGTTTTACAATGCACAACCAAGCATTACACATTACATTGGCAGCTAGAACAGCAGCATTGGCCGACATTCAGCAACAACAAAGATTTAGATGGAATACATGAGATTATTAAGGTCAAGGAATCTTAAGAATACATCACGTTCTGCATCTGAAGTTTCAGTTAAAGGTATGACATCTATATGCACCCAAAGAACCATCGACATGAACTCAGCTGTCCTTAATAGCTGCAGTTGGTCAGACCTAACAAATAAAGATAATTACAAGAAACCAGAAATTAACTGCGTTTTTTGACATAAGTAAAGCTCCTAAACCACCTGAATGCAGATGTTAAATTGCATGCCATCGAGCATTGGCACACCACTGAAGCACCTTAATAGCATATCATGTTTAAAATGATATCTTTAATTTCATAGGTGCTAATGTTTCAGTTTCCATATCTAGCTCCGAGGACATGATGCTCCAGATAAAGCAAGCCATCAAATCAAAACAAGTAAAAGATTCTTGAATCTAGTATTGGAATCGAAGTAAATCTTATTTACATTAGCATGAAAAGAAGAAGCAAGTTTACAATTCCTCAAGCTAGTACACAAACAGAGTTCCACAAGTAAAAATATCTGAAACCAAAACTAATTCTAGAAAAGAAAACAGAAAACAATTGCAGAAAGTAAACGTATATACCACCAGTGATTAGAAGAACTCAGTCTCATAATCAGCACTAATACCGCCACTGCCACCAGAAGAACTCGAGGCAGCAGTAGCAGAAGCAGCAGCAGCTCTCTTTTTCCTTTCTTCCTCGTACTCTGCATCATCTGTTGGCAGCTCAAACCTACATACAGGGACACGAATTTCTCGACCCCAACCAAGGTATGATACAATCCCCGTGATACCCGTGTCCACAAGGCAATTTTTTAACCATTTGTCCAACACCAACTATATCTTTACATACAGCACACGCCAATGCCTCCACTTCTGACTTAATCTCCATGGTTTCTAATGCTTCTACAGCAGCTTTCGATGCGGGCGGAGCTCCTCGCCGCCCACCACTATCACTTTCGGCCAGGTTTTGCAGCAAAGCTTCATAACCGGCAGCATCCACGTAATCGCCTGGATTCCCAATATACCCTTCACCTTCAGGCACGGCCAGTCGAAGCTCAATTGAGTGGTCCTCAAGTCCCATTAGAATTTCCGCCCAATCGAGAATCCGGTTACGGCGACTCGCAGCTCGAGCAGCAAAGTCCCGAAGCCGGAGCCGAAGAACATCGCGCCGCCTACGCCTTAAATCATCTTCGTCCGTCTCTTCTCGAGTCTCATTCTCCTCATTTTCGTCGTCGGCCTCCTCCTCCTCGTCATAGTCCGATTGGTCTCGATTGTCGCCCCCCTTTCTCGGTTGTCTTCTTGTACATCTTCATTTCTGACCTCGATTTCATTCTCGTCGTCCTCATCATCATCGTTGTCCCAGCCGTCGAGCTCGATCCGCAGGTAATCATCATCGGATGGATCGGCGTGCTCAGAGGGGGGAGGAGGAGGCGCGTCTTCCTCACGCGCGGCCTGAGTTAAGAGTCGGAGGACTTGGAGGAACTGGTTTCCGAAAGACGGATCATCCATGGGGTCTGAAACTGCAGCTGGAGGACCGATGGACTCGACGAAGCCGTTCTTGCACTCGTGGCAGATGACGTCAGGGAGATCCGCAAGGGTTTCAATGGAGACCCGTTTGTCACAGTGATAGCACCAATATTGTGAAGAATTGGGGTCCGACCCGGCCGGAACTTGAGTCTCGGACTCTGACTGGGTCTGGGTCTGGTCAGATGGGGTTTCGGCCATTGTGGAAGAATTGGTAAGGGGGTCTTCGAGATATGGCCGAGGAGGAGAAAGTGAAAGAGAGAGGAGGAGGAGGAGGAGGAGGAGGGGGCGAGTGAGAGATTTTTATGTGGTTTTTATTTATGAAAGAGAAATGAGGTGCTGCCGCCGATTTGTGGGTGAAAAAGAATTGGTGATCTTTTGGGATTAATCAAGCGGTCAATGATTGAAATTGGAGGTACTTTCGTGGTGAGTTTCGCGATATTAACGTCTGCGTCTGCAGTGTCCCTTTTTCTTTTTTTCTTTTTTTCTTTTTTGTTAAGATGCTTTTCAGAGCTAATCACATATACCTCCTATGAGTTTGGCCAAACTACTAATTAGCCCACGAAGATAGAGAGACCATTTTCTACTATTTATTTGGTCTTATTTGTACGCGCGCACACGTGTGTGTACAAATATAAATATATATATATATATGTATGTGGAACTAGAACCATGAGAGATCTAATTTCTTACTGAGAGAAAAACAATGGTTACATAAGTAGCAAGAAATATATTTTGTGTGAGGAAATTTGTGATTAAACTTGTGACTTTTTTCCTTATAAGTCATTTATTTTTTGTTGAATTAATTTGAGGTTTTATTCTTGATACCTGGGAGAATTTTTCTTTGAATTTATGGAATTTGGAAAATAGGCTAATGAAGGAGTTATGAATCAACTTTTTGGTAGTCTCCAATTGAGAATTTTTATTTAGTTTTAACATTTTTTAGGTTAGAAACTTGTTTTATTCATAATGGACGAAGGTGCTGATTTTTTCTTGTCTTCTTTTTCTTTTTCTTTTTCTTTTTTGGGTGAGATTGGTGAGGGTTTAAGCCTTAAAGGTCAACTAGATGCAACCACTGCTGTGGTGATAGAACAAGGAAGAAAAGTGAAAAGTTAGTGTTAATGGTTTTTTAGACTTATTGCACATTTTGCTAATAACGCTAACAAAAGTGAATAGTTAGAAATATCGAAATTTTCAGTGAATAATTAGAGATATTGAAATTTTCTTAGGACTTTTTGTGCACATTTTGCTAACATCACTAGCAAATGGTCAGTCAAGATTCTAATATAGACTGAATCATAATGGTGAAATTATGAGCTTGAAGTCTCATTTTGCAATATTGTCAAACTTGAGAGGCTAAATTGTAATATGGTAAAACTTCAGATGAGGAAAATATAATTACTCTTCCGCTTATTCCATTGCAAACTTTTGCTGCTATTCTTGGGAAATTAAACTTGGAATCAGGATGGAACTAAAAATTGAGCCCAAAAAGCTCAGTCTTGCTCGAATACCTGGAGAGTATGTTTCCATGCAACATCGGTAATAAACTCGCTTATTTATTGAATGCTTTAATTTAACTTTTAACTCGAATTCTATAGCATAATTGCTGTCAATACCAGTTCTAATGCATCTATAGGATACTATTTTTCGTTCCTGTTTTAATACATATGATAAGCAGGAAATTAAAGTTTCTTGCTGTTGATTTCTTCCTAGAAAAAAAAAAAAAAGGAGCAAAACATAGATTCAGTAATCATTTAATGATAAATTTCCTCTCTTCTCTCATTTTTTTCCCCTTTTCCTTTAGAGAAATGTCATTTACATTGATAAGTTCTTCTAACATGCTATATTGCAATAATTTGCTTTTAAATCAATGAAAACTATTAATGCTTAGAGTTGAAGGTATGTCGCTTGGATTGTTGTTTTTAAGAGTTTTTGTTAAAAAAAAAAACTAAAGTAATTGAATGTACGTGAAGTAAAAGAGATGATTGAAAAAATATGCTCACGAAAAATGTGAAAATTAAAAAATGTACTCATAGAAAATGTGAAAATATTGTCAGCAAAAAACTACAATCCAAACAAAAATCCAATAAAATTTAGATCAATTTGTGCATGCTACAATTGACAGTTCATCTCAAAGGCACAAACTCGATTTAGGACCTTAGTATATAATTAATCCTCAATACACGTGCATTGTATATACTTAGCCGGCAACGACACGTTACACAAGCGGCCTCTCGGGGGGAAAGCAGAAATCAAGCGCAGGCCCTATCAAATTGCATCCAAAGTGGTCTAGACTAACATTTTCTGGATTTTTTATTAAAAAAAAACTGAGATAAAAATATGTTTGAAGTATATAGTCATGAAAAATATAAAAAATTTTCAGGGAAAAACTCTAATCCGAACAAGGTCTAAAATTTCTGGTAAAAATCCCATGAACCCTCCTTTCTAAAATGATGAAAGCATTTTATTCTCAATTTAATTTTTTTTTTCAAACTACTACAGGACAATGCAAAAGCGTTGGGCCTGTCTCCGATATTTGCTGAATATAAATTGTGTGCATTTATTCAAAGTTACATGCCTACAGACCTAGCTAGGGGTGTAAATTTTTCGAACTACTTGACTTAAGAAATCAAGTAGCTCGATTTTCGACTTCGAATCGAGTTCGTCGCTCGAAGTTACTTGATATTAAAATCGAATTCGAGTTTTGGAATCGCTTTATTCGTCGAACTATTTGATTTGACTAAAATTAATTTAAAAATTAATATATTATATTTATTAATTTACCATTTTAGCCTTGTTAATTAAAAATATTACCATGCATTTCGAGTTCGATCTCGAGTATTTGAGATCGACGAGCCCAATCGAGCTTGATCGAGCTCGACGAGTCGAGCTCAAGTTTTGATTAATAATTCGAGCTCGAGTTCGAGCTCTGCTGGCTTGAGTCGAGAACTCAACTCGATTTCAACCCTAGACCCAGCAACAACAGTCCAAGGGTAATAAAAACTGCCCGACTTCAATGAAGAACACTGGGCAATTACCAGTCCAAGTGGCCTTAATGAACTTCTTAGAGGAATTCTACACAAGTTAATAAATAAATAAATAAATAAAACGAAGAGGGGATTCTTAGAACAAAAATGTAACAATAGTTACAAAATTTTTAAATCCTTCAATGCATTCAGCCAAAGAATTTTAACGCTCCATTGTGTGTTTTTAGTGGATACATCTCACGTATCAACTTTGAAATTTGCACTTGTTAGTTTTCACAAAAAGTACTGCTGTTAGAAACAATAAGCCAAATGTTTATTTTTCAAATAAAACCTTTTCTCGAACAGTTGACAGATTTTTGGCTCTTTTTTTAAGTGCAGAGAATTGAAGAAAATTTTAAGAGTCCTTAGGGACTTTCGGAAAATTGAGATCAGTTTTAGAAGTACTTGTTTGAAGGGTTCCATATTACATAATGACCTTTAATGTTTTGTAATGATCGTAGACAGTTTAATAGAAAGTAAAAAGTAGATATTATTATTATTATGTGCTCGATTATTAACTTTTACTAATTTTCAACTGAAAAATCGACTCAAGCAGACCTGCACCTTCAAAGTGCACAAGTGTAATCAATTTTGTGAAAACCTTTTTTGTACATAATGTCCGCATTCGTAATCATGTTTCACGATTTCAATTGTGTAGAGAAGAACAGAGCAAAATAATGAATAATTTGTTTTTTTTTTTTTGAAAAGATGAATAATTAGTAGTTGAGCTACATAAGATAAGAGAAAGACAGAAGAAGAAAAATGAATTTTAGAAGTGGATTCATAATAAGGGAATAATATGGAATGTTGAAGAAGCTGAAGAGAATCATAAGCCCGTTCAAACTGAAATATACGAAAAAAAAAATGCAGTAAAAACTAGACCGTAAAGGAATGCCACAGGTGTAAATTGGGCAAAATAAGAAGCATCTCCTATCCTTCTATCGTTACTCCAATCAAATGAAAGAAATGTGACTCAATTTTTATTTATTTACCGTAATTTGAAATGATTTTGGCTTTTGCAGCAGGACAAGTAAATGATACCGTGGCCTGATGATTATTGAATGGGATTGATGCAAAATACTATTTTAACCCCACACTGGATTCCGACGAGAGCCACTCATCGAAGGCCACAGTAAGCACTAGTTCTGCGTCTGCCTAGGAGTCCGATTAGATAGGGCAGGTGACGTTTGAGAGCGACTTGAATTAGTAAATGAGGAGTCCCCTTTCTCAACTCCATCCTCACGAGCTAACAATATAGTACAGTGTGTGTTAATATAAATATTCTGCCCAATCTATGTTTGCCGCGTGATATAGGTTAGCCTGAGTTTTTTTAGATTATTATAGATAAAGTCACAAGAAAAATTTTGTCCATCAAACACATTTACCAATCATCACATTTCCCGATCATCGTATTATTTCATATATATTAAATCGCTACATTAATTTTTTTACAAACAAAATTCATAAAAATAACAATTTAAATACCCTCAAGCATCCAAACAGAGCCCAATTCTATGTTTGGATTGAAAGATTTCAAGTCCCTCTAGGTTTTTTGCATTAATTGGGAGGTATTCGATTTGTAATTCACCAATTGTTTTATAGATTAATCTTCTATACACCGATAATGTATATACTAGCACCATTAGATATATGACAACTAATCTTAATTTGAATTTGAAATCTAAATTTGGCACATGTATATCATTGATACTCTGACAATGTATATAAAATTAACTCATTATTATATACATTTACACATTAAAATAATTTTTGAATTACAAATCCAAATATCTTCTAAATCATCTTGACAACAAATCTCTCAATCCAAACAAAGCTCTCTCGAGTTTTGTAAATGAAATTTGTCAGTTTAATATTGCTGGATAATTAGCGCCCATTTCTTTGAGAGGGTACTAACTGAAAGTCTGAAACTACTGCTACTTATTAAACTGTGTGCGTATTTTAACAAGCATATATTCATGTGCTTGTAAAAACACCCTGTTAGGTGAGTGTATAATTTCACTATGTTCACCGTCCCCCAATATTTTAGTGCCATTTTCTTTTTCTTTTTTTTTTTCCGGTACCATATAGCTAGTGGGTTCGATAATTAAAGTCGAAAATTTTATGTATGAAGCTAAGCAATATCCTGTTGATATCATCTATGAGCTCTTTTTCTTTTTCTAATTCAAATTTTTTGGCTACTACTTTCTAATTCGGCTAAGCCAGTACAAGCGATCTACTGATGGAAATGTATTTGTTATCGGATAAAGGTAGAGTCTTCAAATTGAACATATGGATGTTCCTTTTCTTTAAAGAAAAAAATAATGCGATAGTTCTAAGGTAAAAGTGTTTGGGTTAATACAATGCCTGACCAATAAAGGAATCTTTAATCACCATTACGATGGATTCAGAATTGAATATTATTATGTATTAGATATATTCTTTTTCTGATATTCTCTCCAACTCTTCTTGCTTCTTTACTGATGAACACTGGCACATAGACAGCCTCCGACAACTACCACTCAACCCTTGCTAAATCTGCAATCCACCGACGCTTCCCCGCCCTTCTCTTTTGTGATAAATTATCATCCAAATTATTTGAGATCAAACTACTGAAATTCACAGACAATTGGGAAAGCCTCTTCTTCAAAACTGAAGTTCCAGGGGTCGTTGGAGCCCATAGATTTATTTCGATAGAAAGTCTTCCAAACACCAACGACCACTTTCATTGCTACCAAAACAATTGAGAAGGGGCAGAACCCCTCAAACAAACAGCTGGTGGGTGTGATAACTTTTCCTGTTACTACATGAGAATGGTTTATTGGTCACTTTGGGGAAAAAAAAAGGAAAAGAAAAGAAAATAAGAGAAGAGGAAAGGAAAGAAAACCAGAGAGAAGAAGAAGAGTTTCATGCTGGTTAAAACTTCAAGCTTATTTTTCCTATGCTACTGGCCAAATAAATTTACCATGGAGTTTGCAAATTGCATGAGATTAAAATTTCAGTAGAAATAGCTGACGAGTTCTGAAATCATATACTCCATTCATATCAAGTATGTAAAGCCAAAGAAAGAACAGCATATACATTACAGAATACACACTGCAAAACATTCTGAAAAGTAGCAAACACACCCAGGCCTGTGTACACAATCGCCCTAAAGCTGTCTCAAATTTACTGCTAGTAATTGTTACAGAGCCAAAAAGTCCAACGACTAAGATGCATCCAGCCTCCATCCTCACTCCGTCCTTTTTTTTTTTTTTTTTGCTGACTTTGTAGCCAAATTCACTTAGTCGACTGAATTGGACGGATCATCTTTTACAACCGGTTCTGCTGCGGAAGCCTGAACCGGACTTGAGACGCCGGGGACTTGACGGCCACCCCGTGCCAGCAGATGCCACCCCGGCACATTTCGTGTCCATCATGCCCTCCACCACCAGTACTGTTGCTACGATCGTGCCGTGTCAGCGCATACGTGGCCTTACGGGATACGTCCCACGTCAGACTAGCAATCAGGATTACGCCCACCACCGCCGTGGATGCAAGCAGCACAAATACTCCACCGAAGCTCTTCCCACTTGCCAGTCCATAAGCCTTCAGCGCCACTATCACCACCAGATACAAAGTCGTCAAGTTCCCCACCACCGCATCCGAAATCGCCATCTCTTTTTTTTTTTTTTTGATCCTTCTTCTTTTTGAATTTCTCTCTCACTTGAAAAATTAATTTTCGTTCACCGCATGTACACGGAAGATGGGTTTAAAGTAGCTCTTTTGGCTTGGATTTCTCCGAAATTGGAAATTTTGGAGTGAGAATTACGAAATAGTTATGCTTGCTGTTGGAGAGAGTGAGGGGAGGTCCTCCTCCGGCATTGAGTTTGAGCTTATCTTCTCCTTCTTCTTCCTTTTTTTTTTTTTTTTAGTTGTTGGTGCTTTTAAGAAAATATAATATGCTCCCACTTAACTTGCATTGATTTATTAAAGAAAAAGAAATAATAAATGAGGCCTAATTGATATTTCGACAAGCCAACAAAAAAAAAAATTTTTTTTTTGACGCGTGTTTCCAAGCTGGCCTGTCATTCTGCTTCCTAGACACGTGGCTGTAGAACATTCCTTCGTATCGACAATCAACCACATCTTGAATAGAATCTTAACTGAAGCACACAAACGACAGCGTTTGGGGCCTGTGACAAAGTGGATACTAGCTTTTTATTCACCCACTTCTTAAATCTTACAGGTGCCAAGTGCTGGCAATTAGGGTGCAAATGAGTTGAACTTAATCAAGTAACTTGCGAGCTGCTTGATCAAAACTCAAGGTCAAATTGCATTGACAGAGTTTGAATTTGAATTCAAACAGTTCAACCTATTTGATGAGCTGAGTTTGACCTTAATGTGTGAAGATCGAAAGTTTGTCGACCTTAATCAAGTTCAATCAACTTCACATATATAAGAAAAATCAATCAACTTCACATATATATGTTTTTTTTTCTTAAAATTTTCTTTGTTTATTAGTATAAAATGTCTATTTTATCCATTATTTAAAATTATATAAAATATAAAGTTAAATTTCTTAAATTCGATTCAGCTTGATTGAATTCGATTAAACTCGATTGGACTCGATAAACACAAGTTTGAATTTGAGTACGAGCAATGTAAAATAATATCTTTAATTCGAATTCGACTTTCAAGAATTTGACTACCTCTAACTCGAGTTCGAGTGCAACTTTTGCAATACATTACTCGAGTTCAACTTTACTCGATCATACCACTACTTTTAATGTCCATTCTCTGTCGGTTCTTTTCATGGGTTAATGAGCAGACTTGCGGTTAGGTGAAGTTTATTCTTGTCGATACAGTTATGATAAAATGATTAATCATTTTGTAATGATGAGCGGGCTAGTTCATCAGGCCCAAAAATTTAAATCGTTCGTTTTGCTGCATAACATGAAATAGGTAAAATGTCCTGTCAAAGGCACCCGTTGGTCTATGCATTTGCCTGTAATATCGCCTTAGAGTCTGGGTCAGTAATTAATCTCTTTGAAAGAAAGGAAGGAAAAAAAAACACAAAAACAAAAGGTCATCGATACACTTTTTGGGGACGAACACATGAAAACATTGGAAGAAAAAAGGAAAAAATTAACCTAGCCATTGTTCCTTAAATACATTTTCCACATTTTGGAAGTCCTTGACCTGAGGCTCAGGTAGTAAAAGAAGTACCATTAATTAAACCCATCATGCACAAAAGAAAAGAAAAATATAAGAAAATTATAGAACAAATACATTTGTAAGCACGATAAACCTTTTTTTTTTTTCTGTTTTTCTTTTTTACTGATAAGCTATTTATGTGCACAACCGTATGTCTAGGCAAAAGGTAAAGGTATCACGTTCAGATGACAAGTAAGCACAAGCAATTACCGAGACTTACTGAAAAAATTTATGGTGTACCAAACCACGGCCTTAGTGCATCGCGCAGTAATAAATGCCAACGGGCTTCAATCCATCATCCGTCAAGCACGGCAAGCCCACAGCTGATTCGATATTTCCTAGCGGTGCAAAACAGGCCCAGCCAGTTACCAATGGTGCACCGCCACGATGCAAAAAACACGCTGGCCGTTGGCCCATCCAGGGCCAGTCCCTCCATTGCGATATTGTGGACCCACCATCCGTCCATGACCCGTTAACGAGGTCAAGTCTTCCTAAAGAAGACCCAATGGAGTCTTCCAGAACCCCGGTGTATTCTCCAGCTCTCCACGTCTACAACCTCAGACGGGTCACGAATAGAAACCCGCCAAGTGTCCGGAAGCTCATTGTGACCGTCGGATCATCCAACCTGGCAAGGTCTGGCCAATCAGAGAGAAGTAACTCGTGGCAATCCCCGACACGTGAGATCGCACAATTTTCCTGCTTGCTCTGTTCATTAAGAGCCACTCTACATAATAATCCTGCCCCGCATAGGGAGACTTTGAAGGTGAATTTACACCATTTGCCACTGAGAAAGATCTCGCTCGCCACCGGAAACCAACAACGACCATGAGGAAGTGGACGGTTCCTGCCGTTCTGTTTCTCTTGTGCCTCCTCTTCCTTCTTCCTGATCAAGGTACGGTAAAGGCGAGCCATCCCCAGCTTAGGGTTTAAATTCCTCCATTAATGCTTTTGGATCTCGTGAATTTGAATTTTTTTTTTTACATTTTATATTTTACTTCCTGGTGTCGATGGAGTGCTGCTTTACTGTACCTATCAAGGTTCTCAGCAGTAGATTCGAATTTCGTACCGATAATGCGCTGTTGCAATTGTGATTAAAAGTTGGATATTGTTACAACTAGTTAGGGGAAGAAATTCTGGTTGAGTTAATCCTTTTGAACTAGCCATGTATTATTGCCTTTGTAAGTTGGTATGCGGTAAGATGGCATTTCGCGAAGTAAATCTTAGAGACTTTCTGGTGATGTTGCTGCTTTAGTAGACGCAGCCAAGGTTTTCAGGATCAAATTTGATTTTGGTAGATGACAATATGCTGTGCTGATTGATATTAAAATGTTGAATCTATATGACTGGTTGCTGAATATGAGGAGGTGGATGATTTTCTGGTTCTTTAGGTAGAAAAATACATGCAAATGCTGAAGTTGATTCTGATGCACCGGTGGATCCACCAAAGGTAGAAGAGAAGATTGGAGCTGTTCCTAACGGTTTATCAACTGATTCAGATGTTGTCAAGAGGTATGTCGTTGCTTACTGAGTTGCTCTGCCGTGTTTATTCTGTATCATTGTTGATTTAAACATTTGGGAGAAATCATAGTTATTTTGGAGTTTGGTGATATAGAGAAGCGGAGTCCATGTCAAGACGGACGCTTCGTGCTACTGCAGAGAAGTTCGAGTTTCAAGCTGAGGTGTCTCGGCTTATGGATATCATTATCAACTCCCTCTACAGTAACAAGGACATTTTCTTGAGGGAGTTGATCTCCAATGCTTCTGACGTAAGCATACCTGCATGCCAGATTTCAAAAAAAAAAAAAAAAGGGAGGAAGAAAATTATTATACTATACAAGTCACTCGAGATGTTTTCTAATGTTTTTCTTTTCTTATTTATAAAATCAGGCTTTAGACAAGATTAGGTTCCTTTCGCTCACTGATAAGGAAATACTGGGTGAAGGCGACACAGCTAAACTTGAGATCCAGGTTACCATTTCAAAATTCTCTTCTGGTTTGCTGACTAAAATAGTTCATTTTGTCTTTTATTGTTAAATATCATGTAGAATCAACTTCATGAATTGGCATTTCAATTAACATCTGAATGAATAAATGCAGATTAAATTAGACAAAGAAAAGAAAATCCTTTCGATCCGTGATAGAGGTATAGGTATGACGAAAGAGGATTTGATTAAAAACTTGGGAACCATTGCCAAGTCCGGAACTTCAGGTGCGTAAGTTTCTGTATGACTGTTTGCGATTCAGGCATTTTCAACTTTCTCATACTTGCTAAATTCAGGTCTAGTTAGTAACTACATCAATTTTGTTTTGGTGCAGCATTTGTTGAGAAAATGCAAACAAGTGGGGACCTTAACCTCATTGGTCAATTTGGTGTTGGTTTTTACTCCGTGTACCTCGTAGCTGACTATGTGGAAGTCATTAGCAAGCACAACGATGACAAACAGTATGTGTTTTGTATTACTATTTTGTCTCTCGTGAATTTGTCTGTGATAGTTGCTTTTGCGAATGAATGGTGGACAAGGATAAAATGTGTAATATCTTTCAATTTTCAGGTATGTGTGGGAGTCAAAGGCTGATGGTGCCTTTGCTATTTCTGAAGATGTCTGGAATGAACCACTTGGTCGTGGAACAGAAATCAGATTACACCTCCGAGATGAAGCACAGGAATACTTGAATGAGTTCAAATTGAAGGTGGGCGGATGTGATAAATGTCAAATTAGTTTTGAATAATTGTTGTTTGCATTAGTTGCTAGTCATCATTTTGGCAATTTTGCTCCTTTAATTTTAGTTCTTAAATTGTACATGCCATTTCTAAATATAAAGTTTCTGTGAGAAACATTTATAACTGTTATGGTTATGGGTACCTTTCGAGTTTATTGGCTAACAAATGCTTGTATCCTGAAATCTTGCAAGTCCTTTTCTCCTCAAGATAGCTGTTATGTCATGTGGATTACTAGCCCTTAGGCCTTTGATCTTCAAGGAGCCCCGCTCTCTGCACACACACACACACACACAAAAAAAAAAAAAAAAACTTAAATTTGGAGCACATCTTTAAAATTCAGGAATTACCATTGCATCCCCTCCATGTTGTATCTGTATTTTGTGATAACTGTTGGTAGAAGATGTTTGATGTATTTTTCAAATA